>JASVER010000001.1:10093456-10302250 GCA_030449065.1 Oceanodroma leucorhoa
CCTTCCCTTCCCTTCCCTTCCCTTCCCTTCCCTTCCCTTCCCAGGGACACAGAGAAAAAAACCCAAATTGCTCAATCCCAGCTAAAGATTAGGAGCATAGGGGAAACCTGAACAAGGAAGAGCCTGCTTTCTCTATTGCCATGGCCTGGCAGGAAGCTGATGCCCCAGCACATCTCCCAGACAGCCCAGCCTCGTGCAGGACGTCAGCCATGTGGCAACCTTACCCTCATGCTTGCAAAACATGAGGGCACCCCAGCAGGCTAGTTGTGTCACAGGGTCTGGGAAATGGCATCAGTACCTCTCAATGTCTCTACTCTGATTTCTTTCATATCCCCCCCAAAAAGGTCTAAAAGTTTCCAGCATCCTGCTAACACACTACAACATGATTGTTGAAGTCAGGCACTATAAAATATGCAGCACTTTTTGCCAGGATGTTATATGTTGTACCTTCTGTCTCTTTATGTCTCATAAATCTCTTGGTATTAATAACATTTTTTTAAATAGCCTTCAAGTTTATTTCTACATATGAGGAAAAACACTGGTATTTACCAAAGCTATGACTTCTGGTATTGCTTTTATATAAACCATCTTCTCCTTGCTTAAGCCAGTAAGGATTCCAGAACTAAAACATCAGGTGACACTGCAGACCTTTCTTTGAGTGGTATAATATCAAAATGTGCACATAAGATAGTGGTTAACTATCAGTCCTCAGACCTTTCTCTCAGATCTCTCTTCGGCAATAAGCAACCATCCTAGCTAAGCCAATGTCTACCAAGATATCACAGCAGAAAATTACATCCTTCTCCTTTTTCCAAAACTAAGGAACATGATTCCAGGTTTTGCAAGTGTGTTCTTTCCCCACATTCCTGATATGGTGTCCCCTGTGTCACAGGGATACTTATATTTGTGCTAAAAGTATGATGTAATTAAAGAGCAGGATTCTGGAATATCCTTAAGGAATTATTTTGTAAATATGTGTTCAGTGCTATGAGTCCACATCAAAGGTAAAAAAAGAAGAAAAGAAAGGAAAAGGGAAAAAAAAATCAGCTCTTCAGAAGTATTTTTATGAACCTCAGGGATGAGTCATCTCTGGCAGAGGAGATTTAACAGGATACAAAGAGGGGCTGACTCCACACTGAAGCAGGGAAATCACTGTTTGATGGCTGATTTTCAGTTTGATGGCTGATTTTTTTAACTAGGTCTCCCCTTACCATCACAAAGGCCCCTCCCCAGTACGTGACTGACAGACAGTCCTCTTTGGTTCCATGTGGTGCATGGCCAACCTTGACCATAACATGGGCTGGGAATGTGAAATAACAGTGACAGGAATCCCCTGCTACCTTGAGAAGGATCCAGAAAGGCTGTTTCCTCCCCCCGCTGCTGAAAAATGCAGCTTCTCTGATAAACACCCTCACCTTTCTTCATCAGGCACGGGAATTCAGTATCAGACAGAGACATCTCTAATCTTTCAAGTACCTTTCAATCTGCTTGCTACTAGGGCGCTAAGATTCCCCTCTATCTCTGTGGCAGATAAAATGAGCTCAAAGTTACGCTTTCAGGGGTTTAGGTCAGCTCCCTCATATATCTAGACAGAAGCCTGTAATCACTTGAGTTTTTGTTGAAGTGAGAGCTGAGAACATGCTGCATTTCTTAAATCTGCTTATTAACACGATAACTAATCTAATGGATGCCTTCAGATGCTTGAAAGCTGAAGGCAGGAGCAAGCGTGCATACACATCAGAACAGCTTCTACATTTTTAAGCCAATTTGCTACTTGCCTAGAATTAAAAAGAGAATGACAAGTCCAGATCTGCGAAGAGTTTAATGGGTGCTAGCAAACTCTAACTATGGCTGACAGGGCAGAGGGGAATGACGTCTTCCCTACCACACATAGGATTTTCTGTCATGCTCTTAAATCTTTTGAGTCTAAATTTTAAATAATGTATTACAGTCTACCATTTTAATGTTTGCATACAGATTTCTGTGACAGAGTTGCAAGAATCCATTCCAATTAATTTTTCAATCAACAGGTAAAAGGAAAGACAAAGTGTTCCCAGCTACTCTTTCAATGCATCTAGCATTTGTAACAGCAGAAAGCGTATTCTAGGAAAAGCCCTGGTTTTGATGTGGACTCAACAATATCTTCCAACATCTCACTCAAGACAAATCGGTAAGAGGAGTTTGCTGAATGAAGAGCAGAACAGTCTCACCTTCCTTGGTGGAAGGACCCTTTCCAAGTGTGAGTCAGGAAGAGCTTTTCCGTTGTTCTCAGCACTGAATGGCAGTCGTCCACTTGGCTTCCCAAAAGTCCTGGCCCAGAGTCGACACTGGAGTGTAACCCGCATGACACACTCAATTCAGCAGGGAGGGAAGGGCGAAGCTCCTTCCTAACACCAATACAACACACGCTTTTAAACAAACATGTAGGTTTAGTTGCTAACTCCACACCCGGAGTGTGAAGGAGGGTCCTCAGAGGCCCTTAAGCCTTCTCAGTTTTAGATCAAATTGCTACTTCTGGGAGTAGAAGCAGTGTCTTTCCTGCCCCAGGCACAGCTATATAGTGCCACATGAATAAACAATAAAGCAAGGCAATAGATCAGAGAAATATAACAGTGTTCTGACACCTCAAGTTTGGATTACTTACAAACTGCATCAACTCCTGGCAAGGCTGACCTAATTCATGATCCTGACAGCTCAATAAATTGAGTTCCACAGAGTTCACCACGTACTGGTTTTCTGAAGAAAACTTTAAAAATCAGGGGTCTTTTTGCTCTCCACAGCAGTATAGTTCTAACAGTGCTGATTCTAACATCATGATTTCTCTTGCTCCTTTGAGCCAAGTTTCTTTCTATGCTCCCACTATGCTATGCACTCAGCCTTCCTTGGTTTTGCTCTCCGCCCCAGAGGAAGTTGTGTTCCCATAATGTATTATTAAAGTGTGTATGTTTTTGTGAGCTACCCTGGTACCCTTCAGTAGGGAGACACAATCTAAATGTAAAATAGCATTACTGTGATAAATAAGGAGAATTCAAAACTCTGGCATCTTTACTGTATGTATGAAATGTGCCTGGATGATAAAAGCTATCCTCTTTTGCATGTAGAACACTAGTACCTACTAGTAGTTTCTTCACTGAGAACTGGAAGTACAGGAACAAAGCCTGACTTCTAAATGACTAATGCGTGCAACTGCGCTGCACGCCTGAGAACTTCAGTCCGCACCCACCAGAAAATGACTGACTGGCTTATAGCAAACAGTATTTAATAACAAGAGATGCCTGAACTGGAAAACGATCCTACCCCATCAGTTGACAGGAAGCTTATGAGGTGTTCTGTTGATTCATAGCACACAAAATGTGAGAACTGGGGGAAAGGGAGGCGCAAAACCTAAAAAGCTTCGCTGGCATTAGCCAGGCATCTCATGGCACCATGGATATAATTCCCTCCCCAGGAGACCTCTGTGGGGACCGCGTACAAGAGCCGTCAAAAGTGAGGCGGCAATGACCCTGCTCTGCAGCACTCTTTTGACTTAATAGGAACAGCTGGTCAGTGAAGTGTTTGCTAGAAATTTAACAAGGCTCAAACAGTGAGAAGCATCTGCCAATAAATCAAAAGGGAGCGCCCCGCTAAATGAGGTTTAATTTAAATTCGTACCTAGGGCTGACAGATGAGAGCTTCATTGCTCTTCCATGTTGCATTAGAACACGCAGGTCTGTGCTTATGTCAGCAGCAGCTCAGGGAAGATGTGTCTGAATGGTAGCCAGGGATCTTGGGTTAAGCACGCAGGGACCATGCGAAACTGCGCATCAAATGCAAGGGGGGGCTAGTGGGGAGAGGCAACAGGGAAGTCATTTCTCCCTAATGGCATGTTTTCCAAGCCATTTGAACACGATGGCCACATCGTGATGAACCACGTTGGCCACAAATGTTTTTGGTCCCACTGTGCCCCGTTGCTGCCGCCAGCTTGGTTCCGCTGCTCCCCGGCACAGCAAGCTGCCGTATCAGAAAAGGCCGTGGCTGCAGAGGGAGTGTCCCTGCAATGGCAGCTGGGGATAGCGAGGTGAGGGAATTCATCTAGTATTTCTGTTTCCTTGCCTGAGGAAGCCCACACAACCTTCTGCAACAGGCCTGCTTCCCCAGAGCCCCCAGGATATGGCGGGTGTGGGCAGAAGCCTCCGGAAGGTCACCTCACGACGGGCGGAGGGTGGCCACCACTGGCACCAGGGAGGGCCATGCGTCCCTCCCACTTCACTGGGCAATTTTCGGCCTGGCAGCAAGGGCCAGATTTCACCTTGAGACGCTCTCAGGGAAACCGGGTGCCTTCAATCTCCTGGCAGCTCAGGAGAGTCATGCTGAGGAAAACATGGAGGTTTCCTGGTTGTGCCCACTCGGCCATGAGCATCGCTGACTTATTTTCAGGGAACTGCTCGGTCGCAACTATTTGGCTTTGGAGAAAAGCCTTGTGGCTGCTCAGGGGCACCTCCAGCGTTTGCAACGGTGGCGATCTCGCCCCCGACTTCGTCCTGTAGCCGACCCCACTTTGCGCCCATGCCTGGTGCCATGCCTGAAGGAGCCCAGCGTGCGATTACCGGCTGCGCTGCACGGGCTTCCTCGCTTGTGCAATGGGGGGAATTGAATTTGCTGCGTACGCGAGCAACAGTAGCGTCCCCTTTGCCAGAAAGCCTCAGGGTATGATCAATGGCAATAATCACTTTTCAGGCCTTTGGGGTAATGCAAGCAGCCAGTCAAAATTGCACGAACAAGAATAGAAAGCGGGATGTTGCCGCAAAAGACTAACAGCAGTGGGGAGGGGGGAGGGTAAGACACGAGAGCGACAGAGCAGTGCCAAGGTGGCTGCCGATGTGCCTCCATGGTGCAGGCGCCTGGAGCCAGTGTAGGGCCAGGCAGCCCCAGGGTGCCCTCCCTGCCCTTCCGTGCCTCCGCGAACGGCTGGAAAGCACAGCAGAGGTACGTGGGCAGCCACTGTGCCTCAAAAGACCGTTTGTGCTGCCCAATTTTGCTTGCTTTTAACCTCTGACGACACACGGAGCTGCTGGGGTGTTTGCTCACAATTCACAAACCAAGATACAGGGCTGGTTGTTCCTTCACGTGGGATGAGGACTGCAGAGTCAAAGGAGTGCGTAAAAGCGGGGAACGGCTAAAGGATGAGCTGCGAGGTGAATTTCTTTGGGCTGGGCTGTCACTGAATTCTGCATGGCTGCTCTTTGCATGGGGTTGGGGAATCAGTTTGGCTTTCTTTTTCAAGTTAAATTACAGATATCCAAAGCATGACAGGTACTACAAAGCATACCAGGGGGTATTTCTGGTGCACGCACAAATCCAAATAAATGCACCTGTAAGGAAAGCTGCTCTGTAAGAATTGTGACCATTGCCTCAGTTTTACTCACTAACCCCCTAAATGGAAGAAACTTCAAGAAACTCCTTGTTTGTAATGCTTCCCAGAAATTTCAGATAAGAAGAGGCTGAAAATAGTGCACAAAATGCAAGTGGAAAGAGGAAATCGGGAATAACTGACTTATTACAGATATACTGGTATATTGACATTCAATTTTGCTTTTTATATATAAATACACACTTGCGTGCATGCATACACACATATGCACACATAAAATGGATTAGATTCGTTCTGAAGCATTAGACAACAGCAGCTACACTTTTTACAAGTCAGAGGCAGCCATATTCCCTTCAGAAATCATCTGGTAGGAAAATACCAGAAGCAGAATGTGCAGGCTTTTAAAGAAATGTGTAGGAGCAAAACAAGCTTATTTCTGTTTTAATCCAAACTGAATCATATGTCTTATGTCAAAGCTATAAAAAACAAGGAAGGTAAAAGAGGTAATTCTTGTACTCCAAACTTTTTTTAAATCTTGTGTTAAATTATTTCCTTTTCTTTACACAAAAGAAACAAAAAAGTATTAATTCCTAGCAAGGTAATTTCACCTCTTTCCTACCATTAAGAAGAAACTAAGGAGACACATCCTGTCCTGGTATAGTCTTGTTACAGCTCCTCAGTTTTCAAAGGAACTAGGACAGCTTCCAACAATGGAGGACATGATCCTCAGATCTTTAGTAAGTGAAAAAGCATCCTGCCTGAGCCTATTTGGGAGAGGAAGCTTCTCCGGAGACAGCTAATAAAATACTTTCGATGTCTGTAAAGGAGATCAGTTGATCCTGAGTGTAAGGCCACTGCCGTTTACTGCCCAGCGGGAGAAGTGAGTGGCCCCTGGCCCTCTTCCCAAGCCCCAGCGGAGCAGGGTGCAGGTCAGATGAGTTGTTCGGCTGGCAGCAGCCGCCATCTGTCCCCTTGGCCACCTCTGCCATTACGTAATGGAACATATCTGGTGACTGACCGGGAGGCCCTGGAGAAGGAGGGCTCCCAGATGGCAGTCTGCTGCCACCACCGATACTTATTACACTGCTCCCTCCTCAAGTCTGAGGAGCTTGGGGGAAGGACGGTGTCCAGAACTGGGCTGCACGAAGTCCTTAGGTGCCAGGAGCCTGCTTCCTCTCTCCAGTTTTCACCGGGACCTCAGTTCCTGCCAGAGCATGGGCTGTACACCAGACTTTGCTCTGCAGAAGTACAGTGAGCCAGGCAGTTCTGGGAATTACAACACACTCCACGTGCACGTACTATCTGCACGGGCTCAACATGTATCATGCAATGGGGCAGGAGAAGCTCCCTGCTCTTCCCTGACACTGAAAAGATGCTTGGGGTCTGCCTAGTCAGGACAGTCAAACATCACACAACTGAGCATCAGATTGGGCTAGGACACAAGGAGGATAAAAGACCTAAAAATCTTTAAGCAAGCTGAAAAGCTTCCAATAGCCTTGAAGCCATATTCAGATAAATAACCTTAGACACTGATGCACCAAAAGGATGATGTCTGGTCCAGAGAGGATTTATAGTGTGTAAATTAGGATCCTGTAGGACACATACCTCCCACTGATATTACAGACAGCTTCAGAGCACCCACAGGAGGCTGGAGGCTCCCGCAGGGAGCTACATCCACCCAAACAATAGCAGATTCCCGGCACTCCCTGCTGCCTGCTCAGTAGTTGCACTGTAAGACAGGACCTGCAATCTCTCCCTCCATTGCTGCAAATCAGGGGGAATCCACTCATTTCTCCTGACATGCTGAGATGAAAGATGAGAAGAACTGCCAAAGAGGCAGGTAATGTCGTTTCAATGGCACCGGTGGTTATTACCTAGCCCCCTTCCCTTCTCAGAGGAGACTAAGAGCTCTTTGCAGCATGGCCTCTGTCCATGGGTCCTGAGCCATGATGGGGGCTCCTAGATACAAGATCAGAAATGAATAAAATAATAAAAAAAACCAACAACAGTTCTTGCAATCTTGCAAGTAAGCTCTTGCTTTCTCATCCCCTCACTCTTGGGTTCTGCAGCAATAACAACAGCAACAGAACTGAAGAGTGAACAGAATAGTACTGCAAAGTTCAGGTTATGTCTGGAAAATCTTCCCAGAACAGCCTGAAGTGGCTACATGATTTTAGAGAAAGTGAAAGGATGTCACCTTCGCTCCAAGGCCAAGACTAATTGCATTAACCCTGTCTGAGCTGCACACGGCTCCAAATCTCCTGCCTCTTTTGGGAACATTGAAATAATATCAAACTAATACAAAAACTATCATCACCCCAAGACGTGTTCATCCAGTGCTGGGAAACTATTCCGTGCCTTTGCACTAATTATGCTGGCATCTTACACTACCAAAATAGTCTTTATTAAAGAGATTTAACCAGGTTCAGAACAAACGAAAGATCATTTGGCAGACCAGAAAACCGTATAAAATCACTACCATAAGGAGGAAGACATTTCTGAGCTGCTGTCTATGTATTTATTTTCTGCATATGGAATCAGTCATTTTGTATGCTTGATAAAATCAAGGACAATTAAACTAAATTGAGCTTTAATTTCAGACTGAGGCATACGTCTATGGCTGAGCATTTCTTCCTGCAATGTCTGGAATTACTAACCAGCAGCAAAAGCTAAACTCAAATATAAGACAAGGTGGGAACAAGTTCATTGCTCGTCAAAAAGCAGACAATGATAAAGGTGTTGGAATACTTTGCATTACTCTCAGAAAAGAAGAGTTCAAATAAGGTCTATATTCCAGTCCGGTATATATTTAGAATGAGAAGCAGGACAATAAATGTTTCAGGAGTTGGGGAGGGATAGGACAAGGTCAAGCAGAAATGACCCAGCTAATGAGGAATCCCACCATTCTGTGCAAGAGGATAAAAAAGCCCCATCGAGGGCTAAGTCCTCAGTATTCACGAACAGCAGCACTAGCTGTGCTCTCAGCTTCCTGCACACTCAATATCACCTCTCTGAGCTGCACCGCTGAAGATCTGTGGAGAAATGATCCTTTATTTGCAAACACACAAATGCAACAATTATTTTTAGTCTCAGTCTCAAATCCAACTTTCATATCTTAAAAAACTGAAAACATTTTTCTCTGCTTCTTATAATGTCTAATGTATCTGCCTGTTGCAGGGTCTGGCTCTTCTTCTCCAGGTGGCTGGTGCTTCCCTGTGAACTGACTGGACGATCGATCCTCCCTACAAAGTTTGCGTGTGCAGCAGACATTATTTCCGTCCCACATTAGCTCTCAGTTTGACTCCAATTCTGAAAGGTCCCTGCTCCTGCATCCTTTGATGGCAGGTCTGGGCTGGTTGTTAGCCTTGCACAAAGTGTGTGCCTGGGTGATTTTGCTCTTGTTCTTTCCTCTCAAATCCTCAGATGACCTATGAGAAGAACAAAGCTTTTCCAAGCTGAGCAGATGGCTTGCAAGGGGATACTTGTTCAGGAAGGGCAGGCTGTGCTAATGACTTTTCCAAAGTCCCACTGTCCCGTTGCCAACAATGTCATTTCCAGAAAGTGAATTCTGTGGCAAGAGAGCAAGGAAGGGTGGTTTTAACAACACAGCAGTATCCTTGGACAATGTGAAAAAGTTGTAAAATCTTTATGGCCATACAAACACTGATCAAGCTGAGTTTTCTAGAGGTTCTAGATGGCTGAAGTCCTACAGAGGGGGGCTAAAGGGAGATAACTTTTATTTTCTGGAAAAGCCAAGTCAGTTGAGGCCAAAGAGTCTAAATCAATCATTTAAATAGAGACCACACAGACTCAGAAAAGGATTTTTATTCCATCCAAACCTCTTCTTATCACAGGAAGCTACAGAGTAGGATACTACACAGCTTAGGGGAAAAAAATATTGATATATCAAACTCTTGATTAAGTCCTCCTATTCCTCATTTGTGAAAAATCCATCCAGCTCACTCTCTAAGGCACAATGGCTGGCCTCTCAGCAAGTCGCTATTCAAATCCTCCTTATCCAGTGACAGTTGTATTACAGCAGAGGAGGTGTTAGATGTCTTACTAGAGTTTTGCAGAGCAGCTTACGCAGGGAACTGTGGGTCCCACCATTTTCCCCTCATCTCTAATGAACACTCGTGTCTAGAACAATAACATCTCCTCTTGTTAGTGATCATTTTGAACGAAAAATCAGCTATTAAGATGATTAAGATACAGCTGAGGTACAGTAAAACCTTCTAACGTCTATTTCCATCTACCTTTGAAATGCAGACTGCTACACAGAGGCAACCAAATGTCCTAGTTTAACCTCTTACACGGTTATCAAATGAAAAGGAAAAACAGTGAGAAATTCAACAAATCAAAGGCTTTGCAAGAGGGTTCAGGGACTTCAGAACAGCCTCTTCTCACATGAAATACTTGTGTGGGAGAACAGGAGGGAGGAAACAGTCCGTTCAGATCTTCAGTCAGTTTAGGACTTACTCCTATCAGTTTCTGACAGCTTCTTCTGATATAACAAAATTTGATCCACTTCATAGGTGTGACTTATTACCAGTTCTGTTTACAGCACAGAGTGCCAGCAAAAAACTTCCTCACCCAGAGACCAGCTTCCTGTCTCAATCTGCAATAACCAAAGTTACCAACTCAAATTAAATCTCTTGACAGCAGGAATCTCTTTTTCTATTATTAATTTTTTGAAGGAGATGATAGGAATGCTATTTGAATGATTAGCTGCCCAAGTACATCAGAGAACAGAATACAAATGGGATTCACTTGCAGAATGCAGGTAGAACCAGACACACGGAATATGTCAAAAGGGAGTTTAATTATGCTCTGTTTTTAAAGAGTGACAAAACCATGCCAGTGAAATTTATAACCCAAGTGTCACAGAAATTTGCAACTCAGTAAAGTTGTCAAAAATATTAAATTATGCAGTATGCACAGATGTGGTTGAGAAATTACCCAAAGATTTGTTTAAGAAACATCAAAGCGGTTAACTTCAATCACATTTTGCCAGGGCTGATATTCTTTTTCATTTTCAGCAAGTTTAGGGAATTAAAAATGGTATTGGCAAACATTCATTCAGGTAAGTTGGTCTGCAGTCCTCTGAGTTATAGCATGAAGACTTGTTGCCTGGATCTCAATTTACACGTCATTCTACCCACCAGTGTTTTGGAACAAAGATCTATGTGCTGAGAAAGTGACAGCACTAGGAAACACTAGCCCTCATATCCAATCACATGGATGTCATGACGCTGAATTCCTGTTTATCCAGAGGAGCAGAGGAGGAACCAAGCAAAGCTAGAACAGCTCAACTGGATGTCCGTGACGTCCCTCTAATCCTGTTTGGAATGTAGCACACCTAAAACTTAGTTGAATGATCTTACCTTCAACAGGACCCTTCACAGCCACCTTGTTTGTGACAGCCTTTCTTCCTTCAGGTCATCAAAGCCCTAGTCTAAAACATGGCGGTAGAAGGTCCCGCCTTCACTTCGCTGTGTTTTGATTTTGGGTAGTTTGTTATATCTGGAGCAACTGAATCTTCCTCAATACGAGCAAAACAGAAACAGGCATGGGCCACCAGAAGCTTTGAGTTCCTATTTAGGGAAAGTCAGACACGGCAATGATCGAGGCGTCACAGATACGAAAGAATGAGGTTGGGTTTCTATTTGGGAAATTACGGTGTTTTAAATATAAGGCTGAGAATGGAGATATTTTTAGTAAAATCATCTTCTAATTACTCCAGGCTCTATGCATTTGTGTGTCCTTCAGTCCATGTGTCCTTGGGAAAATGCAGGAGAAGATTTGGGGTTGTCATGGAGGGTAATCTTGTACTATGTCACAGGAGCACGGTTCAGCAGAGGGGAGCTATAGGTTTTGCCATGGGAATGGCATTACATATAGTAACTCCTCTGGCCTTTTATCCCCATTTGCAAAACAGGACAAGAACCAGCTCATGGGAGCATAATCCAACGCCAGAGGCTGTAAATACCTTTGTGACCCCAGGATGGGGGTTCTCCAGAAGCACAGAATTTTATTTTAAGGTATTATTGCTAATGAATGCATTTGTGACACCAATTAAAAATCTCTAAAAGATCATCAGCTTGGAGTACTTTGAGCTGTGATGGACATTCAAAATGAGCTTGTATAGATGCTGTCTTTCAGATTTAATCTCTGTGCTGTATGGGCACATGGGGCATGTGCTGCTGTCCCTGACACTGCACAACAGCCGTTCATTTATGTTAGAAAGTAATTGTGGTATTCTGGATGATGATTTGTTGACTGGTTAATGGCTTTCACTGAACATACTGTATATACATTAGCTGTCCTGTTTTAATGAGGAACAGAACTCTTCAACGTTCCTCTTCTGCCATTTTTTCATTTTTAATACACAATTAAAAAATGACAAGTGCAACTCTCAAAAGGGGTTGGAGTAGGCAATCTCTAGAGGTCTCTTCCAGCCTCAGCTATTCTGTGACTCTGTGGAAATATCCTGGAGTCTTTAAACAGCACTAGGGGGGTTATTATCACCTGTGCATGAACAGCTAGCTGAGTCACCAACACGGCCACTAACACAAACAAGACTGTAGTGAGTTGCTTTTATCTCACCCTGCAGCAGAAATGCCTTCACTTTGCTACAAAATGTGAATGTCAGAGCTCACTGAGTGCTATTTCAGACAGACGTTTGTTCCATGTAACTTGTTAAAATTTCTCCTGAAAAGTGGGTATTAAAAGCCATTATCTGGGTACATTTCAGCTGGTCCCCAGTCTTTCTGAGCCTTACTCAACACCAGCACACTGAACGTGCTTCTCTGTAAAGGACTGAAAGAAAATTCCACATTGCCATCAAAAAGTGCACAAGGTTAGGGCTGAGGTACGTGCATCTCTGTGTTGCCAGAAGAGCACTGGGGAAGCGTACGCACCAGCTGCCTCCCGCCTGCTTGAGCCCTTGGACTAGCGTCGCTTGCCACAGCAGTGGTGGTGGTACGAGTTGTGGTCCGCATCCGTTAAGTCTAGCTTTGGTGTTTCTGTTGGCATGGCTGATGCATGACATCTTGCTCAAAAAAAAAAAAAAAAAGATATCCCCCTCTTCCCTGTTGTTTCATGAGGACCACTTCTGTTAGGTAAGAGAAGACCACTCTGTGACACGCACACTTCAGTTTATTGAAAGTTATTTTGGTTGTTTCTTACTAAACTTTTGCTGGGCTGTAATTTTATGTCAACACGATCATCTGGGTTTCACGGAATTAATTTTCTTCTGAATAACAAGTCCGAACAAAACCTTCTATTCTATCCGTTAAACAAAATTGCTGGTGTCTGATTCAAAACGGCCTGGCTGGCATCCCATAGCCTAATAGAATACGTGCAATCTTGTGTTGTAAGCCACCTTTAGCTGGGGTGGTAGCACTGATCGCTTGCCTGAATGTCAGAATGAATCTTTCCACTGAACTACTTGCAGCCGGGTAGCAGGGAGGTGATGTGACATGTCTGATACCATTTCTTTTAACGAACAACAGGCACTCTTTGGATGTGAATTGAGTTCCATTGTCACTTAAAATCTGTCCAGGAACTTGAAAACGAGAGTCTTAACACTTCTAGTATCTGCGCTGAAGTAATTTACACAGAATATTGCAAGCCATTTTCAAGGCACAGCTACCAAAGCTGAAAAAAACCATCTTATGAAAAGCACAGGAAAGGTTTTCTGGATTCTACCTGGTATGAGAGTAGCTGTTGCCGATGTTGCCACTGAAAAGTAGATGGTGTTTGTGGATAATCTTGACATTGCATTGCCATTACCAACCATCATCTACCCCACAGACTGCCTGGCCAGCATTTAGTTAGCAAACAGTCCTCACATGCTTTTTGCAGCACAAAGGACCTGGGTTTTGCAAGCAAAACCATTCCATGACCACATGTTAGGCAATTTTGAAAGTTAAGTTACTAGTTCTTTTCAAATCAGGGAAGCTGGGTAGAGTTGTTTAGATGCATGGCTCTACCCACCCATTGCCACAGCACTCACTTCATTGTGAGCCCGTGCCGTGGCGTGTCCCTGGCAGCAGGTCCATAGGACATACCAACCATATTTCCCTTGCAATGTCCTCCTGCAACCAGATGGCAGGCGCGACAAACATCTTTCATTTGCACATTGACTAGTACTTTCAGATTTGACAGACTGGCCATGAACAGGTCTATTGCTATAAATGGGCTGAAAACATTCACCTTCTTGGGGTTATGGAATGACGCGTAATCAGTTATTTTCTGTAAAGGCAGGCAAAGCCCACGACTTCTAACCTCTCCAGAAAGCAGCTATGTTCAAAACGATGGTGAGAACCTAAGCTTAGAAAAAGGCAAGCAAGCCTTTCATTATGATGGTCCATTATGCTGAATCTGCCCACTTCTACTCTGTAGACTGGGAAATGCACAACCAAGGCATCAGGAATAGTGTGGCCAGCAGGAGTAGGGAGGTGATCGTGCCCCTGTACTCGGCACTGGTGAGGCCGCACCTCAAATACTGTGTTCAGTTTTGGGCCCCTCACTACAAGAAGGACATTGAGGTGCTGGAGCGTGTCCAGAGAAGGGCAACGAAGCTGGTGAAGGGTCTAGACCACAAGTCTTACGAGGAGCAGCTGAGGGAACTGGGGTTGTTTAGCCTGGAGAAAAGGAGGCTGAGGGGAGACCTTATTGCTCTCTACAACTACCTGAAAGGAGGCTGTAGCGAGGTGGGTGTTGGTCTCTTCTCCCAAGTAACAAGCGATAGGACAAGAGGAAATGGCCTCAAGTTGCACCAGGGGAGGTTTAGATTGGACATTAGGAAAAATTTCTTCACCGAAGGGGTAGTCAAGCATTGGAACAGGCTGCCCAGGGAAGTGGTTGAGTCACCAACACTGGAGGTATTTAAAAGACGTGTAGACGTGGTGCTTAGGGACATGGTTTAGTGGTGGACTTGGCAGTGTTAGGTTTATGGTTGGACTTGATGGTCTTAAAGGTTTTTTCCAATCTAAATGATTCTATGATTCTAAGGCACATTGCAAGAGGTGACAATCTCTTCAGCTGTCAGTCCATTGGCTTTAGCAAAAGAGTTAGCGTCCTGGAGAGGAGGTAAAGGACTAACACCAGTTCACTCAGCGAATGAAGCCCTGCAGCTTTGAGGGGGAGGAATCCATAGCACAAAATGACTTTTTGAGAACTGAGCATAATTGTGAGACATTTTGTAGTTGTAATGCCTCACGGATAGATTTGCATTTGCATATCACACGCTAACCAGTCCCTTGTGAATCATTTAAACCCTCTCCACACAGGCAATGCTCTGTCAGTTTTCATAACCCAGCTGCCTGTACAGGAATGTTCTGTTTTCCCTCCTGAAAATGTGTGTGAAAGCAGAAATGTTCTGCGCTCAGAACTGGCTTTAGGGAGTGGGTATTTTTGTCAAATCTCCATGAACTCAGAAAATATTTTGCCTACCGATCTAACAGGAGCTGCTACGTAACGTGGTAATTTTTGCATTTTATACTTAGCGAGAGATGTTTGTTTCTCCTCTTTGAAGCTATCATTAGCAAATGCTCCAGGCTTTTGATATCTGCTGCACAGTCCTCAGCAGAGACATGGGCATACAGGTTAAACTCTTCTCTCCATCAATACGATGAGGAGTCCCAGTGTTGTAGGCTGCTGTTCTCATTCCATTTCTGCAATACTCATCATCACTCCCCTTTCCTCTGCAGTTCTGGGCCAACACGGCCAAGCCTTAATGTGTCTGTCTGTAATTTTCTGTAAAGCATCAGGAAGCCTCAGTGGCACAGCCAGACTCTGAAAGGACAATAGTTATTATACACAAATACACAAGGCTTTAGTACTTGTGCAGCTACTCTGTGTCAAGGGTTTTGTGGCTCCTGTAAATTGGAAAGATACAAGAATCACAGGAGTTAAGAACTACAAAGCTATAGCTAATAGTGACCTCCTTTGCTTCAGACTCGTGTGCCTGCACATTTCTTACTGACGGTCTGTTGGCCCATTTCCACTAGCCAGGAGGCTCAGTCATGCACTTTGCCTCTCACTGGAGCTAAACAGCCTCCCTTGCTGCTCTGGGATCAGTCTGCCTTCCCTGCTGATAAAGTGGTGCCCTCGGGGGAAAGAAAAAGGGGTGATTTACCCCATCAGACCAAAGCATCCCCTTCAGATGTCTTCCTTCTGTAAAGCCTTGAGCCCTGGTCTGGGGGAGTGAAGAGCATGACCAAGCTGTGTGGTCAAAAGCTGTGCAGTGGGGAAACACACACAAGCCCGTCAGTATCCGAATGTCTCAGCTCACTTCCATGGGGCAACGCTCTTGTAAGGCCGTGCTGGAAATGCCCAAACTTAGGGAGGGGACAGTGCCTGGGGGGGAAGGGCTGTATCCGGGCTCTCCAGCCCTTGCACTGCCCCGAGTTCATTATCATCCCCAGCAGGACTATGTGGTTAAACTGGAAGCCTCTGGGGAAAAGGGAGGCGGTGAGCCTGCCCACGTGCGGCTCTAGTGCTGCAGGAGTAGCAGTGCATGCCTCCTCCATCCTCCCTGCCGGGGCCAGGGATTTAGGGAACACAGAGCAAGACCTTTCCTGCAGAGCCAGCGGTACAAGACTAGCCACAGAAAGGGAGGGTCGATAACAGTTTTGAGCCATGTTTTACTCTTTCTGCTACTGGAGGGGATTGGGCTGGATAAAGATGTCAAAAGGCTCATTTCAGATATTTGAGGAAAGGAGGGTGCAACACCAGCTTTTTCCCTAACACAGCCACACTCCTCTCACTGTGCCCGGGAGGCTGCCCCAGGCAGCTCGCTCCACGCAGAGGGAGAGTCCAGCATCACTTCTAATGGGTGCACCAGGCTCAGCAACTGGAAACCATCCTCATTTAACTACATGCACTTTTGAAAAATGACTTAGCTATGATACCAGAACCAAAGGGGGTTGTGTTTTTCTGCTTGATGTTCGTAAGAGAAAGCGAATGGCCAGCCACTAGTCAAACTGGCTGGCACAGGCTCCTCTTAGTTTCAGGGATAAAACACACAGATGCGATGCAAGCAGCAAATGGTGAAAAGCACAAAGCCAAACACGACTGCTTCTAACTTCAGCATTTGCCTGCCACAGATTATTTTTTGCAGAATACCAGCTGGTCACTCACTCACACGGGCAAGTATTACCTGGCAGTAGAATTATCATTGATTTCATACGATTGATTTCTCAGCCTGACAGTAACATACTAAATCTTTTCTTTTAAAAGAACAAACTGCCATGGCAGGAGAAAGTAAATTATTCCAGGACCCCACTGCTTTAAAGACCAGAAAACCTTTCAAAGATGTGAGGTTTTCACTACCTGATGAAGAAAAGGGACTTTTTTTGCTCCTTAGTTCTTTCCAAGCAGTTATTTTATAGGTCTCAAACCTCCATATTGTCAAACCAGAATTCTTCATTAAAGAGATCTTGCATAAGATTGTCTATAAACTGAACCAAAGGAGATGATTGTAAGTACTAAAATACACAATGAAATACCACTGACTGCCAAGCAAACTGACAGGGGGAATTCAAACTAAGATTGTTTTTCTATTCTTATCTTACCTCATTACAAGTCAGTTTTTGTTTACCCTGGAGAGAGACGTGTTTCTGGTTTTGTGTGCCTGCTGTGCCGCTTCGAATCTGTCCCCTCGTCCCCATAGCACCGGGGCTCTCAGCAGACTTGCTTCTCTCACAGTCCCCTTGAACAGAAATATTGCATAGCCACGCTCATGGTCCGTTTCTGGGGCTTCTTACTCTGGAGTTCATCAGAACAGTGTTTGGCAGAGGCAGCTGCCTGGAAATTATTCTTTTACCTCTCAGTCCTGGAGTCTGCTCAGTCCTTCAGCTTAAATTAACATGTACACTGGTAAAATATGTGTGTTTCTATTGGCAGGATATGAGGCAAGAGGAAAGTGGAGCGTGTAATGCCCTGGCCCCACATGGCACCCTATTCGGAGCCCGATTTGCCCTACCCGTGCAGCTTCTGACAGGGTAGGTAGCAGGAAGGCCAAGGGCGTACCCGGCTGCTGCAATAGTAAAATCGGTAACCGGGAGCTCTCTTGGCACTCCAGGACTACACACGGGTTTATACAGCACTGATTTACCTAAAAGGGGCTCAAATGTCCCCATGCCCCCCTGCTGTGATGCAGCAACATGGCTCACACACCTGCTACTCCCTGTGATTTGGGAGCATACGGATTGCTGGGTGTGTAATGGTACCCCAGAGCTTTCAGAGCTCAGGAATAGCGTAACGGCTAGGAAAAGAGAAACAGCTCACCTGTTACTCTGCTCTTTTAGGACCTCATCCCATACACTTTGGCTGTTGGTCCTACCTCACTGCTACTGGCCCTCTTGAGAGGCAGCCTGAGTCCTCTGGCTGCAGGGTAGGTCCTCGCCCCCCATGCCAGCCTTCACTTGTCCTGCCTCCTCCGGTCACCATCATCTTTTTCTACGTAAAAAGCCATCTCTTTTCTTGGCGTCACTGATGTCTGCTCTCCTCCGATCTTGCCACTGGAGCTCCCCGTTCTGAGAGCCACCTCACCATCATTTTCTCTCTTCCCTTCCTCTGTGGCACACAAGATGATACCAGTTCTGGCTGCCTTTCATGCCCTTTCTTCCACAGGACCAAACCTGTAGCATCTGTATGGCATCCTCTCTACTCTTGCCTCGTCTCCAGTTGCTCTCACTGTAACGCATGGCTGATTTGTGGGCCACGGAAACACTCAGCATCCCCTCCCACACCCACGGCACGGTCTGCCCATGGAAGTCTGTACTCTTCTCCAAGTTGTTTCTGCTGAACCATCCTACCTTTTTGAATGGAATTTTTTACTCTTTGGATGAAAGTTTCCCGTCCCTTGATGATCAAATTAGTTCAGAAACTCTTTGAAGTATGTTTTGATAATAACAAAATTCTGTTCCTCCAATGTTACATACTCGGTATTTATACAGTCCTATTTAATATGATAACCTTATCGCCTCCTCACATTAGAGGAAGTTCTGAGTAGAAGAGTTAATCAAAATTTAATTTTCTTAAAGTATCATAGATGAATGCTCCTGAACCCAATTTGTGTGCTTTCTGCTAGTCAAATAGACACAAAGATAGTGAGGGAGGAGGAGGAGGAGGAAGAAAGGGGAAATGAACAGTATTTCTGGTTAAATAAATTCCTATCCTGGGAGCCGATTTGACTATAATTTGATTTTATTTAAAAATGTTTATTATTTTTACATCCAGTGTTTTCTAAGAGAAGTGGAAATGGGTTGCACTTAGATTTTATTTTGGGCTTTTTTGTGACACTGGAAAAAAGGATTATTGTTCCCTCATCAAGTTCATTAAGCGTCTTCCACATTTTCACACTTCTGGATGCACCAACATCACTGGTGCATACTAGTGCTGCTTATAACATGCTCATGTACCCCCCTACTGCTGACTACGTATTGAAATAAATCAGATTAAAATGAGCCCCGACTGAGGGAAAACTGTTTTGTAAACGTCTCAGTCAACCTCCAGCCTCAGCCCTACAAATCTCTGCACCTGAACAGAGATTTTGGCTTGTTGGGAAGGTCAGTGGACTCTCACCAGTGAATCAGAAAGAGCGCTAACCTATATTCCCACCGCAAACAGTAACGAATTGATCCAGATCTCAGTGCAAAGAGTATGACTTACCTTTGTTTGCACGTGGAATAGGGAGACGGAGTCATGAGGGAGGGAAGAGAAAAAGGCTCTTTGGTCGTATGATGAATACTGTCACAGCTGGTAGATGCTTTGATTTCCCTGTGCAAGCATGACTTACAGGGCCAGTACTGCCCTATCCATCAGTCGTCAAGGCTGGTATCATACGGGGATGACCATACAGGCTTGGAGCGGAGCACTGCCCTCAAGGAAGAGGAGCGGAGGGTCAGCCATAGGGCACAGGTTTCTCTCAGTTTCACATCTGATGGCGGGACACCTTGAAAAGCAGGTAGGTAGGTGTAACTGAGTAATGGAAGCTTGAGGAGCTATGCCGTAAGCACAGATTGTAGAAATTTGACAGTGGAAACAAAGGGATACAGGTGAAATCTAAGCTCTGTAGGGTTTGTGAACCTTGGAACATGCAGCAGTCCCCAGGCAATGTGTGCCACTGCATAGAAGAACGAAGTGATCTGGCTATTTAAGGCGTTTCAGCCAAATGTCACTCTCATGCAAGTTAACAGAACTGCTTGGATTCAGGATTTGATTAGAGGTCCAAAGGAAAGCAATATAACCTAAGAAAATAAACAGCTCTTGACAAACTAATTGGATACTTTCAATGAGATTATAAATTTGATTGACCACTGCAAGAATTTTGATGCTACGAAATTTACCCTCAATAAAAATATTTAACGCTGTGCTCACAAAATGCTAATAACAAGTAACATAAAATGATACACATAATATCAATTGAAAAAGAATTGAAACACTGAAGAGACAGACAGACTTCTGCAGGAGAGATGCAGGAGGAACGAACTGGACTTCTGCTCTCATTTTCTCTCTGTTGACTACAGATGAATCCTAGGAAATTAGATTGCTGGGCCAACGCCTTTGTGAATACTCTGAGGTTGTAAGATACAATTATGCATTACACATTATGCAAATATAAAGTCACACCTCTTAGGCACAAAACCAAGGAGCTGCTATGCTGAGGAGCGGGGATCCTGAAGGACTGCTCCAACGAACAAGCAAGCCAACACAAACTACACAGTGCGACGTGCTGGCCAGGCACATCAACCTGCTTCCTTAATGCAGAGGGCAGTACCGGGTAGGGGTTAGAGAAGTTATCACACTTCCCCAGGTGTGCTCAGATGCCAGATCTGGTTTGGCATTCACACTCAAACTCTAGCAAATCAGACATGGTTGAGAGAAGCACCACAAGAATTGCTCACATAACAGGAACATACCAGCAGTAGAGGCAGGACCTTAATTAGCAAGAAATTTCAAAAAACAAGATGGGCTTTTTAGTTCCTGAAAGATGCACTCTAGACAGCTGCAACCTGAAAAAGGAAACTGCCCTATTACAAGTCCAGGAGTTGGTCCGAGTAGGTGAGCTACTGGCTTTAGGGTCATGCTGGATGACAAACTGGCAGGGAAGACCCATGCAGACCTCTTGCACAACTTTTCATGCAACTGCACATTTGGTTTCTTTCTGGTTCTAGTCGCAGGAAGAGCAAATTGTACTTAAAAATGGCATAATGGATCATGGCCACCACTGGGCTGGGGGACTCCTACCAAAGAGAAAAGCCACTGACCTCTGAAAAATGTGGATAATTTTCTCGGAGTACTGAACAGCAATAACACTACGGTATCCCTGTGCTTGCACTGGTACCAGGGAAGCACAGGCATCAAAAGTAAACACATCCTTAGGAAACGTATTTTAAACCATTGACTTTATTAAAATACTTAATACACAGTTTGCAGAGGAATGTACTTACATTTTCTGGAAACTCCACTGAAACCAAATTTTAATTATGTATTTAACAAATAACAAAACAGTGGATGAATTCATGCCGTACACCAAAGAACAGAGAAGTTAGGGGTTTTTTATCATTATTTTCCTGGCACAGACTCTTCTTTGCTTCTTAGTTTCAATCTCTTGAATATCTAGTAGCAGAGAAAAGAGGTTTGCATTTCTCACAGCGTTAAACCCATCTGGTCCAAGTGAAATTCCGTTTGTTTTCATCAGGTTCTTCATTCAACCCTTCCCCAGTAGCTTCCTTTTCCAGAAAAGCAAAGGCAATTGACCTCTCTAAAAAGCTACAGGTCATAGTGCAAGAAGAGTTCGACAATCAAATGTGAACATGGAGGTCTGAATCTTCTCAGAGTCATTACTCTTTCAAAATAGCCATTTCAAGCTGAGTGTGGGAAAAAAGACACTGTCAAAATACAAGGGCCACAACACATTAATAGACTTGGTGGAACGCGCGTGGAAGACAGCCTGCGGTGCTGCAGCTCTGAAGTAAAAGGTAAACCAGAAGCTAGGTCTTGTTGAAATACAGGATGCAAGGGCTGGGAAAGGGAAAGATGGAAATAACCTGGACACATCCTTACAAGAATGAAATGTCCTAACCTCATGGAGAAGGCTGTAATCATCACACACACTGCAATTGCCATAGAACCATGAAGATCAGTGACAAAGTGTATGTTATGA
The DNA here is from genome assembly GCA_030449065.1 of Oceanodroma leucorhoa. NCBI lineage: Eukaryota > Metazoa > Chordata > Aves > Procellariiformes > Oceanodroma > Oceanodroma leucorhoa. The sequence continues at coordinate 10,114,987 of JASVER010000001.1, forward strand.
CAATCTCAGTGACACGTATAATCTGGGGAAATTATTTATACTGAATGAAGAAATAATTTACTGTGTGTTTCAATGCAAGATGCACAGAGGTTGCATAGGTTTTCACATCAAATTCATAAGGCTCTTTTTAGGAGATAATTTTGCAACCTTGCATAGGTGATATTATATCTTTTCTATAGATCATATGCAGAAACTATGTACAGTTGAAAAAAAGAACTTCAGTGAACGCATTTTTTTCCCCTCAAGTTTTACCATAGTATAAAAAGTAACTTACATAACTCCTTCAGTTCTCTAAAACACATATGGAATATCCCAGAAAGAGACGCTAGGACCGCCATCTAAATGATGCCGTGTGCATTTATACAACAGGTTGAAACAATTAGAGAAGCCACTACGAAGCATAGTCTTAAAGTTGCCATATAGAAAAAAAATGCAGGAGTTAATTTTGCTTACAAACATTAAAACTCATTTAAACAGAAATGCATTTTAGTTATAACAAATCAATGAGTTTCACTAATCAGATTGCTGAACAAATGGATGACTCACACACTAAATAAACTATAGAAAGAGCCAGTTCGATCCCTGCTTGATAAATGTACAGTAAACTTTAAAATCTGCATTTGGTTTCCAATTAATCCCCGCTCAGAACAACCAGAATGCAGCTTCTCAAAATTAATATTATGAACATCTGCCAGTGCGCTGCAACAAGAGCCATCAGGGCATTCATGCGCTTCTTCGTTTGGTATGAAAGAAAGTCAGGCAGAGGGTGAGCACGGTGCCGCAGGACAGCCGACCCCACCTTTGAAAATGAGCGTCCTGTTCCCTGGGACATTCGTTCGCCCCCCATAAATGGTTTATCTTTGCCCTGCAATTACCTAAACCAGGAGACTTTCCATCTGACCTGGCCCTCTTCCACCTAAACTACCTTCTCCGTTACACAGGAGTTGTCTGGCATTTCTTCTGCCATTTTGTGCCTGCATCTAAGACATCATGATTAGCACTGCTTATTACTCTTGCATATCACAGTGACGTGTATGTTTTAGTAATATTTACAATGGTATCACTGTGGAGAACTAAGCCCTGTACTAGAAAGAGTCTCTTAACAGAGACCTTAATACTAAGGATTTGGTGTATTCCTTATCTACAGATAAACTTAAAAAGGCAAAGCTAGAATCAGCCCACTATACTTTTGGTGTGTTAGGTTCAAACAGGGGGGGAAAAACAAACACCCAGCACGCTTCCTTTCAAAGGGATGCTATTTACAAGAAGGATTCTCTTTTTTAATATTTCAACAACAAAAACCCAGCTAATTTTGAAATTAGTGAAATCTAAGGTGGCTTAGTTTTTAACCAACATGGAGCACAAACAACATTGCTGTTAAACACAAGTCTCAGAAATGCAGGGAAACTATGATCAATTATACTATGGGTGACAAATCGCAACCAGTTGAATAACAATAATAAAAAAACACTTCTGCTTTTTTTAAACACAGCCTCTAAAAAGTACAGCATCCCAATGTTTTCTCAGTTCCAGATTGCTGACATTATAAATTAAAGGTGAAAAGAGATCCGTATATAAACAAGGCAGCTTTCCATTGACTTCATTGTACTGTTCTTGTCTAAACCTTTGGAATTTTCATCTTCAAATACCGTAAGGTAAGGGTGAATTTACCAGTTACAAAACAATGTCCATTCGTATGTGGAATTTGGAAAAAAAAAAAAAATTAACAACTCAAAAACCCACACCCAAGTATTTACAGCAAATCAGATTTCTTTTTTCCCAGCCTTCACACTTGCGTTTCACCTTCTGCAGAACTGTAAACACGCCATCCGCTCAGACCAAGGCCTTATGTTATGGTACGCGGCCTTTTGGGCGGTGGGGGCGGCATGAGTTCAGTGTCAGGATCGAGGTGGTGTTTCCGCGTCTGTCCTTGAGAAGCTGCTGTACATCTATCAATGAACTCAAACAGCATCTCCTTCGTGACTGGGTTCTGGATGCTGTTGCATACAGCTGGGAACAAAGAACATATTCTCAAGTTACTAAACCGATTTGTGGTAGTGGGCACTTTCATCCCCTCTTTGCAAAATAAATAACATAATTTGGCTCAAGTATTCAAGATGGCTGTGTCAGGAGTCAACTACCTCTGCTTTGCCCCCCAGAGAGCAAAGCAGTGCAGTGGGCCCCTACCTCACGGGAATCGCTCTTTTTAAAACAAACAAAAGGCGTGCGTGTGTAGGCTTCATGGGGCAACTATAAAAACACCAAGAACTGACATCCTGTTGAGGCAAGCAGGCCTTTAAAACACCCATCAAATCCGAATAGCTAGAAACAAGACTGGTTTAATATTGAAAACCTCTGAATTAAGGTAACTTTTTTTTTTCACCACTAAGTACTATAAATACCATAAACCCACTATGCACAGTACTTTTTTTTTTAACTCATATACCTTCATGTGGCTGAAAGACTTGGTACCAAGCAAGCGACATGTCTAGCACACCAGACCACATGATGGAGAAAAGGGCACAGTGCTGCGCGGTGGCCGAGGCATGCATGTATAAGCACACTTGGATTACTTAACGTGACTCCCCAGGTCATAGTTTGCAAGCAATGGCCCACAGGATTTTATGGAACAAATAAAAAGGCTTACTTCTCTTAAAACAAATAAAATATTTTTAATACTTTTCCTACGTAACTTTATACTCCTCTAATTAATCTTCCCAAGAGACTTAGGGAAGGTGAAAAAACTAAAGAGCAAGAAATTAAGTAGGAATCCTACGACTATCTTGGAAGAAAGCACAAAATGATTAGAGGATAATTTATAGCAGGTAAGGATTGCCCACAGTATGGATGCAATTTCCAGGCAAAACAATCTATTGACCCCCTAGAGTACTAAACAACATTAAGACTCCTTAAAATGTACTTGCAATATAGCAGTTACGAAAAACAATCAAAATATAATTTCCTGACTCTTAAAAACACTCCTTTCTTTCCTGCAGAATTCCAGAACCATTCAAAGTATTACTTTACAATTAATAAAACACCTTCCAAGCATTATTTTTTTATTATCTCATTTATTTTTGGTGAAAAGGTGCTTTAAAAGTTGTATTGTATGTGACTTCAGCAGTTGGAAAGCATTATGATTATCAGTAGTTTAGGAATAGAATTTGTGCCACAAGGCAGCTGGTATAGCTCTATACCAACTTTTAAGGGCTGTCCTAGCTTAATCACTCAAAAAGTCCTTCTCGTTTCAGTTTGAAAGGTATGAAAGTCCAAAAGCAAGATGGAGACAGGTACTTATTTTGTTGCTGTTTCAACCATGGGGAAAAATAAATAGTATTTTTCATCAAGAGAAAGTAAATAGAGGAGAAAGGATCTAGAGAAGGGGACAACGGAAGTCTCAAATGAGAAAATACAACTTTTGGAGATTTTGAAAAATGGCCAAAAGTGAAAAATTAAAGCCAAAAGAAAACTTTCTGTTCTGAAAATTCCCATGGAAAACTTGAAATGTTTCTTACAAAACAGTTCTTCCTGGCGCATTTAATTTTCCTTTCATTTTTATTTTTAGGAAGTTCATTATGTTTTGGCAGAAAAAAAAGTCAAGAATAACATAACTGCTCTACAAATGGAGAAAATGAGAAGAGAAAAAGTGCAGCTGCATATGCTCTTAAGAACGAAGGAAAGAAGAATATGCTACTCCTCAAAGAAGAGGAAACTCCAAGGAAAACTAACTGTTGAAACAATAAGGTAAAACAGAGAAGAGAAATCTAGTGACAAAGAGATGTCCTTGTACTTGTATGACTTTTGTGGCCCATTCCTCTTTCCCGACAGGACTGTTCAGCAAGTATTTCGGCTACATTCTGTGCTGGTTCCCTAAGGTGCCAACAGATTTATTATCACCTGGCAAAATGACCACATTTTGTTTATTCAAGAAAATCTACTCACTGCTCAGGCAGAAATACAAGTAGAATGGTTCAGAGAAAATCCTGCATCATCGATGCATGTGCTAGTAAACAGTATGGTCTTAACTATGATTAAACTTCATTTTGGCACTTAACAAAAGTCAGTATCATCATGACTATTGTTATTCAGCCTTGCACACTTCTATTCAAACTCTTATACTTCACCTGAAAATAAACAACATCATTTAATTTACAATACTTGGCAAAATGTTTTTTGGTAGGACAACATAAAAATCTCACAATTCTGCAGGGATATACCCCCACCTTTCATTTGTTTGCCTCTTCATTGTTTGTACGAATACTGTAGAAACTTAAGATGACATTTTCTCCTATTAATTTTCTAGTCCATCTGCCAAATAATGGTTTTGGCATTTTGAATAGAGGTGAAATGATAATGGATTTTTTATTCAATAAATTCAACTCATAATGTGCCAGTTTGCATTACATCCTGAGAAGCCAACACAACGCCAGGAACTGATATTTGTTAGTTAACTGCTGTTGCAATGCTATCGTAAATAAAAACTTTCTTGGGTCCAGTTAAAAGGCATGCCCTGCCATTTAAAGTCTCTTTGAGCAAGTGTTTGCAGTTCTACAAAGACGTAGGCACTTGCTTCTGCATTATCTGTTAAATACTGCATCAGAGTATTTGTTTAACTGACTTCATCAAATAACCCTGAAGCCAAAGGATTCATGCTATATAGAAGCTAAACATGACACAAGCATTTGCAAGATGAGATATCACTATAATAAGTTAGAGAAGCCAGGACTCAAACTAGAAATGAGAACACAGAGTGCCTTTCCTCCTTAAACTAGAACCAAGTTAAAAAATCAAAATTTGAGCCTGAAAAACTTTTAAAGCAAATTATTCTACTCACCCATGGCAGTGCTGTAGGCATTTGGAAAGCTTTTGTCTATTCTCTGTCTCATGAAGACCCAGCTATTGTTCTCAAACTTGCATTCTATAATTTTATTGTCGTACTGTTTCAGTTCTTTTGTCACCTGTTTAAAAAAAATTGTTTAGGATAAACTTACTTTAATTCACATTTTTTTATTTCTTTTAGGGATAAATAATAGATCAAAAGCTGCCCTGCATTTTTGAGCAACATGCCTCCATCGTACACACAAAAAGTGCACAGACTACATCTCCATTATCCATATGCTCAGCTACTCAACATTTAAAAAATACTTTTCAAATTTGCTGTCAATATACAGCAATTATATTATGCTAAAACATCAGCAGCTCTAGCGGGGGGGGGGGGGGGGGGGGGGGGGGGGGGGAGAGTGCGGAGGGAAGTCACTTCTGGCCCAAATGCAAATAGGTTTCCATGGGAATAAACTGCTTCCAGTGTAAGTGCTACCGCCAGCCTAAGTGCATGAAATGTATTATCCCTGTTTCATCAACCTTCTTTGTTGAAGGTCTCAAAGCCAAATGTCAGATTCCAATACCAGAAAGAGCTTATGGAAAAATCATCCCACTCTTTACACTACTGAGGATTGGTTTTTTTTTTTTTTTTTTATTTGTCTTCAAAAATTAAGATTGTAACTCCAAAATAATGCAGGATTTCAAATCACATATGTTCTAAATCTCCTTCAGGCCTCTCTTTATTGATTCATAGATTTGTCAGCAGCCAATATCCTGAGCTATTTGTCTTTCTATTTGGCAACGCTGTGTGGTTTAAAAATGTAGTTTATATGCATTGGACTTCCTAGTTGTTTTGGCTACTTCATCCTATGCATCCTAATCTATGATACAATGCAAAATTTTCAAGTAACCATGGCAACCTGAGAACCTTATCTAACGCTTTAACAATTTTACCCATATACTTCACTTTGTTCCAAAGGGCCTCTTCAGAAGCATAAAGCTGTATTTAACTGCTGGCTGCGTTTAGTTTGCTATCGTTCACCAACGAAAAGCTGTACAAGGTAATATAACACTTTGGATTCAGGATCTTACGCATAAGCGCTCTCATAAAAAGGGACTGGTTATTGCAATTCATTAGCATAATTTTTCACCTCTGTTGTCTACTTGCTCCGGAGCGGTGACACGGGAATTTACTACTGTCAGAGGGATGCAGATTTGAAAAAGGCCATAACTGTCTCCAGACAGCATAATAGCACATACAGTGGAAAAGCCCATGAACCTCTTTTCCATTAATTCCCAGATAAAGGCAATTAATTCATGAAAAGGTCCTGAGCATGGACTGAGTCCTCCTATACTGCATGGTACAGGATTTATCCTTAATTTGGTAAGCAGAATCTTAACATTTTTCTTTGTATTTACCCTGAATACTTGTGTTCGTTCCCAGATAGGGAGCCCTGGGATTTTACTTATCAAGTGAACATGGCACTCTAAGATAATTTTGTTAAACCTGCTTACAACTGAGGCAGGTCCTGCTGCATAACTGGCAGAGTTATGCAGGTTTCCGTGTCACACATTATTCCTTCATCCATTCCATCACTTGCAAAGAGCTTTTTTCCTAAAATCATTTAATCCTTAAGTGAAGTTTGCCTCTGCTGATGATCACTTGGATGAAATCAACTGATTGCCCCAGATCAGCAATCTGTTCCTTTGCAGCATGCTCTGCACAGCACGCCACTTCCTTCCATCCATGTTGAAAAGCTATATGCAGTCCAGATGTTTGACTGACACACATTTGTGGATGTATTTATGTTCCATTAGGTGTATGCAGGAAAACACAACATCCTTTTCTAGCGCACTATGGATACATAATCCCAGGAAGAAACTCTTGGCTGCGCAGTGCCTTGGGAAGGTGTATTACTTTGAACACAGCTGCCTAGTGGAAGCGGGGGCAGCAGGGGGTATGACCATGTGTCTGATTTTCTGCCAAAGCAGGGCAATGTTAGAAGGATCACCTGCTAGAGAGAGAAATGTATAAAACTGCAGGCAGTGACTTCAAGTAACCAACCACCTTCTAAGGCTTTCTCATGGGTTTATCATTCTTCTAGTGTTCAGATGCTCAGAATAGCAATAAATTAGATGGCAGCTTTATCTGACTGTGGCAATTAAGCAGTATTATTAACTATCTAGATACTTGCTTGGCCATTCATTAGCAATCTGGAAGATAGATCTTTTCACAAAATATGAACACCTGCCAAAGCACTGACTTAAATGTATTTTCCCATCAGAAAACTGGTGATCATAGTCTCTTAACAATTGCAATTTGTAGTAATTATTTTACAAAGGAAGAAATACAGCACCTACTCTTCCCTATACTTTGTTAAGTGACCTCAGTCTTGTAAATGTACTTATTGTAATATTAATGAACATTTTAGGAACTGCTGGGCATTTGATCAAGACTACAAGTACTCTAAGCAAAACACACTTTTCAGCATTAAAAATACTCTACTACTGCATCTTAGTAGACTTCTAAATGGGCATTGTTTATGCACAGGACTGAACAAGCCCTTGTATCCTTAATTCACACCTTACATCTGCCTATCGCTTGCATCCTACTTTCTGGTATTTCAGCTTCAAAGCAGGACAGGGAAACTGTCAAATTTAACTGTCCTGAATTTCCTTGCCTTTGGGAATTCATTCTGAACTGCTCAGAGCAGTGTCTTCTCAATTCTCCCTTTGCAATATGGGGTTCATCCCTCCTTCTCCCCCTTAAATATTACAGTCCATAGGAGTATCTGAATAATGCACCATCATTTCTTTTCCTGAGAGGTACTTCTTCTAGCTAGTGCTTCACAGAAATGGGAGAAGTGTCTTAGGAATGATGGCAGTTCTCAGCCAAAATGCTTATCCTCATCAGCAGCAATGCTTTTGGTACAGTGCCAATGCTTCCGCCATACTGTTGATAAAATGCCTTGAACCAGCATTCAGCAATATCAAGACAGAGATTCCCACCACACTAAGGACTCCACGGAGCCTCCCTTAATTAAATATTTATTCCCTATCCTATTATCGGACAGCCAGTCAGAATTAGAAGCCTGGAGGATCACGTCTCGGACATGGGGCTGTCAGAAGTGGTGTGCATCAGAACAGTATCTCTGGTCTGGGCCACAACTGTGTCCTGGGCAAGGACGAACACCAACCTGTACACTACTTTTGTTTCAAGAGGAAGGAAATCATTCCTCAGCAGGAACACTCACCGTTCCTGACTGCATTCGATCTAATTATCAGGAACCAGCCTATTTACCCAACAGAAATCACTTCCCAAAAATATAGATGAGCTTCCTCTTGGAAGCTGATTCACTACATTACTGCTAGATTGCAAGATGAGATCAGAAAAAAGTGGGCAAGAGCTGCATCCCCATTTCAGCAATAGCTCGTTATCAAATTAGACTGGATGTAATACAAGATCATTGCCTAAGAATGTCAGATCACGTGAAGATGACAGTGATCTTCCTTTCCCTGCTGAGAAAGGCTTCCCACTGCCATCATCATCTGGGCTACTCACTAGGAAAAACTTGGTGGGGCAAGCTTATTCCTTTTTCTAAGAATGATGACAGTTAAGGTTTAGGAAATCTCCCATTTTCCAGTCTCCTTCCACCCCCCATGTTTTGAAAGAAATTAAAAATGTATTAAAAAAAGTGAAATATCTAACCCATCTCAAATTCTCTCGCCTGGCAGAATAACGGAGGCATTCTGAGATTAATCACAACAGTGTGTTTATATGCAGCCAGATTTTATGTTAATTTAGAGCAAAATGTGAAAAAACAATATATCCAGCTGAAAAAGAGGAGAAAACATTTACACTGAAGGTAGTTAGCTCTAGTCCCGTGAACACGCCTGCATTATCTCTGCTGACTAGCAAGTGGCCAAGGCCTTTCTGTGTATCTCCACAGTGCACTTGATCGTCAGACTGGTCCATCATTCCAGCTGGTGAGTCATTCTTTTATTTACTTGAAGCATAGGTATTTTCTGTGAAGATTTCACTCAAACATTAGTCTCATCACCCTTAATCCCGAAGGAGAATGAAATTCCTGGGCAAACTGCTACTTTACATAAGAGGTATTAACAATGAGAATTTAGATTTTAAGGTAATTAAGTTAATATTTCAGAAAGCATGTCTACAGTGGAGAAGCTTAAACTTTACAAATGCATCTACGTTTCCCATATTCAAGTTCTTTAGAAAGAAAAAAGGAGGTAAGTTTTTAGATAAATGGAGACTTGACTGAAATAAGCCCTATGTTTCCATATGCATATTTTTTTTCAAAGCAACCGAAATGATTTTAGCTCAGTAAATAATCCCCTTTAAAGAAAGTGATGTTTGTAAGCAAAATCTTAACACATTCTATTTCAAATCCTTTCTCTCTTTAAATGCCTTTTTGTTGCACTTTCCCCTCTATTACCAAACATTCATAGAAAGAAAATCATTCTTCAATTCACCTATTTCTATTGCTTATTCCACATCCCTAGTCATCAGCCTATTTCTAAGATCCCAGAAGAAACGATCGTAACAGTAGACACAGAAAATGTTAACTTCCATGAGAGAACAAATGAGCAAAAGCAGCAGTTGAAATCTTATGAAATTAAAAAGATCTTTATTTCTAAATACAGAATTAAAAAAAGGAACCATAACACGCAGGCAAGATAGATTCTAAATGTAATGGCTTACTATTTTCTAAAAAGAATCTGCCTTTTCTTTTTATAGCTGGCATGTGCAATGAAGGCATTCCTTTTTGATATGCTCAAGTACACAAACTGTTTGTTTTCTTTTTTTAAACTCAAGTTCCAATGCCTGGAGGGGAGAAAAGTTTAGAGCTGCCACATAAGGCCTGGGAAGTAATTCTTCCTCTCTCTGACATCATAACTAACTTCTCTCCATTAGGATCCATTCTCACAGCCAAAGCAAACAAACAAGCGAAAGCAGCACATCCCAAAATAAATGATCAGCTGTGTGTTCACGAGGGAGAAACCTTTTGGTTGCTTCCCAGTCTCCTACTGCAGGAGAACTGGAGCCCACACTCTCTCTAGTCAGCCATCCTGCAAAAATTAAAGCACATTTTTCTAAGAACTGTTCAAAAACTATGACATTTGTGAGCTCCTTGTCCTGAAGGTATTGGGATACCTTCAGCCACAAATGACAGTTTAGGAAATAAAACCTCTCTAGCGAAACAGCTCAAATCCTGATTTCTGCATTACTCTCAACTGCCCACAACTGCGAAGTACTATAGACTTCATTTCTAAACTTCTCACGCTATGTGGAATGTCCTAGATGACAGAGAGAATTAACCTGCCCACTGGTACTATGGCTCCATAGCAGTAAGGGCATCATCTGAAGACCAGGGAGAAGCAATGACAAGAGTCAGGGAACAAAAAGAACAATTACATGGGAATTTGAGGAAATGAAGAGGGGACAAGACTTCCTGAAGGAATAGGATGGAGACAGAAAAAATAAAGAAGCAGCAGTAACAAAATAAACAGCTTCTGAAGATATAAAGATAAGCCAAACTCAAAATGAGATCTTTTTGAAGACTGAAGACTTAAAGGTGACAAGCGAACTCCAAGGACCTTCATGTCAAACCAAGGCAATTGAGAGGAAACGAGATGTGAGAAACAGGGCTCCCATTTCTTTTGAGAATATGCCTAAAGCAAAGCTTCGAAGTGCATGATTTTAGTGCATGCCCAGCTTTCCAGAGGAATGTGCGTGTGGGCAAGGACTATCCTGGGAAAGCACTCCTACACATGATTACAGAGGAGGACATGAATGTAAGAAATTCTAATGATTTGACTAAGAACACCCTAGAGAGTCAGTAGCCGTGTAGTTATTAGAGCCCCCAACACTGACAGGGCACAACACAATGCCTAATACAGATCCCAAGTTGTTCCTTCAGTGCTTCTTCCTAATTCTCAGACAGCTTGTTCAGATGCTTTTAAAGAACTTTTTTCCCCATTCACATAAAGTATCTCACGTGTTCCACAGTAAAACTTCTCAAAGAACTGTAAGAATTTAAGAGATGGTTATTAAATGACTGTTCATACCGTTAGTGTACACAGGACCACAAATATTAATACTGTTAACTGGCAGAAGCTAGTAAGTTAACTGCTTCACCTTTTTGTTCAAGCCAAAACAGATTTTGTAATGCAGCTTAATATCCATTTCTTAATACAATTCAAGAGATCATCAAAAACTTGCATTTGTTGAAAGTAAAATAAGAGCACTGGTAACCAATTCCGTTGCTAAATTAAACATACTGATTGTGTTTCCTTTTAAGTAATATATTACCCAACAAATGGTTATCAGCTTGGGTAAACACAATGCAGTTGATATGTCTATTTAACATTAAAGAAGCCTTCTAAGTGTAACTATGCTGCTTCTTGTGTACATAGGAAATGGAAATGCTCCAATTCTGAGATCTCATTCCTGGAAAGGAACATTAAGAAATATAAAAATTTTAACGTTTTTGTTCACACCAAATTAAACCGCAATGCTAACACCAAGCACTGGAAAATCATGGAAAAAGCCAAAAAGAAAAATCACGTTTCAAAATCACAACAGCAAGGCTTTTTAAAATAGTGGATTTTGGGGGTTTTTGAGTTGCTTTGTATAGCACTCACAGTTTATGATTTATTCTGTCTTGTTAACATACATTTTCTCAAAGAATCTCTCATTCTTACATGTAGTAATTTCAAATATGGATACCATCTTCTGATACACAGAATGGGTTGGAGTCCTTGGGTTTTCCTGACAACTGACTGATGGAAACATCAGAAATAAAAAGCCTTCCTCTTAGCAGTGATATTACAAGTTTAATGACTTTGTGCCAGCTGGAAGTAGATTTCTTAATGTATCCTGGAAGGTCTCCTGTACACCTGACCTTGCAACACCATCTAAACTATCTGTAAGAAACCGATGTTTTCCTGAGCTTTGTTTGGGACTCTCAGAGGAACACTGGTATCTACAACAAAGCAGGTAACTGCTAACTGCTACGACCATGATGTGGAAATATATCTGTGTTTGCACAAATGCTTTGCTCAATGATGCACACACTCTTCAAGATATTCTTTTTTCTATACTTTCCATTTAACTCAATGGGAAAATCTGGTCAGCCGCAGCAAACCGACAAACTCTTTGAACACTTCTGGGCATTGTAACTCAGGCATCTATGGTACTCAAAGAGCAGCTGACCTTCTTGCTAGTCATTGCCATCTCCACCTAACCCCTGAGGGAACTTTAAAGCTTTTCAAAAACCTATTTTCTTTTATCATCGTCAAGAATGGGAAGCAGAAATCCGAGGGTCCATACACATCTTGAACAGTTAAATGAAACCAAGTAATAAATGATTGTCCTCCTAGATCGATAGCCCTTGCCCAGGCACTCTAATCATCACAGGTCTACGGATTAAAGAAAAAAGATCTCTCTGTGCACCTTCTGCAAAAAATGAGAAACAGAAGAATTCTGTGCTGAGGACTCATGAACCTGGCATACCTCTGCTGCGATGAGTTCTTAAAGTCGTATTTAAAAAGCAGCTCATATAATTCTGACCCTCAGCACGTGCTAATGAAAGAGGAAGAAACTCTTGGGGATGGGGGAACTGCGGTAAACACCCAGGCAGTAAGAAAGCAGTAACAGAGCTCTCAAAGCAAGCGTCAGTGTGAACTTACTGTAGAGAAGATGCATATTTGGTGCAAACAGAGCTTCACTGGCTCTACAGCTCATGAATTTGTAGGAAGACGTAAGAGCAACACTTCACCGCAAGCACCTGGGGTAACTCTGCAGAAGCCAGAGACAGACAGCTTGGATTTGGCACTCCAAGAATAATTGTGCCACTAATAATCCCTGGGGTCAGTACTGAAACTTGAGGGTGTTTGTCAAAGTAGCAATGAAAAACAGGCAGGTGCAAGCAAAGAAGTAAAAAGCCACAGTAAACCGCAGAACTGTTCAGCAGCTTATGCAAAAACAAATAAGCAAAAAAATCCTTTCAGTGAAGGACAAGGAATCCACTGGAGGTTTCTGAAAAAAAGCCACCCCCCACCAGGAAGGTAAGCAACTGTACAGGAGGGAAAGATAGAGCAAGGATATACAGTGCAAGTTGATAGAAAAAGCTGTAATCATAATGTAGCAATGATTCCAGGAGGAAACATTTCACCCACAGCCCGATATATTTTGAGGACTGTATTTCTATTTGACATGAGCTAGCTCGTGAAAGCCAGTCTTAACCCTGATTTGTGTTTCATTCACTCAGACTGCTATTGCAAAAGGGAGCCAGCCCCAAACTGAAAGCACTGCATGCTAGGAAACAAAGATCCAGAGACAAGAGTTACGCACCAGTAGTAAAAAATATACTTTGGAAACACCACTTAGCTCATTCATAAATTATGAATTTCATAAGGCTTATTATTCTCAATTTGCAAATGGGGAAACAGAGAGAGATGGTTTGTGGTCACACAACAGGGAGAGCATTTACCCCCCATTAGGTTCTCTAAACCCAGTCTTAATTACCCCTCAGGTACTTACACTCATGCTACCAAGAAATCCTGTGACACAGGGCAGCTGAGATCTCTTTAATAATTTATCAGCAGAAACCCAAGCAAATCTTCCAGAGACAAAGCAGTGCTATCACTCTTTTATAAACTTTGGCAATGCTATTTCTATACCTCAAAATAAACAAAAGAGAACGAAGATGACTCTGTCAGAATAGGAGGAAGAGGTTTTCTGACATTTTCTGCCTTTCACATGTTGGACTTCACCTCTAAAACGATGGCTCTCTTGACAAATGCTTGTGTTTATCACAAATAGATTTTACAGTGTACTTTCTCATATGACTGTTTTTCATCTTTTCTTTGTACCCAAGATATTACTACTGTAGGAATCTAAATTCATCTTGTTTCATCGGTACTTCTCACACTGTACAAGGGGCTCTGTTGCTTGCTGTCACAGCGCCGGGGACGGGTTACAGGGAGGCTCCCCGGGGCTGGGCTATCAGGAGCTTCCCAGGAGGCTTTCTGTGCCGTCTGAGGAAAAACTACTTTTACGAGTCAGATAGTATCTGTCACTATTCATACAGGCCCCAGCTCTACAAACTCTTATCCTTGTACGTTATATACCTCTGAGCAGTTTCACAAGATCAATTAACCCACACTAGTGTTATCAGGATTGGGCTCTAAACCTAATTCTCGTCATTGCTTATCTGGCTTCTGAAACGTTCTTAGAAACCGTGGTTTTATACTCTTTCGGAAAAATGCCAAATGATACCAGCATAAACCAAAAGACATTTAAACTAGAATCCAAAGTAGCAAGTAATTGCAAGTGAGTCTTTTAAACGCAGTTTTACTTGTAACAACACACAGCTTTCAAATTACAGCCATTATGAATCATATTCTTTTCTTCCATTTAGATCCCAAACAGCTAGCTTTACATGCTTGAAGTTCTTTTTCCCCATAAATCAAAATTCACCACTGAGAACAATTGTGTTAACACTACAAGGAAATTTGTTTGCTTTGTTAAATTGAGCTTCAAAAGTATGAATTGAACATACATTTGTGATCACAAGTAATGCCTCTTCTTATGCCCATTCAAAATGTTTACTTTATTACAGCTTATTATAAATGTACTGTCTAAAATGCAGCAGCATGACTGTTCAATTTCCAGGCCATAATTTTATGATAATCATATGTTATATATTCATATGTCTACTCCACTGCCTAACAAAGCCCAAACTGGTTTGTTAGCAGCTCTGCTTTCCCCATGGTTCAAATTTCTTTGCCTCAGAACATTACTGCATAACAACATTAAGAAAGATATAATCAAAATCTTACTTTGTATTCGTCACTACTATAGTAGGCAAACAAAGAAACATATAACATTGGAAACTGAATTTGGCATACTGACTTTATCAAATACTGGTATCTAAGTGATATGTAAATTATTAAACATGCTATGCAGACATTATTAGAAAGGTAGGGGGTAGGGAGCAAGATTATAAATTTATAAATGTTTTCAACATCTAGAAATCCTATTAATACTTGAAAAAGTTGAGATGGTACAGAAAGAATCTGCACATGAACCAGACCAGAACTAAGCAAACTTGCTTTTAATCTCCTATATTCAACGTGTGTTTCAGTTTTTGTCTAGGACACATTTACAAAAAGTAGTAATTTTTTTTTTCTTCATACATTTCAGAGGCAATTCCTTGTTACTCATAAATTTGACACTAAAACATACAGAGGCTTTTGGGACTTGTAGAAAATAAAAATTCAGACAATTCCCATCCACTTCACTAGACTGAATGGTTTGTCATCAGCAAAGTCTCCTATGAACCAAAGGATCAAGGTAGAGAGGAGAGCTCAGTCTTGCTCATCGTAGATTTGATATGGTCTGTGCAATACTTAGTATTTTTAAAAGAGTGCCAGGTCTTGAAATCACACAAGTCTCTTACAGCAGAATAACATCTTATTTTTTAAAGAAAGTTCTCAGATTTTGTATTTGTATTACATAAGAAAGCAAGAAGTTCAAATTTTCAAATACAGGATGACCAAAAAAAAGGTCAAACTTCAATGAGTTTTAAAACCTCGCCATTTTCAGGGGCATGCTTACACCTGATTGCAAAGATTGGAGTTCACAACCCTGCTGACTCAACCTTCCATTTTTGTAGCTAATGACACAGGATGAGTTTCAGGTGACTGCCAGAACCACTTACATGAGGGAGTTGATAAATGCCTCGATGAAACACTGCAATAATATAAAACACAAAGCCAAGAAGAACCAAACAACAACAACCACCAAAAAAAAAATCTATTCAGCAGTGCTATAAAATCCAAATAATAAAGCAGAGATGTGTTGGGGAAAAAGCTGCAAAAGCCATGTTAGGGATTTTTCACTGTATTTTTCATCCTTCTAAGATTTCAATTAGAAGGAAAATAATCTTTTTCTTCCATTACTGATAATACATCACAACAAAAAGATTAATGGCTTTCAAAAATTAGCTGTGATCAAAGCAACTGCTGTAGTGAAAGTCAACTGCCCTAACTCACTTCTCAACTGCCTTTATCGCCTTAAGCTGTCTTGAGCTCCCTCCCTTTCTCGAATAGTTTGCCTTAAACTTCAAGGCCTAACTGGCTTTGAGGCTTAAATCACGGAAATCTTTCCTCCTCCTTCTTCAAAAGCAATTTAAAGACATTGAGTATAATCTGACCTATAATCTAAAACCTAAGCATGCAGGTCTTCTTGATCGTTGTGGGGCTACAGAACGGAAGGGGCTAGATAGGGAAGTGAAATCGTGGTTCAGACATTGCAAATGGTTTTATGGTGCCTGCCAGCTGATGAGGTCAGTCCTCTAAAAGAAAGGTAAGCAAGGGCTAATCTATCAATGGCACAAATTTGTCAGTAAATGAGGCTATAGAAGGGTTCTTACTGCTTTACCTTTCATTGCAAGCCCCTACTTCATTTCCATTCCTTGTTATTAATGAATCTGCAGAGTCAGGAAGCCAGATTTCCCAGGACACCATGTCCACCATGGACATGGAGTGGGTTGATAGACTGCAGTAATCACAAGACAGAGGAATGGAAATATTCATGGACTTGGAAGAGTCACAACTGGCTTCAGAGGATTTTATGGATTTTTCCAGATGTGGTCTGAGAAACCTATGAACTTCCTGGTCTGTTTGGGCAGCAGTGTTTCTAGACAAATCATTAAGGATTTTATCAGTTTCTTGTTTACTATCAACTAAACAGGATCACAGCTTTGAACGGTGAGTACTGACAACAGGAGATAATTAATGGCTTGATAGTTGGTCCTGCCAAAGCCCTGACAGACAGGAAATCTGGGAATGCCCGCTGTACATGAGCACAATTTTCATGGCTTTGCTCATACACTTTGTTACTGTATGGTAGATCAGTAATAAAATAAGTGAGCGACAATATTTAATCTTCATTCTTATTTCACAAAATTACTTCACCCAGTTACCCTGCAAGACCTAAGGCAAGCAAAGCCAAGAAAAGTCTCTTGAGTTTTCCAACCAGATGACCTCTCCAAAAAACCCCTCATCATAAAGCTGGGGCCTGCAAAGACCTCTGCATGGGCCGATTCTTAAATTCTCCAGAATTCGGAGCCTAATGTGAGCGCTCTGCTCAAGTGCTGCAGCTGTGTTTGAGCAGCTGTCCTCCACCACCTGAGGCCCAGGACTGAAACAGCATTCGTTCTCTAACAAATACAGCTGAAAACATTTGTTTTGCTTTTCACATGATGGAACAGCATTACAAGTAACATCATAAGCCCATTCTAGAGCCAGCCAATGTCACTAACAATTCCAGCCAGGAAAAAATAACTTCTTAAAGGCTCTTCTCTAGAAGAATAGGCAGTGCTGGAAAGAGATACGAAAAGAGAAAGAAAAACCAGGTAACGGCATGGCAACTCTGCCAGGTAACGGCATGGCAACTCTGTAACCTGTTGCCTGATAATCTCAAAAGTGTATTTTTATACGTTACACCAACTTCATTAGCTTGCTTTAGATAAAAGAGTTTTACGTACACAATTCTACAGTTGAAAAGCCCAAGGTAAAAGGGAGTTGATTTGTCAGGCAAGAGTGCACACAGCGGGGAAATCCATGAACCAAAACGGAAAGCCTTAGTTTGTAGTTTCCTGCTATAACTACTAGCATTAATTACTAATTACAGGTTTTTTTTTCCTTAAAGTTCTGAATGAAATATTAACAAGCTAGTAATTAAGTAATTCAGGGTCTGTTTGCTTTAGTGTTAACTTCAGTATTGCAAGTCCAAAACCTCTGACTCACTGATCTATAAACGCCCTTCTAAATTATTCAGAGATGTCCTTTGTTTTCCTTCTATTGAAGCTAAGTTAGTCTGGAACCTCCTTCTATGCATTAATGGCATCCAAAGTGTAACCAGTGGAAAGAGAATGTAATGATGTGGGAAAATAGAGTAACTGTATCTTACATTATTGTATAAAAGAACATTCTTGTCACTAATTCTGCTTTTGCATATTCCTTTACATTGCTTCTACTATAGACCTACATCCCACACAGGTTTCTTCAGAGGTTGTGTTTCTTCCCTACATCCCACACAGGTTTCTTCAGAGGTTGTGTTTCTATAAAAGAAATGCTACAACACTTAGTTAATCTGCTCCTGCAATGGTCAGCAATCAGGAGTGGCTAACCACGACTTGTCTGTATTATACAACTGGGTAGGTTAACATATGACACTAATCGGGCATTTTATTTCTTGTGTGGTGCAGCATTAACGTGTGGGGCAGCTCCCCAAAGCAGTGAGGACCATGGTCGACATTAACCACCTCTGGAAGACTGCCCGAGTCCTAGCACACTGAACAGCCGGACCAAGAGGCTTTACAGCAGTATTTTGCTATAGCCTCATTCCCTCCCACCTTAGGGCATTGTCAGGGTCTTGGCTGAGCCAGTGAAAGAAAGCCCGTGGATGACTTCTGCAGAGCTTAAGTGACAGAACCGTCCTCCAGCAGAACCCAGGTCTTTACTTCCCTTCTGTACCAATGCTGACTTCTCTGCTTCGCGCATGAAAAATAGATAAAAATCTCACATCGATGCCTGTACAGAATCCAGCACGGCATCTCATGAATCTACCAACTAAGAACATTCTCAAATTTTTTTTTTATTACAACACATTAAGCTAAAATCAATAGATTCATTTACGGAAACAGATTTAATACTTCAGCTAATCAAGGGAAAGTAACATTTTTCTGAAAAGAAGTGACATTTCATTATAGCATTTGGTTGTAAAGTCACTGGCAGAAATTTTTCTGTATACCAATTGAACAGTAACTCAATGAAGTTAGTAACATAAAAAGCAATATTGCATATTTACAGTTTCCTCCCCAGTAAATGAAAACTTCTACAGTTCTTAGCAATACAAATAAAATGTCTCCACAATGGTTCTAACAATGCTGCCACATCTCTGATCTTTCCTTTTCAAATCTTTCTACACTATTTTTCCCAAAGATATAACATGCTATTTTCTCTACAATCAACCTTTTTTTTCTTTGGAGAGAAGCAGAAGTGGCATTTTGAAAACTTCAATTTGCTGAAACGTAATAGCACCACTGAGCTCTGTTGTTCTTCACTTTTATTCTCACTTTATGCTAGAAAGATAAAACTGCAGTGGTTTTATTATTGTCAAACAAAAAGTAAATAATGGTTTTGTTGACTATTACGTAACAAGATACTGCATCACTGTTATGCAACTGAGTTTTAATATATATTTCTCTTTCTCAGATGTGAAATTTTGCGAATACTATAATCATTCTGAAATGCTGACAAGCAGAGGTATACGTGACCCTTGCAATGAAAATTGTGAAAGCCAATTTGATGAAAAAAAATCATTTAATTAAGTATTTCACTGTAAATCATACAAATAGAGGAATGAATTAAGAATGCAAAAAGAAATAATCTTACCTGATTTACTGTCTACGTACAGCTTCATTTTCCTCTAGCATTACTGCTTTCTAAGTATCAAAGGCATTCTTCGAATTGTACAGGTGCTATTTATCATTTCCCTGTGGAGGAGCTAAGCATCCTTCTACTTTTACTAGTATGAAATCTCATCTTTTTGCCTACAGGCCAGCCTTTCATGGGTCAGTCTAGTTTAATTCCACCTTCCTCCTTATTTGCTAATCTTCTGTAAGAGCCACCACCTTTCTCATCAGAGGTGTAGCAGAGCCTAAGCCTGCAAGATTTATCTGGTTTTACAGATTATATGTGAGGAGAGAAATGGTGGAAAAAATGGATCTCTGGAAATTTATTAGCAGTAGCTGAAGTGACATTTAAGCCACAATGCTCGTCTGTGGGGAATACTGTACTGGAAATGCTCACTTGCAGTTAAAACAGCTGTACAGTAAGAATTTGGTTTTACTCCAGCCTTTAATCTCATAATTGGAAAAGTCCAGAGAGACAGGCAAGACGAGTATTTGCACCATTACTTTAGGTACTTAAAATTTAGGAGCTAGTTTCAGTATCTAATCCACTGAGAGAGACTGGCACCTCTAGGAAGCAATTTAAAAGACCCAGTGAGGCAACTGTCACTTTTCTTAGAGGTTCCCAGATTCACCCTTGGATTCAACTGTTTTCCACTGTCTATACAGGGAGCCTGTGGGGTATACGGTGGCTGAAATTAGTTCGTGTGACTATCCTCCTTTATAGGTATTATAATTAGACAGGATATTATCTACAACCCCTTTTCCTTTGTAAGCTGATACCCTGCATAATTATCTCATTTGATATTTCTTCTACCTTCTGTGTTATTGTTTGTGGGCCTATTCTTTTTCATGTATCTAAATTTAATCTGCATTTGCCTTTTACTAGCCCTAAACCAGCACAGTACCTCTCAATACGATCATTTTTGCTGTCAACTGTTTTTCTCCAATCTTATCAGTATGACATTTAAAATACTTCTCATTCATGATGTTCACTATGCGTTTTATATATACTATAAAGAAAGGTCTCAGAAACAATTTCCTACTCAGAGAATTTCCCTGTTATACCATCTCTCACCCTGTGCAACTTCAACATCTTGATTTATTCATGAGTAATTTATTTTAAAGACATTATCATCTGCATTTCGCAGAGGTACTGCAAGTTCAACCTCATTTATCAAGTTCAACCTCATTTGTTCAGTTTAGACTCAAAATAACTCACCTCTAAAAAGCTTAGCAAATTTAGATATACTCTGCCTATTAACTGTTTACAACAACAATTTGCTTTTTCTTCGCCCCTCAAGCCTGATCTTGGCTGATGTTTTCATCACACTTTAAAACAATAAACAATTAAGAAATGGTTAAAAAAAGACCTAAAATACTTTCTCCAAATACCTTTCTATTGTTTCATTTGATTAGAATAAATTTCTAATAGGATCAGATTTTTATAATTTTATTTAGAAACTTTTTTTTGTGTCTACTTTTTCTCTTTGACTATCATCCATTCTACTGCTTTTCACTTGCCTGTAGTACCAACAAAAGCCTCTGTTGCAGAAAGGTCTACTGCAGAAAGAAAAGTCAAAGAACTGATTTCAGAAATCAGAAGAGATTAAAAAATAACAATTACAATAACAAATATGACATGAAAAGAATAATTTCTGAAGGAAACAATAAAGACACACTAATTTAGGATGGTACTTTCTCTCAGAAGACAATTATATACGAGTTTCCTAAATTGCCTAAAACTCTGAGAAACTCGAGCACATCGCTATACTGTATTCTAGTCAAAAGAAAATGCAAATGCAATTGCATTTATGGAAACTAAGCGTGGGGATGTCTACATCAAAGGAAAAACAGTCCCTGTTGCAACTCAGTCAAGCACAGGAGCTGGCCCCATAAACAGCTGTTGTCATCAAGGTATCCTCAATTACTCAAAACAAATTACGCTCTCCATGTGCAGAGGCACACCCAAACCAGGTTTGACAATGCAGTTATAACACGGGAACAGCTGCAGCAACAAATTACCATGTTCAAGAGCTTAAAATCATCATGGACAAACCATCCTCTTCTCTAAGATGATTTTTGTAAAACATAAGAAAGCAAAACCAAAGACGGTGCCAGCCCCAAATCACCCCCGTACGGAGGCCAGAACACTCTCGAACACTGAAGCCTGGGAAAGAACAATGTGACAAAGAGGACGAGGACAATAGCAAAACACATCTTGCACTACAGCACGAGAAATCTGGCAGTTTTACAATGACCTGATCAGTTATTCCACTGTGACAAGTATGAGGGCTCAATGCAATGCAGATGAGAAGTATCTGCAATATCTATGCTCATTTGTTGCTAAAACAAACCTCTCATTCCCAGTATCTTTCTCAGCAATTTTTAGTTGGTAGTGAGCAATAACTTTATGGTTCAGAGACACAGCTTAACCCTTTTGTTTTGCCATCTCTTCAATATGGAAAATAAACTATTTGTCTATTAATGTGTTATTTTAATGAGACATAATCTGCATGTCCTAATGTTCACATTTATCAGAGTAGGTTTTCATACCACTGGGCATATGAAAGCTACTGTAAGCACAATCTGCTTATCACTTTGAAAATCCAGTTTTCTGTATGACTATACTTCTCAGAATAGTATCTGGTATGGGGTCAACAGTAAAATACTTGGAAAATTACCAGGAAGGCAAGAAAGCAAATGAATTCAAGAAGAAGGAATGATGAGACAAAAAAAGAAAATAATGAAAACTAAAGTCTGATGGCACATATATTAGCTACTGCTGGCTTCAAATCTCATTATTTATCAAATGAAACAAAACAGGAAACTCCAAATCAACCAACCCTAATGCGATAAAAAATTGCTGGTTGGCTTAATCTCATAGGTATTATGACAAAAGTACTCCAACCAAAAGAACTGAAGAAGAAAATATGAATGGTCTTAGGGATTAATTTTGGAGGCTTTTCCTAAAAGTCACTGTAGGTCAGTGTCGCTGCTGGAACAGGGGCCGCAGACAAGACTGGAGCAGACGGGAACGTACGAATGTTAGACAGCATGACCCCATCTTCCCAGCATATACCCAAGTTTTGTTCCTGCAGTACTCAGGTGTCCGGTGTTGTACACCCTTATGCATTCGTCTTCCCTTACTAATATCCATTATGCACAACAGTTACACCCCATTTCACACAGTTGCAAAGTCTCCTCGGCATGTTTACATCCAACTGGCTGTTCTTCTTCCAGCCTGTTACTCTTGAGCTTTGCTACTAATGGAGCCAGTGCTGCCACTTCCAATTTCTTTTCTTCTTTGCTATCATTCTTTTAAGATTAGTTATACGGCTCTGAATAATCTATAAACCTCTTAAGTTTTAGTGACATTCCTGAGAACACCAGCTTCTCTCAGTTCCAGTTATGCTCACAGATTTTTAGTTTAAGCCAAAGATGCTTTATTCTAAACATATACCACACACTCCATTAAAAAAATCCATACTGTCTCATTACGTGAAAACAGCTGCAGAATGACTTCAAAGGAAAAAAGAAACTCTTTCTTCTTCTAAATAAACATTTTAGTGAAGAAAACACAGCATGATCTTTGAAAGAGGACCATAGGATCTCTGGAAGGTAATGCAGTTCTACCTCTTAATGGAAAAAAAGATACATCTTTTCATATTTTTGATATTCTGAGAAAACCAACCACTTACAAAAGGAAACATTTAACAAGAAAAAAAGAGATACTAAGAATGGAAGTATTGAAAGCCTTGTGTAATGCAAGTTATGGTCACAGCCATAGGAAAAGATAAGGAGGAAGAACTGACTGGTATACTGTATGTTAATATTATGGACTGAAATTAAGCTCTATTCACTCAGTAACAGCAGAGGCTCAGAAACATCCAACTGTACAATTTCCCAATAAACACAATAACTGATGCAGTTTTGTATATCCTTAAGAACTACTTATATTTCACAGTGGTGACTGCTTATACTCTAGAATGTCACAGAACCAGAAAAATTCAGGTCTTAAGGGGCTTCCAGCCATCACCCAATCCAACCTCCTGCTCTAGGCTGGGTTAACTTCAAGGACAGATCAGGTTGCCCAGGGCCTTTTCCAGTTAAACTTTGAAAATCCCCAGAGAGATTTTACAGCCTCTCCAGGCAACCTGCTGCCGTGCCCAACCAACCTCACCGTGAAAATTTTTTACTTACATCCAACTGGAATTTTCCCTCTTCTCCTTCCCCGAGCATCTCTGAGAAGCTTCTGGCTCTCTCTTTTCTGCAATCTCACTTTAGGTAATGGAAGACTGCAATTAGTCCCCCCCCTTGCCTTCTCTTCTTCAGACCAAAGAAACCCAATTTTTTTAACCTCTCCTCAGAGGCCACACGCTCTACCCTTCGTCACGACCCTCGCAGGAATCGCCTCCCTTGCACCGGGGAGCCCCGAACAGCGCACGGTTACTCCAGATGTGTCTCTCAAATGCTGGAGCAGCGAAGGCTGACTTTCCTTCCCCGGCCGGCTATGCCCTAGCTACCACCACCCAGGGTGTGGTTGGCCTTTCCCAGCGCCAGGGCACGTGCCTGGCTTGCCTTCAACTTGGTGCCCCTGGGACCCTCGGGCGCTCTTCTGCAGAGCTGCTGGGCAGCCCCGTAAGGCTCCAGCCTGAGCTGCTGCAGGGGCTTGTTCTGTCCCCCCGTGCAAACCCTGCATTTGCTTCTCTTCAGCTTCATGAGGTTCCTTTGTCAGCACTTGTTTTTCCAAGCTTTTTGAGAAATGAGGTATTATCATACTTCTTTTCTGTTGCTAGGATGTATTTGTATTCCAAAGCCTAGGAAATGGAAGGATTAAAAAACTGCAATCTGTTCATTTTTACAATACTCGTTAAAAGCATTTGAAGATTTTTTTTTTCTTAAACAGTTAATACAGCAGTAAATAGAAAACTAAAAAAAAAACAACCACCCAACCAATTAAGATCTACAATCAATTAGCTATTATTTTAACGTTTCCAGAAGGCTTAATTTACCCTATGCTTAGCAAGAACAAACTTGGATTGATTTTCAAAAAAAACTACTAGGAGCTGAAATAACAAAAGCTGTCCAATAAAAAAAAAAAAAAATCATAGTCCAAAACCAAGCACCAATTATTCTATCTTATTGGCAGCAACAACTGAAAACTGCAGAGGTAATCTTCCTAATTCTGTGGACTTCTATGGAACACCACATGCTTTACAAAGAACAAATTTTTTAACTGAATTCATAGGCATAATCATGACAAAAAACAAAATGGGGACTATCTGATCCATCAGAACAGAGCGAATTTATAAATTATAGCTCATTAACATTTTGTTCTTAGGGACAGCAATTGTGACAGCATACAAAATCACTGCTTCAGTTCTTGCAGTGCTCATGCAGATTTTCTAGTTGTTATTTTTTTTCTGTTTACATCACCAGTTCCAAGGCTAGATTATTTTTCTTTTTAGTATTTTTTCCCCCTCAATGTGTCTATAGAGAGTAAATATGCCCACTGTACGCTGGCATTTACTGCAATATAAATGGACACATAAAATATATTACTATTCATTTATACAACTGGTGTCTAATATTGCCAGGCAGGACTGAGGGCTCTAATATTTCAGGGAGTATACAAATGCACAGGCAGTCAGGACGCCTTGCCCTTAAGAGTTAGCAACTGCTTTTGAGAAAAGCTGCAACAAAGAATGTCAAGATGTAAAAAAAAATGAAAGGAAGTCAAGGGATAAAGAATTAAGCCATACACTTTTTTCTTTCCTAATTAATTCCCAAAGTAATGGTTCAAAAGTATCCTATTTTCAAAATGAGCTAAATTTGCTACCTTTAACAAACATGTAACTTAGGAATGAGCAGTGGGTGATTTCTTGCTAGCACCTTACAACATTTTCTAACTTGCAGTTTGTTCAGTAAATTCTCTCTAGCACCTCCCTCATCTTCCTTACGAGATATAAACTGTGTGGGTAGGGCAGTTTTTTACCTCTCAGAGTTTCTGTTACTGCTGTCACAAATTCAGAATTTTGTTTTTGAGTATGTTCAGATAATTGTTTAGGACACAAAGTCAAAGAAAGGCACCTTGAACTTGGGACAGAAGATTGCAAGATGTGTAACCACTCCAGGTTCCATCAGGTTCACTTCAAGTCCTAGGCTGCCCTCCTGAAAACACTCTCGCTGCTGAGAATTAACTTTATTTTTAATGTAAAACCTTCCGGTATTCCTGAGGGAGGCAAACACAACCCGTAACCCTATGCCAGGTAACTTTTCATATAACCCAGACCACGCGAGCACCCTGAAGAAAAAAACTAAGACATTGAATTTGACTCAGTCCTTTATGTGAAATCAGTGCAGAAGAAAGGAAAGAGTGGAAGAGGAGGACAGGTTCAGGCACCAGAAGGCATTATCTCAGCACTGTACGCCTTCCCATCAGAAGACTGTACATTGTCATCTTGTAACAATAAACATTAGGAACAAAGCTTAAACTCCCACTCCACTGAGAAATTTATTTTGAAAGATTACCTAGCAATCAACCCCACTTTTTAAGTGTTGGTGCTAAAACTATTTCCATGTTGACTTCTGCATGACACACAAATACAGGTGGCTTCCACAAAACACAAACAGAAGAAGAAAAAGGAAGAGAAGGATTTCCTTATGCAGCTTCTCAACAGCCCAATACTAGCAATTCCAACAATGCCCAGTGCAGCTTCCACATCTAGCAATAGGATGTGAAAATCCTACTGTAACATCCCACAAAACTCTATAAAACATTAGAGCCACCCACCAGTTCTGTTTGGAGACTGTTAACAATAATAAATATATATTATTAAGGTTGATAACTTTATCCTAAAGATATAGTTTGAACTTCATTAGAGGTAGAATATTATACAGCTTTATCCTCAGTTTGTGTGTTTTAATTCAGAACAATTATGTTTAATGAAATGTAGGGACTCAGATTATCTGAGTTTATCATCTTCTTTCACAGTCATCAAATCATATAATTATCACATTCCTTCTCAACACTGTAAAGGTGTTTGTTCCTAGTGGAAGTTGGATCCAGATCTGTAGCTCTTGAAAGCATTCTTCAGCTATCAGAATAAAATTATTTCTGTCCAGCATAATCCATTTGTTTTCCTATCATTACTTTCCTAGTTTAAAATAATCTTCTCCCCTTCTTTTTCCCCTCACCGCCTGTGTTAACTCTGCTAATACGAAGATGAAATAATCCTTCTCTGACACTACCTTGCTAAGCTAACCAAGCAAGTTACCACTATTTTTCTTTAATTCAATAGGCCTCTGCTCAACCCAGTGGTGTCTCTTTCAGTTTGAAATCATTTGTCTTCAACAAGAACAATTAGAATCAAACACGTACAGATAAATCTGTATTTCCTTTTTCTCAGGAACGTCTCACTCCAGAGATTCTAGGGCTATATTTGTCATCTTCTTCAAGCTGAAGGCATGATATCCTCATGTTTTATTCTATGGCATTTCGCATCACATAAAATACACTAACAGCACAAAAGAATAAGAAGGGGGGATAGGCAACAGAAACAAAGCTCAGATTATGACTTCACCATGATAAATGAGAAATCCTCTCCTGCCGTGGTAGTGAACGCAAAAGCCTCTGTCAATTGTATGGAAGTCCAGTAAGCAAAGCATCAAATAATTAGGGCACTAACATACTCTTACTGGCTGTCAACAGGCACAGAGGGAAAACTTTTACACCTACTTTGCTAAAAGACTGTACAGACCACATTGTCGTTGTGGAGCTCTGTCAGCACAGCAACTGAGTGTAAGGGGAAAGTTGGACTAATTCTCCTCCTAAATTTGGAGTAGTCTGAAGAGCTGGTACCCTATCAAGGTGTCCTCTGTGATTAGACAGTGGCAGTCCACCCAGCTTTGGGACCACTAATTGGTAGTAGAAGTCACTGTCACTCAGGGAAGAAAAACATGCCAGCTTCAGTCAAGAAAGCAGCAGCCTAAGCTTAAGAAACAAGCTCTTGAAAGCAGCAAGTTCACCAATTCATGCCTTTGCCCTCTTCTTTCAGGAAAAGATTGTTTTGTAAATTGTGGCCAATCACTTCAGTAATCACCTACAGATGTTTGATGATGCTGAAGGAGTCACGAACGAGGCTAGACTTCAGAGCCTGGTTCTCAGACATCAGTTCAGCCTCTATGTCTGGACAAAGGTAAAGCAGCTGCACTGAAGATGTTTCAGCTCATGGTAACATTACAGTAAGTTCTCTGATAAGTTGCCTGCGGATCTTTAAGTAAAGGTGGATGGATTTGTACCTGGAGGGTCTACTGGTTCTGATATATGATATGATCAGAGAAATTATTCTGGGGCAATTACCCATTGCAAGGCCTCTCTGGCAGAGCTTCACTATGCTTCATCATGTTTTAAGTTAAAAGTATATTTGCCAAGGAAAAATGAGGCAAATAATAGCTTAGAACCAAACTGCAGTCCTGGAGCGTAGGCGGTAGGTTTAGCAGTCTCAGCGATCAGCAATACTGTTCTCAAGTTTAATAAAATCACAGGTAATGGCTACTGAGCTGCAGGTCAGAGCTTGATTCCTTCCTAGTCCTTGACAGCAAGACTGCTGTAACTACAGCAGCAAATTCCCCAGAAGTGAACTTAAAACTTTCAGAATCTTTCCACTGGGCTCCTACCATAGAAACAAAATACTAAGAACACTTCACTATTTCCAAAATACTCTTTTCACCATAACTGTCCTCATATTCTATTAAATCGAACAATTTTATTTTGAACAAAGTAGTATTTATTATGAAACTTTTTAATAACTACTCTTAAAATACTAAAAATAAAATAGTAGTAATTAATCTTTATTTAAATGGTAATTTAATGTGTTAAGAGCCCAAAATGAAACTAGTCATTAGCTCAATAGTAAAGACTGCCAGAAGCTTCATTACTGATTAATAATGGAGAACACAGTGTACTGAACAGTCTTCCCTAATCCCAGAAGCAACTAGGAACTGAACTGCAAAAACTTTCAATCCTAATAAATTGATTAAGCAATATCATTTTCTTTATGGTTATAATTACTGGATATAGCGTAGCTAAGTTTTCATTCTAATCTACATTGATCAAATCTCTATTTTAAAAACAACGTGTCACATATGTTATGAAGACTTCTTGTTCTGTAAACAGGTTAAAAACCCTGTAACATACCCTTCCATCAGGTGATTATTATGTATGCTGGGACAATGGATTTACTTACTTCTAATAAACACAAAATTTCTATGATGAAAATTTTTGCTTTAATAGCTTCATTGTTAGTAAAAGAATACTAACAATATTTAATGTAAATGGATTTAAGAAAGTTTGCCAGTTAATTCCAGACAATGTCAATACTTCATCTTGCTGGTCAAGATTGTCACTTAAAAAACCTTTTTAGTTTCATCCAGTTTCCTAGAGATATTTAATAAATACAACCACTTAAGACACAAAGAAAGCTGCAAATCACTGAATTGCTCCGAAGTTCTTTGAATGAATGCAGAAGTATATGACAGTAACTACTAACATAGCTACTTAATGGGAAAAGATACAAAAAGTAAACATTTATGGTGAAACTGTTCTACACCACCTTTGAACAGACACTAGAGTTAAACAATAATTTAGAATTATTTCATTCAGAAACAAAATAAAACTATTAAGAGGAACTACCCTCTATGAAATTGATTCCTTCAACATAACCTTAAAGAACAGTCCCCTGGAAATAAAATGAGAATTCATTGCCATAGCGAATTTGACTTTCAAATCATTAACTAATTCAGTACTCTCAGCAGCTAACTGAAATAGCCATCATTTTTATAAGCCACTGAACTTACTGAAACTCACTGAATATTACCCTAGAACAAGAGTAATCACAAACACTATGCAGTAACTTAAAAGTTCTGTATCATGAACTCTGTTCAAAGGAGCAACATGCAAAACCTTGCAATGTCTATGAACTGGCACATTATTGGAAAAAGGAAAAGTTCCAAGCAGATACCTCTAGCCAGGAAAACACTCTTTTTCCATTTCTTCTAATCTATCTGTTACCAGATACAGGATTCAAAAGCTTGAGGAGTGAATGCTTCACATTTCTTTTGTATAATGAAGTACAGAGGATCAAACATCTATCAAGCACTACCACTGATACCACTGAAAGCAAGTCAGGAGGAAGAAGATAGGTAATTTTGGTTAATCTTACCAGTTCATCTATGTCTCAGAAACATTATAAATATTAATATATATAAATAGTAATGAATTATTGATATGAGAAAGAAAGACAGAAAAATCATCCTAGAAGAGATGTTAGTATTTCAAACTCTTTTTCCCAGACTTGTCATCTACAGTCTTCATCCTCAAAGACACTGGTGCAATTATATCCTGCACAGTTCTGGAAAATGAAACTTGTTTGCTCTTGGGAAGGGATACTTTGATAAGGAGTTTGTCTCTTTGCAGTTTTGTAAATGCACATAAATAGAAACATGAATTTATGAGTACTATTGTGGCAGTTTATATGTTTGCTATGAATATTTCAAAGGCCTGGGAACATTCCTATTTGTCCAACTGAAAGTGCACTAAAATGCACTGGAAGTACTGCTGTATAATAATGGTTCACTTTGAGTAATAAATCTACACCAACGGTGTAGTGGTTTGGGGCATTCCTTAATGCACACATTTGGCAAGAAATGCCATATCTTAATAGAATACCTAATACTTGGGATGTTTCCAAATGAATATGAGTGGGTAATTTATATAATGAGAGAGACCAATCCATCACACAGTGAGCAAAAGCAAATCTGAACTAAAAGGATACAAAGGCCCTGCCTTATATATATTCCAGGACCAAGTGTGGTTCACTGGTCTTTTAACTGGTGGAATCATTAGCAACCATGTCTGAAAGACCTGAAGAACTGCTGGGGGAAGAATGAAAGAAATTTGTGTCAACAGTTACAAAAGACCATTGTATACCTCCAGAGTACACAAATTTCTTTTCACAGCACCAACTCCCAATGTGAATTATTACGCCTCATTTTTGGTGCTGAAGACCTCTGTGAAGTTGCGAACCCATCACTCTACACCAGTTCTTCCTGCTGTCGTGCAGCCAACATCCTCCTAGAATCTCCAAGCAATCAGATAGGAGCCTCAATTAAAAAAGCTTATTGTACGCCATTTCCCAGTTGCAACTAATAATATAAGCCACAGAAGAGATGACCTTGAGACAAATTAGCTTACCACTTCAGGATTACCTTTAGCATCAGAATCAAAGCAAAGCGACGGTGTGCAAATACATGCCCATATATATGCCTATAGCTCTAAAAATAAAAGTTACGTTTTACAGAGTAGGGCTTGTGGAATTAGCTTATTCAAGCATATCTATGTAATCTACAGTAATTTAGTGGACAATAAGCTTTGTTTTTCCTAGGTAGTAACTGAAAGTTATTTTGAATATCCACATTACCTATTCTGTGGCAAACACAACATTTAGGATGAGACTACACCAGCAATATACTACCAGAAAGTCTAATATTAACCTACTCAAATTAAATGTACGTCAGTAAATATTTATCAAGCATTGTACCATGTATAAGGTAAGAACAGCAAACAGAACAGAAAATGTTATTGTGCTCATATCTTGAATATTGTGCCATTCCCTACCTTAAAAAAGGCAACAGTAGAAATACTGAAGGGTACAAAGAACAAAAACGGTTTTGTTTGGAGATACTGAATGGTTGGATACAGGGAGCATTAAATAGGTTAAGTTTTTGTAGCTTGGAAGATGCAAGATTGGGGTAATGTGGAAGAGAAGATAGAGTCAGGAATAGAGAATGACTGCTCACCAATTCTCCTGACAGAAGGCCTAGGTTGAACCAAAGTGAATCATTAGGCAACAAGTTTACAAACCGCAGGAACCCTTTATTTTTTGAAAGGACCTGATAAGGACTGGAGGGACTCTTTTCCCCATTTATATTTCCTGTTATTTCCGTCTTACAGTCAGTGGGATGAAGGAAAAGTGAGTTATGTAAAGCTCCCAGTAATTAAGTTGTCTTGAACTGGTGAGCTAGTACATCAAAAGATAAAATGACTGCAAACTATAATGCATTCCACTCCAAACTACTTTCATTATATTTGTAATGCAGAGCAAGAATGCTGTTGAATTAAAACAGGTTTGCTTGAATTTTATATTTATCCTGGTTTTGCACTCTTTCCCTAAGCATTTGCTAGTGATACGATACCCAGTCCTGCAGTTTGATCCTGCACAGCATCTGCTTTGCAGCCGTCCTGTGAGCAGAAGGGCCTCTCCCTGGCCGCAAGTGATGGGAGGAGTACCACTGCTGACGGCCAGCGGCTGAAAACGAGTGCTGCTTCTCTCTCAAATCCACTCAGTGAACTTACAAACTCTTCCCAGCCATGGGGAAAACCTCCCCATTTTGCTGCCTATTATTAGAAATGGATGGGGCAGGTGAGAGCAGGAATGGGGCCTCATTTGGAAGGGGAGAACAGTGTGGGAGAACTTTTACAAGGCATTTAAACAAGCACTGTTCTGAAGGGTTAGCACCAAAAATATGCAAGATTGATTGTGATGAAACTTCTTGCAACACAAGGTTTCATGCAAGAAACATCTGAATTGTTTGATTTTGAGCCAAACTGAATAATATACATGTAGGAACTGGGGAGACGGAAGAAAAGGAATAGGAGAGATGAAAAGCATGCGTCTGTTCTTTTAAAGTCATTTTAAAACAGTACTAAGGTTTAAGTTAGAAAAAGCAAGTATTAGCTACATATGGTTGGGAATACTGTTCTTTAGTAATGTAATTAGGAATGGCAAAGGAACACATCTGATTTTTAGAAATTAAGTTTCCTTTTGACGTAAAACAAAACCAAGGCTTTTAAAATTCGGAGAGGCACAAGCGTGTGCTCACGATGGAGGGAACAACGCTGCCAAGAGTGCAGAATATGTAGTAATTACAGGTATCATCTGGGATATGGGAACATTTCAGCATTCTAAAACAGATACCACATTTCCACATCCCAGTGTAATGATTGACATGCTAATGCTTGCCTCTCTTTGTCCTAAGAAAAATCCCATGAAACTCATCAAAATCAGTCCACATATTCTTGTAAAACATTTTTGTTTGCAAGTGACATGACAATAACTAATTAGCAACTGGCAATTAGAAATGTGAAACTATTATAGTTCAACTGAAGGAAAAGAAGCAGTAAATCATGAAAGACAAATGATTTTCCAGCATTTGTATGTCTTTCATAATAAATCTAATAATACTGGGAAAACAATCTGTGCTTTTTACTGCAGTGTCTTCCCTGACACAGATCACTTAAAGAATTACAGAGTTCCAAAAGTGGCATTGTTTTAAAATTGTACTGACAAGGTAACCTAAAGGAAAAAAAAAAAAAAAAAGAGAGAACATTTTCCTTGTGATAATTAAACCGAAGTCAAAATTAATCAAAAGATGATAGGAAAAACTAAACTTCTTTGACAAGTTAAGCACACAGATGTAACTAGAAACAAACCCAGAATATGGTAAACATCACCAAAATAGCACTATGTCCCATTATTTTTCCTGAATATGTATTGATAACTTGAAGTTCTCTAAATCAAGACTTAAATCACACAGAAGTTAAATAGTTTAAATAGCCACCTCCCACCCCCCAGCTTATTAATCGTACCTTAATTTGTGCAAAAGGTCTGTCAAAGTTTCCAACATAAAGAAGACCAACATTCTGGGTGAGTAGCCTAAAAAAATGAAAAAAATCTTTTAAGATATCACTTTACATCCATCAGGTTTTTTGCATCTCTGATAGTTGTTACTGAACCCTAGCAGGGTAACAAGCTTCATTATGATAGCAAAAGCTACCTTGGCAAAGCTGATTACACAATTCTATTTGAACTACTACAAAAAAGGAAAGACACGCATTAAAGATGGATGCACACCAGTAATTTGTGTTTATGGTGCAAGCAGCTCTTCAACAAAATCATTTCACAGGCTTCTTTGCGATGGATGTCACTCAGTAACACGGAAGAACGGCAGGTACGTGCCTTTTCTATTTATTAGAGACCATTAGAGGTAAGGGGGCAGCTAGAGAAAAGACTAGTAAACACACATTCAGAGCAGCAGGCCTAAGAGTTAAAACAGAATAGGACAAATAAAAGTATGCACGGTAATACAAAAATGACATCACTACAAGTAAAGAAATAATAGAGAATCTGCAATATTGTCTAATAGCTTCCTAAATAAAAAGAGCCCCAGATGTAGTTTGTGCCTGCTATTCTCTTCAACTCTTTATAAAGTCGCTGCGTACACCACCAAGATCCAGAGGGACAGTGGGATAAGTTGACTGAAATGCCTGTTGGTACTTCTGGAAAAGAGTTAGTTTGATTTCTGCAGATACCGTGCAAGTCAATGTTTTTTATTACTACACAAACCCCAAATCCCGGAGGAGCGTTAGGGTGCCACTGCTATCAACAAGCAGACAAGAACATCACTGGCCAGTGAAAAGGTCAGGAGAGCACTGTGCTGTTCAAACTGGACAACCACGATGTTCCTCTTTGCTAAGCAAAGGCACAGTGGTCATCCCCTCCACTTCAGAGGCTCCAAAAGTGTTGTACTCAAGTACAGACACCCCATAAGGAGAACTCTTAGATGACAGACCATTGAGAGAGTTTGTTTTGACTAAAATGGACATTCAAAACTCATCATACTCTTCAGTAGCTCCAAGTTTTCATAGAGTGTTTGCTATTTTGTATTTTTCTTCAATTTTATATCCCATTCCCATTAGCAATAAGGCCTCGCATATGGATTAAACTTCCCCGCTAACTAGAAATAACCAGAAAATAAGTAGGAATGTAGGCATCATTCTGCTCAAGTCAGACACTGAGATGTCCCTTTCTTTATATACTTTTAATTCATAGTGAGTTACATATTTTTTTCTATATATAAACTGGTTGTCATTTTCTGACTAATATCTCACCATCTCCAGGCCTATTTTCATAAAGAAAAGAAAACAGAAGCTTAGACAGCAGTAAATCATTGTTTTGACCTTCAGTTCACACAATGTACACATCTTAGCATGATTTTGATTCTTCCCAGTTCGGTCAACAATATGATATATATGACCTTAAACTGGTTTACCAACAGTGGGAATTGGTGGAACTTGGCAAAATGGCAAAGTTGAAACATTCACATATATAAAACAAAAGAAAGAAGTGGTGTCGAACTGTTTATCATCTTCAAAAATCCTTTTGTAATTAGATACTGCATAGAAAAATTTCCTGGGCATTGTCAGAAATACCCAAAGGAAGGAAAGACCGGTAAGGATCAGAGCAGACCAGTCACAGTACAGACAGGCAAGTGGCTTCCTCCCTTTGCCCATCAGTGTGCCTACTCTGTCGGGAAGACCAGTACTGTTTTGCAATGGTTCTGCAGTACTGACATATGGAAGTCAGGACAAGCACGACAAATTCCTTTTCAGTCACAATAAGTCAAATTCATTCAGAATGCAGGTCTTCAGAGCTGAAAAAGCCAGCATACTGATCAAATCTTCTCCTAGGACTGTAAAGCAAACTCAGAAAATATTTAAGGGTCTTCCAAATGAAAAGAAACATATGGGAAGTAATTAGAGGAAAAGGTTAAAAGAGAATCTGTAAAAAGGATTCAGATTATGTCACCATATTTGAGAGAGGGGCACCTTAAAGCAAAAAAAGTATTCTTAAAAAGAACTGCACATAATTTTTGTAAGGCAGAAAAGAAAAAAAAAAAATCCACTAGCTGTATTTCTAGTAAGGGACCTAAAAAAAGAGAAGACATACAGTGTGATTATTCCCACGTGGTTATTCTTCTTCACATTGTTTTCTTTACCGGATAGAAATGTAGGACCATTAAGAATCTGAGTCTTTAGGATGGCTTTAGTTAGAAGTAATGAACATCTAGGGAACCTTAAGATTAATCTTTCCAGAAGACCACACAGCAGTTTACACTGTTTAACTTGCTATCACTGACGTGCACCCAAAACCTGCAAACATACTGCAAGAATTGCCTTCCTTAATAAGACTGATACTGACATAGAAGTACAAGCTTACTACTATTTATTCACCTTTCACTGCCTTGGCTGAAAAATATTTTACTTATAATTTGTTATTTGTATTTACAAGTCAGTTTAAAAAGGCAATGTTAATTCAATGGAATGTTAGGAAAATCTTTAGGGAATGGAAAGTTACTTGTAACTCTCCCTTGCCTAAATAAAAGGTCACATTCCTTGTTTCTTTAGCTTTCAAGATTCCTCTTTGAGTTCTGAAGTTCAAAATTACACCAACAATACACAAAGCCAGCCAGTTTTCCATATAAGCACTCAATGAGGTTGAAATGAGCATCCCAATATGATCATAATTTAATGCCCTGAAATACTTGGTTTTTCTCCCCCTAAATGGTCTGAGCAATTAAAAAAATTCCAAATCTCATGACTAGTATAAACTCTTTTACCTCAGGATCTTTCTTGAGCTCTCTTTGAGAGCAGCCCTGTGGAGAAGGCCTTGGGGTTATTGGTGGATGAAAACTGAATACGAGCTGACAGTGTGCGCTCACAGCCCAGAAGGCCAACTGAATCCTGGGCTGCATCAAAAGCAGCGTGGCCAGCAGGTCGAGGGAGGTGATTCTGCCCCTCTACTCTGCTCTGGTGAGACCCCACCTGCAGTACTGCGTCCAGCTCTGGGGTCCTCAGCACAAGACAGACAAGGATCTGCTTGAGCAGGTTCAGAGGAGGGCCACGAAGATGATCAGGAGCTGGAGCACCTCCTGTATGAGGACAGGGAGTTGGGGCTATTTAGCCTAGAGAAGGCTCCGGGGAGACATTATAGCGGCCTTACAGTACTTAAAGGGGTCTACAGGAGAGACGGGGAGGGATTCTTTATCAGGCAGTGTAGCAATAGTACAAGGGGTAACGGTTTTAAACTGAAAGAGGGTAGACTTAGATTAGATATAAGGAAGAAATTCTTCACTGTGAGGGTGGTGAGGCACTGGAGCAGGTTGCCCAGAGAAGTTGTGGATGCTCCATCCCTGGAAGTGTTCAAGGCCAGGCTAGATGGGGCTTTGAGCAACCTGGTCTAGTGGAAGGTGTCCCTGCCCATGGCAGGGGGGTTGGAACTAGATGATCTTTAAGGTCCTTCCCAACCCAAACCACTCTACGATTCTATGATATCAGCATAATCTCCGTATTTCAGAGACCAAGCTCACACAGAAGAGTGTGGAGAGGTAAGCAGTCTGCGGCAAGAGTCACTGCTGAGGCTCTGGACAGGCCAAGCTACTGAAAGAGTGTTACCGCTCCCTCAGTAGTCACCAGTGGCAGTATCAACAAAATGATGTGCCATCGAGAAGGGAGGTGAGACAGAGGAGTACGTGCTAATCTCCATCTCACCCACAGGAACTCAGCATGACTGATCTCTAAATTACCATTAATATGTACTCCTCACCTATCAGAAAGTTCAAATTATACATAGTCATTGTTATAGTTCTTCGTTACCACAACAGCAGGCTGCATTTTTTAAGTACCTAAAATTAACTTTACACCATAAACTTCAACATGTCTAAATCAATACAGATATTCTCTCAACTAATTACACTTTGTCTTTGAAGACTTTTGAATGGTAGGCAGGTTTGGTTATAAGCACTTATATGTTTCCTTATTCCAATGCTTTCTTTTAAAATGTCAGTCTTCTATTTCTTACCTAATTTCACATTTGCACAGTTCTATTCTCAAAACACTGCCAGTGGTACCCAACACCTAACCCTGCTAACAGCTGGACATCACCTGTAATTGGCCAAAATCAATACCAGCCTATGAAACAGTGGTGACAGTTTCACAGCACAATTATAATTTTGAATTTCACATTCAAAAAATTACCTTAAAATTATGAGAAACAATTGTCAAAAATGCAAATGCCTACTGGCACTTCAGTACATACATTTACTTTTACTGGAAAATATGTAGCAATATACAAAGTTGCCTCAACTGATCATATTAGCTTACAGATTGACATGTATTTTACTTGTAGTCTCTTCCATTCAATACATTATCAACACAAATCCCATTTTTTTCTGTAAGCAGAAGGAAAGAAACATCACTCCAAGAAGCTGTGCTTCTTTAAGATGTGCTGTTCATATGTAATATTACCCTCCCCCTACTCCTTTCCCATATACCCAAGTGAGCAGACTTCTAGCCCGATGTGCCTATTCAGGCTGTATCGTTATGCTCCACGCAAACAGTATAAAAAAACAAAAAGTATCAGGATGAACCATTTCTGACTTTTGCCAAGACCATGTCAAGGTCTTAAAGGCCTTCCCAGTACTGGGAAGAAAATGCTGCCATATAGTTACCACCAAATGCCCTATTTTCTGCCTTCAGAATCCTAGATTTGGCCTTTTCTGGGATGCAAAACATACCTGTGTTTTCAAAATCCAAGCTGCAGGAGCCAGGCGCTCCATGCCTCTGGGGGAAGCTGACTGCGGGAGTGGACATGGTCAGGCACAGCGATCCAAGAAAAAGTAGTGGCAACAGTGATGGGAGGGGAGTAAATGCAAATAAATATAGGGCAGGATTAAGGGCTTGGGTGAAAGGAAACTTGGAATAGGGTGGAGTGAGACGGCAGAGAATGTGGAACACAAGAGGGATGAGAGGTATAAAGGAGTGACAAGGCAGCCCTCTGGGTTGGAAAGCATTGGAGCAGAGCTCTGGGCTGGAGAAGACTGGTGGATCAGGGCTACGGGAGCAGTAAGGACCGATTTACCACAGAGCCCACCTTCCCCGAGCACAGCTGACCTTGCTTTGGGGGCTGGGACAGTCCCAGCACCATCGCCCCCTTTCTACTGCCTTTGGCCATGGGAAGTAGAGGGACCCTTGGCTATGGACTTTATGAGGGCAGCACATTTCAAAGAAGCCTGATCACTTCCTCTTCTCCACACACGGTCTGTTCCCAGTAACTCACTAAGAGCTGTTTGTTAAGACGAAGGTGGGTATTTCAAGATATTCTCAACAAAGATTCAGGCACAGCTCACCGGCACACCAATGCCCCAGCCATTAAGTAGTAGTTTGTGAAGGCAGAAAATAGGCGTCGAATAGTTCCTCCATGTCTTGTTGGGAGATATGCCTTGAGGACACCACTTTAGCTTGATCTGAACCCCAAATGCCGACCCCTTCAGACTCCAACGGCTGCCTTGAAAGTCTGCTCCGGCTATCAAACAGGGTCATGCAAACGGTAGAGCTGAAAACATAACTTCTGATCAGTCATACACAAACCAGCTTCAAGTTTCCCTCTGGGCTATCTGGATCCTAGTGCTGCTGTGCAGACTATGGAAGGAGGTTTCCAGAAAGGAGCATGCAGAGAAACAAAGGAGCAGGGTGGAGCCAGGAGCCGCTACCTCTCACAGGAGCAAGTTACTGCAGATTAGCTGAACGCGGTAACTTGCTCCTGTGCGAAGCAGCAGCTCCTGCGCTTGCTCTGTTGCAAGACGGGTGGCATACCGTGCAGGAACACAGACTGAGACTTGCAGCTCTAGCCAACAGCGCAGAGGTCAGACAGGCTTGGAAAGCAGGAGTCAAAATGGAGTGAAAAATGCAATGTGTGCAGTAGAAGGGCTGAAAAGAGGTAAGGTAATTGGCATTGGGAAAGTGGAATGTGCCAAAGGAAAATGATGACCAATGAACAGGCATATGGGCTCGAGATGTCTGGTTTTTCAGGATGAAAGCTGCCATGAAACAGGCAGTGGTAGGCATGCAGAGCTGCCTACAGCAATGCTTCAGTTATTCACTACCCCTATGAAACAGAACATGTAACTTATTCCTTAAATTTCCACAAGAACACTCACCAAAATCCCAGAACTGATGACAATTTATCAAATAGTATCTTGCAGTATTTGTATTAGGCAATCCTAAAATTTAACTTGACATACATCATGGTTGAAGAATAGTTTATCATTCCACATAAATCAAGTCATTAGATTCTGTATTTCTGGTTTTATTCTTGACTGTTGCCTGTTTGTTTCACTAGCTCTTGCAATCACCAAAAAGCGTGACTCTAGATGAGTTTGTGTTTGTTTTTAAGAGCTCGATAAGTGCTACAGCCTGTCACCAAAGCCTTGCTAGATGTAATAGAACTTCATTGTTATAATGCATAACCAGAAAAGTATTTGAGTGCATGCAAGACTGCAGAAACTTCCAAAACTCAGCTAGATGGCTGTGCGTATCTGTCTGTACTTCTAATGATGGTGTAGATTGAATTGACTGCTTTCAGCAAAGGATAAGGGGCAGCTCCTGCTGTGGTCTGTTCTCCTACCTAAATGAACCCTTTCCATACCAGACAGGTTTTTTTCTGATTGATCTGAATGCTGGACTGATACCTGAAACACCCTTGGTATCTGCCTGGAAGGGATTTCACCCTAACAGATACGATTAAACAGGAATACCAATTCCACTGAAGAGACAACGGGATTAAGATGCATGGACTACTTCCACTTTGCAGTCAGAAGCAGTAACAAGTAGCTACAACAGGGCTGGGATCTGATCTAACAGCTTCATCCTTCATATGCTGCGGAAAGAGATTTGCAGTCTTCATAGAGGTTGCTGGTGAAAAGATTTAAATCCTGAGAAGACGTGTATCAAGAGTGGAATAGATGTGAAGTGAAATGGAAAGAAAAAACAATCCTGACACTCAGTGGGGCTACTGACCCTTGTGCACATCCGTATCTTTATTGCTAAGAACATCTCAGCATACACATTAGTGGTCGATTAGGGCCAAAAATGGAATACAACCTGTGTAAACTATAAATTGGACAGTCAGATAAAATTTTAGGAAAATCTCTGTGACCACACTTACATTCTAAACTCCCATATTTAAAATAACTATATAATAAGGATTAATATTAGTTATGGTCTGAATGTTTACATTTCCTTTTAAAATAGACCTTTTGTGTGATAAGCATATACAAAGAATTCCACTGTTACACTCTATATGTGCTTTTAACGGTCTCTAAAATTCGCTCCGGATGCATTCGCACATTTTAGGCAGAAATGATTTTTATAAGTTACAAACACAGATGAACAGCAGCCCTGAGAACAGAAGCAACACCCTTGTAAGTTCAACAACTGTATTTTCAAACACTGTTTGAATGTTTTTTACATGTAGCTTTGAAGATAAAGGTAACTTTTATACATAATCTTATAAATTTTGTATTCCATTATGCAAAGAAATTATCCCAGTATGTCATCATTGCACATGATGACATGGGCACAAATAAAGCATCATGACACAGCAAAAAGGACACCATATTAACACGATGCAGCTGATGTCCTCTTAAGAATATAATAAATATTCTGTATTTATCCTGTGCTCACTTAAACTGTGAGGGAAAACTGTGCACTGTGCTGCAATATCTTAACCATGGAAAGAGAAGCAGTTTCTCAAGCAGCCTCTTCAACCATAACTTGGATTCTACTACAGTGACATGACAATTATATTTTGCTTCTTGCTTATGATAATTGTTCCCCATTGCTTTTCAACTCTAATTATGTATTTTCTAGGAATATGAAATTGAAAGAAAAAACAAGAAGAAAATCAGAAAAGCATAAATAGAGAATTATAAAAACTGATGTTAGGGTCAAAAGAATTAAATTCCTACATTCAGTTTTTTTCAAGATCATTAATTATTTAATTAATTTATTTTGCAGACTAATGTAAGAATAACATAGTGAAAATATTATACTAGGTATTATGAAATATAGAAGTATATAAAAGGATCCAATACAAATTCTGGAAAAGGCTAATACCAGTGCACAGATAATCTTGTGAATTTAAACTGACATGCATATATGGTCTGCAAACAACATGCATTTCATTTTGTTCTAAAAGTATAAAGAGCCAAAGAACTTGACAGTTCACAGAAGGAGTAATGAACCTTGCATGCAGAATACTGACAATGGCAAAGCAGGGGCTTCACAGGCAAGACAGAAGAGCTCTCTCCTGGTTTCTTCAGCGCATTTATCAAACCACTTTTTCAGGCTATGAAAATATTCTAACAAAATTTTTTACTCATCAGTCATGCAAGAAAACTTTTCATGGACAAATACAAGCTATTCTAGTATAATCACCATGGTAAAGAGCAGGGAAATAGACTGTATCTGTTTTAGAACATTCTTCCCCAAATTAGAGCACAAATTGAAAAAAACCTATGGGGGAACTGGAAGAGAGACTACGCATAGCTGGTTACACAGTAAAGATGCAAAAAAACTTGAGTTTGAACTCTAGAGGGGAAAAAGGTTGGGAAAGGATACTATCAACTGTTAAAAAAAAAAGACTGCGAACAATTTTACAATGCTAAATTCATCTCTGCAATAAAAAACCCCACAGAAATGTAAGCAAAACTTTTTCATTCAGTGAATTCTGAATTTGCAGAATATCCCGAGCCAAGTTAATGGTGATGGCAATTAACATAAAACTGTATTCTAAGTAATATTCATAGGGAAAAATGCAGTGGATAGCACAAACTAGACTTGAATTTAACACCCTCAGCCTTCCCACAATAATACTCCAACAGTGTGTGTTATTAGTCGTATTAATAAGCATGCTGCTTTCTGAAATACATGCAACTTAGGCAAAAATATCAGTTATATGCTAATTGCCCTTCATAGGAAAAGCTCCTATCCGTAATACTTGAAAGGCTTCACTGAGCTACCTCACTCCCTACAGTAAATCACTGTCTGTCATTGACTATTGATAATAGGAATCTAGGAAGTAACTGATCCCTGAAAGACATACTTTCACTGAATAACATCACCATGGTTATATACCAAACCCAATAAAAATTACATTTAGAGAGCTCGAAACTGCAAAACAAAGTGACTCATATTTGAGGTAATGGTCTGCAAGTGATTCTAGATCATGGTCAAAAAGAATAAATTGACCAATATCATGGTTTACTTTGAGTTAGGAGGGATTAATGCGCATCATTTTTGAACAAGTGTTTGGCTGTTGGTTTTCTTTGGGGGGAGGTGTTTGTACACGAACGCCTTACTAGAGACAAGGAGATTTTTCAAGAAACGTTCTTGCACTTCATAAATAAAACCACAACATCAGATGTTCCCAAAGGCACTTCCTTTTGTTTTCTGCATTTATGTCTAGTGCTGATAATATTTTAATGTTTGTCCAGGCTTTGCCTTACAGGCAAATCACATAAAGAAGCATTTTGACTACATTTACATATAACTTATCCGTAAAAAGTAGAAAGGAGAAGTAAGTAGAAACAAAAAATACCCATTAAATAATCATGCCCATTCCTCCACCAATGGAATATTATTCCCTGTAGTATAATGAGCAATTTGGCCAGGCTGGCCATAAATTATCTGTAAAATGAGGCTGCTTGCCTTTTCCTTTGGGAGATTATTACGTAGTCTGAGAGATTTCACTATTAGAATCTATTTCTGACAGTAAACGTCAATTTTTCTTTCTGAATATCATCCCTTTCATCTCACTGAAATATAGGACAGGAGTTAGGAACTATTCCCAATTTGCTGAAAGACTTGCCTGACACAGCCTGTGCTGCAACTCTGCCCAGATTTATCCACATGTCACGAAGCAAGAGCACTCACGCAGCCCTGCAGCGGACTCACTGGAACACTGTAAATCCATGCTCTAGTCTAGGACCCCATAGGGTCCTTTCACCTTGGCCATCTTTTAAAATATAACAGAGACCACAATACTAGCAAATTCAACACCCAGAATTAAGTGAAGAATTGACACCACAATGCGAAGCTTTTTATCAGGAGACTTCAATAAAATAAGAAGTATAATTAAAGA
Source organism: Oceanodroma leucorhoa (assembly GCA_030449065.1). Taxonomy (NCBI): domain Eukaryota; kingdom Metazoa; phylum Chordata; class Aves; order Procellariiformes; genus Oceanodroma; species Oceanodroma leucorhoa. The sequence continues at coordinate 10,158,197 of JASVER010000001.1, forward strand.
TATTTTAAAGTCAAACCAAAGACATTTCAAGTGTCTCAGGAGCTACTTAAGAAAAACAGATTTCTAACAGCAAATAAGATACAGAAGAAATAAATGAGATAATGGCAAAAAAATCTCAAGTATATCCAAGTACAAAACTGGTAAAAACAATTCAGTAGATTCACTTGATCATGTGGAAATACAAGGAGCAACTAAGGAAGACAGGGAGACTGCTGCAAAGCTAGTGGATTTGTTTCTACCCACTGAAAAAAATAAAGGCACCTAGTCAGGAACACTTCTTTTTTTTAAGTTATCAAAATGAAATGCCTGCAGAAATAGAGGCTGGGGAAAAAGAAAAGCTCTGGGGATATATTGATAATTAAGGTGAAATAAATCGCCAAACCCAAGATTTCTGACATTTCTTAATATGGAGGGTCTGAATTGCTATTTTAAAAAAAACATGTCAGTCTTTAACACCCAAATAGGGTTAATTTCTGCAAGCTTCTCGGAGTCCTACCCTTTAGCACAGCATTGTTCAGCACGCCTACCTCGGCCATGCATGGCAGAGCTACTTAGGAGGTTGCATATCCCCTGCATTCCCACTGTGGCTGCATCTGCCTCTCTTTTGATCATTTTAATGAAAGAGTTCTTAAAAAGTAGTGGGGGACAGGAGAGGCACCACACTGACATAATCGATTCAGACTGCCAAAAGGCTTCTGTTACAGTCTTCCATAGTAATTTATTTTTAAAAAAATAAAACTAGGCAGTAAGTACTTCATACAGAAGAGGCTACTTACCGTTGTGGATCAAACCCTGATTAAGAGACTGGACAGGTAGAATAAACGGTCAGTTTTCATCTTGGCAAAGGCCAAGTGACTATTCAATTTATGTAACAGACTTTTTATATATTTATTAGTAATCTGAAAAAGTCATGAAGAGAGAAAGTCTGCTGATGAAGCAAGTTATGAAGCAAAGGCTGGCAACTTTAGCTAGATTACAAAGTTCATCACTTTGAAAGGAAGCTGATGCCGTACTTACAATCACCCTTACAACCTTAGCATTACTCTGCGGTTAAAGATATGTGCTTCTGTGTGTATGAATTAGGGAAAGGTACTTACCCATTTAATTAAGGAATGTATCATAATGTATATGAACCTGGCAGCTAGAACTCTGTTATTTCCTAACATTCAAAGGCTTGACTTTGAAGCTCATTGAACTTTTTTTCCACATGTGGTTTTGTCATTCCTTTGTCCTTGGTCTTTCTATTTTTTAAATAAAAAAATAAAAACAAACTTCTGTCCCTATAACTATTCTAAATCATCAGAGCAGAGCTGGAAATAGAAATATTCAGCAATTTTAACCCAGGTTGTTACTGCTGAAAAACCATGACAAAGAATTGGCAGGAAAGCCATGATGGGGTGGTCTCATCTGGCTATAATCTCCCCCGTTCTGCCCTTCATTTGTCAGCACAGCTGCTCCAACAATTTTCTGGTTTTCCCAGTGCCCTGCATGCTGCACCGGTGGTGGCAGGACCTCACGGCAGTCCCAGACTTTGGCAGCTAACACTTCCAAGTAAAAGAAAACAGGCCACTCCGCAGGTTGGCCAAATTTAGAAAGAATTCCTCTGCGATACAGAAAAGGTACTTCTGTATCCCATGGAGGTGACTCTACCGTATATCAAAAATCTGATGAAATATGGATGCAAAAGCTTTTCAGGGAAAATATTGTAAACCACTCTGAAGCACAGCATAAGGTATCCTGAGTAAATCAGTTGGTACCAGTATCCTTTTGACAATGCAGGGCAAACCACAGATTGATCAAGTGATCCGTATTTCATTTCTCATAACAAAAGAACAAGGGGTGATTGAATTATGTCGATTGAGGGATAATTCAAATCTGATAAATACTTCATCACAAAACATATTAATTAGACTGGAGCTCATTGATGCTGCCTTGGTGTGCAAGAAAAACAGGGACTGAACATGCAGATCCATAATAAAAATATCTAGAAGACTAACAATTTCTCTTTAAAATAAAACAGTAAAGAATATAAAATTCACTTGTCTACATGGATCAGAGATATAATCAGTATGAAAATTCCCACCTTCTTATTAAAGATCCTCCATGGGAAGGCATCATGAAAGATCACTCTTAGCCATATGCATGGCAGACCACTCCAACTGATTTCTTTTTCTTCCTGTTTCCCCATGCCACTTTAATGATTTATTAGAAATAAACATTTTATAATTAATCATGCACAACCACAGAAATTATTGAATTACAGTCTACAAACCATTTAGGTATGGGTTCCTGGGGAACTGTGCAGATCGCAATCCTGAAGTGAAGCCCATAACGAACAACAAATTGTTTGTCTGGAATTGGGAGTGATACGCACCCAGCTGCCATCCACCCAGACACAAGTGCCACCAGCAGAACACATGAACACCCATCTGCTACGAACAAACCTACCACCCTAAATAAGGCAGGAAGGCTGTCAGAGACTTCATGAACTCTACTGAATGCTTCACTCTTCTTTCTGAAACCTCCACAGATGGTACAAGATTTAGCTCCTCTGATCATTATAAAATTAAGTCCCTGAACTTTTAAATGAAATTTCTTTTACAGAAATTCTTCAGGTAGTACTAAACACAGAATGAAGTATTCTGCATTCTGAATTATTAAGAAATGCAGTTGAAATACTTTCCTCGGTGTGACAAAAGAAAGGACTATTACCTTTTAATACCAACTACCAACACTGTAATACTGATTATTGCACCTGTAATCTAGAAGGCATTGGCAGTAAAGCTGCCCTGTCTTTCTGGTGTATTACTCTGCTAAACAAAAATCAGTATCCTTACCCATAAGGCTCCGTTCTCTATGAGGGAAATCACTGCTCTGCCTCACTTCAGAAGTGCCACATCTCCTCCGGTAACCCCTTTCTCCACTCCTCTCTTTCCTTTACTTCTGACTTTAACACTCAGCTGCCCCTTGGTTTTGTTTTGTACAGGCTTTTTAAGATGACTACCTCCCTCCAATACATTCCCCCCTCTTCCCCTTCTTCTTTCTCCAAACTTTAGCACCATTTATCCTGATTCCCAAATTTAGAGAGAGGAAGCACACTTTTCTTGGAGCCACCAGGAGGGGAGTGGGAATGCACTGGGATGATGGCAGCTTGGACAATGCTAAGAAACAGAGGGCAGCCAGCAAACAGATTAGGAACAAAAAAACCGTCTGAGATGCCTCTGCTCCACACACACAGCATTTGCTTCACAGCAACAGCTCCCAGGTTGAGAACTGGGAGCAGTTTCTCCTGAGCAGACACGATCTCCACGGCAATATAAACCTGATGCAGCCACTAAAAACACACGGGGCACTAGTGCCCTTCTCCCCAGGTACTTGGGGTACCGTCACATCCGAGTTCACAAACACCCCAAGAAGTCCCATGCAGCCAGACCCACTTGCCTGCCTGTGCAAGGGCTGAGGAAGAGGACTAGGAAGCATCACCATCTTAGGGAGCTGCTTCTACAAAATTTTTGGTCCAATATAACCATTTTGCAAGCTCTTCATATGCTATTGGTATTCCTAGTCTCTTCTTTTCCAATGCCAGCTTTTTAGACTTTACTTGAAATTATTAACCTATTTTGTGACACACTCTCTAAAAAGTCAAAGAAGCTGAGACATGGGTGATGAGGAACTTGCAAAAATGTACCTTTCGTATAAACTGTGGGAAAAAACAATAGAATTCTTCATAAAAATTGCTGTATTATTATTACAGAAAGAGAGCATCTTTTCATTTACTGTCCCGAATGATGAATTTTTATTATGTAGGGCACAAGTGAAAGAGCAATTATGATTAAATGCTAACTGCATAGGACAAAAAATTAGTTACTTCCAGTCCCTGGCTGATAACTACTGATTTAACTGGTATCAGGATGACCTGCTCTGCCTCTTCTTTCATCTATTTCTGAGAAGATTTATGTAACGTAAATTATTAAGTTATTAATTAACAAATGTACAGTAAAGCAGTTTTTTTTTTTTTCCTTTTTGCAATATGCCTCCAAGACATCATTTTTTACTGCAAGCAATTTTGCATGTCCTTTTGGACTATAATTTACCCTTGCCAAAAAAAGCCTGCTAAAAAAATTAGTGCAACATGGTTCAGTATATTTTGATTTTCCAATTAGAAGATTCTCACGGCGGTATTACAAGCTACCTGCATGGATAATAAGCCTTTTTAGGTAATATAGTTAACTGCAATTAATTACAGGTATTACAGAAAAAAATTCACGTTGTTCATTATAAACACTGTGAACTTAATTCAGGTCTGATTTAAGGTCTCTAGGAAAAAGTAGTATGTTTTATTAGACTAAGTGATATAGCTGGGAAAAACAAGGACTGGAGCATGCAAGTTAATCTTGAGTATGAAGAAAGACTTTGATGTCTCAAAATTTGGCTATTTTTTAAATGTATATGATAAGCATAACAAAATAACATAAGCTATTGCCTTTTCCTGTATATCCAGTCTTACCTACATCTTCAGACCATCAGAGAGAGAAACTTAGCAATCGGCACACAGGAATGCAACTTCAGCTATTTCATGGAAATCCTATGCATTTTAACCAGGACTTTAATCACTTTGGAGTAGCAACTGACAGCAAATAAAAAATCATCACCTTTACTGGGAAACCAACCCTGAAGACTCACATACAAATACGGGTGAGAGAAGGAAAGGAGAACGAATAAAACTTTAGCAGGAACATAAAACTGGGAACAGGATCATGGAAGATGAGAAGATACAGAAGAGAGAGAAGGGCAAATTGGTAGAGCACATATTCCCATAACAGATGATGGGAAACCTACATTTTAACACATCCCTGCTGTCAAGTTTTACATCAGCTAGGAAACCCAACAACAAAGGGTCTCACATCTTCTTTTACAACCTGGTTTCTTAAGAGAAGTGCAATTTAGGAGTAGTCAAAGTTATTCCATTTACTCGGCTACTACAGATCTGTGCCCTGGATCTTACCTGTCTCAGCACAAGTAATTCACAGCCACTGGGGTCAACTCTTTTTGGAGGAATTCAACTTCTTTTGGATGCTAGGCTGTAACCTTAATGCCTCTGCTACATTTTACATGCACAAACTAGTGACAATGGGATTACTTTGACAGTTTCTGCAATTCTACATTTTTTGTCTAATATATTTAATTTCAAATTCAGAATATTGCTTTAATTTTTCACATCCAGCACTTATACTGGAAGAAGACTTATCCATGATTGATTTAAAATGCACAGAAAAAGAATTAACTCTAGGTTTACTTTATATGCACACACTTACTTTCCTGAACCAGTAAAAGAACATTTATCAGACAACAATTAATACAAATGCTGCAAGATCAAGTTTTAGCTGTTCCTTCAGAGAAATCCTTTATCTATTTAAAAATTAAATAAGCCACTCCTTTCTTTGAAGCTACTTTCAACACCACCTTGTTATTATGGCACAGAAAATTTATTACCAGACAGCAAACAGGCACTTCATTCAGGTATAAATCACTCAAAACCAAGATAGAATGTAATTATTGTATTTGACATTTGAAAAATAAAAGAAAGGAGAAGAAAATTGTTTTCCTTAGGACTAGAATGCAGGAAGAAAGGTTTTTAGACAAGCTAGAGAATTCTTGTTCATTAAGTTGTTATGAAGATGCCCAGGCTAGAGAAGTCTGAGTGGGGAAAGAGGGTGCAACCTCATACTTGAGAGTTTGTGAGAGTTGCAAAATTATTTCTTACACAATTTTCTCAAGCTTGCACACATGGCATAAACAGGTTTTCTGCAATTGTCCCAATATCCCAGCCAGTCCTGTAGATCCAAGAGAGGCTGTTTTCACTGCAGTTGAAACAATGGTTATTCTCCTCACTATACATTATCCTCTCTCCATTCGTCAGTTTTTAATAAAACTCACCTTCATCTAAGCTTATCAGTGGTCTTTCCTTATATAGAAGACTGGTTGGTATCTACAGAACCTCAGAGTTCGAGGGGGGGGGGGAGCGGGGAAATGTGTGGTTTTGTTGATTTGTTTAAGTACAGCAAACTTGAGTGGAAAGCTGCCGTAGCTGCCAGTAAATAAATAACAGCTTATCTAAAATGAGAGTAGAGAAAGAAGCTCTCTAGAATTCAGGCTTCCTCCACCCCACTTCTTCCCCCAACTCATCCTTTCTCACTGCTAATATCATTCCATAACTTATGTATTTCTGTCTTTGCAGGTCTCCTTGGAAATTAAACTTCAGGATGAGGCTTTGTCAAAACAAACAAACAAATCTGCCAACTTCCCTGTTGACAGAGTTGCTGTTTTAGAGCTTCAGAAACCCATTCATTTTTTTTTTAAAGTTAATTTTAAGTTAAAAAAACTATCTGTGATCTTGGAGCTATCACATCAGAAGAACTAACTTTAAATTATCACCACATTCTTGCCCTTTTGTCATATCCATCTCTGTTTTTCTGTCAGAAGAATCTTCCATGCACTTTATGTCTTGCAAGAAAGTCATACGAATTTAAATTTAGTGAATCAAAGGAATAATTTAGGTTGAGCAATAACAGAGATCTATCTTCTACATTAAACAAGAGTACATAACTAGATTGCACTGTTTAAATATTCACTTGGTAAAAAACTGCAACAGAGAAGCGACTCTGCAAAGTCTACATCTATAGTATATTTATGTTCTGGATTTCTGGATTGTTTAAAAATCTTTTTGTATGCAACTTTCATTTAAAAAGAATCATCAGTTTCATAACACAGCTTTCAGCAACAAACACAAACATTTGGACCAAATGCTATATAAAATCCTTTGGGAAATGAATGATCCTCACTCTATACAATGGAAAGCAACAGAACAGACAATGCTGTATAATTTCAATATTAGCTCTTTTCTGCACTAGTTAGGGTTCATTCCTCTTCCTCAAGCTTGTCTAGTAAATTTGTCAACAATGTAAGTTTTTAAGTAATTGGTACAGGCTATGCTATGCTTTAAATGTGTGGGACCAGTTTATTTTTACTGAAATTAAAGTGTTTTACAAATGTAAAACACTGGACTCTCCTCTTGCCACAGATTGGATATAGGCGTGCCTTTTGCCGATACAGGCTCTATCAAACCACAAGAATTTGCCAGCCAAATAAAATCAAAGAATCTTAATTTTATCTCCGAAAAAGGCAGGATACCATCTTCAGAAGACACTTGGAAAATTCCTCCATAGTGCATGTCTCTGAATATTACAAAGAAACAATTGGCATACAATACACGTAAAAAATTTTAAGTTGTGTAATACCTTCCCCTTATTTTTAATGTAAAAGAGAAACTAAGTTAAACAACAGAGAAATTATCACTGTTCGTGCAGAAACCATTCATCATATCCTATTATAAGGCTGAGTAAAAGAGGAAAATGACCAGTTTTGATTATCTAGCTTTAGTGACTTAATTCAAATAACTGAAGCTTAATACTTCTGCTGTTAAAACAAGCTATATTTATGATCTATCTCAGCTGGAAGAAAGCATTTGCATGCCGTACCATTGTCTCTTCTAAAACCAAAACATTATTCCAGGTTATCATGATACGCAATTCATCTTTCGAAACTCAATTTTCTTAACACATAACTAATGTGTGAAGATTTTTATCAAAATGAGTATTGTGCAGAAACTAAGCACAAACATCTTGCTCAGTGAGGCTTGAGAGTCATTTCTGCTTCTCTTCTTGAATGAGAGCAGAACAAACAACACTGAGTCCTGAATCAGAACTGTATACAGATCATTATCATCACAAGTTAAGAAGTCAGAAATGTTATTAATACATTAGTTGAGAAGGGTTAACAATGCCAATAGTGAATTTTCCCTTCTGGAGGGGAGAGAATAGTTCAGAGCCTTCATTAGGAGATATCCAATTCACTCCCGAGTCCATCTATGCTAATCTACTCTCCAAATCCAGTGATCTCCTACCACAGAATACCCACTTTCAAGCAGAATTTTGTACTCCTGAGTAAAAAGATTAAAAACTTGAGCATTCGAAATTTGATGCTTTAACATTCACCAAAAGAGTGAAGTGCTTTTATAAACATCTCTGAGAGATGATGGTTTAGATACGCAGAGTTGAGAGTGAAAAAAAAAGATAATCAGGTTCACTATCCTGTTTCACTCTCCTCATTCCAAGCTTCTCTATCCTGTAATTAGAGTAACACACATTATATTTCATTTATAACCCACTGATAAATATTTGCTCACAGTGCCATCTTTAATACTTTGTGAAAAAAGGCTTTATTTTTAAGTATGAAAATAGCCAAAGATTATAGCTTTGAAAATATTTAGTTGTTTTAAGGGGAAAAATGCCATCTGCTGGGTACAGCTGAGGACTGTCTTTTTCTTACTAACACACCATGCTGCCCTGAGTGAGTTTTCTCTTCACTTCAGACTTCATTTTTCCCATCTTGAAACCTGATACAGATATATGCAACGCTTTTGGGGAGTATGTAATAGTGGCCTCATTAAAGCTGTGTAACATAAAACTTCTTACTGTCATATCTCTCAGAGATCGGGAGGTCTGACAACAGATAGGATAACTAGCATTTGAATAAGGATGCTTTTAATCTTTCAAGAACTTTAGAATTGTCTCTAAAACTCCCAATATTTCACATGCTTTTGTATTTCCACATATATAAATTTTGCAGTTAGGTAATTAAAAAATTATTCAGCTTATACATATTAAGCAGAGCAATGTGCTGGCATTTGTTTCTCTGTTACTCATATACCACTTTTCTACCATTCATAAGCTGCGATGGAACATTGGTTGGTAAAGTACAGATGCAGAACCAGTTAGTTATCTAGCTTAAAACCATGAAACCAAGGCACTGAAAATCATATTGCTTAAGCAGGAAAAATAACAAAAAGGAGAATCATAGAATCATTTAGGTTCGAGAAGACCTTTAAGACCATCAAGTCCAACCACAAACCTAACACTGCCAAGTCTACCACTAAGCCATGTCCCTAAGCACCACATCGACACATCTTTGAAATACCTCCAGCGACAGTGACTCCACCACATCCCTGGGCAGCCTGTTCCAATGCTTGACAACCCTTTCGGTGAAGAAATTTTTCCTAATGTCCAATCTAAACCCCCCCTGGTGCAACTTGAGGCCATTTCCTCTTGTCCTATCGCTTGTTACTTGGGAGAAGAGACCAACACCCACCTTGCTACAGCCACCTTTCAGGTAGTTGTAGAGAGCAATAAGGTCTCCCCTCAGCCTCCTCTTCTCCAGGCTAAACAACCCCAGCTCCCTCAGCCGCTCCTCATAAGACCTGTTCTCCAGACCCTTCACCAGCTTCGTTGCCCTTTTCTGGACTGTCCTGGTTTTGGCCGGGATAGAGTTAAATTTCTTCCTAGTGCTATGTTTTGGATTTAGTATAAGAAGAATGTTGATAACACACTGATGTTTTCAGTTGTTGGTAGGTAATCTGCTAGTCAAGGTCTTTTCAACTTCCTATGCTCTGCCAGGCGCACAAGAGGCTGGGAGGGACATAGTTGGGACAGCTAGCCCAGCTGGCCAACGGGGTATTCCATACCATGTGACGTCATGCCCAGTATATGAATGGGGGGGGGGGATCCAGGTAGTGGCTATCACTTTTTTTGGCCATTTTCTCGGCGGGTGGTGAGCAATTGCATTGTTCATCACTCATTTGGTATATTGTATCGTTATTATATTATTATCGTTGTTATTATTGTTATTCTTTCCTTTTCTGTTCTATTAAACTGTCTTTATCTCAATCCATGAATTTTTTTTTCGATTCTCTCCCCGTCCCACTGGGGGGGAGTGAGCGAGCAGCTGTGTGGCGTCTGGTTGCCTGCCGGGTTAAACCACTACATGGACACACTCCAGCACCTCAATGTCCTTCTTGTAGTGAGGGGCCCAAAACTGAACACAGGATTCGAGGTGCGGCCTCACCAGTGCCGAGTACAGGGGCACGATCACCTCCCTACTCCTGCTGGCCACACTATTCCTGATACAGGCCAGGATGCTGTTGGCCTTCTTGGCCACCTGGGCACACTGCCGGCTCATGTTCAGCCGGCTGTCGACCAGCACCCCCAGGGCCTTTTCTGCCAGGCAGCTTTCCAGCCACTCTTCCCCAAGCCTGTAGCGTTGCCTGGGGTTATTGTGACCCAACTGCAGGACCCGGCACGTGGTCTTGTTGAATCTCAGAAGTTGAGAATGTCCAGTTAAGAAATATACTTATATGAAAAGAGCTGAGAATTGGAAATAGCAAAGTCAGATTTAATAAATGGATAATCTTTAAAATTAAGAAGTATGACAAAAGGAGGATAGGGTTCCCACATGTAAACATGAGAAGGAAGAGTTTTGTTTTGATTCATAACAGTCAAGCGAATTATTTTATATTTTTGTTTGTGTTTTTAATTTTACAACATAAAGCAGCAGCTGTCACCTGTGTGTGTATATACACACACATATGCATATATATATATATATTTACAAATAAAGAAATCTCATTCATTTCATATAAAGCTGAAGCAGCGTACAACCTTGGAAAACTGGGTTTCAAAGTTAAAATAAAGGCTTATTTCTCACATATACAATGATGCTCTGGTCCTGCGAATGAATATATCTTCCATGTATTTAAGACAAAAGCCTTGAAGCTGATTTCAGAATAGAATTCCGTACAAAACCACGTTTGTACTTCACACTCACTGTCATAAGACTGCTCTGTAAAAAGCAAGGAAGCATAGAAAGTGTATGAAAATAAGGAATTTTGGCATTTTTAAGATCCTCTAGTAGGATGACATGCTTACATGTTTTGTCAGGTGGAACCAAATCTCTGCTGAAAACTATTGAAGGCTTTTTACAAAGCACTAGATATTCCCTGTCAAAGAGCAGTATGCACACAAGCTCCATACCCAGTAGCTACTGTTCTTTTCCCTATTGCTTAGGTAAGTAACAACATGGATTCTTCATTACCACTGACTCATCAGGCCTTGATTATGCAAATTGGTCTCCCACAGACATATACATGCACCTATAGCCTCATTGATTTTAATGTGTTTCTACAATAGAATAAGCATATTTTCCCAGAAAAAAAACCTACAAGCTGGGTGTTAGCCAAAAAGACGGCAAGTGTTAATTACCAAGCCTGTGGCAGATCCTAAGTCATTAAAAGTAAGAGATATTAAAAATCCAATTTATTTCCTCAGAATGCAAATGTCCCCCAAAATACTAATTTTAAAAAGCTCATCATATATTTTATTTATTTTTTTTAATCAATCATCACAACTTGAATCTCTACAAAACCAGAGATACTGGATAATTACTCTAAAAAATAATTATGTAGCTTTCTTTTCTAATGTCTCTGAGGTTGTAAGATAAGCGCATGTACCAAAGTTTCTCTTAGCTATCAAACAGGGAAGGTGAAACTGCTGATAATCTCCCAGTGTTTCAGAAGCCCCCAGTTGCATGCATACCATATTGATAACACTGTCATGGCAGAAATGCAAACAATCTGCATCAGGGTCATTTATTTTGTTGACATGTTGTGCTGATTCCAAAGTACTTGTGAATTCAGGAAGACACAAAAAGCTGGGCTTCTAATTCCTAAACCAATTTCAAAACATTCTGATGGTATCAAAGAAAACTGAATGGTACTCTGGGAGTTATGACTGTCATGAATTATTTTTATCTTTAATATATTCATTATTTAGTACTTATATCTGTTCTTTTATGATTTTTGAGTTTGGTATTATCAGAAAATTAAATAATAAACTGTTCAGAGTAAGACCAATGAAGAGAACAAAACACGTACAGTATCTTTGGCTGTTCAGTCTGTTTGTTCTACTCTACCATGGTGATAGTTTTTTTCCCCTCTTAGTTTGCTTTATTCTTCTTTGAAACACACCACAGTATGCAAGGAAGTCATCTGAGCTGAGGGTTTTTTTCCTTAAATACATGTTTCTTTAATTCCAAACACCATGGAAAAAATACTTAGCATTCAGATCTCTAATAATTCGACACTAATGCTCTTTTCCAAACACGGTTTTAAATGTACCAAACTGTAAACTCAAAAAAACCAACAATAAAAATCTCATTAAGCAACAAATTAAAAAAACCTCAAACAACTGAATATTAATTCATACTATAGGCAATTAATGCAGGAAAAAATATTCTCAATTAAAGCATCATTTATGGCATACTCACAAAATCTAGTAAATACTCCTTGTCTGAAGGAGACCAAATAGTTACTACATGCAAAAATGCATTTCAAAGAAGCTCATATCAACTTATAAAATCCATTAAAAACACTTTGAACAGGATGTTCAAGAATACTCTCCAATAACTCCTATAATTTAAAGTTAATTTATATTGGTGCAAAAGAAAAATATGTTCACAACTGAATTTCAGTAAGTCTGAGAGCAGCATATCTACTGTTCAAGCTATAACAAAAGGAAGATAAACGTTTCCCCTATTCAAATTAGACAGTTTTTAACTTATGCATCTGACAAACCTTTACAGCATATAACAAAGAACAATGTCAAATTCCTCTTCATTGTTACTTTGTCTCTAAAAGGACAATCTAAAAGAAAGCATGAAAAAAGAAAAACAAAAATGTTTTATAATATTTAGTAATCGAATGTCTAACAGTTCCATATTATTTGCAAAATATTTAACATCTGATCTGCAGGTAACCATAGAATAACTCTGATTGGAAAGGACCTTTACATGTTATCTGCCTCATGCTCAAGACAGGGTCAGCTTCCAAGTTGTATCAGATTGCTCACAGCCATATCCAGTCAACTTCTGAATATCTCCAAAGATGGAGACTCTACAACTTGCCAGCCTACTACAGTGTTTGACCTTTTTCTGACACACTTTCTCCTCCTGTCCTTCTACAGTTTGTGTCCTTTGCTTTTCATTCTTTAAACACGCATCTCTGAGCAGCCTGGCTCCATCTTCTCTATAACCTGCTTTTAGGGAGTAGTAAACAGCAATAAAGTATTACATAGCCTTCTCTTCCCTGGCCTGAACAAACCCAGTTCTCTCAGCCCCTCTTTGTATATCATGTTCTCCAATTCCCTCACTGTCTTGGTGGCCCTCCACTGGACTTGCTCAAGTGCATCAATGTCTTTCTCATATTGGGGAGTCCAAAACTAGACACAGAACTCCAGATGCAGTCTCACAAACGCTGAAGAGAGGTGAAGAATCATCCTCTCCACCTGCAGCCCAGTTATCAGCTGGCTGTCTTTGCCACAAGGGCTAACTGCTGCCCCAGTTTCAAAGCTTTGCCCTCCAGTACCCTGAGGTCCAGTTTGCTTAAGTAGTCCCTAACCTGAACTTCCTCACCTGTTGGTAGTAATTAATTTCCCTGCACTCTGCCATGAAGTTCAGGGACCTCGGAGACCTGAGAGTAGACCTTGTCAGTCAAGACCAAAGCAAAGGCGGCACTGCATACCTCAACCCTCCTTGCATCTTTTCTCACTATGTCTCCTGCAGCATCAACAGCACGCCATTTTCTTTAGTCTTCCTTTCGTTACCAAGACTGCTTTAAGGCAGCAGCTAGTTCAAGAAAAAGGAACAGGGTCTATAAAACATACACGGCTGCATTTACATTCCATTTTGCAAGCGTATAGATAATTTTAGGATGATATGAGGCAAAGCTTTTAAAAATGTGGAGAAATGAATAGCTAAAGTAGAATAATTATCTGACAGATGGAGATTGCCCAAGGCTGCCACCTGAACATATAAAAAGATAGGCTGAGTTCATTTTTGAAATCTAACATTAGAAATTCCAAGAGCATCCTGAGTATTAGTTGTGGAAGGTACAACATTATGTTCAGTGTACCACAGTATAAACAGAGGTTAGATTCAAAGCCTTTCTTTGAAAATAGTTTTTAAAAACTGAAGTGTTCTGAAAAGATTTTAAATATCCTCACATAAGCAATATGGCATAAATACTTCCAGCACAGTACCTAGGTAAAATGTGTATCTACTAGTTTCCATTGCAATGCCAATGGTGGCAGTTGTGCACACATATTTCTACCATAGTAATATTTGTGCTTCCCCTTCCCGTGCCACCACGCTATTCTTTCTACACATAACATCCTCTCTCAATCTGTTTGCACAACGCTGCCCCTACATTTCTTCAGAACTAGTAAGACCTACTGTGGTAACAGTTGAATGCCTGAAGGTAATAGCTAAACAAATTATTCCTTTACTTTCATTTGCAACTCTTACATTCCATAAAAAGTAAGCCACTTTGAAGCACACACTTCCTTTAACAACAGTACAGCCATAAATGCAGTTAATATATTCAAACCTGCACTCCTCCTGCTGTCATCCCAACACTGTGCATCTTTGCATCTATTTGCAACAACTTGCCCTTGTTTGTTCCATAATTGCTGTGCGACATCATCTGCATTCTGCCTCGTAACTCCACTGTACTCAACAGCAATGTAGCCCCAATCTTGACTATGATCTTTGGAGGCTAGAAGAATATGGTATTATCATTTTTATCACCAGGGTACTATTTGTAAAGCTCCCTTTCTGTGATGGATGGCACGCGTAAGAACAAGTTTGTGCTCTTTGGTAAAGGGCATCCTGCAAACAGGTGAGAAGGCAAAGAGCTCACAGCCCAAACCGACAATTTATGAATCACATAAAAGGGGGAATGGAAAGAGAGGAGGGAGGAACAAAACAGGGGCCAAAAAAACTATCATGTCAGTTCTACAGATCTTAGCTGATTCAATTAACTTTCATGATTTCTCAACCAGTTACCAATTTTTTTTTAAAGCAGAAGAATGAGGAAGACTAGCTTATAAAACGGATAAGCCACCCTGTGACAAACAGCATAGCTATATGAGAGCAAATCAAGAACATCACGGTTATTTTGAATCAGTTGCAGCTTCTTCCCCCACCCTGCTTCAGAAACTCCTCCTAACTTACGGAAGAAAAAGGACAACATCACATCTAACAAAAGGAAAACACTCACTTGCCTGTAGTCATGATACTTATATCTGGTTGCTGATTTATAATTACCAACGTATCCAAGATTTTAAGCCCCTGCTGTCAAGATTTGAAGCCCCCACTGTCCTTGAATGTATTGTACTTTATCTCCCGTTTTTTATCACTTGACAACGCCCAAGACAAACAGAACTTTGCCTAAACACTGTTTGTTTGGTTTTTTTCCCCATGTGGTCTACTTAATCATGGATATAATAAAAAAACAATATAGACTGGCTACTAACAAAGAGTTCATGTCTATTTTAGATTACTAACTCTTTTTTTAAAGAAACAAGCCTTTATTACTATTTGTCTCTTAGATGATGAGTAAAATTCTTGATTCTTTTCAATACCTCAAGGTTCTATATAAAATTTATATTATTCTGTGATTTGAAATGGTATCGAATTGACCCAGTGAGATATTCATTCAAGGCCAGTAAAACCAAAGCCTTGCTTGTAATTTGACTTTAGTATGTCTGATTCAGATAAAATTAAGGGACTTGCGCAGGCTAATTAAAAAACTGCAAAAGGAAGCATGGACATTTAAGAAATTCTGGTTTTGGAAGCTACCACAAATCTGGCACTACGTAGACATTTTCAGTTGATATTTGTGACATTTAAGTAAGGCTCAGAGTTGGTCTGGGGTTTTTATTTTTTCAAGAAATATTCTTAGTCAGACATTTTGGGAAAAAGCATCTCTACTGTTTAAAAACAGTCTTCTCTGTAATATAACTGAGATATTGCACACAGCAATTAAATACCCTCCACATTCTCTTCTGATAAGGTGATTTAAGTTGTAGGTCATTTGAAAATGCAGTTGATGTGCTTAAGTCCCTGTTATTTTATCTTCTATTAGTATCATCATAATTTAGGAAAAATACAAGGTACTGTTATATGATCAAAGGGGTCCACTTCACATTGCTGATGTGAGACCATTATCTTAGTAAACCTGAAATGATAGACAAGTGCTGGGAAGTGGGTGTACCGATTTAAAGCACACGTAATGCGAGGGCTTTTCAATTCAACTGCTGTGTTTTAACAGAGATAAACAACAAAGGACTCTCTCAGAGAGTTTAGCTGATTAAATAAGTTGTTCGTTGTTGTTTTGGGGGTTTTGTTTGTTTATTTGTATTTTTTTAAATAAAAGTAACTATATTGATGTGAGAAGAGATTGAGAGAGAGCATAAGCTGGAATTCTTGCAAACACAACATAAAAAGAGTTAATCTAACCATCATTCTGATGCTTGGACAGGCTGGACTATGACAATACACAGGGGACAATTACCATGGCTCAGCTGATAAGCTGTAACTCACTAAGGTGCAATAATGCAATTCCTTTCAAATATGCGCTCTGAACAGGAGTGTCAGGATTAGGTCACTGAGGTTACAGAAACCCTGCCTTTCTTTGAGATGCAGTAGTATCTTTTTTTGTGTTTATCCTTTGTTATGCAGTCTTCATCTTTATAGGGAAGCTTATTCTAAAAGTATTTCATAGATCATAAGCCAAATCCTTCTTTTTAATTCAATGGCAAAACTCCCTCTGATATCAATAGTGAAATAACTGAACCCTAGACAAAAACCATTGGTCATTCATCTGTAACTCAACTACACCTGGGGTGAAACACAGCAGCTATTCTGCAGTTAACATTACTATTGCAGACTGATCTATGGATGGAAATGCACAACTGAAAACACAGGGGAATTTTAGGTAGATGGAAAATAATCATACTGACTAAAATCTGGCAAACTCCCTAGAGGTAACCTCCTTTATTCGTACGAAAAACGCACATGATTGTTTACAACTGTTCAGAATCTCAATTACATATGCTATCCAAAAGACACGTCCAACAGCTGACAGTGCTCTGATCTCATGCTACTGAATAAATAATGCTCCTATATGTTTTTTTCACTATTTAAGTGGACAGGGAACTATAAATACAAGGGCTGCACGGTTGGAGTTTTGCCATACAGGTTCAGCCTGTATCACTACTGGCTAGGCTGTAAACTGTGATAAGATCACACACGCTTGTAGCACAGGTTTATATATGTCTGCATTTCAAGATTTAAAGATGAGTCTGTAAATCAGAACAGAGGACTTGGAAATTACAGCCCATCCCCATTCTCATTGTTTCAAGCTGTCAAGTATTTGAGATCAATACTTTGACTTTGGCTCCTCATTTGTCAGTAAGAGATCAATACAAAGGCACACCTTCTATTTCCATCCATATTATTGCTTAACTGTACCAAAACAACACACAAATTCTATAACAGTACTTTAACCACATCTGTATTACTCTGCTGTCAAATGCATGCCAGATTTCTTTTGGGATTACTGAAAAAGAAGAAAACTTTTTTTACCTAAAAGGTTGAAACCAGTATCAATGCTTGCTTTTAACCTCAGTGGGGTGGGGGAGGCAGAAAGCCTAACGTTGTCATGTTAGAATTGCCAGTAGCAAGACATCCAGTTCATCAAAACAGAATTTTTAGTTATATCACAAATCAACAATTTTATTATGGTAGTGCTCAGAACTCAAGAACTGCCTTTTCACAGTCCAAAATTAAAGATGCTTCTTTTAAAACTCTAGTCAACAACTTCAAAATCAGTATAATTCTGATGCTTCCTCAAATGAGTTCAGATTTTACCAAGCAATAAATTGGATACTCAAATTAACAACTGAAGCAGTTAAACCTGGAGTATTCCATTCATTGTTTGTGTTTAACTGGGCAGAAGCTACTGTTTCATAGGTCATTACTTAACTATCTCTCTCGCAACAATGGCAAATTATTATTTTCCACCCAGTACTTCATTTACTTTTCTTTCTGTTGGATGAACGCACTTATGTTACTAATAGCAGTCAAGTGTCATGTGAGATGAAGTAAAACATATCTGGAAGAACTGTACTTTATTTATCAAATGTCAAATTTCTAGGATTATTTTTTTCTTATGCATATGAGAGGAACATAAACATTAACATATTTAAGTATTATAGTATTTACAGACTAATTCAGACAATTATTACCACAATATGAGCAATGCACTTATTTTCACATAGTTGGAATATGGTAGAACTTTTCTAAATGTTAGAAAGTGTTTCCAATTCCACAATGGATCAGCCATTCCTTAATAACTTGCTACTAGCTGCCCAGCTTTTTAGAAATAGTTTTTTGCTGGCTCATATTTTATAACCTTTTCATGTTCTGATCAAATAATCTATGATGTAATATATTAAATGTAGCACAATAGCACTGACAGTTTTGTATTTGAAATCAGTGATAACTAATCAAATGAATACTTCTTTTTTGATGTGAAAGAAAAATCTCCTGCGTTTTGCTTCTGAATCACAGCCTACTACTGTATATTTATAAACTCCAGCAGAAGTCATAAGAATATCGTAATAAAAATAACCTTCCTATCAAAGAATGGGTAATTTTTAATTTTTTTTATTTACTGACATCTTTCATATTACACTATTCCGTGACTTAAATAAACATGAAATGTTTGTAATGAGCTGATTCTCTGAAGTCAAACTTAAAATATTCCTGTATATTCTCTGAAATAGTGATGTTGTTACTGAGGACTTAATATTGCATTTTCAAACACAAAAATCTGAATAGATAATTCTGACCTCATGAAATGCTCATAAGTTAGCAGTTGAGTACATTTTGCAGAATAAACTCCGTATCCTTAAGATATTCCCTATTCACCAAATATATTCATTAACATGACACGCAAATGTCTAAAAGTTAGATGGGCCATTATTAGCACTCTGGAATACGTAAGCAATACATGAATTAATTGTTTAATCATATTGAGTTGCCTGTGGCACTGAGAAAAAGAAAAGCTAAATGTCAGTATTTCAAACTGTCAGTTGAAATGAGTCCCAGATGTTAAAACATTAAGCAACCTAGAAATCAATTAACTTCGTTTTAAGCAAAATCTTTTCCAAGGCAAGCTTTAATCTAGTGACTCAATCTTCCCCTGCCCCTCCCTGGCACAACTGAACATGGAAATTGCCTCTATTTAATATGTGCAGTGACTGAACTAGGAAAATCATACGTAGAACTGATGTAATGTAAGGATTTACATGTCTTCTGCCATTAAAACTCACTGGTTTTGATTAAGATTTTAATGGTTTTAAAAACAATACCAAAGGATACCTATCAAGTAAAAATGTCAAGTTTTGTTTTTCTCTAAGAAAAGAAGTGCTGTTTGTCATTGTGCAGAATTCTAAAATGGAAGAAAGATTAGGTTGTTATTATTTTGCATAAAACCAATGGAAAATAGTTATTTTATATAAGAACTTAAGCTAATACAGCCTGCCTACTTTCTAAAAACGTAAGAGGTAGTGCCAAATCCAAACAGGACTTTTTAGAAATTTTATGAAACTTAATTTAAGAATGAGTAAATTTACATTATAAACATCTGCCATTGTTTTCAGTACAACACTGATTACAACAGTTGCATATATTTTCAATGAACAAATTCTACAGAATATAGAAAGGCTTAGCCCCAGGAAGTGTCAAGAAATATCAGAGGAGAGATTAACTGCTAAGGGACATTCACATGAGTGTTATACATTTAAAAAGGGACAAGATTACATACCCCTCTCCACCAATTCTTGTTATCTTTAGACGAAAATCAACAGAGTTCAGGCTGGGTGGCTTCCATTTCAAAATATCATCACATCGACCAGGCTTGTATTTCTGAAGCAAATTAAAAAGCAGTTTAATTTTGCTTATTGGTTTTCACTGGTTTTAAAAGTAACAATTCAGCATTTCAGACTATATTAGCTGCCTCTAATGAATTACAATACTTAGTGACTGAAAGAATGAATTCCATTACCACGGAGGTAGTTGTGCTTCACTACTTTATTTGCTGCTCCCTTTTAAAACTGCTTAGCACCGTAGCCAAGCCATTGCATATAATAAAAAGCTGAGAATGGAAATAAAAATTAGCATACATCATTATCTCTCTCTGGCTAATGGAAAATTTCAAGAAAGAAACAAATGAAAACACTGATAGGACATACATAAAAGATACATTTAAAATAATCTTAACATTTTTTAAACAATTTTACGAACGGTATTTTTGTTATCCATGCTGTTGGCTGACACAACATGAAAAAGGCAGCAGTCACAATACTGCCAACTATCAGAAAAGGCCCATCAGAAACATGTTCTTTCATACCAAAGGAATTTAAGTTATGTAAAGATTAAAGAACATCACGACATACAGGAACATAAATAAGGGAATATCTGTTTCTTAAGAGAAAGGGTACACACTTGAACCAGAAGTTGCAAGGAGCAATCTTCTCTTAAATTAAAGCTGTGGTTTCTCATGGTCTCTTCTATCATCGGCTTCGGTTTACTAAGCTGCCATTTTGTTCATCCTCAGCTAATAGTGAGAGCCAACCTGCTAACCCTTTCCTTACTAGAAATCTTTCATGGCAATGGAGAAAATCAGAATTGGCATGAATAGGGCAAAAGCAAAAGAATAATTTGGAGATGCACAGAATGAGATTTTTTAGTTCTTAGAAAATTTATGCAATTTTACCTAAAAAAACCCCAAGAATGTCCAGTGTCTTTTGGTAACACCGCGATCACTAGCATCACATTGCATCTATGCTGTGTTAAATATTTGCAAAATGCAAAATTTACTGATGATAAACCTAACAGTTCTAGATCTAAAGTCACAAAAGCGGATGAAAAAACTTTCTGTTTTCTGATGTAAGAATGGAAAGTTATTCTTTCCAAAATAAATGTAGCATAGCTTGCTTATCATTTCTTGATGAAAAGATGGTGTGTGACTTTTGCTAGATGGTAAGTAAAGGCAAGCTTCACATAATTGAAATCCAAATGAGCTCCAAACATTTTTAGCTATAGTTCTGCTACACATGACAAAAATAACCTACTAAAAGCTGCCTCTGGAATTTGAGTGTGGCTGGCTAGAGTGCGTTATCGCTTATTTTTTTTTATCATGGCCCTTAGATGGTTTGAGAACGATGGCTTCAGGTGTTCTGCTCTGGTTCCCGCTCAGGGCATTATAAACCCGTTGCAAACATCAGTATTAGAGTCACCTGCCCAACTTACTACTCTAATCATGCATGGCTCTGCACTGAATTTCTCCACAATTTTCTCCTCAACACCTGAATAAAATTTAAATGATTTATCCTTGTCCTTAGGACAACATACAGGAACTGCTTCTGACACCTCTTATCTATGCCTGCTCCCCTTCCACATCTTTAATTTTATTCCTTCACAGCTATCTTCTAGTTGAAACTTGTCCCTTGGAAAGCAACTTTCTTCAGTGGTCCCTCACATCTGGAACTCTTGCCAAAACAAATCAAACATCCTCCTTTCACTTGAATCAGAAAACTAGTAAGAGACAGTTTGATAGCAAAGTTATGGAAGTATGTTTGTTTCTTTCTTCTCTTCCCACCCTATTTCCCCTTCATATGATTTCTGTGCTGTAAAATCAGCATATTTGAATAAAGTTGGTTGCCTGTACACTATTCCAAAATGGAAATGTATTGTTTAAGCAATTTACAAAACCCAGAAAATCTTTCAGCAGTAAAGAAATACTTCTTTAATTGTCACCATCCTGCTATTCCCTCCCTCATTTCTCTGGCTCTTTTCCACTCGCCAGAAATATCTTAAAATTCCAATGATTTCATATTTAAATTCTTATAGTAATGAAATTTACCTTGCTCCTTAGTCCTTTCTTCTACTTTCCCAAACTAAAAATCTGCTACCATGTAGTATGGTGTTAAAAACATTTAAGGACTCATGCCATACATATTAACTGATATTAAATAGATAAAATAGAATATACAAAATATGATGCTCAGTAAAGCATTTAAGCTTTTCAGATCATCATTTTTATATATTATTTTTATATATACAGATTATGTATTTAAATATATTTTGAAGTATTTACATTCAATTTTACAGAACATATTTATTATTTTAGTATATATTAAATTAGTTGTGTACATTGAATGTGAGAATTATGATAAAGGTAGATGGCACTGAAATGTATTTTTCAGTTAACGTTTCCTGCCATTTTCTTGTACTTATACCTGATATAGAGAGAATTTGGAATTAAATCCTATATAACTTCTATTAATAAAGTATGTCCCAGGAATAATAGGACAAAATACAGTGTTCGCAAAGACATTACGTGTTGCTCTCTCTAATCTGCAGTTTCTAATTTGGTCAAAGACAATTGCTACTACTACTAGGTATTTACTAATTAGTTCAAAGAAGAACTATAGGGAACACTTCCGTTTGTGATAAATTTCTCTACAGACAATGAAGATTTAATTTATGAAACAACTGCCACAGCAGATATGAAGGAACACAGGGTAGAGCTGAGTAGCTGAAGTTGTTGGAACAGGTGTGGATTTTGCTGTATGGAACAGAAGATTCACCTTAATGGTTGCTCTTCCACCTTTTAGCATGACTGAGGTCTTCAACCATTCCGTAAAAGTGACATTAGTCAATCATACATAAACCCTAAAATCTTGTATTAAGCCTCTGTGTGGCATGGCTTCTAATTTATTGACTTGCAATAATCTTCCAAGCAAGATTATTAGAGTGTTTACAGTGATGGATTTATTAATATATCAATTTCTTTTTAAGCAGTAGGTCATATTTTTGAGACCTTAGGAGCTATTAAGACTAGACCCAGTCTAACTGACTTTAGAAAACAATCTCAGCTGATTTAATATGTGGCTCCAAACCATCCTTTTACATATCATTCCTTTAAAGAAAAGGTAAAGAGAGGCTAATAGTCTTCAAGACAGGAAATTTTCTCTTTTGTACAGAAATACCAGTCTCAATCAAAAACCACCCCATATTTTGTGTCCAAAAGGTAAATTTGGACTGCTTCTGGATTCACAAGTACTAAATATTTCCTCCCAACCATAAACAGGAGCCTTACTTTCTGGAGGAACAGATAACAGGATTGAAACATACCCCATCTTGAAAACTAAAGACCAAGATTTCTTCTAATCAATGTGAGAAAAGTTGAAGGCCTTTAAGGGAGAACCAAAGGCTTCTTTCAGGATTGCAGACTCTATCCTATTTCTATTTACTTCTGCCTGGAACATAAACCCTGAAAACACTCGACGCTCCTTTAGGAAATGAATTCTTATTAACACTAAAAGAATGAACCAACCTCCCTGAGTCACGGCACTGAAATCCTGAGGAAGAGCTGATTCCGATCTATATAACAACCTAAGAATGGCCTCACTAGAGTTCTAGCATGCTGATTCTGACAACAGCCAACAACACGTGCTCAGGGAAGACGAAAAATAGGGCAATCATATATGATATTTTCTACTACTACTCTCTGAGAGACTATCAGTTTTCAAGCTCAGAGACTTCCTGATGTGGATGTGATTCAAATACGATTCCTACATATTTAGTGATTTTCAGTTTCCCCTGCACGAGCTTGTCTAGCTCCCCAGTAAGACCATGTAAAGCCCTACCAGCTGTAAAAGCCCACAGCACAATGTTTCACGAACAGCCCAACTACACTGCAAGAAAAAACACCACCTTTTGTTTATTTTGAGCCAGCTTTTGTTGGTTTCAAAGACTTGCACTCCCTAGGGCTCATATTAAGAGAGATGCTGAACAATCAAACCCCATTGCTTCTATGCTACTCATAGTTTCATATGCTTCTATATGCATGGAAATACTCTAAATTCAGAGGCTATCATTTTACATGTGCAGTTACAAATTTTTTCTCCACCTACATTACTCTACATTTATCTACATAGAAGTTTATGTGCTGTTTTATCGCTCAGCCACCCAATCTTGTAAGGGCTTACTACAATTCTCCACATTTAGCTCCAGCCCTTGCTGATCCACCAAGAAAATGACACTTTATGGTTCATCCCATTTTCCAACTTGCTTACGCGCAGTACAGGTGACTCCCCTCCCTGGTGAGGATCGAACAATACGCCATCCCTTGACTCCTACTTTTTAATCAATTACTTATCTGTGCAAGAACCTTTTAAGTCTCACATCTGCTTTAGTTTCTTCAAGAGTTTTTTGTTAGAAACTTTGACAGAGGCTTTCTGCAAGTCTTGGTGGGGAACACCATACGATCCTACTCAAATGATTTTTCATATCTTGGTTAGAGAGGCATAACCTTCCTTTCAAAAAGGCATGTAATATTCCCCAACTATATCATGTTTACCCACAGATGAACTACTGTATTCCTTATTACAGTTTCTACTCCTCTGTCCAGTACAGACATCAAGCTTATAGGCCTTACTTCTTCCCTGATCTTCCATGACACCTGCCCCCACCCTCAATTTTTTTAATTGGCATTGTATTTTCTACCCTCACATGCTTAGGCACCAATGTGTATATTCCACATAGGATCTACTACAGAATTTTTTCAAACTGTTTTTCCAAGACTGACAAGTTAGACCCTCCTAAAAGTCAATAAGAAGCCAACTTCACAACAGACAGGAACAACTACTCCAAGATCAGTAATGAAAGGCAATGTTTTGACAGGATATATCTGCATATCTCTAATTGCACTGCTGGATCCACAATTTTGACTCAAGTTTAATTATAAAATTAATTGGCTGGCTTGCTTGAAGGGGAGTGGGGGAGGATTTGTTCTTTAAGATGGAGTTATCTTTCTTGCCTTTACCTCTAGAACCAGCACAGTGTGAAACAAGCCTCAGCTAAACTTTTTGTCCTATTAATAAAAAAATTGAGGAAAAATTATCTCTACCACACTTGAAGTTAGCCAAAGAGACCTTGCCTGGAAAGCAATGGCAATAAAAATACACTTTTGATCACTACACTTAGTTCTGACCATTGTGAAATAACACCATTCTCACTTCATAGCAGATTTTTTAACACTGAGCACCTGGTAAAGGTAACAGGTAATTTACCCATATCTTTCTGAAACAGTTACAAAGGCTTAGATAAGCAATCAGACTTCAAAGCTCATATCAAGAACAAGTTATATAGCCCCCAGACTTCTTCTGTTACCACAAAAACCAGAAATTCACAGAAATTTAGCTTAAAATGAGAATTCAACCAAAGGCCACATTAATAATCCCTGAGAAGGAGATTCATTTTTGTAACGGGTGAGTCCATACGCATGATACAGCAGTACCATGCGTTCTTGAGTTTGAATGCTAAGTGCTAAATCAATTTCTTTAAACATGAGCTGGAGCCAAACAAGAATTGTTAAGTATGTGAAAACTTCACCTTAGATGAATCATTTCATACTGCAGACCTGTTCTGCCTGAAGTTATTCTATATTCTAATTCCAAAACAAAATGTGAAGCAATCTGTCTGAGATCAAACTACTCCCTAGCATTTTAAATATAGCATTCATAGCAATGATATCATCACCAACACGCCCCAACAAATATGCACGTACATGACTACTTCTAAAACATATCAGGTCCCATATCATTTCAAATACGAAGTTCATGCTTCAATCTGAAACCTTTCAACCTAGTCTAACCACAGAAATTAGAACTCCACACCAAAAACATACATCGACAAATCAGAAACTATATCAAATAGCTTTAAAGGATTGGACTAGATGACCTCCTAATGTCCCTTCCAAACTAGATTATTCTACAAAGCTGTAATCTCTCTTTGGATGCTTGTTCTTTTAGCAGCCATATTGGGTGCTCTTACACCAGCATTTTAGTTTGTGGAAGTTTAGTTTAGAGATTTAGTTTGTGTACTTTCAAAGCAAAACCCCCAGTTGTTCCTACTCATTACACGTTAGTTGAGATAGCTGGGCAGCTCTGATGCATGCAAATTGGATTCCATTTACATAAAACCAAACTTGAAGTTCACTTCAGGGACACACCTAACGCACTTGACCCCACAGTATGGACACTAGAGTCCAAGGCAAAGGCTGTACCATTGCAATGCTACCTAGCACCTACCTAGCACAGATGAACCTGAGCTGTGAAGATACCCTGCAACATTATGAAATGCTACTTTAAAGAAGTAGTGTCAGTGCCTTCAGGTTGGCTATGAACCCCCAGCCCTCAAATTATTACAACTCTGCTACTCACTCAGCATCTACCCAACTTTTCTTCTACCTTTGTATTATTATTACTATTATTATTATTATTATTACTAAAATAAATTCCCTACCTTCTGTGGCCATTCCCTCCTGGCAGAACCCCAGCCCCTTTCTTTTCATCATTCCTTTCTTTTTCACAACCTTCCATTCCTGTCAGGGCTTCTCCCAATAGCAGTGTCAACCACCCCAGTCTCCTAGAAGACTGAGCTTGGCCAGTTAGTACTTGTCAGCCTGTGCTACTGGACCAAGAGCTTCTCCAGCAGCAGGATAACTGGCAGAATCAAGAGGTTACTAACCTCAGGAGTGCTGCAGTGTACAAGAGCACTATGGATAAGTATCACCTTAGCTCAAAAGGATGAAGGCCAGGGACAACAGATGTGTCAGAAATAGCACGGCAGATGTACCTCTATTATGGAGATCTTGAACTTCAGGTAAGACCACAATAATGAACCTAAAACTCAGGTGCATATCCAACACCCTGGGATGCAGAATCATCATTGAAGTCAGCCCAACAGAAAGCACATCCTCTGGCATCCCCCTTTCACTGCTGCATCTCATCGATTCCTAACTGCATACTGAACTCCATAGGCTCAAATGGGTCCACTCAAGCCACAGGTAGGGGTTTTTTGTTAGACCCTGATGGGCCATTTTAGCACTGCAGGGCAAACTGATGGGTTGCTGGTCATATTGAACCCCAATCCCCTGCCCTGTCCCAAAAGTACTAAGTTTAGTTGCCCCTTCCTCCATAGGTGCCCATAGAAAGGGCAACTCTTTTTTCTTCTCCCTACAGGTCAAGCAAAAAGCTGGCCCTCAGAGAACAAAGTTCTGTTATCTGAACTTTTGCTGACACATTTCTTTTTAGTTGCAGATATTCCTCCCACACAGGTTTTGGTTTTGCCTAAAGCCATGTGTCCTCTCAGCATTTGCATTCAATGGGTGGTTCAGCAGAAAGCTGAAAGCCTGGGCAATGGGGATGTTAGCAGCCCATAACAACGATGAAGTTTCACTCCAAACAGCTGCTTTCACACAGGATAGACTTTGCTGCTTAGTATTTTGTAGGAGGAAGAGTGGGGTTAGTTTCTGGGACTGCATTCTGGGCAGGCACTCTGGGCTGTGGGGTGTTGTTGACTCATGAAGACGATCACCTAGAAAACTGAGCAACTTCACCTGAAAGTCTAGGAGAAATGAAACATTTGTTTTGTCTAGTGACTGAAAAGGAAGAGGTGGTGGGATGACCAAGAGAGAAGCTTGTGCCTCCTCAAGAGGAGGAAGAGAAGGTTTCCTTAACAAGAGTGCCTTACTATCCTACAAAGCCTAATCAGCCAGTTCTACCTCCCCAGCCCTTATTAAATACCATCCTCCTGAAGTGCAGCAGCAGCTAACACAGGCCACCTTACATTCCCTTTCCTCCACATCTTCCCTCACTCCTTCAATCTCCAAATGACAGGAAGCCAGCAAATAACCCAGCTCTTTCTTTTCTCCTAAACGGCACAGTGCTGCTACTTATCAGCTATAATTTCCTCCCAGTAAACTGGTCAGACCCAGTCCTGCAAGGTATCCAGAGGGCTGGTAAGCTGGCAGCTGCAGGCACATGCCAATTCAGATGGAAAGTTGAAAAAAAGGGGCACAGAAGGCTCAGGGAAGATCAGTTTGAATAACCGTGTTTGCCCAAGAGGTATGGCAGGTTGAGGGATTGAGGGCAGATGGGCTAGGAGGGGATGGGGTTAACCAAGACAGCTACCTGGAATATACTGGAGTTCTTTTAAATCATCAAATGTAATTTGCCACATTACAGATGACATTAGCATTTAACCACTCTGAATATGCAATAAATTGCAATTAAGTATCCTTGAACATGAAATATAAATATTAAATATAAATCTTTACATCTCTAATAATTTTAAGTTTCAAAGAAGTTACGTTGCTATTCCATATTTTAACACCAAGAAGAAACTTCTGTCATTACATAAATGATATTCTGATTTTTAGTTAGACTTACTTATCAGGATGAAGACATTAAAAGCGTTTTAAAAACATTCTAGAATGCTTCAGGTTCACAAACATTAAGAAATATTTGTTCAGTTGTAAAATCCACCCATTTCCATTACCAATATTCTTCTGTGTTTTAATTAAATTGTGTTTAATTAAATAATTGAATAGAAAAAGCAATTTTCTATTCAACATGATGCTAAAGCTTTCACTTGAAAGGAAAAAGTTACCTACTGCAAACCTATAATAAGAACAAATCTGCTCCTCTTTCCCACTCAAAACAATGGTTACATCTTTTCTCTGAAGAGCTCTACTTAATTCTGAGGCCTCTTAATATCCATAGGGCAGCTGCTGCCCTACCCAGTCTAAGAGTTTGCATTCAGCTGTGTAAACATGAAGACAGAGTGATTACCCAAAATCTGTTTTTATTTTCTTCCACTACAGACCCTGGATCATTTTAAGGAACCAGAAGGAACGATTATAATCAATCATTTCAGGCTAGACCTTAGAGAGAGATGAGCCAAAGGAACAGAAGTTACTAACATTGTTGACGGATTATGTGACTAAGTCACATCAATGGATCAAGAAACCACAAGATGAAAGGCAACCATTGACTCAATTCTATATTCACAGATTTTTAAGACTGGAAACCATTACTGGGCTCATTGAGTCAGCTCTGTTGCATATGGGACAGAGAAACTCAAACAATAATGTTTATATCAAGATTACAATTACTATCCAAACTACAATAATGTTTCTATCAAGCTTATAATTCCTATTCAAATTATAGCACACCTTTATGAAAGATACCAAGCGATGAAGAAATCACAATATATATCTAGGGAGGTTACCATGGCCATTTGTTACACTTGTGCTTAAAAACGTATGCTTATTTCTACACTGAATCTTGTTAATGCCTTAGTTGAGACTGAAACCTAGCTCTCCATGTAATTACTTCCCTTTTTTAAGAGAAAATGACTAAGTATGAGTCTCACTGCTTGGGTAATTTTCCAGTTGGCTAACGTACGCTTCTTCATAGTGTAATTTCACAAAAGAGTAGGCAACAGAACTGAACCTACAATTCCAATACTCTTTTCACTGCTTATGTATACAGCAGTATACAAAAGAAAGTGTATATGTACTTTGTATTCTTTTGCATTGCATTGAAAGGTGGTGATAACTAGCTGAAATAATTCTTTTGAGATTCATGCCTTTAGCTGGGACTTAATACACTTGCTCCTAGATATACATCCTACATTTGGCTGTATTCAAGCACCATTGTAAGATCAAATGATCCAGGTTAGCCTCCATGACTGATCTTTCGGGAAAATAGGTAAGTTTGCTGAAAAAGTTAGAAATAGTAACAACATGACGATAAACACATACACACAAAAAAAATCCAAACCCTATCATTAAAACCCTTCATTGTAACATACTTCTTTATCTGTCACAAAAAAAGAAGAAAAAAAATCCAAATACAAGACACTAAAATCTACTTGAGGAAATAAGTTATCCCACCAGCAGTTAATCTGTGACTCTTACCTTCTTCAAGTATTCTGCCT
This sequence comes from Oceanodroma leucorhoa, assembly GCA_030449065.1. Lineage (NCBI taxonomy): Eukaryota > Metazoa > Chordata > Aves > Procellariiformes > Oceanodroma > Oceanodroma leucorhoa. Next base: position 10,187,843 of record JASVER010000001.1, read on the forward strand.
TCTGTCCCTTCTGGGTTCCCTTCTCAGTTCCAACTCCTTCTGTTCCTTAAACCGCCCAATACAAACAATTTACAACCTCCCCACATTCCCCATAGACCATCACTGCAATACCCCCTGTTCTTCCCCATCTATTCTGTTTTCTTTGCCTGGTAAAAAGCTAAGCAAAAAGGAATGTGGCACCAGAATTGTCTTGGTCATTGATGGGTAAATGTGATTAATGCTTGTTCTTGCTATGTATCAAGCAGGACACTGAGAACTTGAAGAAAGAGGTATACTAGTCTGATCACGGGCCCACAACACTCCCTAGTTGAGGAACAGAAAGTCCAGCTTTTCTTATTGAAATCTGAGGCAAACAGGTTATTTGAAAAGCATTTTGAGAGTAGCGGACTCATCCCTAACTCATATCCTTGGAGGTGAAGGCAAACTGTGTTGTACACTATGGTATTTATGGTGTTTGGTGGTGGTCAGTAGCCATCAGTGAATCAGCTTCAGAGATTATTGATCATACATACAGGGAAAGCTACTTTGCATGTTGATGGTCTAGGAGACAAAGGAGAATAAGGTCCAAGAGTAAAAACCTCCAGGTTCAAATGACAGGGTGTGTGATTACAAAGATTGATGCATAGAAAAAGTGACTAAATTAATCCATTGATCTGGAGTGGACAATGGGAAAACACCAGGACAATACTACCTACTAAGATCAACTATAATCAGAGAGTAAGGGGAAAATACTATTGTTTACTCTTTTATTAAACCATCATATTTGGTTGTTATTTAAAATACATCAGAGCTGGCCAAACTGATTATCTATCGTGCACCAAAATCTTTATAGAGGTCAAGATCTGCCAAATACATTCCACGGACCTCAGAGTCAGAAAGTGAACTCTAAGAAACTCTCTCACTGGGGTCTGAGCACGTGCAGGGTCCCTGGGCATCCCACAGACATTGGCCGTGCTAGTTTCCACCTGGCTCCATTCTTTACATAGCTAGAAATAACCATCAGTGTCCCTACTGCCATTGTCCCATCCCACCCCCGCCCAGCATCCCCCATTGCACTGCTCACGAAGTACACTTGGCCACCGCTTGGGTACATCCAAAGACTCTGAACCAGGTTCACAAAGAAACAGCTGAATCACAGAGAAAAAAACCAGCCTCACTAAAATCAAGTTCTACACCATAATTCTGCGGCTTAGAAAATTTTATTTAGCCTTTTAAGAGCTAATGGGACATGATTGTTAAGGATCAGAACTTTTCGGATCACTGCCAGTGACAAACTTAATCGTGACTGCTCCCACGAGACAGCATTTTTCCCAAGAACAGTTTGGAGGAATTCAGTCATATTAACAAAATGTTTGATACCTGTGAACCCAGCTGAGACAACTTACTTAGATTTCTAGAATGCCTTTTATAAAAGAAACAACTCATGTTTTTGACTGCATAGGAAAAATTATTTATATACAGGGCTTTCAAGCCTACGAAACTGTATTAAGCAGTTGCCATTGAACTGAATGTTTAAGTGCTCATTATTTCTGAAGGTTGAGAAACGTACTTGGGTGCTTAAAATATGCATTTAGGAGCAGCACAAAATGATTATAAGGCATCAGTAAAACAATGAGATGCTAAAGCTGAGGTATAAACAATATTGGTTGATCAAGTTTGGAGAGTCTGAGGAATTCAGAGGCATCTAAGAAATTTCTATCAATGAATACAATAAATGAAACTTTGACAAATGCAGGTCAGCAAGGGAAACATGTGTTGCATTTAACTTGACTATATAGATTCCACTAAGAAAAGGTGCTTTAATGGAATCTCTTCAATGGCACTCAGTGTCTCAAAGATGACTAGGATTCCCGTATTCTTTAGAAAAACAAATCAAATATACTCAGTACTGTTTTCTTTCCTGTAGATGTTTGACATAATTTCTGTATAACCTCTTGAAATTTTAAAGCAGGCAGTTTTTTACAAATATGAATCAATTCTCCCTATATTTATAAAGGAAAGGCAGGAAGATGTGATTTGTAAGTACTCCTAAGAGTGATCAGGCTAGAAAAAACTCCTGGGTAAACACCAGTACCTTCCAAACACCTGTCATTTGTGAAAGGCATTTTCATAGTTGAGTAAGAACAAAAGAATCTAAACACTGAACGGAAAATACGTAAGAACAGAAAATGGCTGCAAAGTTTGTACCACTGCAAAACATGATCCAAAGGCTTTCCAACTTCACCCAGCACAACCCATGTCTAACTATGGACAGATGGCCATGATGCCTTATCTAAAAGATGACGACAAAAAAAGCAAATTCCTCCCTTTCAAAAAAACCTCTTTTAATTAAAAATAAAAGAAAATAATAAAAGCTGCTTTTAATGCTTAACGTTCTAAATTACTGATTCAAGCCACCTGAACAATAAAAGAGCCGCAGTCCTCACTAAACAGCTTTTTGCCTGGTTCAGTAACAGAGAGACATGCTGATGTTCAATAAATATTTGATCAACTTGAAAATAAGGTTGTTAATGAATTCCAAACACTATGCAATGTACTGCTGTCACATCATAGAAAGCAAATCTGTAGCTAATAACTTTTAAAGCTCATAAAAGATGGGGAAAAGACAGGTTCCTTGGCTAAGCTCAAATCATTCAGTGTCCACAACTAAGCCAAAAGAATGATAGAGCCAACTCCTGATAAGAAAGTTTTAAATAACTCATTACTTGACAATGAAGTCACCATGCTGCTTTAACTCCATGTAGTCAAGCAGATTTGTGTCAATTCTTCAATTCCTCCACTTTAAAAAGCAAAATAAAGAAAAATTAAAACTAACTTGTGTTCTAAGACACAATAACTTTGGTGTATTCCAGAATTTTTTTCCTTTAGAGAGTTAAAAGACTAAGTAATAATGATACTTTTTAATACATTAGTACTGGTTAGCCAGAAGTAGCAGTTTTTATTGTGAAAATGTTATTATACCACAATTTTTTTCTTATGAAAATGTGACTTGAAGCTATATGAAGTAAAAAGAAAATGGTTATAATAAAAATGACTTCTGAAATATTAAGCTTAACGGCCACAGCAGACTGAAAAGCAAAACGTGCTAATATGCACTCATTTAGTGTTAGATTATGTTTCATATTAAGGATTTTAAGATTTGAATGCATATCAGGTTTAGAAGGTTAACCTGTATGCAGAAATTAATCTGTTAATATTTTAATAGATATTTTTCAATTGCTTTTTCCAAAAGTGTCTCTGAACTTCAAGTTAATGCAATATTTATATTGGACTTCTTTGGTAATTATTGGGCTAAATGTCTTCTACTCTTGCACTTTAATTTAGCTTTATACCTCCGGCTTCATTAAACATCTTGTTTCACAACTATACTAATAGCTTTTCTCAATATTCCATTAAGCAAGGAGAAAAATATGAGGAAATTTTCTTCATAACTAACATCATTTACATATTAATCCTATTAGTATTTGACAAATGAAGTTCAGTTCATAGCCAAAAATCCATGTTTATAGCAATCAGAATGTAGAAACCACAAAATTACTCATTGCTCTTTTTCCGCCCACCCACCCCCCAGCACATTACTGTAAGCAGCAGAAACCTGTTCTTGGTCACTTCCGTTTGTATTCATCCTTTCACTTAATATTATGATCTGGAACCAGAGACTCCAACACTTGGTCTGAAGCAAGAAGGAAAAAGTAAATGTTTTCAAATTGTTGGCTAATATATACATTATCCACAATGGACTAACTGGTGTCTGCCTTCAGTTCTAAATTCTACTCTGGCAAATTAACTGTTGAAAAGCTGTATACTCCTACCTTTGTGACAAAAGAAATGTCCTAACAACAGAGCTATAGTCCCCATGGTCAAAGGAACCGGTGATGGTCCATGGTTGCCACTTAAGATATTAGATTTATACTGCTATTTATTATTTTGTGATTTTCTTATTTTTCACTATCTAGTATTTATAACCTCATTAAATATGTGCTGTGTAAGACTTCAGGAAAAATTAACACAATAATAAAAACAATCAAGATACTTCAATTTGCCTTCTGTTGCTTTATTTTATTCTCTTTATTTCACTTTGTTTCACTAACTTGAACTGAGATGGCCTCAGTGTGTAACCACAGTGTAATCTGTCACCAAGATGCCAAAGTGGCTACAGAATACTATTGTATTTACTTCCCCAGATGAAATTTTCTTTCACACTAAGCTTCACAACTCACTAACAGCCTGAAGTAGAAATTAATATAATGGAAAAGATCATGTCTACATAATTTTTCCTTAGCTATACATTGTTAATTCCCCTAAAAACACAGATATACAAACCCAGAGGTAAGAAGCTAAATAGCTTAAAACAACTGTCCAGAAAGACTGATGAGAGTTAGGCTAAATGAGAATTTCACCCTGATCTCCAAAAGACCCTATGAAATATGGACTGAAATCAATTTTCCTTCATTTCTACCCACCTTTTCTCCCAAAACTATCAGCCACTTCCTCATGTGTGATCAGGAAACCCTTTTCTTCCTGACGATTTCAACACAATCATTGGTAAAAACTATAGGAGTTAGCTTGGCACTAAGCCCAAAAGTTATGTTTACCTTCAATTATTTTTAAGAAGGCCACAACCATTGAAGACTGTGGGTGAAATCCAGTCTAACTTAGGCACAACAGAGACATGGGAGTTCTAGGAACTTAATAAAGCAGCTCTCCAATAAGGACCCGTTTCCCGTGTGGCAAATGGAGGAAGATGAGTATCTGAAGCTTTACACATGTTTACATACCTAATTTAGGAGGAGAGGACTCCCTGTCACTTGTCCCTCCTCACTGAATATATATAGTACTTAGGCATGTCCTTTACAAGCACTAGATCATACCCTGCTCTCTATATTTTCAGATTCAGATACTCTTCTTCAAGTCACTATATTACTGAAAGATTCTTATTCCTTAAATAAGAACATTTCAGTCCACTAATGCTGCTTTCTTCTGCTATTCTCTCAGACCTAATTAGGTATTAATATACCTAACAGAAATGCAATGTTTGCAATGGGCAAGCTGCAGTGTGGACTGTGTAGGAGCAATTTTAATTCAGTTTTATTTATTAGCTGATTTGTGTTATTTTCAGTCAGCACTAACTGAAATTTAGAGAACAAAATAGAAAAACCTTTGGACAACTGTATTGCTAGATACCATGACAATGCTCAGCTGATGCTTTCTGTGTGTACAACCAATAACCTTTTAAAAACTATTCTACAGTTGAGAACCCTTCAAATTTTAAATGTTAATATTCTCTTGCCTTTGTATGTTTAACAGTACTCTATCCAAATTCATCTCCAGAGGGCTGTTTAATTCACAGCTACAGAAGTTGCTGATTAAGGGTGAAGGGATGAGTCTGCAGTAAACTGTTGGGACAACCAAGATAATACAGAAGCACTCCTGGCCCTGCTCCTTTACTTTTTTTTTTTTCCTTTTAGTCTCCTAAAGCAATGCTTATTATTCTTCTCCTCTCCCCCAGTGACAAAAAAAAATCTTTGAAAGAGTCTTAGGGAGATCACCTTCTTTCTTAATCTTCCTTTCACATTTTTACTGTGAAAAAAAAAACTTACTTGCATGAAGCCAGTGATGTTCGAGAAAACATTAATTTTAATTGCATAAAATGCTAAGTGCAATTGCTTCATTGCATCACTTGTTTTATAAACCTTACTGTTAATGTCTCTTTACATGTTTAAAGCGTTGTATGTATCAGCCTAAATCTTCTCTCATTTCTCAAAGCCTGATGGCCCCAATCTCTCTTCACCTTCTATCCTTTCATTTTTACTACCTCCGTCCCAACTCAAGCTTAAGTGTAGTCATTTGAATTTACACCAGAGAGAGAGGGAAGTCAGTCTCTCAGAGGACTTATTTCTCTGTGGATGCTTAGTCTGTGATCAAAGGCTCCTAGAAATCTGACAAAAGTTGGGTTGGATCAGCAGGAAGTATTCAGTGCTTGAAGACTGACAGCAGAAACATCCCCGGTGTAACAAAAGAATCTCCATGAACTGAGCAGCAGTGCTCTTGGCTGACTCACTATGATAACCTGATTTGGAAGTTGGGTAATTTATCAGTATTAGAGACCACATTTGCAGGAGCTACAACCTGTAAATTTAAGGCTTCATCATAACATTAGCTTTGTTGACATTTTTCTTAAGCTACAATGATAATCAGTATACCAGGAATAATATTTCATCAAATCACCTTAGAGCTCATGAAGATTAATGAAAACTACCAACCCTAAATAGAAAGATGCAAAAATATATTCCAAAATACTTCTTGAGAAATGCCAATCTAGAAAAAACCAAAGCAGCCTTACATCAAGAGGCAAACAGTAGGCTATAGCTTTAAGCTAATCTGAACATAAGGAGAAATGTACAAGTACGAACTCAGAAATTGCAGCATGCTGGTCTCAGACACAGTCTAATTTCTCTTTCTAATTCCAGAGCTAAAAAGCCCCTAGAGCTGAACAGCTATGCATCAAAGATGATGCACAGAATTGCCAGCAGGATTTTTTTCTACATGTTGCCAAACGTATGTTACACAAAATTGTCATTAAGGGCTAGCTTATTACATTTTACAGGGCTACAAATCTCCTTGAATTAAATATTTATGAGTCTTGCTTGTAATACTGAATCCTGCGGTATTTTATAAGAAACAACAGAAACTAGCCTTTTCAACTACATATTCTAATATATAAATTATAAAATGATGAGTTTTAATCATATTAAATTCATCATTATCTATGTAGATTAAAATAGCAAACCCCATATTTTACATACTTAGTTTCACAAGAAAACATTCATACAACATGAGAGTAAATCCGACCAGTAGAACTCAGCATGTGCTTTGCAGTGCTTTTGCTTTGCAAGTAGCAAGCTAATGTGCTTGGAGATGAAAAGCAAAGTGGGGAAAAAAATGTACATTGAAAAAAATCAGTATGTATTTTCTCTTTCAAGTCTGCTCCAAGACCAATACAATTTAAAACTGCATTTTCAGGAGAGTAATCTGCATAACAAGAAGCGAAAATCCCCCTCTAAGGAGAAAAAACATAGCATGCCGAAGAAGAAAATGAAAGGGTCCTGCCCACTCTTTGTGAGAAATTAATTCTTGTAATTATGACTTAGGAACAAGCAAGTCAGTGGCTCTGGGTAAGAACAGGTTAAGTTGAATAGGGCAGCTATTTCCTGAGCAGTGCAAGTAAAGGGAAAAGAAGTGTAGGTTGCAGTTAAAAAACGTCACTCGAAGAACTCCAGCTACTGTAAAGATTAGTTGCTGTCCTTCTCAGGGAGTAACATTCTCCCATTAAAAGCAGTGGTTCTGATATTAGTTGTTAATCTTGCCTTGTAAGCAATTTGAAAACACAATAAAACAACAGTTTTGGCCACATCAGACTTTTTTATCCCTTCTACAGAGCATGACCACACAAATGTTGATGGGACATGAAACACAAGATCTATGGTTTGAATACTGGAATTGAGCGACTGCTCAAGAGGTGAAGAACCTCTTCCAACTCCTCTGCTGCTGGCAGGGAACTTGCATTCTGTTACTGGCAGAAGAGTTTTAGACAGTTCCCATTCTCTGTCACTTTTTCTCCCTTCCCTTCTCTTAAATGTTTCCTCTCCTTTAATAATATCAAACGTTAAACTAACTACTTACGTAGCTATGATCTGAGCAGGCAAGCAGCTGAAGGTGCAGAGAATTAGGGGAGAGGGTAAGTGACAATTACCATTTGCAAAAACAAATATCAAAAGGTTTAGCAGCTTTTAACATTGCTAAAAGCAATGATGGGGGAACAGAAAGAGTGGTTAAGCACAGTTTTTCCACAAACAAATGCAGAATATATTTAAAAGACAGCATTTTGTTTCTTAAGAAAGAGAACTGCTCCTCATGGGGCCAATTCACTGGTATCCCATCAAGTGAACATTGAAATGTTTCATGTGCAGCCACTGGACAATTCTAGGAGAAGAAAGCAGACAAACCTGAGCCACTTCACAAGAAGCTTTTTTCATACCTGATATCCCTCTAAAAGTTTTTTCAACTTACTCAGTTTCCCATGCATCCTTTTTGGTAATGTCAGAAAAAGACAATACCCCTTTCTTTATCCTCTATAACGTAAGGCTTAGTATCTCCATCACAACTGAGAATGACGTAGGGAAAAAATATCATCATTGGTTCAAGCAAGAATCTGTGACAACGTTCGGAAGTTATTTTACAAATCTCCCACCTCCAAGACAAAGTGAGTTTATCATTCTAATGTAAATGTTACTAAAATGCGAAGAGATAATAATGAGCATGCTAGTATGAACTCTGAGCCAATAAACTAGATTTCTGTGAAGCACCATCCTATTTGCGAAGCAACTTTAACAGAATCCTTCAAAAATTTTCTTATAGAAGAGTGAGAGAGGTACACAGATGGCAGCAAAGTGAACAAGTCCACCTGTTGTCACCCCAGCAGGTACTCCAAAAAGGATAGAGACTCACACTGAGCTACACCTCACTTGACACCAAGAACAGTAAGTACCATGCTCATTGTATGAGCTGTCTTGTAAAATCCTCTTCTACTGTATACTACGTCCTCAACAGAAGGAGAACATGACTTTTAAAAACCAAAAGCATTTAATAAGCTATTTGTTGAAATGAAATTATTCTAAAGCCTGGACAAAGAACATGAACCTTATAGTTAGCAGATGGGGAGTCAGTGGTACTGGTTTTGGCAAAAAGACCTAAAAACTCAATTCAAGTGGAAACCAAAGACATTCTGGCTAAAATAAAGCTATAACAATGATTGTGATGGAAGTTGAGGGAGGATACTTTGGGAAGTACCATTCCTCATTTACCAACACACTAAAGTAGGGGGGTCAAAATTTTAGTTGCATTAAATAGACAGTTCTTAGGTTTTTAGGCTTCCAGGAGTATTTCTCCCTCAGTTGCATATGTGTATTTGTGCTTTCAAAATGTGAAATTGGGAAAACCTCTGAAAAAAATGGGTTTCAAAAGGGGTATCAGCTCAAGTTCTGACAATTGTTTATAGTTGTTGCAAACAGATATATTACAGAATACTCTGCTCTGAGAAGGTATCACAAAGGATCAAAGTTTTAGACTCCCACTCACAACTGGGAGCAGAAAAGAAAGACCATTTAAAGCAAACACTCCAGGACACTAAAAGCTAATTAGAACAGAAGAGTGGTATATAAAGGGAACAACAGTCAACTGTTCATTAGGAACAGAAGGCAAGCAATTTTGTCTTAGGGGTGGCATAAGAATACTGAATAGTGTTTAACTCACTGCATCCCTCCTCCCTAACACCTTTTGTACATAAGAGAACAGGACACACAGCCGTGTTCAACAACCAGTATTGCTCCTTAACTCCTTCTATTTAAGCACCTGGGGATCATACCCACCCGTATTTAAGTATGGGCAATCTTGCAGAAGAGAACTGTGACTATATGCGACCACAATCAGAAATTTTCAATGCAGGAGAAATGCAAAAGCTGCCTGTAGATTACCATGATATTGCCATAACAGTTACTAAAGAAACTCCCCTTTATGGATAGCTATGAAGTATTTCACATCTCAAAAGCACTTCTTTCATCCTAAGAAAAAACGGCTTTTGTAATTTACCCTTAGGCCAATAGCTGATTCTTACACAGTGAGCTACATCATGACTTGATTTAAAATTTTACTGCAATCCAAAATTCCACTCCAGTACACGGCAGATCTCACAGTAGAAAGCCATTAGCTATACAGCTACAAACAATTTTTTCTAAAACCAGTAAAACTCTTCTTTACTTCTTTACTAACTGTGTGGTTTTTTAATTAACGAAAATGTATACATTCAGAGCAGTATATATCCAGTTAAAATCAAGCTGGAGTATCTAATCTAGTCAAAAATATTATAAAAAACCTTTGCCTTCTGGATGCTATAAGTTTTAATAACTTTTTACCTCCATTTTTTTCCCTGGCCAGTCCAGTTGCCATTAATATTCCTAAGAAATTAATTAATATGTTTGCAGTGAGACACCGCAGTTTCAGAAGTAATGGAATAACACCCACCAAATTTGATAGAGGACAAAACCCTACTTCTTTTGAAGGCCTAGCAAAATATGCAAGCAAATGTCATGGAAACAGAAGTTCTCTCCATGGTAACATCATCTCTGGTACAGTAGCTAACCACTCTAATTTCTAACATGCTCCAAGACATGGTATTGGCTTAATTCCAGTTTTCATTTGGTATTTGTTCCATAACATTCCATATATCTAGCAGCTGTAAAGATTTATTAAAAACATTAATAGTTCACAAGCATGCAGTATCAAAGCGAAAGCTGAACATAAGTATAAGGGCAAACTGATTAACTGTGATAAAGCAAGTCTGAGTAACACTGTCTTTCGGGGGGGGGGGAACAAAAAACAAGAGAGTGATGGCACCATAAAGAATAATTACATTACAGCTGGTTTTCATTACACTATCTGACTCAGTGCAACAACTGTCAGATGTGTGACAGTGTCTCGCACAAAACACACATAAGGAACTATAGAATAAAAAGGCACAATTCATAATTGCAGATAAGCAATCCTTGTTACCTGCCTTTATACAGAATTTTAAATTTTTTAATCAACCAACCCAGCAACCAAAATTCTCAAAACCAGCTGAAGACTCTTACTAGCATTGTAGCTGCTCTTTGCAGAGACAGATCAGCTCAGTGCGTAGCAATCAGAGCCATGGGAATGATTTTCAATGAACAATTTATTTGACAAATTAGGTCCTATTTGTGAACTATCTGCATGCAGCTCATGACTCTGACAAAAACTACTGTCCAAATTTATTCTATGATGATGCTTGAGAATCTATTTTCTGATGTGATCATCAATGTTGTTTCATTTCTTTGACTGTTACTGGATACAAGGCACATGGTGCTATCTGCCCATTCAATTTGGAAACTGAAAAGGGTCAGCAGTGCAAACATGTAAAAAACTACATTTCCCATATTATTTTTGCAGGTAAAATACCAGGTCTTGCATAAACATGTACAGCAAGTGTAGAAAATGGAGCTTATCCTGCAGAATTCTTTTAAAATGTGAAAAAATATTCACTAAAATAGTCTACCTGGTTGTTTTGGTTCTTATGCAAATTATGAAAAGTACATTCATGTTCTTTTCTGGTTCAAATACTTTAGTGAAATGTAAAGTTTAAACCAAATCCTCTAATAATGATGAAAGCATTATGATTGTATTACTTAAGCACTCTGAAAATGCAAAAAAACCCTATACCAATATCCCTCACCTGAAAAATTACATATAAAGCCTTCAGTTTTCTTCATATACCTAATAAATAGATGGGAGACATGTATTTTCTACAGTCTTAGTACATGGAAATAGTACTGTACTTTATATTTTAGAGAGTGTTGTTGATTCTCCTCACAAAAAATCAAACACATTCTCCCAAAACAATGTTAATGTGCTGGAAAAAAAGTCTTGAAAGTTTCAGAAATGCAATATACCTGATATGGTCCACTACATACATGTTTATTTGTCTAAAAGAAAAATCTGTATTACCTAAAGCCAATACTTTTTTTCTTTTTTTAATATTCTGTAAATAACACACAAAACAATAATATTTGTGTCTACCATTCCTTCATATTTGGCTTTGGAGCCAAGTGTGTTTGGGGGAAAAAAAAAAAAAAACCAACCCCAAAAAGCCAAACATATCTGAACTTGCTTCACTTGACTTGAGCTGATGCTAAGACTGTTGCAAAGGAATACGCTGCCTAAAAACTAGCAAAAACTGACCTCTGCCATTCTTTTCTCCAACTAAACTTTCATTTTTTCCTCACCTTTGCTCACCACAGTATGCATCAGATACCTTGTAGAACAGATTTATATAGAAAATTGGAACTTTATATTTTATACATCAAGACAAAAAGAACAATCTTGAAACTCTTGTTTTGTTAACCACATAGCAAACTTTTCTTCACCTGTTCTGAGCTCATCCTATGAGCACTGGATCCTGGGATCAGCTTATACTTGCTAAACAGTGGAGTGTTTCCAGAACTACTTAGCATTATCTTATATTCTTCTGTGGTTCGTTTTCCTCATTACCAGCAGCACAAGCTGTATTTTCCCTTAACAATGGCAACATCAACTCACAATCTGACAAGTCCCTAAGACACACATTTTAATTGCTCTCATAAGTTAAAAGTTCTCTCTAGAGGATCCTGTGTTGCATAAAACACATGTTTTGTTTCAGTGGTTGGATGAACATACAGATACAATATCTTCCTGGGATTTCCAGTGATCACTGTTTGGAAACAAGCAACCTCCTGTTTGTCAGTTCAAACTTGTTAAATGCTCTCTGAAAGTTTTGACAAGCGTACTAACTGTTTCTTTAATGAACAATTCAAAGTGCACAGAACATCTGCATTTTGGAAATCTGGGATATTTCCCCCTTTCGGAACGAACCAGGAGGTATGTTGCAGTTGTACATTCCTCTATCTCAGTGGAAGGCTTCTAGAGTAACATGGAGAAGAAGAGAATTTCATTTCAGAAACACAACTAGCAAAATGGAGAGAGAATAAGCTTTTGCTTTAAGAATATCCGCAGTAACTATGAAAGTACTTTTCATCGGTTTCTTATCTCTGACTTCTACAGTTATGGCATGAAGTCTGGCACTGCCCTTCTAACTCTATACTTAGAAGTGTATAACCTGTATGATACAATCACATCTAAATTATTCAGCATTCATATCAGTGGAAGACAATGGAATTTTCTTAAAAGCAATTTATAATTTTCATATCAAGCTCAAGACTTCCATTTTTAATCATATGTTAATGGATCACCATTTTGGGAATGTCAAAGACTAGGAGAGCTGATGAATGGAATAGGGAGTACAATTACAACTGAAACTAAAGCTACTGGCAGCCAAAATGAGATCGAATTATCACAGCTGTGTTCTGTTGTACCTCCTCAATACAAAATACTATTCTGCAGGCACCTCTGAGCCTTGCAGAGCATACTGTATTCTGCATATGATTACTTTAAATGTGTTTTCACCAAATATACACAGGTACCTTCAAGGATTTATCTGGTAATACCTGCTAGAAACTAAAAGACATATTTTGATAATTACAAAAATTCAGTTACCCAATTGTGATATTGATCCTCCATTTTCAAATTTACTATTTGTAAGAACAGTGATCCAGTAAACATTTCAAACTATGAATAACAGAGTAATGTAAAATAGACCATTCTACTTTTTAAAGAAACTAAGTGGTTTTACATTAACTGTTTTGGCCATCCAAATACCACAGTACAAGTGTCAATACTCCTTTGAAAGCAAGCCTGTTTTCACAAATCTTAGGTATATATGTCATCTTCCTGAAATGCTGGGTTACTGCTTACACTAAAAAGTAGGATGAATATCTAGCTAAATATTCTGCCTTACCCTGATACAAACCACTATTTTTCCTTTACTCTGTGCCCCTGACTAAGAAAAAATAAGAACATTCCATGAAGGATCTTCATGGAAATTTAAGAGGTCTGTTGGCTGTCTTGTTCTGGCATGCAGAGGAGAAAGTACTGAGAGAAAACATTTGCAACAAGGTAGTTCTTCCAGATATTTTCCTAAATCTTTTCAGTTTGATAGAAATGAGTATAGATGAGTCATACATAAGGCATTCTGTTGATAACTATTCTGGGATCCATAGAAAAGAGTGTTAATAAAATACTTTCCACTATATCTTCCAGCTTCCGAGTCATTCCTGATCTACGAACTTCTCAGTCCTGGATAGACTGTTGTAAAATTCAGGGTGAGTAGGAACACTGCCATGGAGACAACTGACCACTTCATTAATGGCAGCCTATGTTAAAGATCAAGAGCTTAATCAACTGCTCAGATGATTCAGTAAAGAGTTCTCACTGATTCAAAGTAGAACCTCTTCTAGACTTCCCTATCCAGCCATACAGACATTTGTTTTTCAAAGCTGATCCACCACACACATAAATTAACCTAATTTGTGGAATACAGACTTACTCTCTTAAAAGCAGGTATGTTTTGCAGAAGCTGAACAATTGCTTTGGTATTCTCACCTGAATATCACATTTACAGTATATATTCCTAACATTTATTTATTTATTTTAGCTAGAAAGTACTTGCAATCTGACATCGCTGGAAGCAAGCACACTCAACAAGCTCCTTGGCATCTAGCTTTGAGACAAAGAAGCTATCCAAAAATCATATTTGAAAGCCTTTATGAATGATGATTCTGCCTATCCTAATACAAAATATCTTTCTTTTCCCAACATTTAGAACAGTAGCATCCAGAAAAAGCATTTTTGTTCTTCTCCTAAACAACACATACACAGACACCACCATATTAATGTCAACTGACAATCCTGAGGATGACTAGTACACATAACGTAAAATGTACGAAAGATCTTTCCTGCCTAATGCCATTGGCAGGCAGGATGATTAAACTGCACAACAGAAGTTCAAGAACCTATTTAGATAGCTCCCATAAATGCAATTCATTGCCTGAGAAATCAGAGAACGTCAGATGGTGTAGGTCATAAGCAAACAAATGAGATAACATACCAATTAGAACTAACACTTTCCTTTGGTAAATCAGACTGAAGGCACTGACATCTATTCAGGCAGACATAAAAAGGAAGTCAGGTTAAACAACTTTGGCAAATAGCATATACATTCGCATCTCTAAATGTACTAGAGGACCAGCAGCAGAAAGTTAAACAAGGAAAGCTTTTGCTACACCGTTACCTTACTATATTCAGAGCTAAAAATGATTCATAACTTCCACCCCCTTTTTGGCCATTTTTTGTCAAGTGTGGACGCTAGGAGTTTGTACCTGCAAGAAATGTTCAAACTTCCTGAGGTGTGAATTATCTCAGGTTCTTGGAAAGTACGTGGAAGTCATAAAAATCTACTACGTTCAAAAATCATGGCACTTTTATCTAGGAATCTAACAATTTAATTAAATGAGCTCTAATTAATTTAATTAGACCTTACTTATTGGTGCTTAAGTTAGCATTTCTGTTGCTATTTTTTCTTAATTTTCTAGTTTTCTGGTTTTCCAAAAAAAGGTAGAAAACAAATCACCTCAAGACAGCAAAGACAAACTTGAATTGGTATGAAAATTTTACTTGTATTGTCACAGAAAAACTCTCAAAGAAATACTGTGCATGGCTAATAAATTTGAGTATGTTCACAAAGCATATGATAGAATGGTATATTTGAGATATGACTAGCTATTTAAGAGACGAACTGCGAGGAACATTGCCATGGAAATTGAATATAACAACTATTCACAGGCATAAAAGAGTTGTAAAGCTCCGTGGCATTTCAGGAGATTGACAGCAAGTTCTCTGTTAAAGGAAAACCTACAACAGCACCAAAAGTGCACGCTGATGTGACAACAGCATCCCGACTAGTAACAGATTCAGTCATGAACATTCCTCTTGCAGAGGAAATCACTTTTAGCAATGAGATATTCTAAAGATACATGAAAGGTTTTAGTAGTGTTGGTCAACACAAAGACTGATGAAAATTATTCTCTCCAGATTCTCTTCCCTTCTGCTGCAAACTCTAGAGAAAAAAAATCAATCTTAGCATCTACGTTAAGGAATTGAGGTGCTGATCTCTCCTCCCTGGTATCCAGCGATATGACACATGGGAATGGTTCAATGCTGCACTAGGGGAGGTTTAGACTGGACATTAGGAATCATTTCTTTACCGAGAGGGTGGTCAGACACTGAAACAGGCTTCCTAGAGAGGTGGTCGATGCCCCAAGCCTGTCAGTGTTTAACAGGCATTTGGACAACGCCCTTAACAACATGCTTTAACTTTTGGTCAGCCCTGAAGTGGTCAGGCAGTTGGACTAGATGATTGTTTTAGGTCCCTTCCAACCGAAATATTCTATTCTATTCCATTACCTCCAAATCTTATATGAATCACTACAACATCAGAAAGCTAAATCCAGAAACTTCTATATTTGTTAGAAGTAAAAATTTTATGTTACCATATGATTCTTCCCAAGCCTTTATATAACAGCTTTGGTATTGAGACTATATCTGGGCCTACCTGAAGTCATTACTTGCTATTGCAATAGAAATATTTAACAATAACTGATGCCCCATCACTGGTAAACATGACGTCTGAGTTTCAGCAATATGCCAGCAACAGACTTGGCCTATGTTTAAAAATTCACAGAGGATTCAATAAAACGTATACTGTGGAAGAAAAGGCTTACCAATTATATAGGCTTATTAAGGAGAAACCGGTGCTATTTAATGAAACAAAACATGGCCTTTCGGAGATATTTTATTTGGTGGTATTTTTTTGAGAGATTTCATTCAGCATTAACTTCAGTGATTTTGGATGAACTTTTACAATGACAGAAAATAACACAGCCTATTATACAATGGGAATAGCACAAATAATTAGCAAGCAACCAAGCATTTCAGATCACCACTAAGTCTGCCAAGGGAGGGGAAGGAAGATATATTAAAAACTCATGCAATGTTAGTCAGTAATAAAAACCTGTTCATTATTCTCCTTTCATTTTAAAGGCTAAGCTTTTTGTTAGTATTCAGTATGGAGAGTTACGTGTTAAATAATTCAGCCATTCTTTAAAACAACATTTATCTTAGAAAAACAGAGCTCAGCAGCTGCCCTTCCTCCTTCCCCAGAAAAATCCCAAACCCACACAACTGGACTTTATTCCTCATCCAAAATAAAAGCACGGAGAAGTACCAAACAGAAATCAGCCTGTACCAATGCAAAAACATCACAGAGCTCAGGAGGCAAAAAGATGGAACAGAAGAGAATAAATTCTGATACAAGCTTTCCACAGATGCTCAGACTGTCCTTAGGCCTTCCTAACTGATGGCCAGCGAGCCTTCTTTTAGGTGGCTAAAGTAAGAAAATAATTCCTATATCCTTTTCCCAAGCAAGGGAAAATAGTAGTTCTAGCCAGCAAGAAAGTCGGTTATTAAGAGATTGCTAGCATAAAAATTAAACAGTCTGAGAAATCTAGCAAAGGTATGATTTACAAGGCAGATAACAAAAGTAATTTCACTGATGAGTGGGCATAGGTCAGAGAGCCGACTCTGCCATCAGAAGATAAGAGGCCATTTTTGAGATTTCCATTAAAAACACACAGGTTGGCAAACTGTAAGTGTTTTGAAACAAATGTAAGAAGTTGTTCGCTGTTTTGAAGTAACCTTTTAGAAAAAAGGATTGAAAGCTTCCAATCCTCACACAAGCATTCAGAATCTGTGAATAAGGTGTTTGGCTTTTACCTGCAAACTAATTCACTCATTGTCTGGGGCATGATCACAGGGCGACATACCTGTCCATGAAGTTTCCTGCTGGCCTGTTTCACTCCTCCTAATTAGCACTTAGCTTCGGTCCCTGCTCTGCCAACCTGTTACATGTAGAGGGATCAGAAAGCTGATCAGATGGAATGGAGCTGACTTAGCCATATGGGAGTTATATCGGTAGCATCTTAAATGGATAGCAAATGATGCAGGGAAAAGAAGCGTTAGGGAGAAGCGACATAAAAGGGAAATCAAAAGGAATGTGGGAAACGGGCTATTGGATAGAGAGGATGCATGAAAAGGAAAAGAGGAAAGGAAAAGAGTACAAAGGGAAGAAGAGAAACAATAGTAAGAAAACATTGTCTTATATTTGTCTCTCACCATGGAGTTGTTAGAGAATGGTAGGTTAATGTAGGGAATGTGCAGGGGGGCACTATGAAGCACGTATCACATCAAATCACCTACAAAGCATTCTTAAATTATAAATGAGGCAAAAATCTCCATCACTTCCACTAAACATGCTCTTCTCATGATCTGTGAAAGCTTTCAGTCTCTGGAAAGGGAGGAAGGAGGAAAAAGGGAGGCCTCAGTCATTGCCTTTCAATCATCGTTGTGAAATTAAAGCACTTATATTGGTTATTGCCCAGGGTATACAAGTAACTCAAGTAACTGGTCAATTAGTTAGGAATAATAATGCTCAGTTAGCACGACCTTGCAAAATAAACTAACCTGCACAGGCAGAAGACAATCTCCTTACTCCTTAACGTTGTTTCTACCATCACCAGTCACAGTGCAAAACAATTTCTGCTTCAGTACAAGAACCTTGCTATTCATAATATGAGTTTAGATAGGAAGACTAACAGAAGAAAATAAACCCTATTACATCTAACTGAAACCCTAGATTCGGTAGTAAAACTTTTTCACTAATCCCTTTTCATTAAAGCATGCCAATTTCTCAAAACTGAACTAATTCACAGGCACTAGATGCCAAATCTCTTCAAACCCAAGACAAAAGTGAGAAAGCCCAGAGCTCCTAGAGGCTAAAAGCATAATCTCTATTCACATATCATTTGGGGTATTTTGATTTTTATTTTAAGTGAGAATTAAACCAAACTTCAAAACAACAAAATATTCTTTCTCCATCTGTGTCGACTCCCAGTACCAGTGTTGCCTATAGCTAGTGGGGAATATATCCATATAGTCAGGTCTAGATGCCTGTGTCCAAGACCAGAGATCAAGAGGAACATCTCTGAGTATATGGAAAAAACAAAAGCCACATAAAACTCTTTCAAACAGACTGAACTAGTAAGGTCAACATTCTTTATATTAAATAATTAGTTAACTTCTGTATTCTGCTTTAACTATTAAAAGTATGGAAAGTGTGGGTATTTTTCCCCAAAAATTTTCCTGTCTGTAAATTCCATTCATCCTCCTCTGCTGCCACTTTATCCTTCTTTGTGATTTTGCTCCAATTCCTGTCTACTTTTGTTTTCTTCTCCTCAAAACACACATGAGACTTCAGGAGCTCCCAAAAGATGTTCTGAAATTTCCTTGATCTTGTAAAACTCAGCATCATTATTGTCTGTTTCTTTTTCTGCAAGATCAAATATGTCAATAAAAATGATTGTTAAGAATTGTTTTCTTCTGGAGATGCCATGGTCTCTTCACTTGAGACAAACTGGTTTTATAAAGGTCTTTAAGTCTCACGATGACCAAAATTCAGGTCTCTACCCCTATCAACAACAGGTATCTTCCTCTGTGAAAAGATGTAATACATTACACATATAACTGCAACTATAATGCAAAAAGAAAAATTATTTCAGTTAGTATTCTCAGGGGATCATTTATGCATTGTTATACTCTGTTGCCCTTGTATTGTTGCCTATTAATTTATGCCCTCTGTACCACATAAAGTAAAAAAGCAGTATCAGCTATCTATATCAGCTTCACCCTTTTCCATTAATCATCTTTAATACTTATTTCCCAATTAATAGGTCTATAATAATTTCTTTTGCTCTAAATATATTATTTATATTTTCTCAACTACAAAAGCCATTGAGAAAACTGCATACTGCTTAACCTAAGAAAATCAATTTAATAACAAATGCAACAAACTTACATTCCATAAATCCTGAAATAATACTGAAATTTGAACATTAAATTATACTAAACAAATATATCCCATATTTTAAAGATGAAAAACCCTTTTGCTGGGTTATAAATTTCTCAGTATGCTAAATCAGAAAACACAAGTTCTAGAAACACAAAACATATCAGATATTAATTTCCTGTAACAACAGCAGAGAGACACATTCTTCAGTAATTTCATTGCAAGCAGAAAAGGTAAATTCAAATTTAGCTGTAGTAACTCTGCATAGCTTAACCTCTAATATTCAGGAAAGTAGTTCTGAGAAGCCTTTACAATTGCTTTAGGTTTTAACAATATTCTAAGACATCATCAGGACTTCTTATGAAAGCTTGAATTTTCGTTACTCTAGTAGTTTTGTTTTGAATTTGAAATAGCTATATATTAAACAAAACAAAACAAAACAAAAAAAAACAAACAAAATTAAAAAAAAAAGGTATGTGGTCTAATTGCTCAGTTATTTTGTGGTTAGCTGATGTAGAACTTGCAATAGAGAACAGAGGTTAACCTTATTTCCAGATGGGAGTGTCACCACCCTTTCTAAGATCTACAATATAGGAAGTAGACAAGAAAAAACGGTTTTATCTGGAAAACTAAATACAAATGTTTTCTGTGAGTAACTATAAGGGTAGAAATATCTGTTGAATTTGAAATAATCAAAAACAATTCATTGTTTTACAAGCTAAGAAAAAAATCAACGTGGATGATGTTACAGTCACTATCTATGCCAATATACAATACCCATTGCAGTGTATCCATTGTATCAGAGTCAACAGGAGCAGCAGTAGGGTGGATGAGGCCATGTTACTGACTTCCTTTAAAGCTACCCTTCCTGCTTGAGAACCATTTATATCATTTTTTCTGGTTGTATGCAGTTCTTCTGGTGACTTCTCCCCACCCCAGTCATATACCTTTATACTGGCTAACATGGCTCAAAAGTATATCATGCTTTAATTGCACTAAAACAATATGAGTCATACATTTTACTAAAATTTTAATGTGTGAACATCCTTGAGAAAGAAAAAAATCCCAAAGCTCAAATCAATGGCTGAAAGATTCACAGAACTCATGCAGTCAGAAAAAATCCTTCCTTATTTAGCAGCACACCATAGTATACACGCAAAAAAAACCATGAGCTGATTCCTGAAAACTACCATCACGGCTTAATCTGAAGTCACACATACTACAAATTAGATTACAACTAGTTGAATTTAAGTAGTCTGAGGAACTGGAAAAAATCAGAACCAACATTGCAAAGTAATTCTGACAGAACCAAAGATGAGGCAATAGATGGAAGGATGAGTGGGGAGGGTGAGAATTTCATTTGAGAGCGAAGGCAGAAAAATCCATTTTTACGCTACTTACTCCTGTAGGCTGAAATATCAGTCCATCCACTTCATGGCTAACTTCTCTAGCAAAGCTTCCTTCCAGGAGCTGTAGAACAAAAGGAAAATAAGTCTTTTTTCCATAGAGAAATATTTCACTTAGAAGACTGCACATCAAAGCAGATTATATGCTACTACCGCAACCATTTGCTAGTAAACTGCTTATTTATGGTTTAATGTTATAGCTTGGGAAATGTCAACATAGAAAGCTTCAACAAATTAGCTGTTTTTACAAAGAACACTCAAGGCTCAAACAAGTTTCAGGGAAGCGAACCCTTACGGTATTATTCAAGGAAAAGGCCTTTGTCCAAAAAGAAATACTGAGAAACCAAGATGATTTTATACGCTAAAAGATGAAGAAAAATCAGTTCTGATAAAGGACACTGCAGTCATTTGTGGACAAATTAAAAAACACATCTGCCACTTCAACACACAAGTAGCACTTACTTTAGATTGAAAATATGTACTGAAAAATATTTCAGGGCATCATTCAGAATTCATGTTTGGCAGACTCCCTAACTAGGGCATAACCCAGTAACACAGCTACACTACTGTAAAACAACTGTCTGAATTAATTTGGATCTTGAATATTCTATTTTACATTTTCAAAGATAGTGAATTCCATATAGAGGTGAATAAGTCCATCAGGATGGTGTTTACCAGAGAAAAACCATCTAACTAAACAAACAAATGAAACCAGCTAGTTGACAGTTACGAGAATTGATGATACACTTCCATGTTAAATTATGACTTGCCTAAGGAAAACCAAATAACCAGTGAGAACTACAATTGTCAAGTAATAGCAAAAATTAGGAGAATTACCAAAATGCCTCCTTATTAATTTCAATTTATGTTTTACTGTACAGATGAAGAATCTATCCTTGAAGTTGTAGGTGCTTTCAGTAACATTTGAAAAATTATGATGTATAAGTAACCACATGGTCATAAAACATAGCAAATACAGAACTCAGTAAATCACAGCCAGTTTTAAAAGCAACATTTTGGCCTAGACTGTTAATTTTGTATCATTTCCTTTTTACAGTCTTATGTACAACTTATGTACTTAACTCAATGACCACTGACTAAATTATTCAAATCAAGTACCTAACTCTGCCCTCAGTAAATGGCAAAGGTATGAAAGGAATTGAGAATTAACATTTGTATCTTCCTATGGGCTGTACAACTCAAAACAATGCACTTAAAATGGATCAAAAGCCTGATGGCCAAATACTTCAAACAATAATAATATAACATGATATTTTATTTAAACCTGTAGCTGTTTGCACAGAATAATTGATTATTTTGCTATAAAAACCCCTAGCTTTTTTCCTTATCCATATAGTCATTAGCATATTTGTGCTTATAACTGCATCTACAAATACAGTTTTCGCTATTCAACTGTTAGATACAATTTAGAACACACTCTATGAGAGTATTCTCAAGTGGTAAAATACTTTAAAAATATTTGATTCTGAGTAAGAAATCTTCCAGTGAAACACTATTTTTCAGTACAGAAAGCCCATACTTGGAATGTGAAGTCGTAGCTTGCATTTACCTATTATGATTTTGAAATTCACAACTGAGGTTCACAATCCTTTACCAGATGTTTATACAAAATAAGAAAAAAAATAATCCGCAATCCCTTCAAAAGTTCATTGTTAATCTTCATTTCAGTAGAGAAATGAATACATTGGAAAATATTTAAACAAATGTTAAATAGTTAAAAAAAAAAAAAATTCTACACAAGCTAAGCCTCTGCAGATCCCTTACAAGATTACTGCACAGTTCCAAAACTGACAGGCCAGTGAGAAATCCATAATAAGAATACACTTAATATTTACAAAAACACATGGAAAAGATTTCATTAAATTCAAGTGCCAAAAAATTTTTTTCCAAATACAAAAACCTACACCTTTAAAAATAAAAGACAAACTTAAAATTAGCTGAGACTATACTTTTTATACATTTCTAACTATCTTATTAAAAGGCACTAACCAAACTGGCAAACAGAAACCAATCATCTCTGTTTCTGCTTATCTGAAGTTCTTAAAGGAATTTGAGGACATGGCTACTTCGGTGTTGGAGCTTACATAAACTGCATTATTTACTCTTTACCAAAATAAAACTTAGGAATATAGAAACAATCTCTTAATTTGGAGTGTGTGACTCACCCAAGTAAAGCATAAAATTATTATCATGCACTGTTTTACCTGTAGCTCTCTCCACTCTGGTCTATGTGTAGTTAAACTACATAAAAGCACTATTACAACTTCATAAATGGAGGGCAAAATGTAAATTCAAAATTTAACATTTAAAAAAATATATATTCTGGTATTCCTTTTTATTTACTACTCCACCAGAATTATAAAATGCAAGGGAATCCCTCTTAGTTCAGTCTTGAGCTTGTTCTCTTTTTAGAGGTCCACACCATTCTTATTAAGACATCTCCTACCAAATGTCAATTAGATATCAAAGACAAAAAGATTTTAAAACCAGAACAAGACTCAACAGATAACTAAGCCTCTTTGTGCTCCCACTTATTCTGCTTTCACTCTCAGTTATTCTGCTTTCATTCTCATTAGGTTCATTATAAGTATTTCAATTATAACATTTCAGAAAAGAATTTTTACTAGAAAGGATTAGCAATTTGGGGGAGAGGGAGTGAAGTGGGAAGGAGGGAATGGAAATTTTCTCTGAGCTTCTTCCCATACACACTTTCTTGAGAATTAAATTATTTAGAGGTTGTCTGTGAACAGCAGAATATATACCCATTGAATATTGCAGAAAGTTTGGAATGACAAGAGAATGAGCAGAAAAGGAATGTTTGACATATAAGCTAATATTTTTGACACTAAAAATATAGTTGATATAAGGTTTTTAGGTTTATGAACTTAAAATGCAGGTATCACGGTTCATCTTTTCAAAAAAAGATGTTCTATTTTCCACACATATTAAAATTTCTAATTAACTTGAACAGTACGGTTGGTTTTAATCGGCACCATGATAAATGGCACACCTGCTTGATTGGGATGACTGCCAGGGATTAGATAAAATGCAATGCATCTCGGTGACATTTTATAAAAGATGGGTAAATGATGCATGCAAGCCAATTCTTCTAGCATGCTATTCCTTGTAGCCTCGTGGCATCTATTTCCACCTGTGAACCCTTTTGTTCACTTCTTGCAGCTTCCTGCTTCCCTGTGAACATTACAATAAACCATATACTCATACTACAGTTTATTATTTACAACTTTTCCTTTCTTACTTTATAACTAAATCAAATTTAAAATTATTGCTACATCTAATAATATTCCTCTAACAAAAAGAATGGTATAGTCACATGGAATGAGCGGAGCTGTATGATGACAGTGGAAAGGATTTCTCCTTGCTCTTTACCCACTGAGCTGAGGAGAGCAGTATGTCACCAAAAGCAGCATAAATAACCTGCTGAAGCTGATTTTGCCAAAACACTGAACCAGTCAGCAGAATTTCTTGAGTGGATGATTGAAAAAATCACGCTTTGGCGATCTCTCTATACTTATCAATAAAGAAATCACTTGGCTCCTCCAGCAGGAAGAGGAGAAAATTTCAGTGCATACGGATTCCACATAGTACGTTTTTGTTAATGTTTCTGTAATTCTGAGGCAAGCCACATGATTCAGATGAGTTTCCAGATGCCAATTTATTCATAAAATAAGTAAGCCCAGGAGGTACTACTGTGCCTCTTCCTTCCCCTTACAAAAAAAAATCTCATGGAAACACAACATGCCTGTGAGAGTTATGCAGATTCCAAAACATAATAATGTCTCTGCAAAGCCATATTGACTTTCTACAAAATAATTTGGCTAAGGTCCTTGCACACAACCATTATCAATCTGCTATGTCACAATACGTAAATATTCCTAATCATTTTGTCCATATTTTTGATTAAAAACTGATACCACTTGTTAGCCTAGTGAAATACTTGGAGATACAAAAAAAAAAAAGATCCCTTTGCATTTTATAATACAAGACAAATATACATCCATTTTCTCTGTTTTTTCAATTTCAGAACTGCTATACACTTCATTCAGTTTCAAGTCAAGCTACAGCAACTCTGTCTGCACCAGTCCCTAAGCAGTTTTTCAGAGCCACCTTCAAATTGCTGATAATCTACCTGGCCACTCCACAGCAAAAGCTGCTAAAGGGAACATACTTTACCCGAAAGTATTAGTTACAAATAAACTACCAATTGCATTGTCAATTAACTAGAATGTAAAATACCTTCAGACATGAGCATACTGTCATTCCTAACTTCACAGAGCCAGCATCTTCACTGACTTTGATTTCAGCCCAACTCACAGGACAACCCCTTCCTCTGACGATGACAGCCCTCACCATCAGACTACTAAGTAATTCTCACGTCATGACAACTGTCAGGTTTTACAGACATGGGCTCATAAATCTCTGTACAGACACTGCAGATTCTTTAAACTTACACAGTCTTCAGAAAAAGATTCAGAAGTTACCAGCACCAACAACCACCTTTTTTAAAAGGAAACAATTATTCTGGCTCTTTCCTTGCGCTTCTCTAAAAGAGATGGACTATTCTGCTTTTAAAACAGGATATCACTCCTGTTTTTTTACATGAATTTGTTTCATTTTGCTTGCCAGTTTCTGTATTTTTCTATTTTTAGATGACAACCTCCTCAATAGCCCTGGCTCATCTCAGTATACACTCTTTCATGAGATCCTAATTATCCAAGTTCAATATAAAAATTATTTAGTTTAATACTGGTTGCTGATGTATTTAAGACATCCCAGAAAAAGTTTTACATCCAAAGTGGGAGGTACAAATGTTTTCAAATGTATAGTGGTTTAACAACATGCAATAAAACATACCTGAATTTAATGTGTCTGCTACTAAGAGAAATCTTTTCATCATATTTTTGCTAATCACATGACAAAAAAAATCATCTCTATTACTACATACAGAAGTCTCTGAAGAAAGGATCTATGAATCACAAATCCAGCTGCAGATCTGTGTAACAAAACCAGTATTTCTATTGGGTAGCCTCCCTGGATTTAAGTTTAAAACAAACAAATAAAACACAAAAAAATAAAACCCTGCTTAACAAAACTATTTTGCTTAAAAATCAGAATTGAAATCCGGATCTCCCTTTTACGGGTAGAAGAAAAATATATCGAGAATAACCTACTAAATAGTATCTTCAGAAATCCTGTTTTTGAATGACATCAGAAATCCTACAGAATGACTTCTATGTCAAGTTCAGTTAAGTTAAAATAATGCAAAAATAGACTAGCTCAGATTCATCCCAACTATCACGTTTCCCAAAATAAATCAATTAATCAGTAACAGGCAATGATGGAGCCATCATCCACACTATTAACATTCTAAAATCCAGCTTTCAAACATTACATTTTGAAAAGGAAGCCTCCTAGAAAAGAATTAAACACGCTGTCTGTGGTGTATAAGCTTCCTTCCAGATGATACACAGGCTACTGTGCAATGCTTGAAAATATTATCAAATGTAGCTTAATGTCAGGTGAGGGAAGCTGGTCCCTCTAAGCTGCTGTTGTAGTCTCTGCTCCTTCCTTCTCCCCAGAATCTTTCCAGTTTCCCCAGTCCTGCAGCATCATTTCTTTTTTGGTTTGTTTTGTTTCTAAAAGCAGAGAAGGTGTCAAGAATTAAACAGCTGCTTTCAGTCTCAAAGTAAAAAGCATCAAATAGCATTAGTAACTACATACTAGGGAGTTTCATATATCATTTAAAAATGAAACTCAAAATCTCAAACTTTCCACAAATAAAAGTTGGCTAATTCACATTTTAAGACAAATAGAGCCCAAAATAAAGTGTTAAGAGAAGTTTTGATTTTGGTTCATTGACTGAAATTACTACAAATATATGGTAAAACTTTCAAAACAGTCTTTAGTGTCTCTGGGGAATACACAGCTTTGGGAATTAAAGGGAGCACATACCTTATGAAAAATGGAAAAAACAAACAAAAAAAACACCTCAAACTGAAGCCACTCAGACTTTTCTCTTTTTCATACTCGGGATACTGTTCACCTCCCCTAGCATTAGCATTTGAAGTAAAACAGCTGACCTAAACAAATCTAGTGTAAATTAACGGTTTGGGGGGAGATGGGAGAGTATCAAAGACACATCTCTGGCAGTTCCACTGCTTCCTTCCGTCTCTGCCCAAAACCACGCATAGCCTGGATCACCGGTTCAGACTAACTTTCAGACAGCTATGACGATGAGATGAAACCCTCTCCTCTCATGCATATTTAAGTTCCTCTTCAAGTGATATGCTCAAGCGCCAAGCAATTTTTTGGAAAACTGTGCAGTCTCAAGTTACAGCATGCTGTGATAGAGAACCACAATCTTCGTTAAGTTGCTCTAATGAACTATTGCATGCGCAATTAAAAAATTTATGCCTATTTCTCAGCATTTTTTTTTTCTTCCTTCAAGTTTTCTTCCTTGTTCCTCTATTTAATAGACACTGATCAAGTTCACCTCTGAGAGGTCTTTTTGGGCAAATAAACTAGCTTCACATTTCAAACATTTCACAAGGAAGCAGATAGAACTTTTCAGTATTTCAATAATGTCTCTTCTAAACTCAGAGTTATCGTTTCTTTCATCAGCTGAAACCATCCCAGCTAGACTAGACAGAATATTCCAGGATAGCCATAGCAGCAAGAAAAAATGCTGCTCTCCGCAGGAGTCTCCTCTCAAGGAAATCTCTGGATACATGAGCATTTGCCAAAGAAGAATTTCACCAGCCGATGGCTCATTACACCTGGCTGCTTGACTCAAAGTGGTTCCTTCCAAGTAACCATGAAGGTCCTGAAAGCACAGCCCATGATCTCATGAGTATGACTTAGCGCATGGCCATACAAGTAAATATTTCTGCTTGCACCCTGTGACTCCAAAAGCTGTAAGTAGCATTGCAACATCAACATTTACTTCCCTCATGCAAACATAAGTAATTCGTCTCTCATTTACAACATTTCATGTTTTCCTCCAAATCACCCATAAAAACGTTGACAAGAAGTTTTTTAATCAATTTAACATGACCCACTTTCCTTCGCATTGTTCTCATTTCCTAATAAAAATACAATATGCTACCTAATGTCAAATGAGATAAAACTCAGTATTTAACATATTAATTAAAGTGTATCTTTACAGCAAGGTAAAGTCCAATTTTATAATGTATCCTCAACTATTCATTGTATTTGGCTATATTTATCTTAAAGATTTTCAATTTTTGTTTGCTGGGAAACCAGCAACAAAGAGGCAAGAAAGGAAATGCAGCATGGTAACTGAGAGTACAGTCAGAAAACTACAGCTTATACTGAATATTTTTAAGCTACCATACTAAAAAAATCATGAAGTTACAAAATATTTCCTGGCCCATGCTAATGGTCTTAAATATGCATAAAGGAAGAGTAGGATCAAAAACTGTAGAAAATAAATTAAAAACTTAACTCCTTAAGAAGTAATTACTTAAAGAAGTTTTATATGCTCATTAAGAACCAACAGGTATTGAAGAATAACTGCTACATTTTCAGTAAACCAGTGAAATGATCTACTTTGCCCTAACTGAATGAAGAACACAAAATATAAACTTCTCACTTCCTCATTACTTAAAAAGAAATTTCATGCTCTTGGGATGTAAAAAACAGTGTATAATTCAAATTGCATGAAAATCCTTTTAAAAAAATTTATGCTTAAAGCTCAAAATCCTACCTTTCATGCAGCCATCCACTCAAGATTCTAATTCAAGATATAAACAGAGAAAAGCTGTAAATATTATTTTGTCTGTATGAGTATGTGTATGTCGAGAGCACTTGATGTTAACCAATAACTTGGTACTAAACAAGAAGAGTACAAGTAAATTCCAAAGGTTCATCTGTTTAACAAGATCACCACTATTTTGAACTGTGTAATTTGTGGCAACAGCTGAATCATATTGTGATGAAAATTATACCAAATGACTGCATAAAGACACATGGGAATTTTCTCAGTTGATAAAATTAAAAAATACATTCTTTTTATAAAATAATATTTTATGGAAAGCCTTTCAGTCTGTTAATTTACTAGAAGCTCTGAAACCAATCATACTTCAAAGACTAAAAATAACCTCTTTGCCAAGTTAATCATACAGAACATTTTGGCTCAAAAGACATTAAAAACACCTAATTACTGCAATGGATTTGTTCCCTATAAGAATGAAAGCAGATAATGGCAGCAATGTGAGACTGATGTTCACTAATATGATCAAGAGACTAATTATTATCCATGAATCATTTGTAGCATTCAAAACTTGATTAATGTCAGGTCAAGTTTAACATGTGATAGGTTTTATTAGTAATGCTCGGCTATCCCACAGCTTGTCAGTTTAAGCGAGTGCCATCTGTTAGGTGTAGGAATAGCCAACAGCCACAACAAAAGCACAGTAGATACAACTGGTCACTGAAGTACGTTTTAAGAATTCCATGAGGGAGCTATCCTAATAATTTTAAACATACTAGACCAGAATCCAGCACAAGATGATCTGCTAAACATAGGAAACTTGTAGCCCAAAAAGCGGGCATGCAAGGCAGGCTTTTCTCATTTTAAAGCCTGACCAAAGGAGCGTTTAGTATAACTGGATTCAGCTTCACAGATTGACCAGTCTCTTGTAACAAAAATTCTCTTGCAAGAGGAAGATGCATAGCTTTTTCTCTACACTCCATCATCTGTAGCAAGCATTCCTGTACAGAATACACTGCTTTACCCTTTAAAGCATCACTCATGATATTCAAGTACATACGGCCCTAACTAACGGCTCATGTAGCAAAACACTGTTAGAAGACAATGAACCTGAAATTCATATTCCACAAGAAAACGTTTACTGAAAATCTCCCATTTGTTCTAATTACAGATAATGACAAGAAGAAACCCTTTCACGGTAGGCTCACTTTCTAGTATTTCACAGCATTTTGCGGGTGGCCAGCTTTACCAGGGGTCACTTCTCCCATGTGCCACCCATTAGCAGCTCTTGCAGCAGGACAGGAACTCACCTGCTATCATAAGAGCTCACCTGGGCACCTCCACTGAACCTCCACCAGCTCCGCACTAATACCAGCAGGATCAGCAAGGCTGAAATAACATGAAGAGGCAACAGACAGGTGTGTGCACAGAGAGGAAGGAAGGTGACCTAATTCTACCTGGGTTTGCTCCGGCACCTACATACTCTCCTCTGGTCTAAAACTAGTTAGAAACTCAGCAGGAGAATTGAAAGAAATATTTATTTACCTCACAGCTACAACAGCCCTTTCAGATGTATTATAAATATGTTCTCATTTGATGGCTCTCTTGCATTCTAAGTGGATGAAGCTGAAAGGCTGCAGATTCAGGCTGCCAGTAGCATAACTTGCTGTCTGTACTTTAGCTTCAAGTGTTCTGTTTTCTGGCTAAGAGTATGATGTGCAGGGCTCCCAGACTCCTCGATGTCTTGATGTAAAAGCCAAGTATTCTGAAGACTTGATGCTAGTAGGCCACAGACCATAAATAACATCATAATGCAAAGAACCGTAACTACTGTACGGTTTCTTCCTCAACCATTTGCCCGTAAAATTTCATAGCCAATGCCTGACGAGGACCCAAACTACTAGTGCATGGGCATTACCATTCTAACTAATGACACCACTCTTCACTGATTGTCTTTCAGAAGAGCAATTCTGTAGAATTGTATTCTTTCCAGAACAGGAAGGCAATAGAAATTCCTGTTTATACTCGTGTGATGGGGAACAAGCAACACTTCCAAGCAATAAAGCCAAGGAGACTCATCCCTTCTATCTGCAACCTGCTTCATGTCATGATTGAGGCACCTCTGAAAAAACCAAGTTAGTCCACACACTGGACTCTCAGAGCTTTCCCAGCTCCTACTAGAACTGCTGCCAGTTTCACAAGGGAGTTATAGTCTGCTTTTTTTATAGAGAACTTAAAGCAAGAGAAATCATATACATCACCTTCTGAAACCTGCTTCTTAAATCTTTCCTACTACCCCTCTAGAAGATTTAAAGAAATGCCATTTCCAGATACATGATTAGCTGGAAGCTACTGCAGTCTGTGACGGGATGCAACCTCCGATATTGAGAAGGTGGAAGAACCGCACTAGCTTGATTTCATTACCCAGCCACAAGGGAAAAAATGCTACAGTGAACAACAATAAAATATATTGCAGAGGTGGCAGGAAAAAAGTGTGATGGTTCTACTTTTTTTTTTAATCTCTTTTTGGTTTTGCAGCTAATTCATTAACTGCACTCTTTAAAGATGCTACTAACACTAGCTATATGCCATGTTCCTTAATTATTTGGATAGAGACATTTTAGAAAAATGTAGAGCACGCTGCAGTAAGAGTCCCACTGAGCTATCACCAGTTTGCTGGTTCTGAGTGAACAACTCCAAAGGTCATGTACCTAATATATTCAAAACAATACCCAAGAATAACACAAGCACTATGTGTGTTAATGCTTAATTTGACAGCACATCTGCATTCCTGAATTCAAAATAAGCATTAGGCATTTCTCACTGTCAATCTCTTCTCAAAAGCACAATTGAGAAATTGACATCAATTAACTACGATGTTTTCAAATGCTTCTTTCAAATACGAGAAATAGGCTGCTTCAAGAAACTTTAATTGACTTTTGTGATAGCTTCAAAATGGGAGAAACATGGATTCCTCAAGGCTGTGAGGGAATGCCACTGCCAAACAGCAATAATATTTATTTTACCCAGTGAAGAAACAGAGCAATATATTTCATAGTGTGGTCATTTAATTTACTGCACTCTTGCCAGTTCTCTATTTCAATCTGCAAGGTACCTTAAGTTTTTTCTTTTAGGGATTGGGATTTTGTCTGCATCACTTTCCCCACCCTCTCCTACCTGGCAGAGCACACCTGCCTGAGACTAGAGTCCTGCTGGAGCTGGAGGAGGTTTAATAGATGCCACTAGCAAATTCTTTGTCCTATTTACAAATGATCTACAATCTGGGACATTCCTGAATGGATGGCAGATACTCAGTAAAGTCTGTTATCCAATGTCCTCAACTGAGCAAGGTTCTCCCGCTAATGTTTAGAAGCTCCCTAATACTCTGGGTTCGATCAAATACAACATCCAAAAGTTCTTCTGATGTCAAAGGAAAAAATGACATTGAGTGCAACGGGCCAAGTACATTTTAATTTGTTTTCTAAATGATGTTCCAACGTTACAAACTTGATAGGGTTTATCTGTTATCCAGCCCCTGTGTAAACTGCTACAACATAATCTGGTCTCTGCTTGTCAAGAATGTGGACAGGCCTGTTTTAATTAAATCAGATAATTAAGGATCATGTTTTATTAAGCTTTTCCACTAAGACTCATCAACAAAGACAAATTTGTATATACAATAATTCAATTAGACACAAAATGGATAGTCAAGAATATAAAGTCTTCATACATTTACCGTTACAATGCCTGATTCAAAATGGGCTAATATATTCCACTGCGCACTGATGCAGAGATTTTAACACAAAAATTAAGATTTAACATTATATTCTGGATGTTTAAAAACATCTGATTCTTCTGCTATGCAATGGCACTTGTGAGCTTTATTCGCTGCGAAGTTGAAATTAAAACTTGCCACTGTAAGGCCGTAACAGTAAAATGCTAAGATTTTATTATTTCTTGATTTTAAAGAAAAAGATTAATTTTGTACAGTATTTTTTTGCAAAACTGGGCATATCACAAGAAAAGAAAGAGCTAGCAGGGATGTCCTATAATCTTGTATTATAACAAATAGCTTTAAATTTCACTCCCATCTTTACAATTTTCTTTGTGCTTTTATTCATTTTATCCAAATTAAGCGCATGTCTCTTAAATATCATTCCAATAGGAGAAGGCTGATGGCTTCCCTGCGGAGCTCTATTGCCAGGAGGCAGTTTGGAAAGTGACAGGCTGTGAAGTGGCACAACGGACAATATTAAACAGTTGCCCCTCCATTAATGAGTGGAGTGACCCACTTAGTCACCACAGCTGTGTCCTCTAATTCAGAAGATATCAAATATACCAATTCAATTGCCCACACTGGGATACCAACCAGTAATTAGGTCCAAACAGATTTGCATTTTCTCTGTTTTGGTAATACACCACAAAACTGAAAGTAGAAATCACTGTTAAAGACGTTTTTCCTACTTGGAAAGGTATATTATTTCCATTGCACAAAATACAGAAGAAATAATTTACAAAAACATTAGAATGTTCAAAGCTAATGTTAAAATGTTACAAGCTAAACTGAATATATACTGTTCTGATGTTTAAACTTACACCGTGCACCAAATATAATGCTTCATCCATATGCCTTTATTTTTCCACTAGTTTAATTGTTTTCTTTCCCACACTATAGTTTGGCAAGTCAGAATTTAATTATATATTCCACATTTGAATTATTCTACATTAATTTAGTTTGTACCACTAGCAATACCTAACATGGGCCACTAGTTATGAAAATAATCCTTCAGGGAAATATTTGAGACTGTTTGTTTTAACTTCAGTAGATCATTTTCGGAAAAAATGTGAAATGTAACTAAGGTGTGAAAAATTTCTTAAACCAAAAGCAAAAAACTATTTCCCCTTTTCCCTAAGCAAAATTATACTGTGCTGAAATATTATACTTGACCTTCAACATCACAAATAATAATAATCAAAAGCAAGTAGCCTAATCCTCTTTTGTTAACACTAGGAAATGAACATTGATTCTTGTTCGTGAACGGGTCTCCTCAAGTGACTCCACCAGACCGAGGAGGCTGAACCGTTAGCCACAGCTGAGTTATTTTTTTCCCTAGCAGGAGGGAAAAACTTTTGGTGTAAACCAAATCTAATCAAATAACTGCAGTCTCCCTGCCCCACACAAAGCAAAGGAAGACCCAGAGGCAGCTGAACACCCCACCAGCCCTAGCCTACAAAGTCCCTGCTACCCTCATCCTCCCAGTACTAGAAATTATGTTTACTGAACAGTATCCATGTCATTCCAGTGCTGCAGCTGGTTGCATGCAATAGCTCCAGTTCAAGCACTGAATTTTAAGTGGTAGTAACCCACATTCAGCTCAAGAGCCACAGTTTGGTCATCTATTTCATAGTACAATTTACAAAGCCTCCACTTGGTCTCATTGACTGTCCTTACCTTTAAAATTCACATGGTAAAATCATTTTGAAAAATCAGGCTGAAGTACTATATGCTGGGATACAGGACAGCTGTCAAGTGAAGATTTCGAATTCTAATATAAGCATAAGATAACATGTTTCCAGCTTCTTGTTCACTACTTGTTTACTAGGTTCCTCAGGTCAACCATTATTTTCACATACAGGAAAAAAAGCACTCCAAAAAGAAAATTTGAATGAAGATAACCACCAGCACAAAAGCATCTAAGGGTGGAATAAGGCAACACTGCTTTTACAACAT
The DNA here is from genome assembly GCA_030449065.1 of Oceanodroma leucorhoa. NCBI lineage: Eukaryota > Metazoa > Chordata > Aves > Procellariiformes > Oceanodroma > Oceanodroma leucorhoa. The sequence continues at coordinate 10,222,219 of JASVER010000001.1, forward strand.
TTGACTTTCCATTTTTGAGGAGATGGAATAGGACAAAGTGAGGAAGAAATACACGAAGTAAAGAAATAAAAGCAAACAGAAACAAAATGGTAGAGGGGAGATGGGTTAGAAGATAACTAAAAGGATATAAGACGATAAACAGGCCAAAAACCTGGAACAGAACAGATGGAGTGAGGACTATGGTGTAGGCCAGACACTGAAGAGTGACTGCCAACTCTGGGTCAGGAAATGCAGGATTGAGAGGTGAGCCGATTAAGCTACTCCTTAAGGGATAGAAAATAAAACCAAAAATAAAAACAGAGGAAACAAGTCTTTTTGGCATTAAAAACCCTCCAGATGGTAACATTCCCCCTCCATTGAGATGCAGAATTCAAAATCTCCAATAAATAGACAGATTATTTGACACTGCTGCTGCTGCCATTGCTGCCATTGAATTCCTTTATCTTCTGTCCCATGACTGCACACCTTCTCCACATTTTTATCTGTAGGCTACTTGGTGACATAAGACAGGGCTTTGCAGTCATTTACAGTCAGTTAAGAGCTCTCTTGGCAGACTTGGATGAGCTATGTCCACATATTCTACCGTTTATCAGGGTTCATTTTTTCAGACCATGCAAATACTAGCTTACAGCTGCCTCAGCTGCCTGCAAAATACTTCACACCAACATCGCAAGTCATGTACTTACACAATCTCCTTCATCATCAGAGGTCCACAGCCATTTAATTTTCCAAAGCAAACCACCTCAACAGTAGCTATACATTTATTGGTACAAACTTGTAACATTCCACCTTTCCTAACTATAACAAAAGCAGTTCAAAAAATAAAAATAAAAATCAAATGTCAAATAAACCAGGCGAACAAAATAAGTCATCTATCAGTTCACAGATTTGACTGAAAACTTTCAAGAAGATCCTAATCTTCTAGCGGAGATTACTCACCTTCATTCTAATCCCTCTAGGACAGGCTGTCATTTTAAAACCAGATAATAGTCTAAGAACTGACAAGTCATTGACATACAGCGTGCTAACATTTGAAAAAGGTTGTTCATTTGACCTGTATCATTGTTTAACCTTTAGCCCTATTGTTCCATTGAGAGTGATGGGCACATTTCTCCACAGGACCATGGACTGCACAGAAAGGAACTTTTTTCCTACTCCTGCTAGACAGCATTTTCACTAGACAACAGGCTTTAGTGATGACATCCAGGCCCGGACACCTGGTGTTCCCAGATGACTGTCCCTTTCTTTTCTTCCTCTTACCACCAAAACTCAGTCTTACAAAAAACAAATGAAAGTCCATCAAAACATCTTAAAATAACGTTCAAGACAACATTATAAAGATAAAACATTGTAAAGATATAGGCCTTATTTCCAAAGTCTAGTACCAACAACAAATGTCAAAGCACAACAATAAATGCTGCCATACTTTATAATTGCACTTTAAAAGTGCATTTCATTTAACAATAAATTGATTTTCAGATTAGAAAATAAACAGTCAGTACTCTAACTCTGGTATTAAAGTCCCAAATCCATAACTCTAAGAACAATTTCATTATTGGACATATTTTATAACACACAACAAAGTTTACTGCTGTTTCAAGTAATTACTTCCACATTTTCACTGAAAATAACTAAACTGATGTGGACAACGCTCTTTTTTCCTGATATAATTAAAAGTTTTAGCCACTTATTCTGCTATTAAATATAGCGCTGAGACTCCTGGCTTTTTGAGTAATCTTCCTACTATCCACTCAAGCTAACACACATTTACTGATACGTGCTATTGTTAACAAGAAGAATAGCCAATGATGGCTTTCAATTTGGAACACTATGTCTTAACTCACGTCATAGAAAGGAATGATGTAGGGAGGCTGTGAAGGCAGAGGTCTACAATATTTACTTTTGTGAGGTCCAGACTGCGTCTTGGGAACATATTTCAAAAATTGAAGTTTCTCAAAACAAAAATAAGATGTGATGTGTGGTTCCAGCTGCAGTAATTCAGAAGTACCCTTGATTCTTTCCTTGACCCTAAGCAAAACCCAGCTATGCTTCAAGAAAACCTTCAAGGCATACTCCAACAATTTTGATGAAACACATTCTGGTACGGATTTTCCAATTTTTCAGTCTTGAATATGCTGGTGCAATCAGAAATCCACCTTATCTGTGGCCAAAGACTGCTATGTCCATTGATTTTTCTTTGAAAATAACAAGCCTTGGGGGTGACCTGAGAAGCTACATCTTCTCTCAGTGGAGGTAGGGAAGTGGAGGTAGGGAAGAAACCCACACCTAAGAAAACGCACAGCTTTTCTGAGACCACTCAAGGGTGTAAATCTTTAAGGACCTCTAGTCAAGAAAGGAAGAATCCTGTTAGATCCTTTCTAAAGATGAAAGGATCCCGCTGTTCTTGGAGAAGAACAAGAAAAACGGCTAATTAAACATAAGGAAAAGATCTGCCTAAGCAGGTCCCACTTGTCAGTCCTTTAGCATCCATTCAGCTGCCACCGTCTCTGGAGATGGATTGATGGATATGCTGATTCAGTCTGAATATGAGCAGACTTAGAAGCTAGAAGGAATTCCTTGTCTCCCTGCAGACCTTGCTGTGCTGCACACAGAGTTGGTAAACCCTGTCAGACATTTGTCATTGATGCAAAAGAAACCCAGCTTGCTCTTTCAGCTATACTAATGAGGCATTCATCGCTGAGTACATTTGGTACTATAGTTGCAGAGATGACTGAATAAACATAGGAAAAAGATCTTTTGGGCAAAGACATACTATTTTTAAACAGTCCTCTTTCAGAATAGGGCATTGCTTCAAAACAATAGTCTATTCTGACCATATATAATGAAAAATTCTGTTCACAAAGTTATGATGAACATGAAGATGTAATCCCTGTTTCATTATCCTAAGGAAGTGGTACAGGAATCACACTCACCAAGTTCACAGAAGTAATGAAACAAAAAATGTATTTTTGAGGTAAATAAGAGCAACAGTAATTCTTAGTCTAAATATTATTCTTTTGAGAATATATTTTTATGATTATTATTCTTTTGACCAGATACAGATTTGAAATATATTTTGAATCTATAATGATTTCCCTTAAACGTTTACCAATATTGCCTTAGATAAAACTCCACATGAATACGGGTAGTACTACCTAAAACACCTTACAGTTATCATAGGTCATAGAAACAATTCTTAAATATCGATACAAAACTTCCTACTTATTGAAAACAATGATCAGATTTAAAACCTCATTAGAAGTTTTCTGTTATAACAGTAGTATAATGAACATTTCACTAGATAACAGTGACTTTAAATGAGGACAAGGATTGTTTAAAACCTATAACGTATATTGTACAAAAAGAAAATTTTAAAAACCTATGGTTATTTCAAACCCAAAATGTAGAAAGCTTCAGAGTCTGCCTTGATTGCCACTTAACAAAACCACCCCAAAACCAACGAACCAAACAAAAAAAACCTGACATCAAAAAACACCAAAAAACCCACACCAAACCCAAATACCCCAATAAATTAAAAGCATATAGATGCTCTTATCTCAAAGATGTTTTTAAGGTGGTGATAACACATTAGAGTGAGAATTTGTTGACTGAACTGCATTTGCAACATCATAACCTCAAATGCAGGTTGCAACGTCCTTAAAGTTTTACCTGGTACTGCAGACTTACCGATATCTTCAAATACTGTTTTTTAAAAGCTTGAGATAAGTAACAAAAACCAAAGAGATAGCCATGCTTCACACTTTAAGATGCCCTGCTCTCTCAAACTGCATAAGTCACCACTCTATATGTTCCAACGGTATATTCATTGCTCATAAAAAAGCAGCAAAACTCTCAGAGGAAAAGGAACCCTCAGAGAAAGAAAATGTGCTTATATAACTGTAGTGCAAACCAGCCATTGACTTTTACTCACTCTAACTGGGGGGAAAGTTAACTGACAAAAGAGGCCTAGTTAAAAAAAATAATCTTTCAAAACATACAGTTTGATAAAACCCAGGATATTAATCTTTCTTGCTTTATTTTCCTACCAATTTGGTCTAATACATGCACAGAGTAGATAAATCGTAAATGTTTTAAATGATAAAAACGAGAAAAATAACACTGGCTATTGGCTCTGCCTTGCCAGTAACTCTACCCCTCCTGCTCTCTGTGTGTATCTCCAACTGCTGCATACAGGAATATTCTTCACGGAAATGAAGAAAATGGGCCAGATAACTGCTTCATCCCATAACCCACAAGTTAATCAAATCTGGTGGCAAAGACAAGGACAAAATAAAGAAATATTGTCCAAGCATTAGTGTCAAGCAATTGTAAGTCTATTATGAAACAAATTCTAGCCATGTATAATTTTTTTTCCCTCACCAACATATGTGATACTTTACTCCTGGGTAATGAGACAGTCAATGTCTTAAAGAGCTTTGAGAAAGGCAGAGAAAGACCAGTAAATAGCATCATTTTATTGCTGACTTTAAGAAGTGCCGCAGTCAGAATTGTTAAAATCCAATACATCGGAACGCACATGGACAATTCAGAAATCTCCTTTAGGAGACAGGAGAAAGACAGCCGTTGAGCATAATTTTAATTTCCTAGGTTTTGGGAAGCAGAAAATAATTTCAACAGTCATGTGCTGGCAATTAGATTTAATTAGCATGAGATTTGTTTACAGATGTGTTTTATCTAGAAGTTTTTCCAGGAATGGTTCCAGCCATGTTCTTCCTGTGATTTTTAAATGACGTTAAATAACCTGGAACTTCAGAACACTTCAAGAAACTATAAATTTATGTAAAAAAACATTTTTAAGATGTGTTCCTTTTTCTCTAGTTTTTTTTAATTTCAAGCTCAAAATCCTGTGTCTTAGACAAACAGCCTATTTTTCACATGAAAAATTTACTTCGAATTTATGATGTTCATCTTAAATAGACAACCTAAAAATGTAACAACACAAATACAGAGAAGTGATCAAAACATTTATAGTGCTTTATCCACACAAACTTCTCACAGAACTTTTCTTGACTTAAACTTTCCAAAGACTGCTAGTCTCTGTCAGGTTTTTTTGAAAGTCCAGCTTCTGCCTTATCTCTTTATTTACTTTTCAGCCACTCTTGGTTAGCCAAAATACCTTTACTGCTCCTCTTGAGGTGAGATTCATTACCTGTTACAGGATCAAGGAAATGACAAAAGCAAATGGAAGCCGACAATTTGATGTTCATTGCTCTGTGTTGATGAGACATGGGACTGCTTCTAACAGCAGTGCTGAGAAAAATGGGTTCCTCTAGAAGAAAGTATTATCCAGGAGCCATTTAATTCACAGAAGAGAATAAAAGTATTTTACAGAATGTTAGGATATGTCTATACAGAAGAAAAGAATGCACGATGAAAGACAGGAACTCATATACATATTTGCAAGTCATATGCATTACTTCAGAAGACTTAGGGCAGTATTCTAGTAAGTAAAATGTGGAGACATTAACTAGAATGGGCTCTTAATAATCACTGATGAACATGAAGTGGAAGTTCAAGCACAACTCATGATTCTTATACGATGGCCAAATGGAGATTGGAAGTAAAAAGAACATTATATTCTTACCTATGTAGGAGGATAGTGTAAACAACATAGCTCTCAGATATTCCCTTGAGCTCAGAGACATTTCAGACCTAAAGCTATTAGCTTCTATATCATCATTCAACATAACGAAACTAAAGAACTAGGTTTTGCCAAAGTACAGGTTTTAAATATGGGCAAATAGTAATTCAGAAGGAATAGGTAGCCTAAAACCACTTTTCAGAGTACCCCAAACTGCCAATCGCCCCCCAAGCATTGCTGAACACTCAGTTAGCAAAGGAACTCACTGGAAGCTAAAAAAGCTGAAGGAAAACCTACACCCAACACTACTTTGCTGCCTTCAGCGCCACAGCGTAAACAACTGAAATCAAGTTTACCTTTCTTGAAGTGTAGATATCGAAAAATGGTTTATTTCGAACACTGAATGGTTCCTGTGCTTTGTCGATAAGACCAGTCTTCATCTTTTCATGTCGTGGAAATATAATCTCTTTCTCTATACATGCAAGTCGAACATTAAAATCACAGTCTCCAACAGGTTGTCCCTGCCAAGTTACAAAAACCAGTATTAAAACCAAACACTTACCAAATTATTTGAACAGTCTAACTTGTCCTTACACAATATTTAGAATCATACAGATACATAAAAATATTATCAAATCACTACATGTTTTTGCCAAATACTTGGTTTTCAAGCATTTGTCTCAGCCTGTAAGAGGTTTAATCAAATCAAAGTTCACAGAAAGATAAAAACCTATAGCACATATTCAAGCATATATGAGTTAAATACCTAAATACCTTTAAAGTTCAGCAAAATAATTTAAATATTCCCTAATTATAGCTTTAGATACAGCAGCTACATACTTTTCCACATAGTTTTCCTCTGAAGTCATTTAGCTCATTTGGTTCATAATACTTTTAATGACAACACAACAATGTGATTTACACAGTTAAGCAAACTCACTGCTTTAAATATACTATATTGATGCCTTGAAAGAAGCATTGATTATGTAAATGTTCACTTTTCTGTCATAGAAAAGAGAAAAATATAGCTGCAGTCGGAAAATGGGCCAATAAACAGCAACTGCAAAAAAATGCAAGATATGTGATGGCTCGGTCACAAAAAGGTAGTAAAAGCCCTTTTCTAAGTCTCAGTAGTGTACTCTGACCTTTCAAGATCTGAAATAAAACAGCAGCCTTACATTGCTCTTTATACATTTGGTGCATTGCACCAGATCAGTATGAGCATTCAAAATGCGCATCTGTCAGATTAATAATTGTTCGCAATGGAGATTATTATATTTTGAGCATTAGATAGTGAGGAGAACACACTGTGGGTATCACTGAGAAAATAAGCAACTGGCAACTTATAAATTCTAAAGTTAGTTTCAATCAGTCATGCCACCTTCATAGCAATAAGGCACAAAACTCATAGATTTGCATTGTTACAAGCACGATACAACATTGGAAGTTATTTATGTGAGATCATCCCTCATTTTGCCACCCCATTCGCACAAAAAGATAATTTTGAAAAAACTGTCCCTTTCAAGGTCCACAGAGAATAACCTCAAAGAGCTTTGGCTTCAAAACCAGAATTTTTCAAAAGTTGAAAGCAACGAGCACAGGGGAAGACATGGGACTCTAACCATCAATGGCAGTAGTACAGATGAGCAGAGAACCAGCAACCAGATATTTCCTGTACTAAACACAGCTAGAAGAGAAATGGAAAGAGAATCTAAAAGGAAAAAAGCCCTGCTCTAATGCGCATCAAAGAGAATCAGAACTGGTCAATCTGAAAGAATGCAAAGGAAATAAATGGCAAAATGACATCCTGATGAGGCATACAAAGGTAAGAGATAAAATGAGTAGTATCCAAAAAGATATCTTAATTAGGTGAAAAACAGAATGCCAATTTTAGACCAACATGAGTTTAATCAACTTCTTTCCAAACTCATTCTCGATTTCACCAGAATCTTCTGCATTTCGTGCTCCCAAAGGGGCATTAAGTTTCTCTTACATTTCTTTCTTAGCATTAGGTCCTTACTAGACCTCTATCAAAAGTCCTCAATTGTTCATTGCAACAGCTTTAAGAACTATGCATTGCTCCCATACCACATGTAATTCACAACCGCTTTCTTACAGGACTCGGCTTCAATTTATATGAGGAGAGGCAGCACAGCCACCATTACTTGGGAGGGAAGCACATTCTGCACAAAGCCAGTGACCACGTGGGTGAAATGTCTCCTAATCTCTGGTCATTGATCCATGCTTGTGAAGAAAAAGAAAGCCTATTTGGCTGTTAACTTTGCCTTCACTGTTGCCTGCCTTTCATATATGGAGGTGTTATTAGTAAAGACCCATTCAAATGAATGGAAAATTAGAGTATGGGAAAATCCGAGAGGCAGGAGAGTGGCTCACTCTTTATTCATTCATTGCAGAACACGGCTATGTGATCCACAGATTTTTAAGGGCCCGACACAAAATTCTGGAGAATTCTTTCTTCTCCCATGTACAGCATACTTGAGAACTCATCTATACAGTGATTGAGCTTGTCCTGGTTTGTAAATATAATTAAAACATAGAAAACATATCTTGACTGTTGTAACAACTGACTGAAGAACTAATTGAAGAATTCTTTCCTGGGAAATGCATATACACATTTTTTTTATTATTTCAAAGAACACCATAAACCATTCTCTAGGTAAGTTCCAGCAAGATCTAGTGCACATGCTCTCTTCCCTACAGTAGCCTTTCCACTCAGTCACATTTTATGAGTAGGTCTTAAAGAGGAAATGAACTAATTTCAAATATTTGAGCTTCCAATAAGCAGTAAAGTTATTCAGAGAGCTTCTTTACAATGATTCATTCAAAAAATGCTTTTGCATAGTGACTTAAATTTATTTCAATCCCTTAATAGTTAAATTAAAAGCTAAGATGACTTCATATGCATCATAAACCAGCTGAATCACTTTCTTTTCCTTTAAATAATCCTTTCACTTCTTACATCTACTTGGAACTAATTATTTCCTGCAGCTCTGCCAATCATGTATTTTTATTTCAAAGCTTGTTAAGCAGAAGGGTATATTACCACTAGGTTCCATCATATAAAGGTCAGAACTAGGCTGACATAAGATTATATGAGATGGGAAAACACAGATAATGCTGCTGAGCAACTTCTTCATCAGCCAAGTAAACTAAGAAGTTAAGGAATATTTCATTCTCCCAAAAGCACAGGACATTAGCAATAAGAAAATTAACATAACATTGAATTTAAATCAAGGTCATACTGAATAAAAGCAATATTGGAGGAGGAGGGCTTTTTCTTTGTTATCAGACACTTGCCATAATTACAAAAAATGGTGCTAATATACAATGTATTTATCCCAGACAGATCAAAAACCTAAAAGTGGTAAAATCCTAGTTTTTAGCAAATAAGTAGGAGGGTAACGTAGGCTGCACTAAATAATTTGCAGACCTTGACAAAAACAGGAAAAGATTATTTAGTATATAAAGCACACATTTAAAACTTGTCCAAAAAAAAAAAAAGACATTGATGCATGTATAATCTAAACCCAGGCAACAAATACTAGCATGTTTTTAGGCAATATAGATGTTTTATTAATTTAAGCATTCAGATGTTTGAGATTTTATTTCAATATGTAAGTTTTTACTTGTCCGAGAAGGATGAGGGTCACCACTGCCTAACAGCGCAGTTACTGGAGTGCATTAGATGATAATTCCCGTTCTAGACATTTTTAACCTAAAATAAGTTTGTTAGCAAAGGGTAAAACAAAATTAACAAGTAGCATGTGTTTCCTATCTATGCTAGAAAGTTACACTTCCCCCTCATAGTAATTAAAATGTATCCTGAAGCAAAATATCATTTAGACAAGCCTCAAGAAAGGAGTCATCTGTTGAATCAACACCTCTTCCTCAAGCAGCTGAATTCCTTTCACCTGTTGAAACTGTGCATTGCACTAAGAGGTCACAGCATGAAGTAGGCTTGCAATAGATGTGACACTTTAAAATACTGTTTTGATTTTAAATGCAATCCTCCACACATCCTCGAAACATGAGATTTCTACAGAGCTTTGAAATCCACCCAGGATTGAACATTTCTAAATTTAAACTTACAATATTTCAAATTAACTTCCCACTAGAACCCGTACACAGTAAGTCACATAAGAACCTAGTGTACCACAAAAGAAATACATGTTTAAAAATACTAAAAAAACAGGGTCTGCAGCTCATTTAATATCCATTGTCTTGAGGGAGTGGGGGAAGGCAATTTATTTGCTGAAAGGAGCTTAAAAAAAAAAAAAAAAAAATCACAGTCCCAATAACATTCCTCCAGATGGGTGCTGAGAGACTGAATTTGGTCAACCGTTAGGCTGTTCCTATGCTGTAGCTCCTGCCCTCCACCTGGTTCACAGAGACCTCTGTGTTGAAGTCATAACCTCATGCCGATACGGCTACAAGGGCTGGTGAGTAACTCAAATCCCAGGTCATTAAATACAGGAAGACAGCAGGAATGGCTGAGATGGGTGTAAGAGGATAATGGGATTTCTGCTGCACGCTCTGTCTCAGTCCCTTCTCTCTCTGCAAGGAGAAAGGTACCCCTGAGGAGGTACCATCACCCTCCAGGTTTAAGTCTCCCTTCCCCTGCCTCTAAGGTTGACCTTGTGACTACAGCTCAGTAAATTTCATGAGCCTTACAATGGAAAGTCCTTTACCTAGATGGATGCAGCACAGATAACAAAATGGGGTATGTAGGTGCTAAATCCCATTAAAGTACTTTCTCTTGGAATTTGATACTTCTCCGGCTTTTTCCCAATGCAGGTATAGTGAAAAGAAAAATAATGCCTGGGCCTGTGTACACAGCTGATAACTAGCTTGGGCCAGGATAAACTGAGAATATTTATTCTTCTCCTCCATGAGATATGGTTCGAAGCCTACCTGCCAGCAAAGCACGCTCCATTTGCTGCTGCAAAGCGGTGACTAAGACATGAATAATTCAGCACATACACGCATATACGTTCCGCGCACGTCTTCGCGTATGGAGCCATAGCGGAACATATGTCACAACTGTCTTAGCTTTAATGAATTTGAGAGAAAAATAAAGAATAAGCTCAGGTTGATATTCTACCCTGAATTTAACATAATTATTGACAATTCAAGGCACCCACAGCCAACATCTGCATTTCCAACGAAAGCCCATTATTAGTTCTCCCATCTTCTGAAGACCATGCAGTCTAATATTTTGCGGTTTATATTAATGGTCTGGCACGTATTTCTTCCGACCATGGTTTTATAGATGCAGCTATTTTTTTGATACACATAGCTTTTATATAAAAACAATTTGAAGGTGGTGTTTCACTCTCCAAATAAGATTATGACTATATTCAATCACCTAAAAGGTTTTTTAATTTCCGATGAAGTTTTCTTTTAAAAACAGGATTAGAAGTAAAGTATTAGAGAAATGAAAAATTTTGTAGAATTATGACTCTTAAGTTTTTCATTTCTAAAAGGTGAAAGGCAAGACAACCATTATAATCTGAAAATACATTTTAAAATTTGCTTTTTCTAACTTTTATCACTCAAATATTCAAAACAGATATGGTAACAGCAAGGAATTTAGCAGTTTCAAAATGGTTTCTAAAATTTATCTTGGCATCAATGAGGTACAGCATGTGAAATATTGTTTCAATTGTAACAATTCAACCAACGTGCTGCAGGAACATAATTACTATTTATATGTTGTCAGCTTATACAATGGAATATTGCTTTGATTTACCACAGAACAAAAATTGGTTTGGGGAATCAGACTTATTAAAAAGATTGCTTATGACATGTATTAAATTATTTGTATTTCCTTTTAAAAAAAAAATTCACTGAAAATAAATTCAAATATGTATGAATCAACAAAGGAAAGAAGTTTGTAGCCCATGCATAAACATCAAGGCCTAACAGAACATACAAATATAGCTCCACACTTTTTTTTTTATTAGCAAACATAAGTTGAACGAAACAGCAGGACTGTCAAAACTGTGACTAAACAGATAAGATCAAAACAGAAAAAGTAGACTGTACTACAACATTGCTCCCTTCCTCACTCTTATCCTCCTTGGATTGCTCAAAACAGAATAAAAATTCAAGATAAAAACCGTAAAACTTTACAACTACAAGCGGATGAGAAGTACACTTCACCAGTGTAAAGGTAACGCAGAATACTTAGATAGAAGGCAGAATACTTACGATCAGTTGAAGTGACTGAATTATGATTCTCACCACTGACATTGTGCAATAAAGAGGCAGACTTATGGAAACGGTCAATGGATGAACACCTAAGCCCTCTCTTTTGAAAACAAAGCTCCAGTTAGGCGCTGAAAGCTTAGTAGCTGCTATTTTGGGAGCACAGACAACTCAGTACAATTCATTGTTTGATTGCATGTACAGTGGCTTCATTTAGGATCTTTATAATCCTTATAAATCCTTCTGAGCCTTCAAAAACAGAACTCAATAAGGGGATTTTACTGGGATGTAAATGATTAAAACCAAAAGGAATTATATTCTGTCTAGACTGGCTGCCTCCCCTCAAGTAATCTGGGGAGTAGATGAACTTACCATTTGTAATTACAGAAGTAAAAGTCATAATTCTAATAACCCATAACTATAAAATATATTCATCATCATCGGATATTTACACACAAAAAGATTGTACATGGTTCCCCCAGGGGAATATAAATTTAAATAATTTATTTTGCACTGAATTTAGGCTATCTCCAAAACCAAATATCGAACACAGGGCTTTCCTGCTTATGTTTTTTCCAATTATTTTTCCTAGTGCTGTGTTGCACATAGTACGGAGGCATCCTTCCCCTAACTGCAACAGATACTAGATGGTCCAGTCGATATTTTCTCTTTCTGCTTCTACACTCCTCACACTCTCTTCCTTTCTACCAGCCATTCACAGTGACTCTTCGTAAGAATAGCTATTGCTGGGTTTTTACAGGGCTGTCTTTCTGATGAAGAGTTATCACTCCAGTGAATTAAAGAACCATGAGAAAATTCCTACATCTTAAAGACATTATTCAGGGCATTTCACACTTGAAAAGATTGCGCCATTGATTTTTTTAGAATATAAATTATTTCATAGTATTTAAAATAAGACTGCCTAGTACAGTAAGTATAAAGGCTCCTAAAAACTAGAAAAGAGAAAAAAAAAATTAGTAACAATGAGCACTGATTCACAAATACTATCTTAGAAAAGGAACCCCTACCTTTCCTAAACCATGATAGAACTAAAAATTAAGTATCGCCTTGTAATAGATGTTATACTCCTGAAGACTTGTAAAAGATCTAACTTCAGTACACAATCTGTCTTTAATATATCTAGTTCATTGTGCGCATGGTTAACTTACGAGTAAGAAATACTGATTAATTACTATTATACTTATTTCAAAAGAAAAGTGGTATTTTTCTTCATATTTCTTTTAAATAAGAGAAATATTCTAAAAAGGATGAAAATATGGCCTTCACATTCTCTCCTAGACTATAACAGTCACTCAGGTTATTCAAACATATTAGCCATGGAAAAGAAAATATTAGAGAGGTCCTGCTTTCACTTTCATAAAACCTATCCTGAATTATATAGTTATTTTAGATTTGGTACATCCTTCTGATTAGCTTTGATTATTTTTTTTCTTTAGTTCTTTTCTCCTAGAAACAGGAAAAAGATGGGAAGGCAAGAGATGGGGAGGAAGCTGAAAATATGAAGTATTACGGCTAGATTAATTGTAGAAAAGGAGGAATTAAAACTAAGTTCGGGAAATAAGACATTACAACATTTGAACACACTCCTTCTGCTTCCATATGATATCCCCCCCAACCATCCTCTATTTTGCCTACAGTTTTTCCTGTTTTGAAATATACTGGACAAAAAAAGCCCTGTGTTAGACTTCATTCCCAGTACTTAGGAAATTGGACATGATAATGCAACTGGAAAACCTGCCCCACTGTAAAGTTTTTCACACTTTCCACTTCAGTTGTAATCACTGCCAGATTCTTGAGAGATCTGAATATTTGCCTGAGACAGAAGTTGGGTTTAAGTCCACTTGGCAGTTCCTATGGGAATGACTGTTAGAAACTGCAAGCTGAGGGAGGCAGTTTTTCTATTTAATCGTATGTTACAGTTCCTAGCACAACAAGAAGATAAAAAAACATTGCAAATAAAAAGTGAGTGTTTTTAAGGCTAAAAATGTGAGAGGCAGAAAACTGTTTAGTAAAAATATTGAGAAAAGCTATATAAAGAGACCTTCTAAGAATAAAAATTTATTTGTGGACTTTATTTTCTAAATTGTATAAGGTTTGAAATATTTCAGAGTTATTTTCATTTACAATGCAACTTAAACTTACAGGTCTCGCTTCATATTTTTTGTAGCAAGTTTCATGGTTTGCTGAAAAAGTGTTACAGCAGAGTAAGCAAGTAAGAGTAAAACCTACAGAACCCGAACAACCGAAAAATATAACGGGTTTAATATCGTGGCGACTTCTAAAGCTGCTCTTGGAGAACCACTTGTCCCCATATCTCTCTCCCAGGAGCAACGCTTTGTGCCTCTTCCCCTGACAATTATACTAGCGATAATCTGCCATTCAAAAAGGTTCTCATGAGACATGCTTCATGTTAAGGTGTGGAAGCACTTACCTTTGGGGAATAAAACAAGACATGACAAAATTTAATACAGTCCCTTTGCTTTTATATAATATTCCATTAAGCATTCTTTATTTTGGCAAATATGGAAAACAAACCACCTTCACTGCAATCCATAGTGCCCCCTGGGTTGGGAAAAGGAGGCTCTAACTCAGAGATGCAAGGGGAAGGAAGAAAACAGATATATTTTTCACACAGTCTAACCAGCAAGTAAAAAGTCAACCTTCAAACTAACTACAATGCTAGAGAATACTCCCCAACAACAAGCAGCTTATTAGATAAAACATATAAAATGAAGAACACAAAAACACCAAAGATATCCTGGTCAACATGTACTAGTTACCACTCTTCAGCAATAATTTTCCTTTTGTAGGCATCATAGCAAAAGAGTGTTTTAAAAATATAGATGCAAAAATGCATAAAAATGCTACTTTTCAGTTGCATATGCACTTTACTCAAGCACAAGGAGCAACAGGGAAGAAAACACAAATTATCCATTCAGAAGTTTACAGAATAGGTAAGGAGATTTGCAAATTCTGCTGCTCAGACATACAAGTCAGGTTTTCAATAATGAATAAAAGATGATCAAAAGGGAAGGGGAATAAGACAGGAAAGACTTTGAAAAAGACAACTAGCTAAGATGCATTTCTGTCAATCCATCTCCACAGATCCAAAAGCTTCTACCGGATCACTCCCTTACCGTGTTGATTCTCCATTTTATAAGTTCTTCTAGCCCACCATTTGTTGCCCTCCCTATGCTGTAATGCTACTCTATTCATATAGCCTAAAGAATACCAAAACACATTACCTGGCCAAGTTGTCCCTGCTCTCAGTAAACTGCATTATGAAAATGGGAGGAGGAAGAGAAAGCAGTGGCACTATCAGCTGTGTAACCTCACAAATTCAAGCAAGGGATTTAGAAATAGCAGAGAGGCTCTGGTATTGAGGTGTCAGAGCAGCGCAGCCACAAGAAATCTTAATGCAACTCTTCAGTGTGACACCAGAAAGCAAAGTGAGACGCAATTGAGTAGATGCTCTGTATTTCATTTACCTGACACCTCTGAGCCATGATAGAATGAAGTGATATATACAGATTTTGAGAACATAACACACAGTAAGAGCACTGCTACAAACATTTGGATGCGTGTTAGGTATGTCTCCGCAAGAAATAATAGAAAGGCTGCAAGAGCAAACACATAAATGCATCCTCATTTTCCAGGGTACTATTAGTAATAAAGGCATTTTAAATCTGTGTTTTGAGGTGGTACCATTTGAGAAATAACCTCAGAATTAAAAGGAAGAGCAGAAGGGTCACTGGCAGCCAGGTGCATTTGTAAACAGAAAAGATGCAATTAAACGCTTGCATCTCTGAATTGTGCCCTCAAAATTTTCACAGTACATTTTTAAGATAAGGTTAATAGGCTAATAAATGAGAGACAGCGTGTGCTGTGAGCTTTACATCACTTTAAAATGAGGTTTGTAACGGAAAAGTCAGACATGGTAATATTTTACAGGGATTTAAAACAAAAATTTTTCATGCATGAATTCAATGAGCACATTGGCTGTGGGCAGGATTTATGACCAGCATATCTGTTTACCACGACAAATTTTATCTAATAGCTACAGCATTGTTATGCATAATGACAACCAAAGAAATCTTGATCTTGACTTAATTTAATGCACAGAGCATTAGGAAATTTAATCAAAATTCTACCTCCTTTCTAAACATTAAAATAATTATTCTTTTTCAAGCATTCAGTCTATTCTTACCATTGCAATCTGGTCTCATGAAAACTTGGCTAGGGTTTAAAAATTTAAAGGCCAGGGTTAGAAAGTAAGAAGAAAGTACTATTTATTTTCAGCGTCTTTGCTAAGAATGCATTAATTAGATCCTACATTATGCCAGTACTAGCTTTTATTACTTAACTAAGGAAGAAAATAATTGCTTAAGTTTAGTGTCTATACATCTATATGTAGCTATTGAATGTGATATATATGAATATATATTCATATATCATGAGCTATATGAATACGATGAGAAAAAGCCTCTCAAAACAAGGTTTCTCAGGAAGAGCTGTCTCAAAGATGACTGGAGAATGAAGATGTTCTTTTGTGGATTGTTTCTGATGAGTAGGGATTTGGATTTACTTGTATTTACTTCGGGGACTGTTAATTATTCTATTGTCAGCTTCCTCTGTTACATTAGAATTACCCACCAAATTTGAACTTTTTATTCACTATTCAGGTGAAAGAGGTAATGCCATACAGTTACAGTTGTTATAATAATGAACTCAACTACATACAGACACAAATCAGGAAGCTGAAGAGTAACCTGCATTGCAAGGATTTAGCTCTGTACTCATTAATACTAAACACCGTAAGGAACTAGCCTTTTATGTTTGAAGGAATACGAAAAAAACAGATTTCATGTGTGGAGAGCACACGCACAACCAGTGACATAAATGTGGACCAAAAAAACCCTCAATTAAAATTTTAAAAGCCAAATAAATACATGCATTTTTAAGAAAAAAATTGTCACTCTTCAATGAGAAAAACATTCTTCTCAGAAAAAAAATTCCGTTTAGGCTGTAAGACAAGATAAACTGTGTTACAATTGATTTCTACTTCTAGAAACATTTCACATGCCAAACATGACTTGACAGGTTAATGACGTCTTTCCCATATTGGTACCATCTTCTCCATAGACAAGCAGAAGTGGCATACTAGTTTTGATGCTTCTTGGATCTTGCTTTACTCTCCATAACAGAATTCTTCTGTATGTCATGATATACTACTATGTTTTATTCCACATTATTTCCTCTCTTCTTTTCAATGTAAGGAGCCTTCTTGTCCTCTGCCCTAAGCCCCTAAAGGCATATTAACGGCAGAATACCTGACATTTCACAAAACAGCACCTTCTGAACTTCAGAGAGGTGAGCCCCAAGTCTGTGAACTAGAAAACACTCTGGGTACAACTACACTGGTGAACCAATACAGCCTCATCTCTGGCCCTGAAGCCACCGGCTGTCTGACCACGTTCATACTCTCACTCTCCAAAAGAGGATGACGACATCTCAGAACACCTGCTAATAATGGTCCCTGAGCAATGTTAAATTTTAAACTATTCCTGAGAATTGCTCAAGAGCACTGTAGCCAACCAAGGCCAAAACTGTGCCAGGGACCATTTTAACTACTTAAAAAAAAGAGGATAAAGTTTCAGTAGCAGGACCCCGCCCCTTGCATAGTTTCATTTCTTAGAATAGGTGTACGCAGCCTCTTAGGGTGGGCTTTGAAAGATGATTTTACGTACTCTGAGTTGCTCTTTATAGAAAGAACCAAGTGAAGCAGAAAAGAAAAAGCAGGGATTGCTTTGGGTTTCATCAGAGTTGAGGTCAAAAGGTGGGCTTATTTCACTAGCATATAGCTTCCTTCCTATGAATTTCATTTTAGCATGTGAGATGAAAGCAGTGACAGAGCAATGTCATATTTTGAGTTGCTATTAACAACAATCAACATCATGATTCAGACTGAAGAAGATGACAACAAAAAAAACTTTTTTAATCTCCTGAAGAATCATTTGGTTTTCCTGACAGAGGCATCTCTTATAACACAATGGGATGCGTTACCACAAGCTTCGAGAAACTAGATGTCACAGAAACAGTGATTAAAAAGAAATGAAGTCAAAGGGTTCCATCAGCATCCCTGAAGACTGACGTTTGCAGCAGCTATAGGTGATAAGCATCAGAATTCAATACAAAATTTATCATGGAAAGAGACAGCCAAGATAGATTATATCCATGTTTCCTTAAGAACTCCAGTATAGGTCTCTCCCAATCACTGAAACCCAACTTTTATTTTTTCCTTCTTCCTAAGACTTCTCCTGTGTAAACACCTACAGCCAAATACACAGTACTTATTTCAACCTCTTTCAGTCTATTTTCTTGTTTTCCTTCAGTTACTTCTAGAAGGCTGCTGTAGTCTGTTCCTGATATACCACAGCAAAATCGAAAAGTGAATTATCAATAAGCCTCACCAATAACCATGTGATTAAAATTTATAAAAGGTAGGTTTCTGTCCACTCACTTTCTCTCATTTTTCTCCCTTATTACTCTCTTTCGTTTCTTTCCACAGCCTCTACTCACTGTTAAGTTTCTGTTACCACTCTCTCCTGATGATCACATCATCCTTGTTTAAGGTGACTTCCTTTCCCCCCTCTAGGTCACACTTTGAAGAAATCCTGACTAAGTCTGAAGAAAGATCCCGTGATGTACTGAAACTGAGCTCTGTGATTCCATGATGTTCTCTCAAAATCATAGTATTGTACATAAAATGAAAACCCTTACTTTTACTCCCAGCTGATGCATTACTAGCAGACTGCTACTTCTCTTAAATCTCAAATGGACATTTGTTTCTTAAACACTTAACTTTTCAAATGCCAGAGCTGCACGGGACAAATTGAACACAACTATTTATAGTTTGGGATCTTTATTTTTTAGGCTGAAACATTAAATGTACAGCTTTAAGAATAAACGTACCCTCTCACCATTTCTGCTCATAAAAAGCAACACTGCTCGTGGTATTTAGTTAACTTGGAAACAGAGAAGCCAGGCTAAGCTCTTCGGGCTTCCTTTAGGTATCAGTCTTCAGTCCTGCATGTCCCCTTATTAAAAGCCAGAGAAATATGGCATAGAACAGAGATAAGGTTTCCCTGTCTCACTTCCAAACACTAACTTTAACACTATTTAGCCCCCTAAAACCAAGATAATGAAAAACTAAAATAAATACAAGAATGGTGTACACTGCAATTTTGAAGCATGACAATAATGCTGGCCAAATATACTGAGAATAGTTCAAAGTGATATTACAGTAAATGACATTTGGAAATTTTAAATTATATTATTTTGTTGTGATCTAAAATTTAATTCCATGATTTTTCTGTCTACATGTTAACAGCTTTCACTGTACTATTTACAGTCATCCTGAGGGGCACAAGTTGACATAAATCTTACTATAAATACATGGTGCGTTCTGAAAAACTATATATTGCCTTATTTTAGTACCAACTTCTGTATTTCTGTGTTAGTGCTGGTCATCCTAACACACAAATTCCCAGCAGTATTAATAGTGCACATAAGTCTTTGGGACTTAATGTGGAATTTGTGAATGCAGTATTTCAGAATGAATCTTCCGACAAAGCCAGAAAACTTTGTAACGCTTAGCTGGTATGTGATGGTGTGCAAGCAAAATAGGTTGAGCATTTGAGAATAGGGTCAGCTGAAAATATCTCTAGTTCACTAGGCCTGACTTAAACATGAGGTTTGCCTGAGCAAAGGTGTTTATCAACAGGGTTTGTATTCACATTTGCCCAGCTGCAATGTCGCATCTCTGACAGCAGAGTATGCCGAGTCACTGTGGAGGATGAGATGGGGGACATGCTGGAAATCTTGTAACTCATATGACAGACAGTGAGTACGGTAACTCCACCATTCACCTTCAGAAGACACAACCATTTTCAAGATCAAAAGGAGCAACGTTGAACTCCAGAGCACCTCATATAGCTGTCTGTCAGGTTGTTTTGGGGGTTCTTTTTGGAGGGGGGGTGTTTTGTTTCGGGGGGAGGGTGTTTTGTTTTGTTTTGTTTTTAAACAGGACTGATGCTATGTGTAATTATTTGATTTGAAGTTCTGCTAGGAAAATTTACACATATCTAACTTACATAACTTAAAAAGAAACTTATCCTCTCTTGCCAATTACAAGTTTTCAATACATTTACCTCTCTTGGTGATAAAATTCTGCTGATCATTTCTTGCCAAGCCAAACATCCTCAGGTGCCCAGTTTTGTAATTAAGCTTCTAAAATTAACCTAAAAACTACTGTGCTTTTAAATTTTTGTAGTAGGACCATTACTAATGACTTCTTGCAGCTGAAGCCCTGCTTGTACTCATACTGATAACACTATCTTAATTTGTCCTAGACATTAAAATAGTATTACGTAGTAACTAACTCCTCTCTCTCATTCCCAGTGCATTTAAAAAACAAACAAACAAAACCAAACAAGCTTTAAAGCATTTACAGTCCTGCTCAAAAGCAGACTTTTCCCAAACCTTAACAATCGTCTGTAAACCCTCTGATCATTTTTCCTGTTTGCCAAGTGGGATTCTTCATGTTAAGTCTGGACACGTCGCTACAAATGAGGGTTTCCTCCCCTTCCACTCCAAAAAAATGTATCACCAAAATAATGATGACTTTTGAAAAGTGTTCATTTTGCTAGGACAGTTATGCATATCCCAAACTGAGAGAAGGAGGAGACTGTACACTTCTTACATTTATTTTTCAAAGGGAGAGCAACAGCAGTGAATGGCAGATTAGACACAACGTGAGAGTAGAGACAAGGAAAGACACGAAGGTAAATAAACATGCAACCACAGGTGGAGGAACAAGTAAGAAAATGTAAAGGAAAAATGAGAAGTCAGGAGTGGTTTTAGAAGATCGTATTTTTCAGAAGTCTACAAGGAATTTCTGTTTACTGAAAAGTCCTAATCATAGGAGGGATCCAGGAAACTAACACCTACTTTTCAGAAAAGGTTAAAGAAAAGATCATCAAGATGCAGAATTAAAATGAGTTAACAAAAAGCTTCTATTCCTAATCTAACACATATTCCCCACAAACTATTACTTTTAAAAGCAGCTGTCCTAAGTCACAGTATGAGTACACTTCCAAGAATACCAAAGTCATTTTTGGTGACTAGCACCATGCCTACATTTGCAACTCCCACTTATGCTGAGTGGCCTACTGGAGCTGAGTAGTATCTTACTCAAGTCTGGAGAGTCAATGGTAGTTTAGGAAGTCTGAAATGCACTATGGTTTAGCAATACTGTTTGTCCTGTTAGGAGCACTGAAACAATAATTTTGTTTTTCCAGAAGCACTAGCAGATACTAGAGTTTTTTTCCATGGCTATTTAGTCACAGGTCTAGTGACTAAATTTAACATATTGTTGTGGTTTAACTACAGTAGGCAGCTAAGGCCCACACAGCCGCTCACCCACTCCCCCCACAACTGGATGGGGGAAAGAATTGAAAGGGTAAAAGTATGAAAACTCATGGGTTGAGACAGACAGTTTCATACATAAAGCAAAAGCCGCACACGCAAGCAAAGGAAACCAAGGAATTGATTCACTGCTTCCCATCGGCAGGCAGGTGTTCAGCCATCCCCAGGAAAGCAGGGCTCCATCACGCCTAATGGTTACTTGGGAAGACAAACGCCATCACTCTGAACATCCCCCTTTACTCTCTCTTACTCCAGCTTTTATTGCTGAGCACAACGTCACATGGTATGGGATATCCCTTTGGTCAGTTGGGGTCAGCTGTCCCAGCTGTGTCCCCTCCCAACTTCTTGTGCACTCCCAGCCCACTCAGTGGTGGGGCGGTGTGAGAGGCAGAAAAGGACTTGAGGCTGTATAAACACTGCTCTGCAATAGCTAAAACATACCTGTGTTATCAGCACTGTTCTGGTCACAAATCCAAAACACAGTACCATATGAGCTACTATGAAGAAAATTAACTCTATCCCAACCAAAACCAGTACACAATTTCTGTTTTCACAAAATTATTTTAAATATTGTTTTAAAAATATATATATGGTTAAGTTGATCCTTCCTGAAGGACATTTTCTCTTCCTTAGACATAACAGAGAAATCACTAGAAAATTTAATTCATAATAAGGGTTAACAAGTGGAACACGTTGTCAAGGTTAGTTCTTCAAAAAAGCTTCAGTAGGAGACCCTGCCATAAGACCCCTGACTAACTTCAAATTCCACATATATCATGATTTTGAGGGGAAAAATACAAGAAATAATGAGTTTAAAAAAAAAAATAATCTATAAAAGATAACATACAAGAGCCCTTTGGTGATGTTCAAACCTTTACCATATTTGAAAGCTGCTTTAAAGAAAAAAAGTTTCCTATTTTCTGTACTGTTTAACAGCTCCTTCTTGTGACCACAAAGACTTTATTCCTAGCGGTCAAAAAAGGCTTCTCCTTTTCCACAACTTCCACAATATATTTCTTTACTACATATTTGCCCTACAGCCAGTGTAAACAGGAGAGAATCATAGAATCGTTAAGGTTGGAAAAGACCATTAAGATCATCAAGTCCAACCATCAACCCAGTACCCATGCCCACTGCTGTTGAGGACTTAACAGAAACCGGTTTCAAAGAGAAATTTGAGAAAGAGGTGATGGAGCAGCCTAACAAGGACCACTGTGATGGTCTGGTAACAAATACACCACTTACAGGCTAACTTCTCCATCCCCTCTCAATTTCACTGCCTAAATAGTTCAAACATGCTCTAGAAATGGGAAATTTTCCAACAGTGTTTCAAATCACCATGTTTTCTTGAGCAGGTGGAAACAAAACAACGCCTATTATAAGGCTGCTTTCAATCTTAATTCTGATGCATTGCTTGTTATCGAGCTACAAAATACCCAAACACTTTTGGTGTTTATATTTACTCTGAAGCTCTTACTTATACAAATAAGATTAAAATGGAAATGGGAATCACTAACTAATGATAAAAGCAATAAAACTAAAAGTACTTACATTAAACTTAATAATGTCATATATCAAGTACCGAGGGACAACCTGTCCATTAACCTTGTCGATGATCATTTCCTTAAAAGAAAAGAGATGACATTTACATTTATTTCATGAATATAGAACAATGTCAACACACTTATACTTCGTGCACGTACCTGTACGCGTAATGCAAGCAAACACTGGCCACATCTTTAGTATCAGAAAGATTTTACAATAGGTCAGGATTATAAAAATATTATTATGGTCCTAAATGTCTCTCATGAAGCGTTCAGTAAGAAGCCAGGAAGCTGTACTAAGGCTCCACATTCTGATCTGCAACATTTATACATTAGTTTCACCACAGCTTTCAAAATCACTACCTTTCTTGAGTCAATAATGAGTTTTTAGAAATCTCAGTAAGAACTGCGATCCTAAGTCAACCAAGCACTTTCGGAAATCTCACCTACAATAAGAAGTACAACAGCAAGGAAGTAAAGAACAAGCATTAACATCCATTTTCTATGCTCAGGTGGGATCTTTTCACGTTAACAGTGTCCTAGGCAGCAGTGACAACTGCAATTTGCTTGAATGTTGCATTGTGACTAAACGGTAGAGTTCCTTCAAAGGGAAATATCACAGATACTATCTGTAGCACATGAAATTAGTTAACATTCAATATATAGTGGTAAACGATCTTGAAAATATGTCAGCTAGAACAGAAAATTATGATCAACATCCAAACACAAAAGTGTTTCCTGAACTTAATGGTACATACAAAAATAAATCTTACATGCTGGTGCTTACATCTGTAACTCAGGCTTCCTATGATATGAATTAGACATAGTTTATTAGTTCGATAAACTAGTAAGAAATACTTAGTTTCATATAAACTAGTTATGATTGAAAATGGTAACACTCAACCAATTGGTAGGTCTCTTTCAGAGACAACTTTGAAATATTCACTTCTCTAAATGCAATCAATTGTCTCCCTGCTCCCCTCCCCCTGCCCAATTCTTGGTTAATAAGTTAGTTGTATCAGCTAAGGATTTTTTGCTGCCAATATCAGGTTTAAATTCCAAATTCACACATACAAGATAAAACAATTGGAAAAGGTGAAAATATTTCACTATAACATGATGAAAACAAAATTGTGAGCTCACGAATTATTCCAAAAGAGAACCTTGCATCAACTCAAATTAATTTTGTTTCGTTTGTTTTTGCTAGGTCAGTAGCATTTTTATGTTTTACAACCTTTTAACTTCTTTTAGAATCCATAACTGCTACAAAGTAAACCCAAACAAAAGTCTTAATGTAAGATTGATTTTAAGTCTGTAAACTTACCAAGCTTCTTGAATTGTACCTACTATTTAATCACATTTGGCTTTGAAAAATAAGCAAGCAGTTGTAAAAATATAGATTTGTTTTAAAGCAAACACAAAGCTTGAAGCATTTAAAACTAAACCATCGGGAACTATAAGTTGCCTACTTAATATTTTGGAATCTCATCTTCTGTGAACACAATACTGAGATGGAGGTTGGGCTTTCACAGCCAAATGCAGCATTCACAGGTGTTGTGAATGACTAACTGAAGTGATCTTACACATCTTTCCACATTATTAAAAAAAAATCAAATAAGAAAAAATTAATTCAAGGAGTGAAGAATATTCCTGTGTAACATTACAATACCTTATTCTTAACTCTAAAAATCATTTAGTCACAGGTACTGTCAAACAACATTTGACGAAGTCTACATAGAAGTGACGTAACAAAATGCCATTCTGATACTTTCCAGTATCTAGGTAAGACACTGGTGAGCTATCAATCAACGGAACAGCAGATGCAACGCTGCAATGCATTCTTTGACAATACACTTAATAACTAACTGCAAGAACAGATGGAGTAGGTACACCCTAAGAGAGAAAGAAGGCATGCTGTTCAAACCTGGAAGAGTGTGTAAAGATATAATGCAGAAAAAAGAAAAAAAAAAAAAAAAGAAAAAAAGGGAAGAAAAACCTACCAGGAATTCCTGACAGTAATTAAGTGAAATGAATAACAAAGTAAAACTGAAACCAAGGAATGCTACCATATTTCTTTAAAGTTTCAATCACATTAGCAGGTGAAACAAAGTTTTAAAATACATTCAATTGAACATATATTTAAGATTTAAGGACTCATTTCCTCAGCATGCATATTCAGAGCCTCAGCTTTGATGCAAAGCTAGCATTTGTGTGCAAAACTCTGAAAACATTTCAATGCCTGGTGTTACAAGATTTTATGCCTAATTTTCAAAATCTGAATCTCTGGATATTCAGTTTAAGAAGAATTATAAAACACAACCAAGAGGACCAAGAATGATTTTTAAACCTTCTCTGGAATGTCCAGTTTTAACACATAATTAATTTTATAAAGAAACTTTTTCTCTACTTCAGACGTGTATAAACCTTTTTGACTCTATTACTGGTCAAACTAGCCTCTTTCCTCACATCCTCACTTCTTTTCTTCCTCCCCTGCCTCTTGTTCTCTTTTCACATCCTGACTGAAATCCCAGCTACCAGAGCAAATAAACAATAGCACAATATGCCTTAGAAGTAGAGATGACAAATTCCTGCACTGCTCATCTCCATCATGACAACAACATTCACTGCTCCATTAGTTACGCTGATAAAACTGTCATAAGGCAAAAGCTGTAAAGTGATCATAAGAATGTTCAGATTAGAAATACTCTAACACATCATTATTTAACAGTCTGATTTCAGAATCTTCCTTGAAATTATGAGAATTGAAAAATACCTCAGGGAACAGACCTCAAAGGCAAGTTCAGAGACTGTTGGGAAAATGTAGTATTTGAGAAACTGATCACATTCAAACTCACTCATTCTGAGTAATAAACTGATACTATAAGGCTACATTTAAGCCAGTTTTTAGATAACTAAAAACTTAAACACAAAGCCACTCACATGACATAATAGAACACAAAAGTATCCATAAGACACACCTGCATCCATGCATTTCCTCTTATAGACCCCATGTAGATTTACAGCCACTACTGTGTGTTTTAAAATTACCACTGCTAGTAAGTATGATCTTTACCACTTGTCTATTAGCTGCTAGTTTAGGTATTAGCTTAACCTGCAGGCTTGCAGAACAAGGTCCAATGGCCAGTTTCTTTGATGTAATCTGGCAAAATTGTGCAGGTGTTAATCTTCTTTTCTTAATCTTCTGGTGATGCAGAGGATAGTCTTACAGCGTATTAGGAACAGCAATTGTGCTAAGAGCTTTCAGCTGGACAAGTACCAAAAGAACAATGCTGGACTGACAGCTCATGGACTTTTTCTTTTTTCCTTGAATCACACATCTAGCAAGCAACTTGGACTTAAAATAATCCAAAATTTAATCACAAAGCAAAGGATCTCATTTTACCAGCCACTTGCAGAATGTATTTTTTGTTGACACAGAGTATGGAATCAGATCTAATCACACATCTGTTTATAGTTCCTCTACCTCCTGTGCCTTGCCTTTCCTTTGTCTGTTTACCTTTAACACAATTCTAGCCACTGCTGTACTTCAGGAATGAAAAGAGCTGTTTTTTTTTTTTAATCTATTTTGCATAAAGTACCAGACTTTGCAAACTCAAAAAGTTGTAAGTTATTCCATTTCTGAGAGAGCTTACAAATAATTGAGGTCTGTACTGATACAAAAACATGAATCAATCTCAATCTCGCTCTCCACTTCTGGAGTCCTTGGACCTCCTAAGTCTTCAAGCGTGAACAATATTTTATACATAAATAAACTAATATATATACAAAATTGTATTAAAATTGTAAAAAGTATTTCAAGCCTAAGAATACCTCTGCATTTTCTACTCAACTGTTCCAAAGCTAAGCAGAATGCCAAGAAAGTTCCTGAAAATAACTAATTAGTTTTCTTGCATGACAGCCAAAATACTTGAACAAAAATCTATGTATTCCCTCAGATAGCAGTATGGATGCAAAACACTTGGCTTCTAAAGGAATATTTCATATTTTACTAGTCACCTGTAGATAATATACAAATTAGCTTTAATGAGCTTTGCAGAAAACTTTCTTCCATGCCAGGAGAACAATCACCACTGAAGAGCTGGAGATGAGCACAGAGTATTGCAGGAGATCTCTCATCACCCAAGACATAACTGATCATAGTAAGAACTGTTTGCAAGTAATTTCAGCCTGAAGTGAACCATAAATGCATTTGAAATTCTCAGACAACCACATGAAAGGCTTACACCAGAAGCCTTAAAGCAAGTTAACAGATCACTGAATTCATGTAAATTGCCTTTATGAAAGTTTTATATACACTGTCATTCTAAATAAACTTCGGAGAAATTACCTAATCTTTTGTATTCTTAACAACAGTAGTTGTTTTGCTGCATGGCACTGATATCTCTGTTCTGTCTTTCCTTCTTTCTCGTACTTTTTCATATTACTGTAAAGCAATGCCAATTGGGCCACCTCATTCTATACTTTCTTTCTCTGAAAGAGAGAAAGCTACTTCAAGGGCAATAAGTATGAACTACTTAATAAGTATGAACTACTTCAACCTGTGATTAAAGAATTAACTTTAACAGCCCTTCAGCACTAATTAGAAAAATATATTAACACAAAAAAGCCAAATTTTTCTTCCCATGGGTTAAAAAAGAGAAGGAAATCATGCATATTTCCAGAGTAAAGGAACAGTCGTGGAAATTATCATTTGGCATCAACATTAAACAAATATTCAATTATGAAGTTAAGCTGTTTTGATACTTCAAATAATAGGCAAATTTTATTCTCAAACCTGTTGAAAGGAATTCCAATTGAAAAGAAAAATATTCCATCAACAGCTTTTTTTTTTTTTTTTTAAGCTGACCATACTGAAATAAATTTAGAAGTCTGTACTATGAAAAGTATTTGTCCATTGAAAGGTTTTAGTTTTATCTCAAGGTACTTCACTCAACCAATACTTGTTCATTTAATGTCATTTTGCTTTCCACTTCATGAAAGGAAAAAAAAAAAATCACATTAAGACTAATTTTATGCCAATAAAGTGAAATACTGAAATGCACTATAACCGTCAAACTTTTACAGAACAAATTAAGCGAAGTTATAGTCATGTCCTGGGTAACTGAGAGAACTTCATTTATTCTTAAGAGACTTAAACTATAAATCTGCGAAACTCAACACATCAGGTCAGAGCCCCTCTTCCACGCCCCATAGCCACATTTATGCACATATCTCAATATATGTGCATCCCTGTCTTCCATCAGGTACATATTAGCCACCCTTACTAAAACATCTGTTTTGAAACACACAAAAAAAAAGAGCAGCAGTTACCCTGAAGAACACCTAGGATTGCACAATATGGACACTGGCATTACTTTCTCAAGAGCCTTAGAAAGAGCAGGGGAAAAAATAGTACCAGGCTTTTTATCTCAACAGTATGGAACCTAATGTATGTCACTAAGAATATTATTATGTACATCATTAGGAAGCTGCCTGGCTGAAGAGGCTCCTTCCAGGCATGACAACTTGTGCAACCACTTTTGAGCTGACAGCATAGCAGTTCTTGCATTATGCTCTCAATTTTTCAGTGAAGCAGAGGTGGTGGAACATATTCCCTTCTCTGTCCCTGAGACAGTACATTGTTCCTTGCAATAATTATCCTCACAGATTCAGTTTATACATGCTTCACATATAAATGTCTGTTCAGTAAGACAGATCATTCACAGAAGTGACATTTCAGGATGGATACTGACAACAAAGGCCTGAGAAAGGAAAGAAAGTTAACAATGACAACATGGTCTTCCATATCTGCAAGGTGCATCAGGCTTCAGAAGACCAATATGGAAGATCATCTCAGATATTCAGTACTTCAGCAAGTAAGAGTGACAGCAATGTAGAGAGCCTTCAGTGCTACTGCAACATGATAGGAATCTGCGTTCATCTACATTGACAGGTATTTAGTATAAGAGCTAATGAAGTTCTTTTGCTCATCTAAAATAGGGAGGTCAAGAAAGGAATAATCTCTTCTTGTGGCTACTGTTCTGAAAAGTTTACCAAGAATACTCCAGGCCAGCCTTCAAACAGCAAATACAGATATTTTACAGCTTGTTTTACAACTAGCTTAAAAAGTTCATTAGCCAAGTTTACATAGTTTAAATTAGTATGACAACTTAGAAATGTTTTAGTCTTAAACAAATATAACTAAGCCATTTCTGAATCAGTCAACAATTCAGATGAGCTGAAAATAAAGGTGACAGAAGCAAAGACAGCAATTCACAAAAGTCTATCAAAAGATGATGAAAATTTCATCAAATTTTAGAAATATTTAAATTAACTGGATCAAATTGACCATGTTTACTGTATCAAAATATAAAGCTGTGACGCGATGATGTTCTGCAATAATTTCTTTAGATTCTCTTCAAGCCTTTTCTCATAGTCAGAGAATGTCATCTCAATACCTTGATTTATTTCAAAGACAAACAGCTCCACCCAGAGCAGTCATCACTGCTATTCTGTAGATAAGAAATGACTTATGAAGTGTGATTCCCACATTCTGCCAGTGACTGAATCTATATTACTCCTGAAATCCCACAATTCACTCACTGATCCAAGCCTAAAAACTTGGCCCTGTTTCTGAACAAAAGCAAACAGCACTGAAATTGTTACAATAATTATACAGTATTCTCCTTACCCCATCCAGAAGAGTGTTTGTTAGATGCGTGCGAAGATCTTTACGAAACGGAAATTCCAGATTAGATACATGAAAAATTGAATTGTCTCTATCAATCATATAAACTTCATTCCTGCCATCAATGAGCATCATGTACCTGCAAAGGCAACGTTAAGATATTATACTTAACGGTATATCCTCTAAATCTCTACTATTTTGATTTATATTAAGTGCTAAAAAAAAGCAATCATGACAGACATTATAAAAAAAAAAACATTTTAGAAGGAATTTTTTACAGTTAAAAGTTTAAACCTATTGCTTCAGGAAAGCAGATAATTTAGTTCAATGCAATTATCACAAAGAAAATATTTCAAAGTTAAAAGTTCAGAATATATAAGAATGTTGCTGTGTCCAGATAAAATGATGCCTGAAAATCTATTAAAAATAACAGAGGTTTTAATGCTGTAAGAAATAAATGAGGCTAATGAGGTAAAAGATCTTTTACTCCAGTTTTTCCTTTAAGTGAACCAGAACTTTGCCTGGTATAAATCTGCAGAGTTTCATTCAAAAGAATCACCTTTCCTGTCTGTCACTGGTTATCTAACACTGCAGTATTACAAAGTCCCAGCCAACTATCGAGCCACTTTTCATTAAAACACTGACAAATTTAGCCAAGGTACATTCCTTAAATTACACACAAAGAAAACCCCAAAGCTTACTACACTATCACCAGCAACTTGTGAGCTTGGTTCAGTTGCAGACATCTAAATTTTCTAAAAATTTCTTTACATTATGACAGTACTTGGGAGCCCAAGTCATTAACTTAGACTCTCTGTGGTAATCCCACAGAAGACTGCTCTATAGAGGCAACATCCTGCATACAAGAAAAAACAGTGAACAAGTAGAAAGAAAAAAAAACAGTGAAAAAAAGATAAAAACCACAAGAGACGCTAAACAGCTTGATAGCTGTAACACACCTGAGTTACTTTTGTAAAGTTTTCTTTATCTTTGCAACAAGAGTACTAAAGCAGAGTTTCAGGAAGAATAAATAACAAGGCAGCTGCGCAGACAAAGGTCTTCTCAAACTTGTGCAGCAGCCTAACAGAGCGCATCTGACTGCAGAAAATAAACTGAAAAAATTTCAGTGGAAACTAGTATCAAAGGCCAGCTGCAACAAGTCAACATCTTGGCGGTGAATGAGAAGCAATAAAGGTGCTGAGCATACACCACAAACAGCTGAAAGTGAAGACTAGCAGCTTGAATCTGATATGGTAAAGGAAGACAGAAACTGTTGTGGGGCTCAGAAGGTTGGCAAAGCAAAAAAGACCAGAAAAGTGCCTTTTTGGAATCAACAAGATGTGATTGCACTTGGTAAGACCAGTGAAAAGAACAATACAGTTATCAAGATGTGATCCAATGATCAGACAGGAAACACCACGGCTTAACAGCGGTGCAAAAAATAAACGTACGAGAGCCAAAGCTGACAGTAAGACTCAAAAGTAAGTCCAAGTTTGATGTCTCAGTCAAACCTGAGTTATGTCAGTTTTACTAATTACCACCTGAGTAATTGAACTTATGCCTGATCATGCCATAACTAACCATGTTGGTGGTCTACACCAAAACTGAGTGTGACCCTAAGCTGAGCTTTCTTTCACTGATCCTTTCATTTCACCTTGCACACAGACATACTAAAAGCATAAATGTTATTACAGAAGTTCTACCGAGAAAAGTCAAAATCACAGAAACCCAAAAAGAGAAGAAAATAGGAGCACTATCAACTGTCAAAACAGTTCAGTGGTTCTAAAAGTTCACAACATTTAATGTTCTTGAATAGCCTCTGACATAAATAGAGGAGGGACACAAACCTTCCCAGAGCAACTAACCCGTTTGGATTGCAATACAGTTTCTTTGACAGCACAGAATAAGGAAACACTGGATTAAAAGTAAATGATGATAGGAGTTTCACCATCCACACCAGAATATTTTGAATGAAAGGAAGCATATTTTGAAGACTCATTCAGCAAAGAACTTTTCATACTTGTAAAAGTCTTCAAATATACTGGATATATGTGGGGGGAAAAAAACAGTACTTTTCATAATTCATCCATTTCTCCTTGGAAAGTCCTGGTTGTGAAAAAATAACGAGCTATCAGTACCCTTTTCTAAAATTCACCATTGCTCTTACAAGTAATGCCCGCAGGACCTCTGCTGTCAAAACAAAGCAGCAAGCATCCCCCAGAAACCCTGCAGGCAAATGGTCTACGCAGGCAACTGTCCTGTTGTCTGCAGGGATCCTACCTCTAGAAATCCATAGATCTGACTACAGGAACACAGTACCACCCGTGCAGCTTAAATACTTTCTTTCAGTATTATGACTACAATCGTAATTCACTACAGATCAATTTAACTTGCATTTCTCCACACACAAGATGAGTACTTCAAGACATTACATATCAGTTGCACAAAAAAAAAAAAAAACCCACACCACAAAAAAGACAAGATGTATATGAGCAGAAAACCTAAAGTCAGGGGCAGGGGGAGTAGATTAAATCAATGCAACATTAGGAGAACTGAAAGCTGCACATGAGATGCTTTATGAAAAAAAATAATTCAATATATATTCAACTAGATAACTTGGTGCCAGTTCTTCAGAAGCAAGAACAATCTACAGACAACATTCATTTTTCAAACCATGTAAATTTATTCAAAACTAAAACTAATTATAAAGAGCACATTGTGTTTTTCTCAAAAATTAAAGAATCCATGGGGAGGGAAGAAGAGGTGTGTAAGTAACCAAAAAAAAAAAAAAAAAAAATGTGCACTACTTTACTTTTAATTTTTTAAATAAGCTTAATTGGACATCTCTGCACTCCCATATTCATTGCCGTTTTAAGTACATGCTTCCATTGTAATTTGCCTCAATGACAAAATAGCATCAGAAACAAGTTCTAATACTTCAAAAGATCTAGCACTTAAAAAAGCCATACTTGCATCACCATTACAAACATGATATAATTACAGCTGTTTTGGGGGAAAAAAAACAAGCGCAAACAGTTAAAAGCTTTGTTTTCAGCCACCTTAAACATCTACAGGTTCAGACAACACCCAAAGTTTCATCAAAATCTATTAGTCTAACATCAAAAGTAAGAGTAGCACACCACCACTTTCTCTAGACCTTTCACTCAAAACAGAATCTATGGAAATTTACTGAAGAGTTGGTAGCTGGATAGCCCACCAACCACTAGTGGTGAGATTCCTTCTCTTTCAAACCACAGCGCTAATGTTACATCTCTTCTCTCAGGACTTCTTTCTCTTTTTAAAATTTGTCACTGTTAGCTGTTTATACTATAAATTCTAAATGGCAGGGACAACGGTAAGTCTTACAACCGCATGCAAAAGATTTCCAATCAAAGATCACCAGGAATCACGATTATATCTTACTTCAGAGAGCTACTGAGAAACAACATGTGCTTACTTTGAAAACAAAAAAAATATTTGGTCTCAGGACAATAAATTACCTTAATGTAGACCCATTTGTCATGGATCTCATAATAATATGTTTGCCTAACTTAGAAGCTGAACAAGTTCTCTGCATTAGAAAGACATTAGACAGACACAGATATATCTGTTTTGAAAGGTTTTTGTTTGTTTGGGGTTTTTTAAGCTGAAAGCCTGAAAACACCTCCACCCGTCAGTTTAATAAACTATTGGAAAAAAAACTCTGAATGTGGTCCAAACAACAAAATTTGGCAAAATTCTAATTCTTAGCAACATAAGATAGAAGAAATTTGGTCAAGGGTGGACTAACAACCAGAAGTGTTCTATGAGCAGCTGATAATTGAAAATATGCAAGAAGCAAAAGAGATGTGCAACCATGACAAGGTTTTGGTGAAACGGAATTTATTAATTAATGAGGGGTTTTGGTTGGTTGGTTGGGTTTTTTTGTTTGCTTGCTTGCTTAACTCAAAAAGCGTAAGTTCATGTGCTTAACATCCGGCTTTGAGTTTTCTCCAGATGACACTTCAAGCCTTCTTGGAGAAATCTTGTAGACTGCTGATCAGTACATTTTTGAATATTATCCAGATGTGCCCTGACCAGTTATATTTGAAGAAGTTAATTAAGGTATTAGCAGCATAAGCACTTACACCAGAATAGAGAGAGTGCCTCTGGGCAACACCACATAGGCAAAGAAAGAAGAACAATTTCTTAAATACATTCAATAGGAACTAAAACAGCACACAGGAGCTTAACTGTCATGCATTGTATTGCATACTGTGAACACTATTTGCTATTACAGCTGTACATTTATTACTCATTATCTCCATTGTGTGAGCACCCAAAAGCTCCAATTAGTAACCAGGCCCCATTGTATTAGATTCTGTGCAAGTACATACGATGACACGGTCCTGTATCACAAGTCTCAATCTGAATACAAAACAAGACAAGTGAATAAAAGAGCAAGAGTGGAGCAGCAGTAAGAACAGTAACAGAACTGCTCATTCACCTTTGACAACTGTACATGAAAGCGGAGAATCATGTTTGAGCAACAAACATCACCTCTCCAAACTGCCAATCCGACCACTACAAACCAGCCAGTTTCCATTGCAACAAGAGTTCTGGCAAGCGAGTTAAAGAAAAAAGGGTCACGGTGTCCACACAGATTAATCTCACAAGCAGATAAAATATCTACAGTCATAGAAATGGTAAAATCTAAAGTTTCATTAGAAGCTACTTTTCATTCACTTCTGGTCCTGAGGCAAGGTCCGTTATTAATTCTAATTGGACATTAGAATTAACACGATAATTCAGGAAATAGGATGAAAATTTCATTAGCAAAGAGTTACAGCTCTTGGCATTAGACTCCAAGCAGATCTCCAAATCACCTACCAGAGTATTAATAAACTTTAATCTTTAAACTTTAAAAAATGTCAACCAACAAATATCATCTTGAAAAGTTTTCTCTTCAGAAATCAATTATTTTTAGCATACCCAAATAAAGGCAACTGTTTCAAAGGCTCACTTGCCTCCGCATATATCCTGTTCATGCAGTCCACATCAGTTGGGCCCAAAATACATGCTAGAAGAATGATTTTATTAAACTTCCATTTTTAGTTTAGTTTCTTTTGGTGGTGGTGGTGGGTTTTTGTTTGTTTGGGGTTTTCTGGTTTGGTTTGGTTTTGTTGTGGGGTTTTTTGGGGTTTTTTGTTTTGGTTTGTTTGTTGTTTGTTTTGTTGGGTTTTTTTTTTAACACAATTCTGAAGCTGCATTGAAAATTATAAGATAAAAACTGAGGTTTCTCCTTTATGTGGATGTTTAGTATTTTTCACCATTAAATTTGAAAGTACATTTCAGGAAATATTATTTAAGGCAAAATAAGGCAAATTACTTGGTCTCCCTTAACCTACAGTCATTCAGACTCAGGAACAAAAACAGAACTGTGTCAGCTGTGTCTCCCAAGCTCCAAATCCAATACTGCACCCACCAGAGCATGCAGCCTCTATCCTCTTTCCCCGCTTATTAGGATTCACAAAACCAGCTTTGAAAATACTCCTGAACACAGTACCTCACATTCAGCATAGTGCTTGCCAAAACACATTTACAGTGAAATCGATCTCCTAGAAGTTCACAGAAGTTTCGCCATTGACTTCGATTTTATGATATGCCTTACTCTTATTTAACTTATCTCCCTCAGCCAAAATCCCAGCAACTATCCTAGCAATAAGGTTACACCTGTTAATTTTGTACTTTATAGAGAGTTTTAAAACCTTAAGTACAATAAAAAAAATATAGCACAGCTTCCTCAAACTTTGAGACGTCATCTTCTGAGTTTGAGTTCAACACAAAATTAATCTTCTGAAAAAACCTGCAAGTAGCAAATGGATTAGAAATTTTTTTTGAAGGAAGCTTAGAAATTCAGCTCCTATAGGAGCTTTCTTTGCCCCACAGTATTTCTTTAGATGGGCTATATCAAAGAAGATCATTTATTTTGACACAGTATCATCATCACTGATTTTTTTTTCCTTTTTAAATATGCTTGTGTCTGTATTATCACATTAAAGAATGCAAAATGTAAGAAATTCCACCATCAACTCTAAGCGCAAAATACAGGGCAGCTCTCCATTCCCAGGGGAGTTCATTATACAGCCTAGAATTCAGCCTTGTGAAAGCACTGCCCTCCCACACAAATAAGCATTACCAAACTCAGAATAGCAATTAGCATCACTAATATGTTCGCTGACGCAGAGGCAACAACAAAATCCTGTTGCAGATATCATTTTCAATTTCTTAATTTCCTTTTATGATTGGTAACACTTCAAAATCATGAGCGTGTCGCCACTCCGTAGATGGATCACCTAGGACGAGGCCAAGCCACTTTAGCACTTCACTTTGGACCCTGCCACTCCCTCCTGGCAAGACAGCATCAACTTCTGGCCAGATGCATCAAATGCTGCAGAAAGGGCCAGCAGAATGAAAATTAATGACTGCCCTCCATCTACTGACAATAGGAGATCATCTATCTGTGTCACTAAGCCGCTGCAGTTCCATGTCCTGGCCTGAATCCAGACTGTGCTGGATCTAGAGTAACAGTTTAAATTAGACGAGTTTGAAGTTGGCCTGTGGCAGATGGAGCAATACACCCTAAAGTCCTGATAAATGGGGAAGGCTCAGCTTGCTTTCTTCTCTTGTATTAATTGCTGCTGGCAATGGTCGCTGCTTCAAACTATGTCTCCTGAAGGATGACAAAGCCTAGATACAGGGACACTAACACGGGAAGTTTTGTGAAGAGTCATAACATTATTTTCAGCGTGTAAACAAAAGGAAAACAACATCTCTTAAATCAGCACACTGACAGCTCTGTCACAAATACCATTTTCAAACTTTTATATGTTTTCATTTGCACAAGTACATAGCATATCAGTCAGCAAGAAATGCTGCTACACATAAGCAGCTGTAGAATTATGTGTTTGACTTGATAATTCAAAGTCTAAATAAAATTTTTAGAAACCACACACACACACAGAGGCCCTTGGCAGTTAGGCTGCTCTGACTATACCAACACTTTATATATCTCCCGCATACTTCTAGGTTAAATTCTGCCATCAACACTCTCCCCAGTATTTTAAAACCAAAAAAAACCCTTAGATTTTGACTGACAGTAATTTCCAACTAACAGCCTCTAGCTCCAATACTTCTTATTCAT
The DNA here is from genome assembly GCA_030449065.1 of Oceanodroma leucorhoa. Classification (NCBI taxonomy): domain Eukaryota; kingdom Metazoa; phylum Chordata; class Aves; order Procellariiformes; genus Oceanodroma; species Oceanodroma leucorhoa. Next base: position 10,258,971 of record JASVER010000001.1, read on the forward strand.
GACCCTGTATTTTCTACAACTAAATATCCTTCCAGTTTTATTATGGCAGTTAGGCTGCTCTGACTATACCAACACTTTATATATCTCCCGCATACTTCTAGGTTAAATTCTGCCATCAACACTCTCCCCAGTATTTTAAAACCAAAAAAAACCCTTAGATTTTGACTGACAGTAATTTCCAACTAACAGCCTCTAGCTCCAATACTTCTTATTCATGACCCTGTATTTTCTACAACTAAATATCCTTCCAGTTTTATTATTCTGCTCCTCAGTGAATTCAGTGGCTTGACTCCCTCATTTGTTTGTCAGAACATACTTGGTTTCTGTTTCAAAATTCTTAATGACAATATAAAATTAATATTCAGGATCTCCGCTTGTGGCTTTCTATATATTTTCTTCCAAAACCATCCACTGCCATTTTCTTTCAATCCATTCTTTACCTATCTTACAATTCTAGCAATCTTCATTAGCCTTAGTCTCGATAATAAATCAAAATTTTGTTAAAGTCCAGAAGCATGGGATCTACCACTATTCCTGCATCAAAAATACTGTTTTTCTTTTCTACCTCTTTACATGGTACACAAACTGCTACCAAATGGTTGAACTCAGAGGAAATACCATTCCTCATCTATACTGAAGACTGTGTTCCTCAGTCCTTCTGATTCCATTAACTACTTCCCTTAATTTATCCAAATCTGTCATTTTAGAAAAAGAGAACCTACATTATTGATCTATTTTTACCTCTCATTACAATCATAATGTTCTAAAGCAAAGCCTTGTCATCAATGACCCAAACTTACCTTCTACAATCAAGATTTTTTTTTCCCCTCAATATTAAAATACTACTAGGTTGTGCTACAAGGTTGCTATTTAGTAAGTAAATGTACCTCATGTATCTCTTACTACATTCAGAAGCACCTGGATTTGTCACTGGTCAAAATTCTCCACCAATTCTCCACTCAGAGAATTCAGCTTCTGATTAAGTTTCATAATTGTGAGGTGCCTGCTTTAGGGTGAAATCAATAGTTCCCTAGGCTTCAATAACTGCGTTGGCTAAACTCTTCTTACAGCAATGGAGATCTAGACACTCAACTTGCACTAGATGCTAAAGTGTGCTCATAGTGACAACTCTGATCAGGTTGGGGATCTGCAGCAGATTCAGCAGGAATCCAGAAGTTTACCTTAAAAATCCTGTAGTGATTTTTTAAAAACCTGAACTCCGTAACATTTTTTTATCCTTCAGCTATTATTAAAATAAAATGTTATCCCTCAAACTTTATTTTGTATCTTTCCTAAACAATGAATACTTTCCAATACTCATGTTACAGTCAAGAGAGTTACCCTAGCATATCTGCTATGCAGATGTCTAATTTCATGAGAAATTAGAAGGTTTGCAATATCCAGCTTCATGTTCTGAATCACTCGTTCAAGCTACTGCTGCCCCGACTTGACGCTAGTATGGAAAAAAAAAAATTTCTTGTCTTATTGATCACCTCATATATCACAATGAAAGGGCTATGCTTAATTTCGATATTCATAGAATCATAGAATCATTTAGGTTGGAAAAGACCTTTAAGATCATTGAGTCCAACCGTAAACCTAACAGTACGAAGTCCACCACTAAACCATGTCCCTAAGCGCTACATCTACACATCTTTTAAATACCTCCAGGTATTGATGAATTGATGTTCATCAATTCAACCTTATTTGAGACCACAGAACTTCATTTCCACAAAATTCGTTAAGGTGTTATTCCCCACATATATACACTTTGTGCAAGTTACCACTGTAGGATAACAGATAGCCCATAGCTTATACAGGTGTTCAGTCTCCATAATCTTTACTACTCGTCAGTCTCCTCCACTATTATCTCACTCAACATGAAATTCTTTTTCTTATTCTTGCCTGCCACCACTCTCCTTTAAACTCTGAATGCAAGTTTCCCTTTTCATTTGCTCCCCTTGACAACCCAAGGTCCAGAGAAGATTTTTTGGTGACTGTTATGACCCTGAAAATCACCAAAAGTGAGGCAGTGAATCTGCAGATGACAACATTTACTACAGAAATCTTCAGAATGCCCCAAACTACAGTAATGAACAATGCAAGTTTCGATATCCAAAAGGTACCAAGACACAGGCAGGAAGAGAGAGACACGACCACACTTCCCCACCTTTCGAGGCTCTACATTAACTCTGATTAACTGTCGGCTGAGAAAGCTAATATAGCAGCTACTTTTTAGAGGTCAGTGAGAGCACAGAAATGCATCTGCAGTCAAAAAAACCCAGCAAATAAATCATTAGGTCATGTAACTAACAGGATGGTGCATAATACAGAAATAATGTTGCATCGTTATACAACTTATTGGTATCCCTTCAGCTGGGATACTATGTACACCAGCATTCATAGGGAAGTCAGTTTTTGAATAAAGGAGGTAGCGGTAATACTACGGAGCATGGAAAAATGCATAAGAAGTGTGGAAACTAGTATTGTTTCTCCTAATAAAGTATCGTAGTTTAGACTGAGTTCAAACTTTAGTTTTTCCTGTTTTATAAGTCAAGGATAAAAATGCCTTTAATTAATTTAACAGATGGCAAATTCAAAATCAATGTAAAACTACATTTTGTATCTAAAGTATTATTAGACTGTGAACTCTACAACAGAGCTGCTAAAACCAAAAATTTTAGCAAGGTTAAAAAAGACTATCCAGTTACAGTGTTTTTCTTGACTGCCTTCCAGGGTTTTAATTAAGTTAGAGTGCTGTGGGGGCTTTGTTTCTTTATTTCTAAAAGGATATTAAACCTTATGGGTTAAATTTGAAATCATCTTGTTATCATTATTTGACCTATTACAAAGGGTAAATTAACCTACAACTACTATATATTGAATAGTTCTCACACTGCATTATGACGTATCTGGTGTAAAACAAAAGAATAATTGTTAACTAGCTAGAAAAGATGTGACCCAGTACAGAATCTGTATACGAACAGATTTATTTTAAATACTAGATTCTCTTTGTTTTACCCAAATTTTAATGCTGTTAAGTGGTCAAGTACCTATTAAAGTACATTTCTACATTAGAGACTATTTGACACTATTGGAAAACAACTGTACAGTATAAGGTTCTGACTTTTTTTTTAAAAGCGATAAGATTAATGGAACAAAATATACCTCAAGCTTGACTGAACTACTGAATTCTCTTGTAATTATTTTATTATTATTTATTGCAGATATTGAGCTTCAAGCTTGCTTGAACTTGTTTGACTCCATCCCTCCTCCACAAATTTTAGTCTGAAAATATCTTGGAGATTTAGAGGAAAATTCATGCCTGAAGCAACGGGCTCAAAAAAAAAATGCAGAGCAACAGTTACATGATGGTATAAGAACGAAAACCAAATTAATTTAGCATCAGATGACAAGTAGTTACATTCCTTCTTTCCCCAAGCAAGAGAACCATAATGTCTCTCATGGAGGCCCATAACGTAGCAGTGAAGAAGAGAGTATCACAGCTTTGAAAAAGGAGGTTCCCTTAACTTTGAACTCTTTTATGCCAGAACGTATGCTGGGTCAATTCTGCCCACATCACAGGCACAGGCCACAGAAGAGCACAACTGCCATTTGTGCTCACAGATTAGAAGATCAGCTCCAAGGGAAAGGGCTGCCCTAAATACTGGTATAGTTAAACTTTACAAACTGAATGTCATGCTTCCCTGAATAAGCTTAAGCCATTACACTTCATGGATGTGCCCGTAATCCCCCCAAGAGAACCAGCAGCACAGGACGCGCTGTTCCACTACTAAAAGTGATCTGGGAGAAAGGAAAATAAATAAATAAACCACTAATCACTGATACTTGTCACTTGAACATCAGGTACGCACGCAGGCACACCATTTATCTTGATCTAATTAGAACATTTTAGGACTACAGTTGAATACTCTAAGATTAGTATTCATAGCACAAGCTACATAATAAGCATTTTAATGCATTAACTATTTATAAATAAACACAAGAGCTTGCTTAGAAGACAATCCATCCAAATATTCAAATAGTTACGTATGAATAATCAGTTAAGTAGTACTTTTCAAAGAGCTCAGAATTGTGACCAAAAAACTTCATGAGCTGTCAAAAGGCTTCAGAACTGTGAAGCATCAAGCCTGCTACTTCACAAAATATACCTTCTGTATGGTATCACATCAGCAGTGCTTCTTAACCACTTAAGAAAGGGACACAAAACCAACAGCTTCCTTCTACCACTTCTTTTCCTAGTCTTGATGCTGTTGCAGGCACATATAAATGAGAAACCACAACCTAGCGTAAGAATGCCTTCTTTGGTCATTCGAGTCAATGTGGAACCAGACTGGGGATGACATGTTCTGTCACACCTATTTATTCATTCCTCTACATTGATTCAATGATTTAAAAAACAGACTTCACGAGATGGAGAAGCAGCAAAGTGATATGGATGTGCCTTAGTAATAAATACACATAAATACACGATCACCACCATGCACCCCAAAAAAACCCCACCACCCCAAACCACCCACTCCAAATGCAGCATGAAGATAAAAAACAATTTCAACCTAGCCCAGCAGCTGTGAAACTAACAGACCTGGTCTATAATATACATCTTTAATTAATACTGCCTTGTGGGAACTTCTTAGGAGTAACAGTATTTATACCCAATAGTTCCAGATATTAGTCTAACACCTTATGACACTCTGTGTTGCCTCATTTGACCTACAGTCTCTCAATCAAAAGAGACCGCTCCTGGTTTATAATCAATATAGTTAAACAGAATCGATGAGTTATCTGGTGATGCCCGTGAGTCTGGCTACCAAAATCTGACAACTCCTTTTCTGCTGTCAAAGTCAGTCTGCTAGCCAAAGTCTAGGCATGCTCTCATTCCCTGTACAATAGGTAAAAAAGGAGAAAAGGACAACGTGCCCTTTGACAGCATGTCAACAGGTGGAGACGATGAGGCCACCTTGTGCTAGAGCTTCTTCACCCTGAGCTCAAGGTTTTACCTTGAGATAGGGGACAGGCTAAATATGCTGAAAGTGCCCTCAATCCTACCTCAACTTATCAAAGTTTTATTTTTGCACTCTCAAATAAAAACTCAAGTAAGCATACAATATTCATGGGTTCTAATGCTGTGGGAAACAGGCTGGTATCAGTCTTGTAATCCTAAATTTATTCCCCAACACAACTATAAGGAATAATTATTAAAATGTAGAGTGAGCGAAGACTCACATCTCAGCTACTAAGCCCAACTTTCTAGTCTCAAAACACATCATTTCTGCCTCCCCATCCCATCTTCTCTTCCCCTCCTACCTAAACACACAAAATAAAACCATGAATTAAGCATCTGCTTTTTCAGAAAATTAAGAGGAATGCTGTTCAGAGTGCTTAACATCTATTAGTTGCTCCTTTCAGCAATCATTAGAAAGGCAGTTTATACATTATAATCCAGAATCATATATGTCACCTTTATATACTTTTGCAGAAGGTTGACATTATGTTATCATTACACTCTTACAAGCTAAACTGCAGGTTCCTTACAACTGATTAGTACTGTAGTCTGTAAAAGCTATTTATAGCTTTTAATCTTGAGTGGAAGGGGGAAAAAAAAAGCTTTATTACAACAGTTTCAATAACTTTCACAACATCAATTTCCAGCCAAAATACATGCTATCTCCAATTAAGTATATTATTCAAAATAAAGTCGGTGAAATAAATCCCACATGGATTTCAGACTCATCTTAAACCAACGTTCTCCCAGATGTAGAGGCAGAACTACAGAACTAGTTTAAAAATGGGTGAGCTTGTTTTCTCTTAAAGGACTAGTTAAAATAATTATAAAGAAGGACCACGAGGGACTATGCCATGTAAACAAAAACTGCATTTCCTTTCCAAAGACCTTAAAAACGTAGCATGCAACAAAAGAGTGCAGAGTTAGAAATAGGGGAATAGCAACAGTCACTTTACCCTTTTAACTAAGGTTTTTGTTCCAAGTCTTCTCTTTAAATACCATCCCATTTTGACAGTTTCATGGGAATAATAGAAAACCCCTTACAACTACTACTTTGAGATTTTCAATGAAAATAACAAATGTCTGAAGAGTAGCTGTCCTACACACACGAACGATGTATAATTAGTACTCAAGAGTTGAGGCTTTGCCCATTGCTGATAGTGACATAAGCACATGATTTGAATAAAGCTCATTTAACTTGGAATCAAACCACTTGAGTGAAGCCCAATTGTTCACAAAACCTGTCACTCCTATAAAAAAAAAATCCACTTGGTCCTGAAAAATCTGTTCGGTACATGTCCAAACCCCTGAATATTTCTGTCCTTTAGAATTTCAGACCACAGAAACATGCCCCAGCCACAGAGGAAGGGATACAAAGCATTACCAACCAATGGTGCAAAACTGGTAAATATTTAAGTCTATTTCTTAAGATAAGTGGAGAGAGAAGGAAGGGAAAGTAAAAGAAGGTGTGGTTTAAAGCACCTAGATGATTCTTGTGTGGGTTCTTCACACCATCCTACCATTAGGAGGCAAATGCTCTTTCCTGCCCCCAAGACCATAAACATGTACAACCCTAAACATGACTAAATGACAAGACACTCAAAACACAATATATAATAATTCACTTATTCACTGGCCATCTAGGTTCAGAAAGTAAGGTGCCCAGAAAGGGGGTATTCATACCTTGAGAAAAGCTCTTTACTCACAAATGCTTTCCAGTGACTAACGGCCCTAAACCATTTCCGAAGCCATCTGTCAAATCTCAACATTCTACATTTTTGTCCCCCTCCTCTAAATTAGGAAAGAATCCACTAACAATTGTGTAAACCTTCACTTCAGGCATTTTCCACTACTGGGCATAAAATTCCACATCCGTGAGAATCTGGTCATGTCATTTGTACCAACCTGAAAATTAATCTATGGCTTCTTTCTCATTCCCAACAGAGTCTCCTTCAAGTTCAACTCCACATTAATATCCTTGCTCCCAGGAGACAATCCTTCCGTTCTCTAGATCTGCTTTCACAACAAGCCGGTCTCTTGTTCTTAATAATGAATTCTCAAATGCATAGATTTGTTTTTTAATTGGATTAGCACTACTCTCCAATCTTCTCTGTCCTCCTTCGTACTCATTATTATCCCAACTTTCTCTCTAACCTCTTCCCATCTCTCAGGGATAATAGTTTTTCCATGAACCCATTCAACTATCTCTTCTTTAATCCTTCGCAGACAGGCTACCATTTTTCTTCCTTGCCACCTAATTTTGGGCTAGTTTCTTGTACCTCTTAATTTCTAAAACAAAAAATCTGTTTCTCCGTTTTCTCCATTTTTTTTAGAGCTGTTATTTAGCAATGATCACCTTTTCACAAGTTGCTCTTGTCACAAAATGACTTTTTGATAACTTGTCGTATTAGGAATCTGCAATTTCTCAGTTATGCATGTAAGCTTCATCTCATTGTGTAAAGAATCAAAGAATAGGGAAAGTAAAAAATATTTAGCCATGCAAATTCAGGGAGAAACTTTTACCTTGTCTTTGTTACATTTTAACAACATGCATGAAAAGTTATCTTAAAACACACCCAGGAGACTTCCTTCAGGTAATGGTCACAAATATGTTTCTGAAGAGGCTGCAATTGCCAATAATTTCAAAGTTCTTAACAAAAACAGACATTTTCTTCAATTTGTACAAAAAGCTAAACTAAAGAAACCTGGGAAGCTATCATAAGTTTTATAATATAGTAACTTACATGCTTTGGAGAAATCAAAATTATCTGATTGATAAACACAATCCAAAAATTTGGCCACCAGTTTTATCATACAGTTAAGGGTAGCTTTACTATTTTTATTTTGTATTATGATACCAACAAAATGAGAATTATTTAGGCAACAGGCCTTTTTTCTAAAATGTAATTTGCTCATCATGAAAAAAATAACTAACTTCAGAGATGTTCCTAACTATTTTATTACAAACACCTTTTAGACAATTAGCAGCAATTCTCAAAGAGCTGCTTTACATTCTGTACCTACTTGTTCGCATTTATATATCTGCAAGCCATCAAATTTGCATGAATATTTTTCAAATATAATAGCCTTTGGCAAGAACTACCTGTTCTGCATTTTTTTAAATAGCTGCCTTACCATAATTGAACAGCCATAGTACTATGATCATATTTATTATTTTTTACTAAAACTGCATGTGTACAGATGTGAAAAATAAGAAGGTACTCATACAAATGTAGGAAAATAATTTACACCCCTTAATAGCTTGCATTTAGTTCAGGTCACATTTTACCATTACAAAACGTAGTCCCATTTGATTGTATTAATTTGAATTATTCCACAGACATCTTAAAGCTTTTTATTATTCTTAGTGGTAACAGCCTTTTTTTTTCAAAACTGGTGTCTCATTACTTCACCAGCCCTACTCCTGTCTGAACATTCAGCTCCACTCATTAGAACATCTGCTACCAACAGTATTAATGAGATACATATCAAGGGATACAGCAAGCCGCTAACCACCTGGGTTAATCACTTTACAGTACAAAGTTGATAATACAGAGTCATACAGTACGCCTTGAACATATTGTTATAATTATCTCATTCAGATAGCAACTACTATTTCGGAAACACAGCACTACAAAATTGGATACATTTATAAAGCCGTACATACCTTGTAGCTATTGTTAACATACAACATATATTTCATCTCAACAAAGCCAAAAGGCATGATTTTAGTAGTGGGAAATTTGCCCTTTGGATTTCTGTGCCTTATGAATAGATTAGCATTAAAATTATTTTTAAGACACTAGAGGTTTGACAACTGTTCCAATAAACATGCAGGATAGAATTCACACTAAGCCAGTCAGAATAGCTGCAGACTTAAGTGATTTTTTTTATAATAATAATTTAAAGCAATATGATTTTAGAGGTGTTTTTCCCCAAAACGGAGTGAGTTGCATATAATATTTACATACATGCAAATATCTGGCACAATGTAAATATTTTTCCGAAGAGAGCCAATGCTAAGTGAGCTTCAAAGCTCTTTTAATTCAAAGTTCATTTGTCTAAACCTGAGATGCAAATGTACACATCTTTACACATAGACATTTATGAACAGGAGGGGAGAAATATTTGTTCACATTGCATTTCCCTTTGAAGCGAACACGCTCCAGAAGGAAAGCTGGAGCGAGAACAAGGAGGTGTGCCTTGCTGATGCTCACGGAACAAGGGCTCCGGAAACCAGGCGCAGAACAAGCAAGACCACAGTGCAGGCAAAAACTCTGCGAATCAGGACAGACCAAGCAAGCCGAAGTCAAAAGATTTTGAACTCGGGGCTCCAAGAGAATGGAGGAGGATGAGTTTTCACCCAAACCAGACTCAGAACCCACACATTTACAAAAGTGTATAAGATACTACTCCAGTAAATTTCCCCAAAATATTTTATAGAATCACTGTCTAATAACTCAACTAATCAATTTCACATTATTTAGTCAATGCAAGATGATAAATAATGCTCTTTCATTTAGGGAAATACTTTTTTCTTTTTTTTTTAATTATGGGTAGAAAAATATAACAATACTAAGAAAGCAAGAAAACATGCACTGTTCTACCACTGAAAAACAAACAAAAAAACCAAAAAACCCACCAACAACACAGCTCTTAAACCAGAAGGGTGAAAGTTCAGCTCCAGTTGAAATCTTGGAATAGCAAATGCCTTTGGAGAAAAGTCCTCAGTGAAAGTACTGACACTACATGTCAGTTAAGACAATCTACAAATAAAGGCTTCAGCCATGAAACCTCTAGAGAAAACTACTGCTGCAGGAATAAAATGCAGGTATTTAACAATGGTGAAATTTAAGAAGTTTGGCTAAACTGAGCAAATACTGCTATTAACTGAGATGAGAGTATTTTATTTAAGTGAGAAAGTATGATATAAAGTTATCAGTTAAGCATCTGCTTTTCTGTAAGTCTAATCAGGTTGATGAAACAGCAGTGCTTTTTTAAGCAAAGAGAGAGAACAAACAAAACAAAACAAAAAAGTATGCAAGCCAAATAATATTGTCCTAGGCAAACCCTAGACTGCTGCATCTAAACCACACTAAACAGAGAAATTTGATGACAAGGGTTTCATTTCCAGATAAAGTAAGCAGGGGATCCATAAATGGATCTCCACTAACTGATGTCTTAATATTAAATTCAGAAAGGTCACGCCTGTCAACACAAGTATTCAGAATAATTAATGAAAATCTGTTTAATTGCATACAGAGCCTGGATCGTTGGAGAACAACAAAATAATTAGAAGCATGTCCAATGTAAAAACTGCCATAGTCATTTTTCATTGTTGATTAGGGTAGCTATCATGCACAGTGTCTAAATGTCCAAAAACTAGCTCAGGTTTTCATCTTTAATCTCTCTTTCACAGCATTCTTTCAGCTGAATTTCATTAACACTGGATCTCTGTAGCACCATTTTCTTTTCTGAATATACCTATCAGTCTGTGTTATCTCCATAATCAACTACAAGTTATTATGCTCTGAGAAAATTTAAAAGAACAATTTAGTTCCCTCAGTTTTATTCTTCATCCATTCTGTTTTGTCAACATTCTAGAACTCTCAAAACGCAGAATAGAATGTCCAAAGTACTGAAAATTCCTACAAGAAATTACATGTGCGCTTTCATTTCTTTCACGAAAGGCAGTCTTTAGGTGCACTACCATTTTCTATATAATTATTCTAGTATTCAGAATGTATACATTCTGTATATTTGAGTAAGCAAATAAGAATATTCTGTAAGACTTCAATTTTCCAAATGAGTAACATAAGATATGACAAAGAAAGACTCTTCGTATTGAAAATACGAACAAAAAAGAAATGTGGAAAAATATTTTACAACCCTATGGAATAGCACTAATTGTAATTTTACAGCATCTTAGTATTTGTTCTAAGACATATCAATCTGTATTAGCTAATGACCCACGATTTTGAACAGATTATTTTTCAGTGGCAATGCACACTAGAAACACTGCAGATGAAGCAATTTTTTCCTTTAATATCAAATGGCCTTCTGCAAAGAAATTATTTTTAAAACAGAATTATTTTCTGCTATTACTACTTCTTGAAGCAATAGGCTTAAATTATACAAAAACATTTCCATAAACTGTCTTTAATGCATACTAAAATACCAGTGTAAACTAATCCCTAAAACAAAGGCTTCCTGAAGGACTAAGCTGTAGAAAAAGGCAAGGATTACCAATATCTGAGCTGCACAGGACATTAACACTTTGTAAACATATTTTCACAGTTATACAAGTCATGTCCATGGGCAGTATATCTGGAATGTGGATTAAAAGCATAATCCACATCTGGCTCTTTGCATGCTCAGGTTAAGTTGGCTGAGTTTTTTTGTTTAGGCTCAGCAGCTTTTGAATGCACTGTACCGCTCTGAGAATAAGCCTGGATCTCCCAACACCATGTTTCTGTACCCTCGTACCCTGAGAACGCCTGCATCGCATTACCCAAGTGCTTGTGCACACAGCCAGCCAATGTTAATAAGCCAAATATTCCCACCCATTCCTTAATGCTTGGATGCCATACTGAGCGCAAGCTTACTTTGTATTTTCACACCATGCTCTGCCCAAGCTAATAAACCCTTCAAGTACAAACTCCACAGATGAGAGACACCTGAAGAGTTGGGGTTTTTTTAATAGGAGACAGCTTAGTTCTGGCTGAATTGTGCTGAATCCTGACTGACTCCATGTGGAGCCACTTGGTAATTCTCATAAGACACCGAATTCCCCATATTTTCCAGGCTTTTCATTATCTAGGATACTCCATTCTATTACTAAAGATAACAAACCTAACAAAATAAAGAACGCAGGAAAAATTTTAGAAGACAGCCTACACTGCTTGTTTATTTAGTATCAAAACTTTACTTTGTTGTCTCAGCACATGGAAGGAAGGGAGAATGCTTTCCATTGCACTGCTAACACAAAACGTCTTTTGCCCATATCTATACACAAAACCAGTATTTTAACTTCACCAGTCTGAAAACAAAAATTCTTACCTCCTGTTTTTGAAAGCATACATTTCATCCACACAACTAATGCCTTCTAACTTGTACACATGTGAACACTAAACTCTTTTGCTAGTCTGAAGCACCATGCACAAATGAGTGCAACAGTCCTCCTCGTACCGTGTGTACATTCATTCTAATTGCACTTTTTCTGATCAAGTCAAAGCAGGTTAAAAATCTGTTCATTTGCTCTAAGTGAATAAAAACTAAAGTCATTCCACTTAGTACAGATTACAATTGCTTAAATACTACTGTATCTGAAGAACACCTTTTAGAAATAAAAATCAAGCTATTGAAATGAGTAAGATGTGTCACACAATTTAAATTCTTCCTGTTACTGAGACACTATTGGCTACGATGTAAGAAATTACATTATTAATTACCTCAAGACAGAGCCCACAATAAAAAGGAAGATTGTGATCTTAATGCTATGAGTAGCTGTCATGGTTTAACGCCAGTCGGCAACCAAGCACCACACAGCCGCTCGCTCACCCTCTCCCCCTGGTGGGATGGGGCAGAGAATCGGAAGGGGAAAAGTAAGAAAATTCGTGGGTTGAGATAAGAACAGTTTAATGATTGAAATAAAATAAAATAATAATAATAAAAAAATGTAATGAAAAGGAAAACAACAAAAAGAGAGCGAGAAATAAAACCCAGGAAAAACCAGTGATGCAACCGCTCACCACCTGCCAACCGACGCCCAGCCAGTCCCCGAGCAGTGATCGCGCTGCCCCTCAACCAACTGCCCCCAGTTTATATACTGAGCATGAAGTCATATGGTATATGATATCCCTTTGCTCAGTTTGGGTCAGCTGTCCTGGCTATGCTCCCTCCCAGCTTCTTGTCCGCCTCCTCGCTGGCAGAGCATGGGGAGCTGAAAAGTCCTTGACTTAGTATAAGCACTGCTTAGCAACAACTAAAACATCAGTGTGTTACTACATTATTCTCATGCTAAATCCAAAACACAGCACTATACCAGCTACTAGGAGGAAAATTAACTTTATCCCAGCTGAAACCAGGACAATAGCATAGGTTAAAACCATTTCCATTAATATCTGGGATTCTTGATTTTAGATTTAAAAACAGAAATACTGAAGAAAAACAAAAGGTTAGAATATCAATCCCCACTGATGATGATTTCAAAACATCAAGAAAATGGTTGTAATTTCACAAATGTTCCAACCTATTAAAAATATTCAGTCCTATGAAAATAAGTATGATTTTGGAGGTTTGGAATTTTACTCAAGAAAGATTTGTTTGTATGAAGGGCCACAGCACCTCTTTGCAGGAGTACAAGGAAACGGGGCACTTAACATTTGGGGTTTTATTTCAGTGTGAATAGCAAATACTTTCTATACCTCATCCAAGCTGCTGGGTGTAGACCCTGTGTGTCATGGCTTTTTCATACAAGACAAAGCAATGAAAGGATAGCCAATGATACCAAATGCACATGTTTAGACAACCGAGTTTCATGCAGCTGAAACCGATTCATAACCAGTTACAATCAGAGAAAAAAGTGTTTTGCCATTCTGTATTTGATGATGTATGGCGTTTCTCCTACTTTGAAATGCTAACATGAGAATACTGGAGAAATTAAATACAAGGATGCATTTCAAACCAGAAATAACAACACTGAAGAGGTTCAACACACCAATTCAATCAGGTTGTAGTCTGTTATAAAAAAAAAAGTAACCCCTACAATGAATGTAAGAGAAATGGTGAGGGAAGATGAAACTACTGACCCTTTGGCTGACCAGAACTACAAGTTTGAACAAAGGATCACAGTACGAATAAAAAAACCCTGTGAAATTTCTAATAATAGCCAGCTTCTGAAGGATCAACTAGAAGTTTTAATTTAGCTTTTATAAACAAATTCTTTAGCTTAACAAACTCTTACTGTTATCTAAGATTATTCTAAGACCTTGGTGGCAAGTCTTGGCTGACAGACAGGCAAGGGTTATGGAGAAGAATAAAAGTACATACATTTAACAGTCAAGTCTGCAGAACAGCTGCTAAAAAGAAACTTGGGCACAAACTTCAGCAAATTTTGGGTACCAAGACAGCAAAAAAATTAATCTCTGGAGTCAGTTTTGTTGTTAGAATATGCTTTGTCCTTTGTACAAGCGAATTCACTTTCCTGAGAAAATACAAACCATCTACCCAATTTCCAGGTGTTTCTTTTTCATTTAAAATGAACTTACCGAGTGCCGTCTGCTTTCCAGCTAACTTTGTATGGCTTCTGCTCCAAAAATTTAATATTTTGCTTGTCCATGGAAACAGGCTGTGCTCCAGGGAATCCAGACCTAAAAAAAAAAAGAACCATGTTTACTAATGTTCTGCAATAAATAGTGACACAAGGCAATGCATTTTTTACATTAGACTGAAGTCACACCTTGTACCAGACTTGCTGCAAGGTTAACTTTGAGTTAGAACATCTTCTCCAATAATTTTGCAAGAGGAATCCAATGCCTATCTGATAAGAACAAGGGTATTTGTTTATGACAAAACACTTAATTATGTAGAACTTCAAAGTTTTAGCTCTGGAGGAAGAGATATTTGAACTCAAAATTACAAGCACTAGAAGAACTATAAGCATCAGCAAGTTAGGAAGCATTGTGAGCAACTCCCTGGATCATTGGCTTTGGAAAGGAGGATTTCAGAATTTGAGACACTAAAATCAATATTCTCATTAACATTGGACACAAATCCAAGTTGGCTATAAAAACGAGTATTATACCTCAAGAGAAGTGTAGTAGAAGTTGTATAAATAAGTCTACTGCTTGAGCAAGTACTAAATTTTACACAAATACATGGACTAGACTACATCTGGAATTTGTACAGGAACAACTCATCTGAAAACATTTTGTTATCTCAATGGAAAAGCAGTTCTAGAATCTTGCTTCTTAATATCAACAGTTGATCATTCCGTTTCATAGCACAATGCAAGATCCACTGGTGAGGCCGCACCTCGAATACTGCGTTCAGTTTTGGGCCCCTCACTACAAGAAGGACATTGAGGTGCTGGAGCGTGTCCAGAGAAGGGCAACGAGGCTGGTGAAGGGTCTGGAGAACAAGTCTTATGAGGAGCGGCTGAGGGAGCTGGGGTTGTTTAGCCTGGAGAAAAGGAGGCTGAGGGGAGACCTTATTGCTCTCTACAACTACCTGAAAGGACGCTGTAGCGAGGTGGGTGTTGGTCTCTTCTCCCAAGTAACAAGTGATAGGACGAGAGGAAATGGCCTCAAGTTGCGCCAGGGGAGGTTTAGATTGGACATTAGGAAAAATTTCTTCACTGAAAGGGTAGTCAGGCATTGGAACAGGCTGCCCAGGGAAGTGGTGGAGTCACCATCCCTGGAGGTGTTCAAAAAACGTGTGGATGTGGTGCTTCGGGACATGGTTTAGTGGGCATGGGTACTGGGTTGATGGTTGGACTCAATGATCTTAGAGGTCTTTTCCAACCTTAATGATTCTATGATTCTATCCTCATCTGTTTCAATGTTGAGTGTTTTTAAGGTTTGGGGTTTTTTTTAAACAATCCATCAAAAAAGTCACCTTTTTTTCATTTTTACAATGAGCTGTTTCCTCCTGCAAAACTAGAAACATAACACTTATTTCTAGATAGTACAAATAAAAAAGTTCTAAATGTTCTCATACCCTTCCCATCCACAGAACTGCTGACATTTTTGCTGTATTCCTCCTAACTTTGGTTGTGTTGTCACCTGGGTCACACATTTAACTGTTATTCCTTCCAAGAAAATTGCACCCTAAATAAAAAAGAAATTTAAAAATTAGTATTTAAGCCTTCATAAAGGCAAATCAGAACATGTCAATACAAGATTAAGTCTGTTTTTACAAGTTAACCCTCACAAGCGATACTAGCTTAAATATTCCTTAAAGATTTACCCCCAAATACCAAGATACATCAGCTGAGCTTTGCCAGTAAACTCGCTGGTGAGCCATATTATGATCCAGGAACTGAAATGAGTTATTTGTAGGGGAAAAAAATAAAACAATAATTTAAAAAAAAAAATTAAAAAGGACCTAAATGGTAAGGGATAGGCACTGTTTAGGTAGTACTCTCAAGAAAGTTCCCACGTCAAGCTACAGCATCAGTCTGACTCATTATTTTTCATTTGTAACTAAAATGTTTTTATTTAAAAAGAAAGTACACTAGTATCAAGTATTTAATAGTAAATCGGTCACATATGGAATTTGCAGGGATGAAATTAATCAACCTCCATACACAAAATATTATATAATAATAAGGTAGTGTAGGACATCTATTTGTGGATGAGAATCTGAACCTAAACAGTACTGTAAGCCTGGAGCAAATCACTGCACATTAAAGGTCACAAAACTCCTTCTGGCAGAAGCCTTTGTGACACCACTTTTAAATGGTGCCAAAAAGTATGGCCTCAAAATAAGTAAACAGGAAACTAAGGACAAAATTGACCTGTGAAACGTTAAATAAATTTTTTTAATACCTAAATAGTATTTCTAGACCAACAATTCCATGCTTTCCCTGATTCATGGAAAGTAAGAGCTGCTCACTAACAGTAGAGATCTAACATGTGAGATAAACATAAGTAGCTTGGTAATTAGTGAACTAAAGTCACTGGGAAACAGCTTTAGACATGAGGGTTTTGGTTTGGTTGGGGTTTTTTTTAAACAAAAATCTCAGCAGATAAAGACATTAAGTCCTACTTTTCTCCCTCCAAATCTTTGAGATGCATATTTTCAGTTAAATATGTTAATTTTATCAGACCTAAATTCCAGTACAAGAAGTTCAATTACATGGATTTCACCTCCACCTGGGTGATCTACCACATTATATGTCTCAAAACTTAAATTTACACTGTAGGGAAAACAATTGAAAGAATGAATGTACTTATGCAGCAGCAAACTTAAAGGGTTCTCAGTTGGTCTAGGACAAACTTAACAAAAGACAAAACATAAAGAGCTGGTTTGTAACAAAATATTTGTGTAAAAATATACTTGCATAATTTTATTCTCAATCTGAACCAGGTTACTAAAGTGGAGGTGCTATCCTGAATGCCACAGAAAAGCCTAAGTAGAGATCAATAAAAGAATACCAAAAATAAAACTCTAAAATAACTTGTATATTCCAGAAAAAGGTTGATGCTGAGTGGATTAAAAACAAATTCTTCACAACAGAACACATTAAAGCCATCAGGTCTACAAAGCTACATAATTAAAGATTTCTATAAAGATCCCAAATCGACCAGCCTTATTTCAACAGCATCTCAAATAAATCCTCAATGCAGACTAAGAAGATCAAAGCATGAAGTTTCACCTGTTGAGCTATGAATCCTGCGAATGAAGATACAAGTATTTCATATCTATTCTCTAAAATGCTTGAAACTTGTCTTAACAAATCTAGCTGCACACTACTGATGAAAGGAGCCTTTTTGCTCCCTTTCCACACACCGTGGCACTCATCTGTTCTACTCTTGAGCAAGTATAGGAACTAAGTTGGCAAAAATAACATCATAAATTAGTAATTTTCTGCCAAATTAGTATCCTAAACTAGCTCACCATAGGATGAGTCAGCACTAGTGCCAGCAAAAGGGAAATAGAAGGAATACAAGGAGTGCATGAAAAGCAGGACCGCAGTTTTCAGTACAGCCTGCATTTAGTTAAGATTGGCTCAGTTGCATCACCAAATCGTACTCTGAGAACAGCACATCCTAAAGAAATACCCTTCATAACCTCAATTACCTTAAGCTCCACAGACTTTTGGCACGTTACTTATCCCATATTATTTATGTGGGCACCAGCAGGTCCAACAAGCACACAGGTGACTGGGTGAGGGAGGCAGATAGCTACACATGCCTGGCCAGCATGTTGTCTGAATTCCGAGTAAGTGGTTAAGAGCACCATGAAACAAAGGAAGATGGTTGTGCCTTGATTCTCAGAATAATGGCAGAGTGCGACAGCAGTTTTTAAAACTAAAGCAAAAGGCAGGCAACAGGAAAGATTTTCCAGAAAAGAAAAAGTCCTAAACCTGAAATTGGTGCCTACCATTTGTAAGTGTCACTTGCAGATTATCTGCCTCAAGTATACTCAACTAGCTAACACACAGCACTACGAAAACAAGGCGAGTCACTTGGGCATCCGTGCTTGGCTAACTCAGCGCTCCATGAGGACATTTCCTTGAAGGTTCCAAAACTAAGCCAGATCCATGCACCTTCTGCACCACTGTTGAGCTAACAAGCCCCCATGGAAACAGGACACTGGAGAACACGGTGCAAAGACGCCAGAACACTCAGCTCAGCAGAAGCACCTCAGGTCCTCAGCGCTGCTACTAAGCCAAGAGTTATAAGCCCTAATGGATCCAAGGTAACTACAAGCACTTAGTAGCTACTCTGCACAACCTTCACACCATTGGTACTAATTAAGCTCTCTCCACTTGCCACCATATCCCTCCACCCATCACTTCAGCTGAAGGAGAAGCAGCAATGTGTATCATCTTGTGTTGGTTCAGATCCTAAACACCACGTGGAGGAGAGGGTGAGTGGGAACAGCCCCAAACACACACCTCCCTGACCCTAGTGGCTATCACCAGGTCTGGGTGATAGCCATCTTCAGCTACTCAGACTTGACCAAGTGCCAATATGTCCAGAGACTGCCTTCCAGCAGACAAGAAACATTCCAAAACACATCACAAAGAGAGAGAGTCCACATCTTCTAAAAGAGAGGAAGGGAGAGTCAGGGAGTTACACTGATCAGCTTAGATTTAATACCTAGAAATACAGGACCAAATCACAAGAACTGCCTCTAGGCATGCAAAAGCAAAAAAGATACAACAAAATCATACTGACTGTCACTCAGTAACAACGGTGTTCAACTAATCATATGGGTTTGGTGATGAAACTGGCTTCACAGAATTGGGAGAAGCAGGAAATATCACATCTTTTGATGCTGGCTTTTGTCTTGGTTTGTCTTTTGTTTGCTTGTCTTGTTCTCATAGAGGAATTCAGAAAACATGGGGTAGATGTAACTTCTATAAAGCAGAAGAGCAACCTGTTTCAAAACCAGGTTCAGAAGAGTTAGTGTTTCATTAACAAAATGGAAGAATATATTGAGGAAGATCTGTGGGATCTGGTTTAGATATGAGAGAATTAATTTATTTTCCCTAAATTTCCTATTAGCATATTCTTATTTTTGTGACATCTGTGAATTTAGTAACAGGGATACAGACTGTGACGGTAGCTTAACAATTCAGTGTTACCCTTAATTTTAAGAATGGACTGGAAAAAAACTACTGTGCAATTCAATATAAACAAAGTTCTACACTTAATAAGGAATAAGCAATTATACAAACACACACTGGTAGATAATTTAAGAAAAAGAAACGGAGGCAGCAAGAGACCAAAAGCTGAATTAGTATTATTCTGTCTCATAAAAGGCTATATATCTCAATATAATTAACAGAAGTATCAGTTGTAAGACATGTAAAATTAATTCCTCCCTATTAAGCACTAGGATGACCTCAGCTAGAGGCTTGTGTTCAATCATAGGCACCACAGTCTCAGAAAACTGTGAGTAAACATGACAGAACACAAAGAATTACTAGAATGGTCAGAAGTATAAAAAATATGGACTATAGGGAAAAAGTGAACAAATTGGCATTTTATGTGGAGAAGCAGAAGGCTAAAAGGAAATGACACCCATATTCAAATACATAAAATGCTGCCACAAAAATCAGAAAATAATCTTTTTCCCATATCCGTCAAGATGCCTGTGGGCAGAACAGTAAGTAGAGGGGTTAAACTTTGGCAAAAAAAAAAGTAGGTTAGGCAGAAAAAATACAAAGTCACTAGTATTTACAAAAAAAATACTTTTATAGTTAAATAATACTACCCTCGCTAACTATGTCAGCCATGAGGTTTAATGGTTTCCCTCTGTCTCGCAAATGACCACAAGACACCTGCACTCAAAATCATGAAGAAAATCATTAACAGCTACCATCTCTTCCAGACTGTTTGCGATGTAACCATCCATTTTAGAAGCACCACATATTACACCCTGTAACGCCTGTGAAATACGCAGCTTACATGGGACTAGAACAGATGGCTTTCCTTAATAAACAGTAAAAGATCTGGTTGACCCATGAAAAGTTTGAAGGTTCTGGCTCAGAATTATAACTTTTTGTCCTATTTGCAAAATCAAGTATTTTTTTCCTGAAGATTTTTTTTCCCTGAAGTGAGATTTTAAGTGTCAGTTAATAATTTTACTTTGATGGCAGCATTATGGCATGCACTGACAAAGTCAAAATGTGTTTGGATTTCCTGTGTAGCATCTGAGCCTACAGCAAACAGATTTGCTGCTACCTGTCAACTACACTCAGGTGATGACAAAGGAAACTGCAATGGTATTATGTTCCAATGGTTCCCACAGTTTCTGTAGTGTAGAAAAGAAAGGCTGTCAAGACTTTTTGACATCAAAATATGGAAGTTTTAGTGAAAGATGTTGCAGTAAAGTTTCCCACATCCAAGATGAATTTCTGAAATGTACAGCATGCTAACTTCACCTCGCAGGCTAGCTGGGCAGTTGCTTCTGACTATTCATTATCCCAGCGAGATGCCTGGGAGGTGTCTCCTCCTCTACCCCTAAACTTTTCTTCTATCCCCACAAAGATGTGGGTCAAAATGAAAACATTTCAGAACACCACTATCACCACAGCCACCTCTAGTTTGACACTGTCTACCCCAAGTGTTTAGAGAAAGAGTCAAATTAGAAGGCTGAAAACATCTCCTGCAGGAAATCAACGTAATGCTAAAAATTTAGCCCTTTAGACAGTAAAATAAGAAAATCTGAGCAAGAGGTATTTACCTGATAATCATTCCCCCTGTAGATCGCATATTTACAAGGAATCACAAATAGATTGTATCCATCTCTACTGAGTTAAGAAGCAGTCCAATCTGCCAGCCAAGAACCATGGTAAAGAATTCTCCCCGTTCCTCCTCTTCATGTCAAAGAATGTTCCTCCAGAGCTGCAAAACTGAATTATACGAATATGCATATTAACTAGATAATTCTTTCTTTCATAAATTTTCTAACTCATAATTAACTTTTAGTTATTAATATGCTTATTCGTATAATTTAGCTTCCAGCTTTCAAAAAAACTATGGTGGCAGGTAAGAAAAAGCATGGGAAGCCAGTACCATGACTCCTGTTAAACAGACCAGTTTAGTTTTATACTTGCTGAAAAGAGGCTGCCACTGGACCTCACCATCACACCTCATTTGCTAATGCATCAAAAGGCAAGTCAAAAAAACAGTTTTGAGGTTCCAGCCCAAATAAATTTTTTTTATAACAATGTTTTACTGCAAGTCTAATGGAGGTAGTGGCCATATCCCTGAACATATTTTTACTACGGAATTTTACAGTGTGGGCGATTTTTTATTCTAGCTGATGGACTATTTCAAAGTTTTCAAAGCTCATCTTGCTTCTTTGGACTAGATTTTGTATTCCTTTCAGGCTAACTTCTTCCCATACATCTGTAAAACATGCTGAGCAGCTGCAGGAACAACAAAATGCATTTTTGCAGCATAATTCATATGAGGATTTCCAGGCATTTACAAACAAACACACCTCAGCATACAAGCAAAATAATTCAGTATTATGCAAAAAGAACTGAATCTATTTTTGCACTCAGCAACATTCTCCCCTACTTTATCTGCAAATGAAAAAAAAAAGAGTCAGGAATTTGAGGACAACTGAGACATTAGTCTTCAGATGACACAAGTATATTCTTTGTATTTGAGTATTAGTTCCATACTATGGTGACTACAGTAACTTATTTCATCAGAATTATGCAGATGTATGTCAAAATAATCACAATAAGTAATCAGCCATATTTCTTATCATTAAACAGTTAAAACAGCTTTGAGGAAAATATAATTTCAAAGCTGTCTTGGGGTTTTTAAGCTCATATTGCTTTTTGCTAATCCAATTCTCAATCTTCCCAAATTTCCAAAAGTAAGAATATTTACCAAAATAAGCACTGAATTTAAAAAATTCTGAATTTCATCCACATGACTACAAAAAAATAAGTAAAAATTGTTTACACACACACCCATAACATTTCACCTCTAAAGATAGAATAATTAAAAAGCACTTTACTATCTCAACTGAAACTTTAAAAAAAAAAAGTTACATTAAAAAAAAATTTCTCACTTTGACAACTGGAATAGTTGAGGTGTTGAATGTTAAAGTTCAAGGTTCATACAGGAAACATAAGAAAGCTTGCAATGAATCTACCATTTTTTCCTGGTTAGAGACAATACTACCAGTCCTAATTTGCAAGAGCACTTACACTTGTATAGCATATAATATGTAGTAACTAATGACTATGAGTTTATGAAATTAAGTTTAGCAATTAGAATAGTAAGTTCTTAATCAAAAATACCAGTTTTAGGCGTTCTTTTCTCCTCTTGCCGAAGGAAGAGCTTGATGATCCAGGCTCTGATTCTTGGCCTCCTGTTTTACCATTATCATCATCCTCCTCTTCATCTTCATCAAAGCACCATTCTGGTAGCTCAGGTGGTGATGGTGCATCATCTTCATCTCCGTAACGACGAAATAATTCCTTCAAATAGTCACCTTTATAG
This sequence comes from Oceanodroma leucorhoa, assembly GCA_030449065.1. Classification (NCBI taxonomy): domain Eukaryota; kingdom Metazoa; phylum Chordata; class Aves; order Procellariiformes; genus Oceanodroma; species Oceanodroma leucorhoa. The sequence continues at coordinate 10,281,699 of JASVER010000001.1, forward strand.
ATACCTGGTGGTCTAGCCTGAGCAAAAGTAGCCACAGCAGCCTCAATACTGTCAAATAAAAACTGAAAATTACTCTGGATGCTTAATTTACATGCTTTAGTCATGTTATGCCTTACCAAACATAAGATTTTTTGGGACTGAGAATTAAAACAAATTCCAAACTGGTAATTGCAAAAATATTCATTATATTTGAAACATCATGCTTATATCAGCCTGGCAACAGTTGCTCTTGCACAAGATTCTGCATAATTATGTAGGCACTGCGTATGTTCTCAGAAGTAACTGCAGCTTGCACTGTTTCATCTCCTTATGGTAGCCAATAGTGGTCTGCTGGTCACCTAGGTAAAACCTTTATTATTGCTACAAAAAAGAATGGGTGACATGTAGTTAAGTACTTAAGGACTGAATGAAGACAAAAAAAGACAAAAGAAAAAGATGAACAAACTTAATGAAGACAAACGCAAGTGTTGAAATTCAAATATGGCTACATTTTTCCCCCCTAAGAATTATTTTTCCTTTCATTAGAGGTTTTGCCATCACACTGGAAAAAAGCATCCTAATCTTTTGAAATTAATTCTCCTTCCAGAGGTTTCTCATGAAAACCTGTAATTCAGAAGCCTTTTACTATGCAGATAACACTTAATCTTAAGTGCTTTAGTAAACTGGAGACTGGATCACAAAAACATTAGAAACCAAAACTAACAATCATGCACCTTTACTAGCCAACTGGAAAGCACTCCAAAATATACAATAGCGAGCACAGCACAAGGGTTTTATTGTTGCTATTTTCAGAGATCCTATGAAAATCTTTAACAGAAAACACCAAACATAATTCTGTCTTCAATTTATCATGCTTGCATGGAGCAGTAATGCTCCATGGATAAACATTTAGAAATCTTGCTAAATAAAAGAGGAGAAATCACAAAAGGTACATGCCCCTGTTAGGCTTCTTGACAAGCACATCTCTTAAAGCTGGAACAAAAGCACATATTACATGCTGTGAAAAGAATTCTTTTCAGATAAGAAAATAGCCTGCCACTGGAACAGGGAAAACATATAGCTAAAATGGAAAAAAGAATTTAAATACAAAAGGCATTTTTTTGTCTGATCTCTGCAGTATGGGAAGGAGCCTGAGAACTTTATGAGGCAAATTTCCCAAAATAGACAGAAGTAATTCCTAAGAACCAGTAAGTTTGGTTCTCTCTTCTGATCTTTGGTAAGAGTAGAAAACAAAACATTTTCCAGAGTGAGACTATCAGATGGTCGGTCATCAGATCTCAGAAATGACAGTTTAAGAATCTGAGTTACTTAGAAGGAGCTTTCTTCCCCATTCTGTTTTCCAAGACTCCTAATTTCTTCCTCACAAGACATTTTTTTATTTTGGTATCTTTCTTAAATTGTTTCACATCTTCTGTAATCAATGCCATTGAAAGGACAAAACAAACCAAAGGGATGGGGCCTGAAAGACGCTCAAATTTGTCTCTCATGATATTAGAACAACTCTATACTATTCTGGAATATAGCAGCACAGGTTTCAAGCACAGAAACCTAGCTGAAATAAAACATATTATGCAAGTTCTAGAAACACAGCAGCCTTTGGGAAAAACGAGTTGTGAAAAAGAGAATCAAGTAAGGTTTCTGATCACTAGCTGGAGAGCTTTCAGTCTGGATGACCTTTCTTTAAACTAACTATAAAATACATCTCAGTATTCACAATACATCAGCAGCACTCCTGTATCATATGCTTAAGGAATGAATATGGATAGATTTTTCCATCAGGAAAATCTTATTTCCTAATCAGCAAATAACAGTGCCTTATTTTAAAGAATGATACAGCAAATCGGATTTATCTTGATCCAATCCTTAGCATTAACTACCACCTTGCCAAAATTCATTATTTTGTTGTGGACATTTTTCCCTACCAGGTGATATCTGGGTGTTCTGTTAAAAAAATCTGACAGAGATGAACAAACTTGATACAATTAACTACCTGAATGAAGGGGGGGGGGGGGAGAAGATGTGGCTGTTAAGTTTTAAGGCTTTTCCCACAGAGGTTTGAAAATAAAAAGAGGCTGCATAAAAGCAGGAGATTCAAACAGATTCAAGTGCATTTCCTCTTCAGAACAAAGGACCAATTCTGAGTCTAATTATTGCATGCTGCTTTGAAATTGTTAGGTTAAAAGCACACAAATTTGCCAGTTCATAGGAACAACTAGAATCATACTATAAAGATATTTGTATCTGCGTCTACTTCCTATACTCAGCTAAGATTCTGCCAAGATTCAGCCACCCACTACTAATGGTGTTCTGTCTCCATTACTCCAATGTCTTTATTCCAAGTTTACTAACAGACAACAAGGACCTAGTTCTTTGCAAACAACTTGCACATACATGCTAAGCACCAAATAACCGTATGTCCAGTCATAAGAAAATGCTCCAACAGGATTAGAATTTTTTTCACTTAAAGGACCATACAAGAAATATCATCAGACTGCTTAAGGGGCCTGTTAAGAAACATGCCTTGCACGGGATCCCGTCAGCAAGGAAATAGTGTTTTGTGAATACTACCAAACATGCAAAAGTCATGCTGACCAGCACGGTACAGGCAATTTTTTTTTTTTTTACACTAATGTTATTTGAAAAAGATCACTACTCTTTATGAAGGCACCAACATTTTTAAATCACAAAAAACCCAGGGGAGTCTGTATAGAAGCGTGCTGTAGACTTTAGTCAAACAACAAGTTGGAAACAAGGACTTTGTCTCCCCTCAACCCTTCAGAAGCAAGTATGTCACTCTGCTGTTGCTCTAGATAATCTCTTCTCTTCAGAACTCAAAACCCCAAAAAAAAGCCTACATGAAAACCTACATGGAAAAGATGAAAAAGTAAAAGAAATCTTTCAGGCATTGCTGAACTCTACATTCTTACTCAAAATGTGGGACATGTCACAGGGGAGAGACACAATACAATATATACATTCCTAAAAGCCCACACACAGCAGGTACAGCTGACTTTTGACCTACTGGACCTGGAAAGCTTGACTGAAACAGGCTAAGCTACCAGAGGATGATATGAACAATGTTAATATAGGTTGTTTGCTCAAACAACCTATAGATTAGTAGGCAGTTTTAAAATAACAAACAGTGAATACGTTAGGATAGCTGTCAGGACAAGGAGTGAAACATACTGAAGATGCCTTTAGTCACTCCCCACAAAACCCTAGGAATTAACATTCAAAGTTACCTCCAGTCCAACTTCTCGACCAAAAAGGCACAGATCAGAAATCCAGTCCTATTGAAACCATGTGTGCAATGGACACCTAGACAAGACAAGAAACGGGCATATCATTTGCAAGTAGTTTTAACAAACATGCTTTAGTTTCACAAGTGTGTTTTTGGATCCTTCTACCTTCATCAGTAACATTAAAGAGTTCTCTCCCTTCCCACCAAGGCAGCCCATATAATGTAAGGCACACAAGCAATTTATTACATTCTTTCTGCAAATTATTAGCAACAAGAGTATAAGATACTTCAGTTTATCCAAATTCAAGAGCACTAACTTAATGCAACTGAAATATGGCTAATACAGATAAGATTCAAAGTATTTTTTATGACTGCTCAAATGCTTATCAGAAGACAATACAATCAAATTCAATAATTGTGCTTTTAGTGGATTCAACAAGCATTACACATATTTCACATCATCAGGCATAAAAATAATATCCAGATTACCCTACCTCAAACTTGAAAGCGGTGTCAATAGACCACAATTCTATTTCAAATTTGCTATTACCATGCTAAGACCAGACTTATTAATTTGGAAAAAAAACTACAAAAAGAAAACTATACAACAGTATAATCACCTTGAATTACTTATCCTTTCAATGTAAGAAAAAAAAGAATTAAGTCTTCAGCCTCTATTTTGCTGAATTCATCCCCCAGTGAAAGCAGGGGAAGAGTCAAATGCATTGGAACTTTTTTTCTCTCAAGGCAACAGCACCATCTAGTGATAAACAAATCAGGCTGAAAATTTGTGCTATTAAAAATGTCATGAAGGATTCAGGCAAGATGTTGCCTCTTCCTCATACTGCATTTTAAATTATAAATATCAGAGTATTAAAGTTTCCACTAACACCAAACGCAATTATTCTTAATATTAACATATTTTTCAGTTGTGACCATGAAGCAAGTCACTTAGGCTTTTATTGATTTCTTTATTTGTCTACCATAGTTAGCAAAGTAAGTTCAGCAACAATTCTCTTGATGCTTATTCAGACAAAATGCACTCCCCTACACTGCAAGTATTTATTTTTTTTACTGGAGTAAAAAAGTGCCTATAAAGAGTAGACTGATAAAAAACAGAAACTTTATATGGGTAAACAGAAATATGTATCAACTGTATCAGGATCAGGTTTTGTGTCCGCCCACCAAGCTTCCCTTCGTAATAAAGCAAGGCAAAAACTACTAAGAATTTCTTGGATTCATCCATTCTAAGCATTTAATAATATTAAAAACTGTGTAAGTTGCATCAAATGAAATTAATTTTAGCTTCCTTATAGAATTTGTTCCCAGCAATCATTTCTCCTTTGTTTTCTGCTTAAGCAAAATTTTTGCATGTTTCCTTAAGGTTGGCAGGCATACTCCAGTCCTTCAGGTTGCAAAATTAAAGTTTCCATCCTATATTGTTCTAGCTGAATAGAAAATTTTGTTCACTTATCATTCACATTTCAGTCTCTTTTCATATCTAATCTTGACACTGGAAATGAAATTGCACACAATTGCTATCAATAAGTCCTGCAGCTGTTACTGCTACCAAGAAGGTTAAGTCAATAATTTTATACACATGACAAAGATAAGAAGTATCTCAGCATGAGACCAACAGCTTGGAAGGGAAAGATCACACAGGGTGCAGCATTATCACTGCTGCAGACTGCTTTCGCTTTTGATAAAAACGTCCTCCACACCAGTCCCTCTAATGCTCTGTCAGAGGAAACAAGTGTCTAGAACCAGAAACAACTTTTCAGTAATTCATGGAAGAAAAATGGAAAATCCCAACATTTCTTTTTTACTATGAAAGCCTAAACCACAGGTTATTTAAAAGCTTAGTCAACACATTATTTTCTTCTTGACTCTTTCTAATTGGCTTTTTTTTCCATAGAGGTGAAACAATCTAAATAATGGAAGAACATTCCAAAATTCATAGAAGTCAAAAAGTTAGTGACTCAACAATAAAAATGGCATTTTAAAAGTTGAAATACCAGTTAAATGGGTCTGCTATTTATAGGATATCACCATGCTATCCATGCTCCATATAAATTGCTGACCATAACAATATTTCAAGTTCTGAAATATTGTTGGAGGACCAAGTGGAGGAACTGCGAAAGGAGAAGTGAAAAATCAGACACTGCTAAATAAGAGTGAGTGGGATCGGTCATCAACAATATTTCAAGTTCTGGTGCAAGTTCTGAAATATTGTTGATGACTGATCCTACCCACTCTCATTTAGCAGTTCCTTATTTTTTGTATCACATACTTGCATTACAGTTCAAAGAAGAAAACATAGGTCTCAAATTAAAATTGCATTCTATGTGAAATAAAGAAATAAGAAAGTACCTAAAAGAAAATTATGTGAAAAAGTGTGTGCCCAAATTAAATCTCTCAAGCACTGGGGGGGGGGGGGGAAGATTCTCAGTGGTATCCTGTGACAGGACAAGAAGCAATGGGTACAAATTGAAATACAATAAATTCTGCTTAAACGTAAGAAAAAAAACCCTGTATATTTTAAGGGTGAGCAAACACTGGAAGAGGTTGCAAGAAGATGTTGTGGAGTCTCCAAACTTGGAGATGGTCAAAACCCAAATGGGCACAGTCCTGAGCAAGCTGCTTTAGCTGGCCCTGCTCTAAGGAAGGGCAACTGACTAGCTGATTTCCACAGGTCCCTTCCAACAACCTCAACTATTGTACAATTCTGTGATTCTGTATGAATCCTAAGCTCTATGAACATACCAGCTTAGTTTACAAGCTCTTATCAATGATACCTAGACAAACAACTGTGCTATGCACTCCTAAGTCACACAAACACTTAGATTCAGGAAGGTTGCAGAATTATCATTGAAGAGGCTTGAGGACAACACCCATTCTGACTCTGGAAACTCAGCTGCAAAGTAATTTTTTGCCTCTGACAGTTTGCAGATAGAGTTGAACATTAATATGTTTAACAGAAATCAGAATAAAATGCTTTTCACTAAAACTAGAAGCCACCCATATTAAACTGAGAACTTATTTTGCTCTGGGCAAAAAGAAAGTTATCTTTAAGAACATTCAAATATTCACCGCGAGACAATACATCACAGAAGAAAAATTTTGCCTGATATCTACTACCAGTTTCCAGCAATTAATCAGCTACTTTGTGAGATTTGCTAAAGAATCTCTGATCATTCAGTTATCAAATATGACTTCAAGTAAGCCAGACCATCAAATGCCAAAACAATACTTAAGCAATACATAACATGCATTTGTATTAGCAGAAGTTACAAAAACACAATGCTAGTATCATATGCATAAGCACTGTACCAAGAAATTTCTTTGCTTAGACTTTTAAGAGACTGCAGTTATGAGTAACTATGAAATAAATCAACAGTAAAAACTAATGATGGATATAAGATGGATATAATGGATAGAAGAAGACATACCTATAAGCTCTGAGGGATTCTTATCACTGAAGTGTTCACATACACGGATAAATGTTTCTGTATTCTCAGGTGTAGGGCACTCACCATGCCTGAAAAATACAGGAACACACAGATTAGGAGACAGCTGGGGGAAGAGAAAAAAAAAAGATTAATTACAGTATGATCTTTCAAATTAAAAGCTAAATATTAAAAAAGTGCAGACAACTTACCCTTTACACTGGAGCTTTATATATTTAATCCCCTCTTTCTCTATATCATTCCTATCATAGAATCTAGTGGTGTTGGTCAAGTCTACCAGTAAACCCATTTTAACCTAAAAAAAAAAAAAAAACACGAAAGAAAAAAAGTTAAAATATCAGTGCACAAATACTAAACGGCTAATGACATCCAAATTAAAAGCAATTGCAGGCTACAGTTGCAAGTTTAAAAATTCTTAAATATTGCATTTGTTCATAAAATCTGTATTTTACCACCATCACAGTTATCTGTTTCTTTGTGAAAGCTGGTGCCTGAATTCGCACCAGCCATCAATTCAAAAACTTCCGTTTGTTCCCATCAATGTTTCTAAATAAGAAAGATCTGCTAACAGCAGGAAAGCATCTGGTAAAGAATTATTTTAACATGTTAAAAGACAAATAAGGTGGAATCAGGTGCTCTTATATTTTAAGTAGAACTATATTAAACACTGGCACAGTGGAAGTACCATAAGAAAAATTAACTACTGAGACTTATATATACTCTCAGAAAAAATAACTCATCTTAATTTACCCCTCCATTAAATTAGAGTGCAAAACAAATGAACACATTTTCAAGTTTAAAACAAAAATTCCCTTAGATTCTCAGAAACATTTTATTCAAAGCTAAAATGTGAAACAACTTGAAATCTTCGAAGATGCTGTCAGTAATTAAGGTGTCAGTGTCAACCACTCAGATGACAGGATGTACCTGAACTCAGGCTACTTTGCCCACTCTACCCTAATGTGTCCCCTTGTGCATGAACTTACTTTTTTAGTGTTTGTTTTTTATAGCTGTAAAATAGGTCTTTTAAAGCAGCCTTGTGGAAGTTACTGTGTTTTTACAAAGCAAGATGGAAAGCAGAAATTCCACTGGGTGGCATCCAACACACAGAGAAGATCAAAGTGCATCCTACCGATCCTTGGTCCAAACAAAATTTCCACAAACCATAAACCTCCCAGTATTACTGTGCAAAAACAGCTCACTAACACACCTGTATACTGAAAGTATTCCTGGTTTCCTGTCTTATAAGTGCAAGTAATTGCTTTTGGTCAAAATGCTGAATGTCATGCTTTCAAGTAGGATCCTCACCATGAAACCAGATGTCTTTTTAAAAGGCATTTTAAGAGTGGCAGTTTAGCAAAATCCTTGTTCCATAGCTTTGTCTTTTTTAAAGATACATCAATAGTGCACTTAAAAATACATTGAACAATACGTTGAATACAATAACACTGAAGCATGTTAACGCATGCAAAAACATAGAACACTGCATCTTCAATATATTTAAAACTTCAGCACATACTCATAAACAGGATTTTGATCAGGTTTTATTTACCTTAAGGTCAACAGACTGGCAATAATTTAGCAGTGCAGTTGGAAGAATTACAAATTAAAACACTGCTTCCAGACAATTCAGAAAAGATAAATTCCAATTATAACCCGAATAAAGTTCAGAAACAGCTGCTTCACATGGATATGTTGTTCAGTAGACCCCAAAGACAAATTTCCAGTTATCTACAGAGGTAGTTATCCATGGTATTCAAAGTTCTGATGACATACTTTCATAATACTTTTATACTTTCATAATACTTTTATTTATCAGATATTAAAAAGCATCATAATGTTATGTTAGCAGCATTAAGCATTTGTAGTGTAATATCCAAATCAGTTCTGAATTTCTCCTTACTTTAACTTGTATATTGTATTCAGAATGCTTTATTTGCTTTTATCATTGTGTTTTGCAGAAATACAATTACCTCAGTAGGGGTACACCTGAAAACAATGTTACATCACCTGAAACTTCAAATATTTAGTGTCAACTGAGCTGCTAATCATACAGACTGACAGCATACTAGCCAGTGATTAATTTTGTAGGGAATATACAAATGGCAATTAATTCAATGATTACTTTCCTTCCCCTCCATTCTCAACAGCATTTAGCAAATATCTCAAAGACTACTTAATTCACAAGTAAGACCACACAAGATTTCCAGGTGCTACAGACTGTAGGTCCATAACATGACAACACTGATATAAACTAGTTCAAAATAACTGTCAGAGGAGAATGATATATTCCCACACCAGTACTTCTAGGTGATTGTACAGGACAACATGCTAGGATAGAAAAGTGCATCTAAAATGAGCTAGTTCTTTGAAAACTATTTAGATATTTTTCTACCATTCTACACAAGCAATGGCTCCATGGAGCGAATCCATAGAGTATCTTCCAGTACCATGTCATGCCCCAAAAACACTTCCAAAAACCTTTCCTTAGCTAAGGGGAAAAATGTTATTTTCAAAGTAAGATTAAGATTTAATGAAAAATCATTTTAAAGTAAAAGGTTTTGCATTCAGTTCCAGTCTAGTAAGAAAGAAGACATTCCAAAAAGTTAATTACTCTTGAAAAAAATGCTGTATCATCTGACAGTCTGGAGAAAGGGAAAAAGAGTCGTGAGGAAAACAACCTTTAATAAAAGCATGAAGACAGATTAAAAGGTAACACTGTTTAATATATCAAATTGTTAAAGGAGAGCTACAAGAAGAAATGCAAGTGATTTGCAGAACATAGTTTCACATTCTCCCATCCAAAAGTAGAAGAGATACAATTCCATTTTAGTGTTGAAAACTCAAAGCCAATTCCCAACCCCACTGTTCTCAAATACCAGCAGCTTCAAATGTGCCCACCAGAAGCCTCCAAACTTCCCCAAACTCCTGCTACAATGAAGAACTATCACTGAGAAGATGCATGAAAGCACAGAAATTAATTTTATGTCAAAGCTTTTAAGCTCAAAGAATACTCGCATGCTTTTCCCTCAACTTTTAGAAATTACTCTTTTGAACATACTCACAGATTTCAGTTTCCTGACTGACACGTAGAAGCCAGGAGAACACTACAATGTACTTCAGACCCAAAGTGTCAGCATTTGGGATGTTGCGTTTAATTTGAATAGGAGAATGAAATATAGCAAAGTGTCCGCTAGAGAGGAAATTCTGAACTACAGGACTCTAGGTCTTCTAGTCTGCTATTCCTTCGCAATTATTATGAATCATTTCAATCATATACAACTGAAGATCTTGTGAAGTGGCACTGTTCCTCACACATTTCATGAAGCAGTAAACCAAACAGGCGTCCGATACAATTTAGGCAAAGATATCAAAGCATGTATGGCATATAGAGCGTATAAGGCCTGAAAGCAATTTCCTTGCTTTACAGAAAGCATAAACGTTTGCTCTCTCAGTTCATGGGATTAGTTTCACATAACACACTAAAATTTAGAGAGTGCAAGGCAGAAGAAAAGGGTAAAGAAATCTAAAAAAAAGCAGGAGGATTATGTAACATATCAAAGTATACAATTATGATGTTCCAAAAATCCATGCAAAAAAACACTGGTACCACAGGAATCGAAACATTTCAGTCACTGAATCGGGGTTATACTATGCTTGTCCTGACTGACCACAATTATCACCTATAGAATAGATTCTAGTACATGTATGTTCATCATGCAGGTGCTTTGCTCTGCTCTGAAACCGTGACATCACACCAGTCATCACAATCATCCTCTCAGTCAAGCCCTCATAAGTTTGCTCCTAGAAAGTTCTTAATAGGAGCTGATTTTCGAAAGACTATCTAAGCTAAAATAGATAGTCACCCACTGGAAAAAACTGTTCTTCCTGCCAACGTGTTGCATGAATCACATCTTTCAGTCCACCACACCCATTGAACGACACAGCTTCACAAGAAAGAATAATTCAAAATTCTTAAGCAACTTCTCACTAAAACTTACATTTATTTCTTACAAGGACTGTTGCAACACTACAATCTTAGACACCACATTGAAACACAACTGAAACTCGTTATTTTTCTTGCTTCTAATTGTAAAAGATGACTGGATAGAAGGAAGAAGAGCTCATCAATAGCTTGAAATTCTCATCTTCTACATACAATAATACCAAGATCTTCCTACCACCTCCATTTGCTCATACTTATTTTGGCCAGGCTCTCCATGTCCTCCTACAGTTATAAAAGCCTTCTTCCTCACTTTCTCACATTCCAGCTATCTTCAGCTATTAATGCCTTATGCACGCGCTCTTCTGCTGCTGTGCAATTAAATGGGCTTAGCTAGGTTCCCCTTGTATGACCCCAGAAGTTTCTCATTAGATGTTGGAACTTGAAAACATCCTCCCCAGGAGGGAGAGAGCATACTACAATACACTGAATTCTCTCCAGTCCTAGGATTTTTTTTATTCCATTTCTTATTTGAGGAAAATAGTTTAAATCAGTGATTCAAATTTATCTGTGAAAACAATAATGTGGCTGAAAACTGATAACTAGTTTTCCTAAGAGGAATATTGTAACTTGAGCATACTAATTGCCCAAACATTCTTTTGAGTTAACTAATGTCCTAGCTCTTCATAACAGAAGTAAAACTACCTTTTATAAAGCATAAACAGTACTAACCTACCTACTCAAGAAAGAAATAAAAAAAATAAAATTATTCACACTGTCAGCAATTGCTCCTGCAAATTTTTTTGAGGAGACCATTAAGATACTATGTCAATATTGGCAATCAGAAGAAAAACGGGGTTGCTATCCCTTATCAAATCAGTTTCTAACATTCAGATTTTCAGCAATCAGCTCCATGAGAAAAAGGAATTGCACAGAAAGCTTGTTACAGAAAGTTTCTCTCAGATAGATGTTGTCTTAAATGCTGAACTGGTACCTTCAAAAATCTGTGGTAGCAGCAACATCTCACTATTACCAAAATCCAGATGTAAAAGTTTCTGCTGAAGTCTGTTACTTGGGAGATAAATTATATGGACTTAAGTAATAACCAGGTTTCAGAAGTGATTAATTCTACAAAGTATTATCAGTAAAACACACTGCAGTAAAATGATAAGAACTGTGCACAGTGAGCTACTTTTGTCTTGGGAAAATCCACTTTTCAAGGTCTCCTCAATTGCACATTCATCTCATTGCCAGATTGTTGGTAAACTTCTGTTGTACAAATATAGCACTCCAGTAACCCACTGCATCTCTCGGCAAATGAAAAAATCGTATGTTTTCAAATAGCAAACATATAGCAACAATACCAGGGTTCAAGACAATACCAGAGATTTGATGAGAACAGCAAGTTTGAGAGAAATTACATGTTCTGCTTGTTAATCAAAATAACCAAAATATAAGTGGAGATCCTCATGCTAGTAATTGTACTATCCAAGTCTAATTATCTGATGTCACTCAAGACATTTTGAATTTGTAGTACTACAATAGAACTGATTGATGTGCTTAGGGGAAAGGCTATGAAGGCTCACCATTACTTCTTTTTTGGTGACAAATCACTAACGAGCAAATAGTCAGAAATTCTGAGCAAGTCTCTGAAGTTCTCTCTAACTTCAAAATATATGCAGAACTTTAAATTACTTTAAACCATGAATAAGATTGGTTTTGGAAAATTACTAGGTAAGCCCATTAGAGCCGGTCAGAGTCAAAAACAACACAGTGCCTAAAAGAGGAACTCATGTAGAATTTAGATGCATAGATCCAAGAATTCAAACAAGAACAATCCTACCAGTTCAAGCACCTGAGAACAGGCACATATGCTTCACTGATCGTACTTTATCACACTAGCCCACAGGTACTTCTATCGCTGCTACACTGAGTAGCTCACCATCTACTTCATACCTAAGCCTAAGTAAGATTCATAAAATGAAGGTCCCCATATTTTAGTCACCTGATTCTTCTGATGTTTAAGCTCTGATATTGTTAAACAAGTTCAGAATTAATTTAACTTAGATCAACAGCAAAAAAAGAAACCAAAAAAAAACCCACAGAAAAAAATGTCACTAGCATGATTAGTTTTATAAACCACACAGTCAAAAAAAAGTAGTGCTAACCTTCTATATTAACAGTTCAATAAACACATTAAAAGAATTAGGTTGTAGGCCCTTCTTTGCCTGGGAGGTTCAAAATCCCACTTCTCACATCTCCAGATGTACTGGACTGGACACAACACTTCATAGACCTACATGAAAGGCTGGAAAGGTCCTGTTCCCCACCTTTATAGTCAAAGTTGTGCTACGGTGCAGAACAACATGCAAGTTGAAGTAGACAGACAAAAAGCGGCAAAACAGAAAATGAAGAAATACGCCAAAAGCACAACTCTGTAACCCAATGATAAAGGCATCCACCCACCTTCCTGGGTCCCAATCCATGCTCCTAAATTTTTTTTCTATTTACGCATTTTTTTCACTACAGAGTTACTGGATAAAATCCACAAACTCTTTTCTTCCATACTTGGGTATGACTGGTTAGATACCATAAAGCATTCTATGCATCAAAAGAAGAAAATTACGCTTGAAACTACAGAAGAGTTCTATGAAATTCTCCTTTCACTTTTAAATGCTTTCACTCCTATAAGCAAAATTGTAACTTACCATATCCATACACGAGCCATTTGTAAAACTACAAACTCAAGACTATCTGAATTTTGACAATGACATCTCTCCAAGATGCAACAGTAATAACAGAGAAGAGTGAGATTCTTGCTGCTAATACAGTGAATGAGCTGGAGGATTTTGCAAAATTCTTGCCTATAAGAAAGCACTTTTGGAAATTTAGAGAAAACCTGAAAATGTAAACAAAAAAATAAATTTTCTGTACAGATGTCTCAAAGGAAGCCATCAACCACTTTTTTCTTAAATCTGAAAAGCAACATTTGAATAAACATTAATAATGAAAGTAATGTTTCAATTACTGGAAAATTTAACTTTACCTTCAGACTCTTTAAGTAGTTGGATAACATACTCGGGTGAAAACGATTTTCTTCAGCAACCTGTTCATCATATCTTGGTCCTAACATTGTCTTCAAAGGTAAAAACTTCCCTATGAAAGATAATCAAATTTTGCAGTATTTTATGTATACTCATGTATATGTACACTTACAACTTAGCAATTTCAAAGCAACACGCTGAGCAGATTTAGAGGTTCATCTTCAATGAAAAATAATCGCAGGAGACCCTGCACTGCAGTTAGCTATGGAAAATGAATGCAAATTGATAGTAAGAAAGAGACCTGGCATATCTGCCCAGCCACCAAGGTTAATGGTATAGGCAGGGAGTAAAACTGGGAGAACTTCAGCATTTCTAAATAGCTATGAAAATATTTAAATGAATTATATCCCAAGATTGATCCAATAAACTCTCCCCCAAGAAAACGCAAAAAAAAAATTATTGCCCCAGATCATTCCTTTTTTTTTTTTTTTAATAAAACTGTTTCCATGCTGTGAAAAGACAGCCCTTCTAAAACCAAAGGAAATACAACCATATAATTGTATGGCACAGAAGAGCAGCAGAAATGGTTTTTTAATGGAGGAAGAACTCCAAATTGGAGCACCTGACATAAATCTTCTCTAGGATAAAAAAGTGCTGCTAGATCCTGATGTTGTCGAATTATATTTCTAAAATGCTTCTAATAGCAGTTAATCTATCTATTTCCTAGAGGGGAAAAGAAAGACAGTTCATTCTAGATATGATTACTTTTTTTTTTTTTTAACTTCAGTAACTTTTATAAAGCTTTTCCTATTTAGAAACACAAATAGCCACACGATATTTTGAACTAAAGAAAAACATAACACCTTTCTATAGTATTTTTTAAACCAAACTAAAATGCATCAGTTTAGCTGTGTAATGTAGAGTAACAGCCACCATCCAGTAGTCTTTATACAGTATTTAAATGTTCAGTTTCAGATCCTCAAGTGAATGAGCACACCCAGCACTAATCCTAAAAAATTGTTCTAAATTGCTCATGAAAATACTGCTTTCTCACCAAGACAGAACATTTCCTCATAATAAAAGAAACAAAATCCTCTCGTTTTCAAAACGAGCAAAACAAAACCACATGGAACAAAAAGACACTAAAATGCCCATTGTATTCAGCTAGAAATCAAGTTTTGAGAGAGAAGCTCAAAGCAGCTCTTTGTAAAAATAGAAAAATGCATACCATTTTCACTAAATGAATGCTGCTAAGAGGTTTCTCTACACAATAAACTAAAGTTCAGAGAGTTCTCTGTAGCCTTAAATTCTATCAAAACATACAGTCTCAAATAAGCAATTAACTTTTAGGAAAGAGACATTATAAAACACAGGAGACAGTTACGGAAACTGAGAAGCTTTACACAACTAGTTAGCTCAGGTTTGATGTTAATCAGCAACATGAAAAACACCCTCACTGTTACACTTGTCTGAGATCGTTCCAACCTTTACAGCTAAAAGGAAAGTTATTCTGTCATACAGTCAACATACACATTAAATTTATAGTCACTTTTACTTCAACTTATTTGACTGTTAGAAAAACTCCTAACTTCACTTTACTTCCCTCTGCCTTTTCATTCCACCAGTTATACAACCTCCTCCCTCATCATGGCTGCCTCCCCTCCATTCCCTCATTTCTTGATCTACTTTAATTTTCTTGCTTCTTTGTGTCCCTGTCACCTTCAACACTATCATTCAGCCCCTCTCACTCACTATTAACCCTTCCACATTAATTTGTAATCTTCCTCTGTACAGAGTGATTATGCAAATCGTAATTCTGGATTATCTTAATGCAAACATCTATCATTGCCATAAGTTTTGCAAAACACCAAGCATGCTTGAAAGTGTTTTAATTAACTTTGCCACTTGTCATTCCTATCCTAATACATCCACTCACCCACTACAGAACATGAAGAATATACCTAAAGTTTTTTTAGCCAAGGCATTCAATTAAGAAAAAGAGCTGCACTGACAAGAGTTGATGGATACATTGGAAAACTACCATCCTTTATGAGATGCTGGGAAAAAGAGAATAGAGATGGAAAACAGTGCCTGGAGGTTAAGATTGTTCCCTGTAGCATCTGATTAGAGACTGTACAATCGCACTGAAGACTCTCCTGTTCGCCATCTTCTAGAACAGAGAATGAACATGTTCATTCTCTCCTCAGTAGCGGACCTTGATTTAGTGTCTGATTTTCACTCTGATTCCCTTCTGAGTAACCACAATACCTTCCTGTTCATCACCACGAAAAGTCAGGCAAAGTAGTCTAGTCAGCATTCCCTGCAGCATTTGAACGCCTTTACACAGCTCTGGAACTGATGAGTATTTTAATAGAGACCATTTACTATCACTTGGTAAAGTACTAAAACCCAGATCTTTGGAAGTATTCAGGTGCCCAACTTCTACAAATTGCAGTTTGGTGGTATCCCTGTGAAACAGATCTTATACGGCAGCAAACAAGCTGCCTGTCAAGGTCAGAAGAGAGCAGTGAATGCATGTAATTTAGTTCCAATATAGGGAAATTTTGTAATCAGATTATGAAAACAATGGGTCTGGGGTCTTTTTTGTTTGTTTTGGGGGGGGGGGTTTATTCCTTCAGGGTTTCTTTTGATAGGTTTTTTTTTAATAAATTATGTTTCTCTGCAATGTAATCTCACATTATTCCTCTGCTGTAGGCACTATCTTCCTAATTTACATTCTTGTGTTTTTCTAAATTGTGACTGCTACACATGTATTAAAGATAGCGAACATGATCTCATATTGTGTTCCTCTTATAACAGAAAACAAAATTTCCCTACCTGGCAAATTTGCTATTTGATCTTTGTACAGAAGCTTGAAAATCCTCCTTCCCAGTGTGCATATAAGCCTCTTCCAGGCAATTGTCATTAAGCTACAGAAAACCTAAACTTTAACTCTAAGAAAGATTTCTAACCTTTCTGAGTAATATGGGCAAGTATAAATGAGGCAGTAGCTACAATCTTTGCTACAGTTCTGACCTACATCTTGTGCTAAAGAAGTGTTGTAATAAAAACTGATTGCAACTCAAATTAAGCCTCCATGCACAAGCATTTGAAAATTAAATAATCAATTCTTTATGTTGAACTAGATGATCTGACAGTTAACAAGGTGATATTTTACATAGATATCAAAGCATCCCAAATCATTAGTGTATCTAAATTAAATTACGATAATAATTGTAACTCCTCAATCGAATTTTAAAATTAACTTCAAAATGTTACTGGAACCTTGACACTTGACAATTACCTACTTCCACAATTAAGTTCAAATTCATCAAATAGTTTTGGAAAGTCAGTATTAAAAAACATTTTCCAAATTAGTTACCTGTGTAACAGATGGTATTTCTGTAGGCTGAAAAACAGGTAAAAATTCTAAAAATAAGAGTCCAGTATGTCAGAGCATACACATCAAGTGGATAAATCTGAGAGAAATCAAAGTGAACAAAGTGAGACTTCAAATTTCCTACATATACATGCTCAAATTTTGGCACACCTTTTCTCTTTTCTTAAAACTTTAATTCTAGAGCATACCAGTGAAAAAGCTACCCTTAATTTAGTCTAATTTTCTGTGACATGAAGCTATCAACTCAATACGTTACAGTAGCCACTAATTATTTATGACCATGGTATGTTTAGATTGAGCATTGATTAGGAAGGCTAGACTGTGTAAAGTGACCAAGGTTAAGAAAGGGAAATTTTAATAAGATGAAATAGTAAAATCCACAATTAAGAAAAAAAAAAAAAAGTAAGTGTCTTCTGTTTCAAGAACAACTATGCTGGGTCAAAGCATCCATTTTACCTCGTATCTCATCACCAAAACAGATCAGTAACAGATGCCTAGGAAAGAGTGTAAAACGATGACAATGACAATCCACCATCAGATTATTCTCCCCAACTACAACAAGCTATAGTTCAGCAACTTCCTGAACCAGAGGTGCTACTCTTCTATTTAAGGTGCTATCTCTATAATCATATGCTATATGGATGTTTTTAATAAGATCTCACTGTTCTGCATGCCGCACGCATGCCTAGAACAGAATTAACTAACATGAATCAATAGAAGGAGACTGAAAGACACTGCTGAGACACTTCTCACGTCTTTTTTTCAACATCTTGCTAGCACTCTCCACTTCAAAACCAAAACAGACTAGGTTTTCGGTGGTTATAAAAAGTAGGTACCTGCAGAGGTGGAAATGCCAAGGCAGTAAGGCTGAAGCAACCCAATCACTTCAGACCTAAGAATTCAGAGAAAGCTCTTTTCATCAAGTCTGTGACTGAGGTGCTACCACAATGCAATAAATGTGAAAATGTTCCATTCTGAAGAACTGCTGTACCATAAAACCGGGAAGTGGCAGCAAAACACCAATATTTAAAGAAATAAACTGGAAAATAATGGGAAACATAAATCAATTCACCTCATTCAGACTGAAGGGTCCTGTTAACCTGAATGAACCCAATCTCACAAACAGAAGAGCTCCAGGCCTCATTAGTATTTAATAGGTCACCTAGTATTTGAGGTCATTAGTATTTGAGGTCACCTAGAAACTCTAGATGCCGCAACCATAAGACAAGAGGGCTCTGACCAAACACTTGATGAATATTAGTCCACAGAAGCCAGACAAGCCTTACTCGGCAACATCATTGCTATTACACTATCAGATGGGAATAAAGTCATGCACAGATGCTTAGAAATTTGATTGAAATGCTAATTCAAACTAGAATATAACACAACTGTGATACAGTACCAACATCAATTCTAAAAATTATGTCTCAATAAAACTGTTAGATGTCTTTGAATGTAAAATAGCAAAAAAGGAGAGAAGACTGATGGTTTACTATGACTTTTTATAAGTTATACACACAAAAAACTAAAAATCAAGTGAACTAATATAAGAATACGTTACAGTAAAGCAGCCAAAGAAATGAACCAAGCACTTTCCTTTTTTTTGTGCAGTAACTTCTTGTGCATAATTGCACCGAATGGAAAAGAATTACCTTGCAGTTACTGAATAAACAAACACACGAGCAGTGATGGCGCAGCAGATGACATGCTGATGAACTGCATTCTTGCTTACTCTATGTTACTATTTTTGCGAAGCTATGGCTTAAAAGACAAACAAGCAAAACCAACAACTTCTAGAGATCAAGAAATTGCTGAGAAAAAAAAAAAACCAAAGAATAAAGAGTCATCAGTCTATTTTTGTGGTGGTCAAAGGCTAACAAACTAGGCTATCAAATCTCTTATTAGATACAAAGTAATGCATTTGGCAGTGATCAGGAAAAAGAGATAATGGATATGAGCAATACAACAAGGCTGTTATTTATTTGAGTCAAGCTCAAAGAAATATAAGGAACTTGAGAGAAACCAGTAACCCACAAAATGAACAACTGAAATTAAATACTGATAAATACCAAATAATGCATATTGATAGGAAGATTAAGCCTACTTAGATGTCTTGCCAGGTTCTAAATAAAACTGTAAACAGCCATGTAAAACAACCAACTGCCATCAAAAAAACGTAAGATGATGCAGAAATGTGGGATAGAAAATGCAGGAATTATAACTATTAAGCAAATCATGGCACAGTGCCATCTAGAATAGCACACTGAGTAGCAAATGCTGTGTTTTGAAAAAATACTTTTAAATTATTACAGATAGAAAGATGAAAGGAGTGAAAACTAGAAAATATGGCAGAAAAAAACCTGGGGTTTGGAATTGCTTACCTTATAAAGCAAAGAAGAACTTGAGAAAACTAAAAAGAGCAAAGTTTGTTTACTCTATCTCATACCAGGCAGCAGGGGAAACATTCATCTGAAGTCAGGATGGTAGTTAACTCACAATCAAAAAATGTGTGTTTACATGATACCTAATTCGCTGCCACGAGATGCCAGAAAGACTAGATACCTAGCAACAGTCAAGACAGACAGGGTGTTACGGGTAAGAACATCCAAGATGACAGCAATTATTGACAAAGCCTGAAACACACACAAAACTTTGGAGTACAGCACTTAAAGTCCTCCTCCAGCTAAACAGCTTAGGAACACACTAGTGAGTGACTGACAGGTCACTGTCAGTCGGCCCAGTAACAGATCAACACTAATAAACATCAGAGCCCTCAGGAGAAAAAAAAAAACAACAAACAAGGAGGAGGCTGCACAGGGGACTCGTCAGCGCTGAGGTATGCTCCAGTACGGCATCTTCTGCACGTCCGGCTGCCCTTTCTCTCATCAGGCGTGACGGAGGGGAAAAGTTTTAGTCCTAAACTTAACCAGCGCGAAGCGAGAACCCAGCATTTAAGCTCCGCAAGGGAGCCGGGGCGATTCGGTTTCAAGGGTTGCCCTAGCCGAAGGGAGGGCGAGCCCCCGTGCTTAAGGCAAAGCCTTGCTGCGGGCTGGACTTAGGGAACACAACCGCCCTGCGGGAAGTCAGCTCCCGGACAAATACCGGCCCGGGGAGCTCATGGGGGAACGGCCGCCCGCCGCCGCACCAGCACAGCCGCGGCCCCGGGACAAAGAGCCCCGGCCGGGCTGGAGGGCGAGGGGCCGCGGCGGCCCCCGCCATGCTCTGAGAAGGAGCGGGGGGCCGGGACCGGCGGGCAGGGGAGCACAGCGAAAGCGAGGGGGCCGTCCCCGCTGCCGCCACACAGCCGCCCCGGGGCGGGGCGGGGCAGGGCAGGACCGGGCCGGGCCGGGCGCTCACCTGCCACGGGCTGCCCCCTCCTGGGGCAGTGGAGCCAGCGCGGCGGGATCTTGTTGTAGGACATGGCGGGGCCCGGGCGGCCGCCGCCGCTGCCCGCCCG
>JASVER010000001.1:10302315-10417039 GCA_030449065.1 Oceanodroma leucorhoa
CGCTCAGCGGCGGCGGCGGCCCCTCGCCCGCGGCGCCTTCATTCAGACCCAGCGCCGCCTCAGCCGCCGCTAGCCCACAGTGCACCGCGGCGGCCGCTTCCGCTTCCGGGTTGCGGCCGGAGGCTCGCGTCGCCGGTGGTGGGGGGGTGCCCGGCCGGTGGCTGCCCGGCCCTGCCGCCCGGGGGCTGCCCCGGGGAAGGCCGCTGGCGGCGCGGGGCCCGGCCGGAGCCTTCGGGAGGGGGTGAGGGTAGCGGGGAGCCTCAGGCGGCGGGACCCGTCACTCGTTGGGGGGTAGCGGGAAGGGCAGGCAGAGCGAAACAGGGTGCTTCGTTGTGCCGGTGGCGGGCTGCGCCGCTGCACAAGGCCGCGGCCTTGGCTGAGCTTTGTTTGCCTCGTCTCCAAAAAAGGCATATTGGGGCTGGGAAAGGTTCCCAGTGAAAAGTGAGGAAGGTTTTTCCCTCGAAGAGGGCAGCCCAAGGTAGCGCTCCTCAGCCTGGAAAGGAGATGACACAGCGGGGAGTAGCCTGGGAAGAGAGGTGGTCACAGACTGCCACGGGCCCCTCCGAGTGAGGGCTGTGGGGCTCGTAATAAGAAACTAGCAGGGGCTTGGGTGGAACAGTTGGAGGGATCACTTGTGCAACAGGAACCGGAGCTGCGGGACTCCCTGGGAAAGGGTGTTGTGCATGTGAAGAGTTTACATGGGCTTCAGGGGAGACTGGGCAGATACTTGAAAGTAATTGAAGGCTACTAAAGTAGCAGACTACCTCAGGGTTGGGAAATGTCCTGAGCTGAAAGTTGCTGGAGGCTTGGACAAACATGCTTGTGCTGCTTTTAGTTTTCCCTGGATGTTCCCTCATAGCCTGGACTAGAGGTGGAAATAGATGGATCCCTGATCCAGCTAGTAGTGCAGCTGTTCTTCTAGTCTGCATGTAATAGGTTTGATAGTGTAGCAGAGATGCCTCTGTACATGGCCTTCCCTTTCTTTTGTAAAAAGGCATGGCCAGAAAGATTAGGCCTGCAAGTAGAGTCACATAACAAAAACTATGTTTCTATACAGAATCCCAGTGAAAATTCTCCATGGGCTTAAAGTGGTCTATTTAGGTGGATTCAATTGAAGAATTGTAGCCTGGCAGTGTTTGCTGACATGAAAGGAACATTTAAGGTGGTGGTGTGGCTTAACTCCAGTAGGCAGTTAAGCCCCATGCAGCCACTTGCTCGCTCCCTCCTGCAACGGAATGGGGAGAGAATCAGAAGGGTAAAAGTGAGAAAACTTGTGGGTTGAGAGAAGGAAGAATAAGGAATTCATCCACTACTTCCCATTGACAGGCAGATTGCTTAGCCATTTCCGGGAAAGGACGACTTCATCACTCACAATGGTTACTTGGGAAGATAAACGCCATCACTCTGAACATCCCCCCCTTCCTTCTTCTTCCCCCAGCTTTATATGCTGAGCATGACATCATATGGTATGGGATATCCCTTTGGTCAGTTGGGGTCAGCTGTCCAGGCTGTGTCCCCTCCCAACTTCTTGTGCACCCCCAGCCCAGTTGCTGGTGGGGTGGGGTAAGAGATGGAAAAGGGCTTGAGGCTGTATAAGCACTGCTCAGCATTAGCTAAAACATCCCTGTGTTATCAGCACTATTCTGGTCACAAATCCAAAACGCAGCACCCTACAAACTACTATGAAGAAAATTAACTGTCCCAGCCAAAACCAGTACAGGTGGCTTCAATGAAGCATTAGGAAACAGCAGCGATAGATTATTTTTATTTTCATAGCTTATTTTCGAGTTACTTAATGTTTCAGTACTGTTCTGTCTGGACTTTCTGTTTTGCTATAAGCCAGGTGTGCTGCCTTTGCAAGTCAGTAGGTGCAACAGCTTGCAGAACTAACCGCTGTTGCATGTACAGATACAACAGGAAGCCCGTAGGTTGTGTGAAAACATCAAAACAATGGAAATAATCTGATCTGTCCAGAATTCACAACAAAATTATACAGTGGCCATGTTTCTTGCTGCATTTTACCACTCTAGATTTTGTTAGACATAGTTTCTTCCCTAGAATATCCTCTCATAGTAATTGAGGTAGTCAGTTAAGTAGTTTGCATATGTGAGTCATTAGGTTCTCATACTACATCAGAAGTTTCTGAATTTTGTCCTCTTAAGGCTTTTCTCCTCATCAGATATTAATCATCTCATTCTAGCTAAAATTAAAAGTCTTGCTACAGCAAAAGACTATTTCTATTATTTTCCCCAACTGTTATGTTACTGTATGATGTTTGAAATAAGGTGCTGATTTTGCCTTTACAGAACAAACAAGCAACAGTCAGACACCAGCTGGTGCCAAAGACCAGCCAGAAAAGAAAGTGAAACAAGTGCAAGGAGTGTTCAGGAAGAGCAAAAAGCAAAGAATAAATGCAAGATACTCGGTTTCTGATTTCAGTAAATTAGGAGCAACATACAGTGACGTCAGCAGTATGGCAAAATTAGGAGCAAAACCATTTGCAGCGGTGAAGAATAGTACAAAAATACAGCATGAATGAGCAATAATCTCTGTTCTCGTCATCTAGCTTTAAGATTCTGATATGTTTTTAAAACAAACTTAACAACTACAGAGCAAAAATACTTCTGTGTAAAGATGTATAGTTAAACTGGGAGGATATGTACATCTGTTTTTATTTAGCAATGCACAAGGCAAATAAAATACATTAAATTTTAAATATAAGGTAGGGAGTTAAAATGAAGCATCCAGCCAAAGAGAGCTTAGCCAGGCATTATCCATAGTTTAGCCTTTTGGTGGTTCTGGGGTTGGCTGAGTGGAGTTTAGGAAGCCCCTCTGGCAAACCAGTATAATGTGAGTAGCCATTCAGCAGAGCACCTTCACCACACTTGGAGGGCTTTTCCTGAGTTGTGACACTTAGGTCTCTTTGCCACATACTGTTTTGCTCCACATCAGGTACCAAAAATGATGACGGTTTGAAGCCAGTTGTTGAATGAGGAAGAAGAGAGCCCGTTGTTCCCTTTTTTCCCCCAACAAAACAATGTCACAGCTACTATTGAGCAAGATGAGTGGCGTTCAGTTGATCAGTTGATGGTGACATGGGAATGGTGGTTTTCATCTAGATTTTAAGAGTGAATATGCTATAAATAGGACATTAAGAGGTGGAATATAGGACAGGGAATATAGAAACAGGGAATAATCCCTGTTGCTGTCATTTCTGTTCAGTGTATTTTCTTAGGGAATTTTACATGGGGAAAATTCAGTCACCGAAAAGACCAGTATTCTCCAGCCGAGTAGTATTCACATGTTTGAGAAAGTGTTGCTGCATTGCCTTCCACAGATACAACACAGATTCCAAGTGATTCTGTTTACTCTTAACTTGCTCTAGTGCCGCCTTGGTGAGGTGTCCTGGCCTGGAGTACTTGGTTATTTACAGCTGATGTTACGTGTTCTGCATGTATAGTTTACACTGGACTTTGCCACGTTAGACACTTTGAAACAATTTATGCAGGCATAGGATGATGATTTGCATGTTACACCAAATATTCTTTGTGAACGAACATACTTTCCTGCTTGACGCTGTGACATTAAGAGTTAAGATGACTTTTTCCTGATGTACCTGCAGAGGGCACAGAGTTCCGAGACTCTTCATGTGACTTCCAAAAGCCGACACTTGCTGTCTTTGAACAAGGAACACGTAGGTGGACATAGCAGTTGTTTCAGGGATTGCTTTGAGAAAGCAACTGCAAGTGTTTTAATAGTCTATGATATAACATTACCTCTTTTCTGTATATTGATTCTTTTTTATCTAGAGGCATTCAAATGCCTGTATCCTTACTCTGGTTTCTGCTCACCAATTTAAATCCTTTTCCTGGCAGAGCATACACTATGATCAAGAAGTCATTTTCCCAGGATGCAGATCATCCCCTGTGCCATGGGTATGTTGACTACTTTGGTTTCAGGTCAGTTGCATTGTTTCTCCTCATGGAGAGCTGCATTTGTGTTCTCCCTTGACTTAAAAACACACAAAAAACCCCACACACCAAACCCCACACACATACTTTAACTGTTTTTCCTAATTACAAATGGAACATTTACCCAAATTATTGCTGATGAATAATCTTACACTTTTAATGTCATATGTTAATATTGTAAGTAACTAGATAAGTTGCCTGTTATATGCAAAGTGGACCAACTAGGTATTTTGCCCAAAGGAAGTACACATGGTGTGGCCCTCCTCTATATTGGTATGTCAACAACCCTATTACTGTTCTGTTTCGGTATAACGTTATTTTGTATGTGTTCATAAAGTAATAATGAAGGTAATAATAAAATAAAACCGTTCCTCAGGATGTTCTTGAAAACAGACATTTCTGACTCTATTTAGTAAATAAATTTTCTTAAAAAAACAAAGAACAGATTATTTGCTAAACTGAGACTACAACAGGATTTATTTAAGTGTAAGTAATTATGAAAGAAGCTAACTATGTGTGCAAATGTAATTAATACAGGATTACTTTTTCCACTTCATGGTATAGGTGTTGATCTGGAAAGAAACGATGCCATAAACTTGTACGTTATGGTGTATGGTACATAACAAAATATTTTTTTTTCTAATTCAATTAATTCCTTGCTTATTTTTTTAATGTTCATGGCAAACTGACTTATGACAAAATGTATGACTAGTACAATGTTCCTTTATGAGTGATTTACTCTCAGCATGCATGAAGCTTTTTTGGGGAGGGGTGAGTACTGTTCAAATCTGGATAAATATTTTAAGTTCTTTGTAGAAGTGTAGTCTTAAGTGTAGTCGAATTTTATGCCAATAGCAGTTGGATTCTAATAGCGTCAGAAGGAAAAAAAAAACACAGTACAATGAAAACATACTTTTAGATTTAAGTGAAAGTTAATATTACGGTTGCTTATGGCTAGGTTCTCTAGGTTTCTTTAAATGTAGGCTTCTACATTTAAAAATGCTGAGTATGCACCGACCTTTAAAAATCAAAAGAAAATGCTAGGAGCTCAAGATTTTTTAATTCATGCCTACGTATTTGGTGTCAATGAATAATTAAGAACCTAACTTCTGAGACAAATAAATTATTTTTCCAGGTTTGAAAATGAAAATAAGACTTAAAAAGAAAGTTATTTTATTCCTTGTGTGTATACAATACCAAAAAGGGATGTTGAAACAAACTTTTGAGTGCTCCAATATACTTGAGAAAGTAAAATGTCATTTACAGTGTTCTTCCTATAGAGAGCATTTGAGAGGAACTCAGCAACAAAATTACCGGTCTTTAGTCTTCAAGACATTAGGGGGCACCACGACCTCACAGACTTAAAATGATGTAAGTTAAAGTCTAGTTACTTTTCCTGTCCAAAGTAAACATGAAACAGCATAAAATAGCAAGATCAACTTCTGGAGTCGTTCCCTAGTGCGAGATTATGATATAGTTCTTAATAAGATTTCCAACAGAAGACAACCCAGACATTTAGTAGAATATAGACTACACCCTCCTCTCTGTAAGAGTAATAAAACTAACAGACTAATGGTGCAATATAAGCAGCTTGCTTTCAAGTCTTTATTCAAATCTTACATTTTCCTTCAGGGTTTCATTCTGGGAATATGACATTTTCCGCTCAAGCCTCTAAGGTATTGCAGTGTTAGTTCAACCTGCAGAGTACATCTCCATATAGGCAGGGAGCACACAGCGAGCTTGGGAGGGAGCTGTTTTAAATCCAGGTCCCTGAATTGGGTATCATGCTGGGGATGGTCACCATCAGCTATCAGAGTACACCACCACACATGCATGTGCTGTAATTGTGACATGTAAATCTCACACCACTACAGGGGACATGAGCAGTCTTAGCTCTGACATGCAGACGTGGCAGATGATTTACTTAGCAGGTGATTTACTTGGGAGATCTATCTGGAAAGGAATTGGAACGATGTGTGTGTGCGCAGAGGGAAGACGGTGTCTGTCTGTCCAGAGGGTTGCTGTTCTTGAAGAGGGATGACAGCTGTGACTTCAAGCACTGACTTGCAGGCCTGGAAAACAAGATGCCTTGCTATTGTTCCTCTGCAGCTGAAATGATGGTGTGCTTCATGTAACAGAGATAAGCAGCTGGACAACGGGCTTAAAAGCAAGGTGCCTGTCATTCCTGGAGGACTAACACTGATCTCCTTAGACTTCGTACGGTTTGACCTAGACACCTGAGGCCTTATTCGCATAAAATGAAATCATATGGTAGTAGTGTGCTTTGAGTATGGATAAAGTAATCAACCAACTACAATTTCACAATGGAAGATGACTAGCAGTAGGGAAAAGTATGACATAATATACGAGAAACTCATCTAATTTACTTAAGCGGAAAGCATGACTCACAGCCTTTCGAGTCTGGGGAGTGACTGGAGTCCACAAAGTAAAACAGCATTCTGTTTCTACAATTTCTAGTTTCTCTACTGCCTGAATATGGATACCTTAATAAAAATCTTGTCCTGAATGGAGGCTGTGGTTAAAACTAATGGAGTAACTGAGGTCCTGGTTAGTGCGGGAAGCAGACTAGGGCAGTCAGAAGCTGCTAGAGGATTATCACTCTTCTACAGCCTGAAATAGCCAAGAGTGTTTCAGTGTTTCAGCCTAGAAACCTGTGTACGTGATGATCAAGTTCTGGGTTGCTATACTGGCGGAAATCTTTTTCTTGTGATCGGTCTCACAAAGAAAAGATTTTTACCCATAGGCACTCTCTCAGACCTTCTGCATCATAAGTTTGTGCGTATAGATATGTATACTATGATATACATGAATATAAAGCCTGCGAAGAATAATATGAGCTATAATATAGTACCTGAGAAAATACATGCAGACCTGTTTTTATTTATATAGCTGTATTATACAAAATATGCGTAACATACTGTACATATATAAATGAAGACCACAGTCTCTCTCTTGAGGTGTTTACAGTCCTGAAAATACCCCAAGAAACTGGCCAAAGGCAAAGGAAAGGAATATGGAGTAAAGCAAAGTGATCAGCCTGGCAGCCATACAGGCTTTTTAAAAATCAAACCTGAATATATATTTATATTGTATACAAATTAAATTATGGTAAAATATATGTATGCATAGATATATAAAATCAAATGCTCAAACGTTGCCCTTGTGAGGTTAGTTTTGCTTTCTGTCAGTATGCATTGTGGAACAAGCTTTACAAGAACACGTTACTCTTTCCCGAAAAAGCTTCACCCAAAAGGAAGTAGAGAGCAAGAGGAATATCCTAGCATATACATCTGCAGCATCACTGATCTAGAGAACATTAAGAATAAGTTGGCAAATGTCATTTTAGACAATGATGTTGTATAGGTTGTAAATTCATCTCTTCCAAGCATTCCTTAGAGAAAGAAAAGCTTGGGGTTTTTTTTTTCATTTGAAATATGTTTGTCATTCTCTAGAAATACTCTTTTTCACATTCTCACCACTTCAGGCTTCATAGCACAGTGACAACTTATGATGGACATTATGGAATGGACTTTGCCTGAGAGAATGTAGTGCCTGTGGTCCATTCCTGTTCATACAACTACAGTTGAAGTCCATGCCACTTCTTTCCACTGCTGGTTTTACCTGCTGTAACTAGGTTAAGATTAACGCAAATAAAGCTATTATCCTTGTACTCAAACCTTCGCTCAGCACGGGTATGAAACTGTCCTTGTCCAGATGGACTTTTAGGGAGTTACTCAGAGAGATTAAGATCCTTGAGAAAGGGAAGGAGGTATGACGATGACTCTGTACTTGCCTGAAATTAATTTCCTGGATCTCTGAGGTTCACACTATCTTCCAGTGGTTTGAAGTTTTGGGGTTTGGCTAACAATCTTTACGCACTGAAAGGGTGCAGGCTGTTACTGGAAAATGTTAAAGCTTCTTCAGAAAAGTCATTTTGTGAATTCTCATATCTACCTCTTCTCTACAGAAACTGCTTTTCAAAAATCCCTTTGGGGAGAAAAATCTCCACATATCCTTCCACATACTGGGAGTTAGATCTGCTAAAATGAGTTTAGTATTGTATTTTTTACTGTAATTGGATGTTTTGTCAGAGACAGGCTATGTGACACATTCTAAGCTTTCTAAAGTTCAGTGAAAGACTTTTATCAGTTTCAGTGGCCTGTGGCTCAGGCCCTACCCGTACATGTTCTCTAACATGGAGAATTAGAAAAACATGCCAGCAAACATTGGTACACAACAGCAGAGAGTTGCAAATAGAACTAAAGTTATTTATTAAATGTAAATTATTGAACTATGACACAGAGAGAGAGAGTCTCAAATGAGTATAAACAGTACAGCACAATCCTGGTTATACACAAGGGTATGCTGGTTTAAAATAGGAAGCCTGTTTTGGTTGTTTGTGTCTTAGATGCAAAGTTTGATTACCACAGAGGAAACAGGTAGAATGAAAAGACAAGGCATTTTGTCCTGAAACACAACCCATTTAATTATTTTCTATTCTTCTCTACACTGCAGTTTGTACCGGCTTCGAAACGGGTAGAGCTGTTGCTAGGTAATCTTTTTTTACCCACTCAATAACTGAAGTTTCAGCCATGCAGAAAAGAAGTTTTATACATCTAACTGCACAAAATTAAAATCTAAGGCATTGTTTAATGACTGCTTCCAGTGCAACCCTGCTTCTAGCTATGGGCCTCTTTCCTGGGAGCAACCCAACTACCAGCCCAAGCAACGCGCTTTTGCAGGCTGTAGGTCAGCATGATCTGAGTGGGAGCAGCTGCGAGCCCTCCCTGAGCACTTCCCTTATCTCAGAGGTGAGCGCCAGGCTCGCACACCCTTTCTTCTCCACGTCGATTCCTCCCTTGTGCTGAGCAACTATCCGCGCTCTCATGCAGTGAAACGCGGGAGGGAATCGATGCAGCTGAAAATCAATCCAGCCTCCCCCTCTCTCTTTGCTGGGCTCAGCTGGATCAAGTTCCTGCTCTGCTTCATTTTGCATGGATAAACTCAGAGGGAAATGCAGTGGATGGTGAGGAACAAGCGGGCAGGGCTGGGGCAGGAGAGGAACGGCTCAGGCTGCCTTAACACATGCCTGGCATTGCCGTCAAATATCAAAACATGGTCTCAGTTTCTCTTAGATTTGTCATCTACCAAGGATCTGAAGGAAATCTGGGTCAGCTTAATGTGTGAAGCTAAACTAATAAAAGTACTCATCTGACATGATTAATCCAGATCTTGAAACAAATATTTCACTTGTACTTTAACAGAAAAACCGTGTGGGAGTTTTATTGCTGTATCTTTTAAGATTTCCAATGTGGAAAAGACCAAGACAAAGTTAAACTCGGGACAGCTCTCAGATAATTGTAGTCAGCAAACTATGGTTCCGTCCACTGTTGTTCCTGATCTAGCTATGTTCTTTTCAATCTGTTACTGACACCCACTGTCACCATAAAGAAGTTTTTTTACCTTTGGGTGGCAAAACCACATGTACAAAAATTGGCAATTGCTTTCTCTTTCTTATGGGGCGTGGGCTACAAAGGATGGTTCAATTACATTTGTCATCTGTTTAATGTTAAATATTATTTTCTTCTACATGAACCATGGCATCCAAAAGCATTATAAATAAATGTTTTGACAGTATTAATCACCTCAGAGATAAAGTAATTTTGGTCACTGAAGGAGATAGTGGCTGCAGTGAGTACTTGCCAGCCCCGCAGACCCACCCTGGCAGATCTGTGGCAATACAGGAATCTAACACCTGACCTATTTATCCTTTCCTCTTACTTGTAGAGAAGCAACCTGGAGCCAGGCTTGCAGATCTCCCTGTGGGATCACTGATCCTTTTCTGCCCTAGGGGCATGCCACTTCTGCAATGACTCACAAAACGATGCTCTTCTGCAGTAAGAATTCACTTTCAATGATGCCTGGTACTGAGTAGGTTTACAAAATACAAGTATTTCAGCCTATTAGCACACTGGCTGTGCCAACATGATGTATGCACAAAGTATATTTGTTGATGTACATTGTTAGAAGTAGTTTAAAACAGCAGTGCTAGCTAGAAAAATGATCTACTAACCAAGGACTGCTGGGAATGGAAAAAAGGGCTTAGTTGTGGCATTCCCCAAGGTAAATAATAAGAAATGAAAAGGAATCAGAAGAAAAAATCCTAGTAAATAAAATGGTGTAATAGAGAAACATTTTGATATGACTCCCCTGTGTTTGCATCATCCAGCTGCCTTTTTATAGAAGTAATACACAATGCTAAAGATACGCTATCTAGCAGGCAGCAGTGACAAGTCATGCCACTGAAGGTACATTGTGTAACGAGAAGTTGATTGCTTATGTTCAACCCAGGAAACTTTTGTTTCCAAAGTATTATGCAAATGGCTATCAGCAAGATATTTAAATCAAAGTCTCACTTACAGATTTGTAGAGAAACAAATGAAGTTTTGTCTCAGTCTTTGTTTTTTCTGTTAGTGAAACCTAACCATTTCTGAGACAAAGTATTCATCCCTATCTCAAAGCAAAGCTCATAAATAATCAAGGACAAAGACTGTGCATTTGATTTCACAACCATAAATGCTGATGAATGAATGCTGCAACCAAAAATTTCTACAGTGCTACGTAAATTCTAGTAGTCATCAATAAGTTACACAATTTTTCTGGTCTATATTAACACATACAGGAAACATGTTGCATGACTCCTACTTTACTGAATGTCCAAATCAGTTACCTCATTACTTACCATTCAGTTAAAGTGTAAGAAACAGACCTTGGCGTTTGGTTGGACTGAAGTCTTTGCAATCGTTGCTGATAGTTTTTTTAATAAAAAGATTGTGCATACTTATTAAGAACTGCCTAGTGGGCCATTATTAAAACTTGAATTTTAACAACTTTTAAGCTTGACTTTTTACAGCTATTCAACTCAGTATAGCCCAACATTAATTTTTGTTTTAAAACAGCCATTTTAACACTTAAGTAGAACTAGTCCTTTGGTTACAACTTGCATTTGTCCATTGACTGTGCATCACTGACAATAAGGGAAGAATAATCTTGTTAAAAAGGAATTTATTTGCCAGACTAAAGTATGTACATGTGAATCTTGGTGAACAAATGGGAGGAACTGGTTTGGCATATCCTGTACTCCTAATATTTAAGCCCATCTTTCTTTACCACTGTTTCTTTCCAAGGTTTGTTGCAAGTAATAAATATAACACATCCTATTAAGTTTCGTAACTTCCACATAAATATATACAGCTCTTCTTAAAGTCAGCGAGAGCCCCGTGTGTCTACATGCCAAAAGGAAGGCAGGGAGACCAGAATTCCATGTAGCAGTAGCCTTACTCCAGGATTTACTTAATCTTTCTATGATTAAGAGGAAAAACAACATAGTTTGTTTTGGGGACTTGCACCTATTTTATAAATATTGCAACACCTCACCATGTCACATGGTATTTGGTATTCTATAACCCTGTCCTCGAGCCTATGTAAGCAGCAGCTGATTGATTTTCCCATCTCTTACCAGATACATCACAGCACACACAGTTATACTAGTAGTATTTTGCAAGTAGTTTGTTCAGTTTTATTTGCATTTGTTGGCATATTATTAAAATAGATCACAACCAAATAATAAGACCTAGCTCTCTTCTGTTACAGATGTTTAATTTCTCTGTAATGCCTTCTGTTTAGTATAATAAGTAGAAATCTACTATCTATGTAGTTTCTGACTTGCCTGCTCCCGAGGGTTGATTTAAGAATAAGACAATTGGTGGTGGGTGTTCTGGATACAAGGAGCATTGCAGAAGACAGCAGCAAGGATGTCACAGCAAAAGAAAGCATAAGGTAATTTACTGAGACATTTTAAAGGATAAAGGAATGGGTGACATCAAAAGAGAATAGGTCAGGTAGGCAGCAGAAGCTAGCCTCGGCCAGGACTTGCAGATGAGCATTTTGAATTTGAGGCAGAATAGAAATGAAAAACAACAAGGGCAGCTGAAAGGGACGTAACGGAGCTAAAAAAGAAGGTTTGTGCCTTGGTAGCGTAACGGTGATGTACTAAGTCACGCAACTGAAGACACAAGGGGGATCAAATAATAACGCTGAGAACTGATGAGGTCCAGAACAAGGTTTTGCCAGGGGGAAGGCGGTACAGCTGGTGGCTGAGGAAAATGGTGAACGGGGGGGGACACCCTTATAACTTTCCAGTTGCTCTCAGCAGACAAAAGAAAACTGATGACATCGGAGCAGGAGAGATGAAAGGCTCGTAGTTGCACTTCTCTTTAAAGAGGGAAACAAAACCAAACTAGATGAGTATCATCAACTCTAAATGGCATGCGGGAAGAGTTTTGGAAAATGGAAAATCACAATGTTGCTCAGCGGTGAGAAACTCCCCTCTCCTGCCAGCTGAGGACACGTCACTGGAAAGTCCCAGCCTGGAAATAAAAAATCCACCGAGTAAACACATTGCGTAGGCAGTGAAAACAGAAAGAGGAACAAAGTCAAATGATACTTTGACTTTAAAGGAGTTTATTTTCAGGTTAGCATTTCCTTGAATGGCAACAGTTCAAGTTCAGACAAGAAAAATCTCATTAGAGTGAAAATGGCTGGTAAACGTCACTGCTGACATGAGGCCATAGAAAGAAAGCTCATTTATTAAAAAGCCAAGATTTCAACTTGGGCTTTTTTGGATTTTCTGCTACTGAGTGTAGTCAAACAATCCCAGTGACAAACCAGATACCCGGGATTATTACATCACTGTAAAATTAGAAATGATTGTCTGGCAAGTTTGTGG
This sequence comes from Oceanodroma leucorhoa, assembly GCA_030449065.1. Lineage (NCBI taxonomy): Eukaryota > Metazoa > Chordata > Aves > Procellariiformes > Oceanodroma > Oceanodroma leucorhoa. Next base: position 10,315,096 of record JASVER010000001.1, read on the forward strand.
ATTTTTTTTCCCCTTCATTTACATGTACTTCCAGACAAGGAAGCTGTCCTTAACAAAGCGCTTCCTAACAACTCACTGGGCATGGCTCTTTGTCTCACAAGCAAGTTCAATGCTGGGAATTTTTCCAGCACTGTCCATAAAGAAAACAAGGAAAAACTATGGTTGGTCACACTGAGGCGAGAAATACAGTGTTGGACAAAATTCTAGGATTCTTCCCTCTCTAACAAGCATTCATGAAAATAAAAATATTGACATAAATTATTACCCTCTCTGAAATACATCAACTTTCAACAAAGGTACTTCACAGTAATTAATCACAGGAACATTAACTCAAATTTTGGAACCAATTACAGTGACAGCGCTTTCTAGCTGTAATTTAGGAAAATAATTAAGATAGCTTTAACTCTGCTTTTCCGCTCTCCCAGTTAATGAATGTTGCTGCATCCTGACCGATGTACACGGCAGTCCAACCCTGCTAGCAAACAACAGATGCCAGTCTTGCAAGTGTTGCATTGACTGCCCCATCTCCAACCCTATCAATATTATAATTAAAATGCAGTATTTTATTTTCTTTAAACTCAAGTTCTCTTAAGTCTCATCAGGATTCAACATTACCGCGAGAGCCATCTCAAGCACATTATCCTTGACAGCCAGTTACTATTACTATTTATGAAACTGCCAACCTATTCACATCCTCTCAGATTTGGGAAGAGGATCAACTAACAGTCATCGGAGGGGGAGGGCTATGGTTTTTTATTTTGGTTTGGTTTTTTGCATTGCTTCTAATGTGTATAAATAGTAGAAGGGAACCAGAACTGCAGGAAGGTTTGAAATTTTGATTCTTTATCATTTTTCCTGTTACTAGGTAAGGGCATAATGCTACTATTGTCATAACAGGGGGCAGCAGGATCTTGACTTCTAAGGCGGAAGCTCAGGGCCCAAGTCCATTGATCATGTCTCTACTTCTGGAGCTTTGAACAGCGGAGAATAACGATGACAAAAGCTTACCCCAAGCACCAAGCTGGAGCAGCAAATGGGAAACCCAGCCGAGTTTCAGTTCCTGCATCTGATGCAGTAACTGCGTTAAGCTTTCTAAAGGAGAAATGTCATGAATCTCTCTCTTTTCCATGTGTGCTCTTACTTGCCTGGCAGGAGGCTCCAGGGTGTGTTTCCTGTATGGCACCAGGGTGGGGACAGGAGTAGAGACAATATTCACAAAAAAATGTACTAATTGGACCCTTTATGATTTTTATAGGAATGTCATTTTCTCAAAGCAATTTCCTAGCAATAAAAGCAGTTTGTGACAGCAACAAAAACATGATCTGCTGATCTTTTAAAGGTTTTTTTTCCAGGTGTACACACCAGTGTTGATCAGGATGAGGTAGTGTGGCATCTGACAGCAAGAACCTGTCTTATGTTGGATGACACCTATTGCAAGAGGCCAACATCTTAAAGATTTTTCAGTTTCAGCTAACACTGTTTGCTACAAGAGCTGATCTACTAACTCCTCTGGAAAGCTGCTGCTAATTTTGAAGCTTTAAAATTAAGTTTTTTGTCTTCTGGTAGTACAGCCATACTATTTGAAACCATTTCAAAATAGTTGCATCTTTAATGCTAAGAGGTGTGCTCTTGGATTCAACTCACATGCTGTTCCTCATGCCAGTAACTCAGTCGAGACCTTACTCATGGGAGTAAGTACCACCATAAATCTGGACATTCCAGCCAAAAGACTTAGGTATGTTAGTGTCTGACTGGCAGCAAGACACAAAAAAAGTTGATGTATTTACTTATTGAATACCCGATGCAATTAAGTAACACTGAAAAAAAGCCTTAAAGGTGCAATGTCAGTGATGTTCGTTCCTGCTTTGGGTGACTGGTTGTTTTTTTTCAGCTGTAGTAAGGTTTTACCTGGCAAAGCTCCTTTAAATAGCATGGATATGAAATCAGTTCAGAGTCAGGGAATATAAAACCTCACGAAGGAGGGAAGGAAGAAAAAGCCCTGAATGAAGCAGAACCAACCACACCTTCATCAGAAAAAGGATTTCCGTAGTCAGGTCTGACACTTCTTCTGAAGAAAAAAAAAAAATTATCAAACTAACCTAATTCCTAACAGAGTCACTGGTGGTTATCAGAGCAGGGAAGTCATTCCTGGTGCACAGCTAATTCTGTATCTGGCTTTGTTTAGTGCTCTGCGTGTCATTTCATTTCATTAGTTTTCTTCTTTGACCTTGCCCATCTTGGTACGATGAAAGTTCACCCAGCAGCTGATGAGGAAAGAAAAACAAGACCAATTGTAAAGCTGAGTGACTAAGCAAGAAAATACATGCAAACCCATCTGAAGGTCTTGGAAAACCCAAACATGGTTTTACTTTGCTCACTGACAGGTTAAGCAAAAAAGGCTAAAAGAACCTGAAAGCTTTCATGGTCAACATCCAAAAATTGGAAAGCGCCAGTAGTAACACAGAATATGCACAAGAAAGCCTGAACTAGGATCAAAAAGGCAGTACAAAAGTCTCCGGCTGCAGAAAGACCAGGTTCACCGGAGGCTACTGAGCTGCACGTAGCTCACGACCGGTTCAAATGGGACTTCAAGGGCAGGGCTGGCACCAGAGCTGCGCTGGCACAGACACTGGCAAGTGTCACCACTCCTGCAGCAGGGGAGGCCGGTGTGGACGGGGGGCTGTAAGCCACAGCAGCTATGCGATAACATACCCATATCGACTGTGGTGGCACAGGACAGGCTCGCATTGTTTCGGCCATGCGGGCCCCAGGGACGGCAAACATAGAAGGCAGACACCTGGGAACAGGAGGCACTTCGCTTAGCTCAGCTAAGTCTGCCCTTCAAACAAGCTGAAGCTTTCAGACAGACATTAAAAAACAAAGCCAAACAGTGTAATTACCACTTCCTTCATGCTTGTAATTCACTACTTATCCCTTTTTCATCACATGAATGACATCACTGTTAGAAATTGCTGCCCGAGGACCTAGACTGAAACCGGCTCTGCAATCACATTAATGGGTCTCTGTGCAGATGCAGGAGCAGAGTTTAAATTAGCTTTCAATTTTACCAAATGAGAAAAGCAATAATTAAGAAGTGGAACACTTCAACAACTAATCACTAACAATTAAAAACATAAAAGTAATGATTTTATTCTACAGACTTGACAATTTTAGCAGGGAATTAGCATTGAACGTAGGTGACTGCAAATGAAATACTATCGAAAACCAACAGCGGACTGAAATGTATACGCTTTAAAGGCTTCACCTTAGCCTGTATGAATAAAGCGTAGCTACACATATGTGGCTATACAAATAAGCTTATAGCTGTTTCCTGTACATTTTAATAATACAAGTTAAGCAAGATCAAACTTTGGTTTTCACTCTTGATATATACAAAACATACTTAGCAAAACTACTGCATCTCCATGATAGACAAGTTCAAACTTTCCCAAGAATAATACCGCAAAACTATTAAGAGTACAGCTGTTGCTGTGGTGTTACAGAATGCTGGGTCCATGGGAAGGGGTAGTTAAGTTCTCCTTTTCTCTCTGCTAACCTCTATTAGACCTCTGGTCCCTTTCTGGAGCCACAGCTATTCCCCAGAAGACAGTAGCATGAAAGCTGCGGCCACAAAGAGCGTGACCTTGGCACAGCCCGTTTCCAGCCTTCTCCCACTGCTAGGGCTGGAAGGCCACACATGAAATAGATCCCTGTGCTAAGGGAAAGACATGGCCGTGTTAAAAAGCCCAAAACAGGCCAGAGACTGGTATTATGCAAACCAGGGTGGCATAAAAATGTATTATTTCGTTACAATTCAGTATTGCGTACAGGTAGAAGCACCGTATATCACAGCCTCTGCCTCTCACTCGGTGTTTTTAATGAGATTATGGTGGGGCAGCAGCTGCACCCATCATAAAACTATCTGCTCTTCAACCAAAAGTTACAGGACTTGCGTAGTATTTCCAGCTACCGTTGCTCCAAGTTTTTTAGGAGCCACTGGTCACCGAAAGCACCATTACACATACTTAAGATCACAGTGATCATTTCTCTGCTGAAATCTTGTTACAAGGACATTTGTGACCTAAATGGATTGCTAAGAGCATCATCTAAGAAGCTAGTTGCATAGGAACCATAGCGAGCAGAGAATTTGGCTACTCTCAGGCCTCAGAGGAAATACTTACTGATACAGCAAAATCACTTCTGCATACAGTGATGCACATACAAAAGCTTCAAGTTACACAAATAAATTATCCCAAAGTACCCTTTTTCAGTCATACACCCATGTAGCGCCATCACATACTCATCTATTTAAGTATTTTCCAAATTGAAAAAAAAAAAAAAAACCAAAATCACAGGATCATTTCACAGTGATGCCATTTAAATTTCTACACTGTGAAAACTGTAGAGACTAACAGAGGCAAAGCGTATTTTATCTGAAGGCTTTTATTTAGAACTTTGCATATAGATTTGTTTTTATCTGAATCTCAATTATATTCCATGGACTTTATATTCTTCTCAGAAAGCAAATGTCTTTGCTGTATAGATTAAATTTCCTCTTATCTTCTCTTACAACTATGCCCTGTAAGAGACAGCAGTGTTCTGCGTGTTTGTTTGCTGTAACGGCAGAAGTGAGAATTACTCGTCAGGCACTAAGTCAACTACAAATAAGCACGTATGCCTGCAAGCATCAAGCAAGTATTCACAACAATTTCAAATTTGGTTAAAAAAATATTAACAGCTGCTTTTAATTAAGATTGGTTCGTTTTTTCCTAGCCCTCAACAAATAGAAAGCATAAGGCATGTAGAATACAAATTCTTTAATGGAGCTGAAGCTAAAAAGCACCTTCTGCCATCTACCCCGCGACTTCAACTGGGACCTTTTCCTTCATCGGTTGCAAAAATTTCACTTCCTCCAGATGAATACCAGTGGACTGGGCACAGATGTCGCCGGCAGGTCACGTACAGGGGCACAGAGAGATGGGATGTGTAGGTGGAGAGCCGAAGACGCCGCGTGCGGGCCCGGTGGTGGGGCTGCCGGAGAGGGAGAGCAGCAGCCTGAGGGCCGCCGGGGGCAGCGGCGGCCCCGGCGGGAAGCCTGGCAGGGCGGGCAGCCGCCGGGCCGGGGCCTGTCGGAGCGGCCAAGCCCCGCTCCAGCGTTCGGAGAAGGCCCAGCGGGCGCGCTGCTGGCACAGCAAGAGCAGCGGCGGGGCTCCGGCGGCTCCTCGCTCGGCATCCCGGTGCAGCGGGAAGAGCGGCGGGGCGGCGCTACTTGCAGAGCCCCTCCAGCCGCTCCAGGGTGCCCTTCATGTCGCGGATGCGCTTGGCCAGGGCGGGCACGGGCTGCATGGCGCGGTCCAGCTCCTCGCAGCGCGCCACCAGCGCGTACATGGCGCGGATGCTGAGGTCGGCCGCCTCGCCCAGGCTCTCCACGCCGTCGCGGTAGGTCTGGATGCAGCCGACGCTGAGGGCCGTCAGGGCCTGCAGGCCGCAGTGCACGTTGCGCAGCAGCTCCTCCACCTGCGCCGCCACCTGCCCGGCCAGGGCCACCACGTCCTGCAGCGCCCCGGGGTCGATGGCGGGGATAGAGCCGCCGCCGCCACCGCCCCCCGCCGCCGCCGGCGGCTCGCCCCGCGGGGCGCCGCTCAGCCGGATCCGCCGCTCCAGGTTGTTGGCCACGAACTGGGTGAGGCGCCCCTCACGCAACACCGTCCCCTCCAGCTCCAGGGCGCTCGCCAGCGTCGCCCGCCGCCCCTCCGGCAGCTGCCGCCCCGCCGCCGCCCCGCCGCCGGCGGCCAGGCTCAGCGCCTCCAGGCTCCGCTCGTCCCGCCTCCGCCCCGCCGCCTCACGGCCGGGTCCCTCCTCCGCCGCGGCCGGGAACCCCGCAGCCGCCGCGGGCCGCAGCGCCGGCACCTCCATGGCGGGCGACGCGTGCCCGCCCGCCGGCGCGCCACCGCCCACCGGGGGGGCGCGCCGCCGCCTGTTTACGTCCCCCTCGATTGGCTGCGGGGCGCACGGGGGCGTGGCCTCGGCTGTTTGTGTGGCGCCCGATTGGCCGGCGCCTCTCGCAAGGAGAACCGCCCGTCCCGTCCGTTCGCTTCGCACCGCGGGCCCGTGACTCGGAGACTGGGGCGTGCCCACTGCTTGTGTCTGCCCGGATTGGACGGCCTGCGGAAGCGGGCGTGGCCCCAAGTGTTTGTGTCGCTTCTGATTGGCCGAGGCGGGGCCAAAGAGGCCGCCGTTTCGCCGAGATTGGCGGCGCCCGATGGAAAGGCGTACCGCTTGCGCCATCCTCGCACGGCGATTGGAAGGGAGCGGAAGGGGGCGTGCCCCGCTCGGGTAACAACACCGGGGCGCTGGTGGCTGCTCCTTTCACTCCCCCGCCATGTTCTCCTAGCAGCGGATCCGATTGCGCCACCATCTCAGCCCACAAAGCCCAGGCAGACATTCCCCAACGACCCGACCCGCTTATCCCCGCCTGGGCTCGACCCCTCTTCCCGCTACAGCTCTGGGTACCCACGTCCCACCATGGTCACCACCACGGCGCCGCCGCCTTTCCTGGCTCGGATCTCGGCAGGCACCGACGACCCGAGGCGGCTGCCCTCCACTCTTCTCCAGCGCCTCAGGCGAGGGGACAGCAACTGTGAGAACCAGCCCAGCTGCTGCCTGGCGGGCCCGGGGGGCAGCGCGCGGCCCGCGCTGAAGAGAGTCCGGCGGAGGAAGGGAAAGATCCGGCCCAGCCCCGCGGGGCTCCTGCCCAGCCGCTACCAACAGTACCAACAGCATCGCGCCGGGCTGGGGAGAAGGACCCCGCTGGGAACGCACGGCCCGGGCGAACTTCGCTCTCACCCTGCACCAACGGTCTCAGCCGCCCCCGGCATGGTAACGGCCCCCGCGGAGGAGCCCCTCGCACCCGCCCCCTCGAGACCCGCGCCCAGCAAACCCCTCAGGAAGGAGGTAAAGACGGGGCTCCGCTACTTCTGCTCACTTTTGTCCTTCTCCCGCACTCCGGGAGGCCGCTTGCCTCCCCGCCGGAGGGGGGCAGCGAGCGGCTCGCCCCCTCCTTTCGCCCCCCTCTGTGCGTGTGGACCGAGGGCGGGGGGGGAGGGGAGGGGGAAAGAGTTTCCGTTACGCTCGCTCGGACAGGGCGGGGGGGAAGAGGGTGGGGGGGAAGAGAGAAATCGCGGGCGGCGATTGGCTGCTCGGCGCCACCAATGAGCGCCCGCCGCTGCGCCTAGCAACAGCCGGATTTAGCTTGCTGGCCGGGCGCCAGCTGCCCCTGCGCGCGCAGGCGGGACGTGCGCGGGGTGCAGCGCCCCATGGCGGCCGCGGGAGGGCGGCTGGGGAGGCGGTGGGCCCCCGCCGGCGGAGAGGGCTCCGCTGCCCGCCCTGCGCCTGGTGGGCGCTGCCAGCAAGCGCGTACCGCTAACGGAGGAGTTGCAGAAGGCGTGGGATAGCTGGGAGGGGGGGCGGCGGGCGCCTCGTTACCCGCCCGGCCGTTGTACCCCCCGGGTGAGGCGTCTCCGGTGCTGTGCTTCGGCAGCCCGGCGCTGGGGCGGTGCGGGAGCACGTCCTCGAGTCCGGCTAGCAGATGCCCCGGTGGCGGTCCTGTGCCTGTGCGCTGCCGGAGGCACGTCTTGAGGAGAGGGGTCGTGTGTTGACAGGAATTCTTTGTCTCTGCAGTTCTTAAAGAACAAGATGGGAAAGACTGAGAAAGTTGCCATCGCCTACAACCAGCCCGTTCACAGTTTACATCTGGGTGAACAACCAAAGATTAACAGACAGAAGAGTAAATGTAACATGCCACTGACAAAGATCTCCTCGGCAAAAAAGATAGAGAACTTTTGGCAAGATTCTGTATCGCCAGAAATAATTCAGAAGCAGGAGAAAAAGCCACTTAAAAACACAGAGAACTTCAGAAATGCCAAGTCCAAGAAACCTATCACCCTAACTGAAGCGAGCCAAAAAGAAAATTACGCTGGGGCAAAATTTAGTGACCCACCATCTCCTAGTGTACTTCCAAAGCCTCCCAGCCACTGGGTGGGTGGCACAGCTGAACCGTCTGACCAAAACAGGGAGTTGATGGCAGTCCATTTGAAAACTCTCCTAAAAGTTCAAGCGTAGTTTCCAAGATCTCTTGAGTAATTAGCAAAGAAAACTCCATCCAGGAAACTTAAACATGCCTTGTTGCAACAAAAATTGCAAAAGACTGTCAAGTCTTATAATCACATTAAAAATTTCTTGTATTATATTTTTTATGGTTGTGTAAATAGTGTACATCATGTATTATGTGTATATTCTTGTTCATACTTTGAGAGGTACATTTTAGTTTTGTTATGAAAGGATGTATTTTGCACTGCCTGAATGGTAGATGTCTTGTATATAAAATATGGACAATTTTAAGTGTGTGCTTGACACATGAAGACTTGACTTGATTTGCACAAGGTAATGAAAATTTTGGAAGGAGAGTACAGCTTTCTGGGTTTAAGGTTCCAGATCAAATGTGAATGTTTTATTCATGCACTACTGACAATAGTTTTACATTCTGTGTCCCAATAGAGTATAAACACGGAATTTTCATCCAAATGTGAAGTATTGCTCTCTGCTCTGGAAACAGTATCTGGAATTCCTGTTCATCTGTTTGTTTTTAAAATTAACTGGAATTTGAGTAAAATTCCAACCCATCGATTTGAGCACTGCTGATTTCTTTTAAAAAAAAAAAAAAAAAAAAAAAAGGAAAAAAAAAAAAAAAAAGAGCAGAGCTTTCAGCCAAAAATCCAATTGGTCACTAAAAAATTAAATAAAACAATTTGGCCTCCCCTTAAGCATGTCTGTTTTTCTTGTGTGTGTGTCAATTCAAGTATGTGAACTTAAATTACTTGATTGCCTTCTAGTGCATCAGTAGGAATATTTCATCCTTCTCAGCCTTTAACTATCTAAATAATTAAGAGATTTGATAGCTTACTAAAAATTCCTTGTGTTTTTAAAAATGTTTCCTTTGTGATATGGCGTTTTAGGTTCCTTAGCCTTTTGTTTCTTGAAAATTCAGATTTCAAGAAAGTCGGGCAATTACACAAATTCATGTGGCAATGCTCCTTAACTATTTTCATAGTAAGTGTTTATTAAACTAGTTGATGCTGAAAAGTAGCAGTGACAGAAAGGTATGGATGGGGCAAGTTCATCTTTTTCACCAGATTTGTCTCTTGCTGGTACCTGTGCTGGAAGTTACATTCTTCTGATCTAAAATTCTTATGGCATTGGACTGTAGATTAGTCTGACAGGCATGTTGAGGAGAGAACCTAGATTCAGAGTTATTTTACTAATCTAGTATTTAAGATTAATAAAGCAGGAAATATGTGAAATTTACATAAGATAGAAAAGCATTTTTAAGTTTTCAGATCCATTGAAAAAAAGTTTTCTCTGGGCACTAGTGTACTAGGAGGGATATGTAGGAAGGAAGCACTAGCAGCAGGGTCCCAGCTGAGGAGGTTCCCTGGCGTGAATGATGTTTTCAGAGATCTAGAGTGAGCACCGTTAGCTACGTTCATGCCACGTGCACTACTGCTTCAATACATAGCATCACTTCGTTCCATGCGTGTCGGTAGTATTTGTTAACATAGCCCTGAAATGAGATTGGTCAAAAACTAAGGGAGAATTTCTTTGCTTTATTCATAGAAATTAATTACATAGTTGCAAAAGTTTTCATTATAATGCTATTAGGCTATTTAACTATATACATTCTAAACTAAGAGTTCATACAAAATTTTTGGTGCCCCGAAGACTTCCAGGTTCACTGTCTTGCAAAATAGATCTGTATTACTTGGTTAATCATGGTACAAGCTTGAGGTAAATGTGTGGCTTCAACAGTCCAGCTTGCTGCCTAATCTAAATACTCCATAATATAGCGTGTCCTAGCTTGTCTTCTAAAAATCCTTCTTTTTTAATTTTTTAATAAACAGTATTAGGGCGCAAAGACAAATTCTAGTAGAATCTCACTAAGGATGACTCAAGTTGACGGTAAGTCCCAGTTTACTGTATTTGGTGTATGCTGTATTGATCTGCTGTTGTGCTTTTTTTTTCTCCTCTTTTTTTTTTTTTTTTTGCCTGAATGTCATCAAGCATGAAGGAAAATGCCTTTAGCAATTCCCCATAGCTTTAGGCGATGGTTAATTTTGTCAGCTGAACTTGGGTCATCTTGAATCTTGATAACTAGCTTGACAATAGCTAGTTTCCATCAGCCATGTAGGTTGGCATTATTTAAAAGGAGGTATCCTTTTTTTCCCTGATTATTATCTCTGTTACGATCAGCCTCTTTTCTTCCCTGCCCCTTGGACCTGACATCAGATTACGTAGTTTGAATGCTAACCCTGATCCTACATAAAATTTACCAGCATAATTTACCTCTTTGTTTCTACCCTGATTTACTGACACATCCCTGGGGATTACAAAATTCACTAAATGTAAGTGCTGATAGTTCTCAGCTCCTCAGCCAATTCTTTTAAAGCTGTTGAATGAGACTGAAGATTTAAAGTTTCCATACCTTGTTGGGCTGTAAAGGTTTTCAGGGTAAGATAACAATGTTTCATCCAGTCTTTCCAAACAGTGCAAAAAAAAAAAAAAAAAAGCTTATTCAGCTTACTTTTGCATCACTATTGCTGATCCTGTTGTGATCTGGTGGAAGTGTTGGGGCATTTCATGCTTCTGCATTCTTAAGATCTTTGGGTTGAGTCCCTTCCTGGCCAATGGACTGGATTGTAAAACTAGGCCTACATGCAATACACGCTTCAACAAGATGGCCTGAAAAATCAGGACATCGTCAATGTCTTAGGATGATATTCTGCACTTAATTTGTCACTTTCCCATGTTTTTTCTCTTTCTACAGTATTTTCTTACAGAGATTTTCACTTTCAAGGTTTCCTTCACTTTGACAGATTTCTCAACCCAGTTCCCTGAAGGCAAGGTGTTGTGTTACGTGAACATACTATTGTTTGAGTTTAGAGGCAGTAAATGAAAGAAAGAGTGTGTCATGTTTGGAGGACGTCTTTGAAATACAGTTTAAAGTCTTCTGAAGTGAACAGCCTTTAAGGAAGAAAATGAACATACTTGGTGAAGGTGTTATCAGCTGGTCATGTGTCTGCTGTACAGAAATTAAATAAATTGCTTATTAAATCTTACGAGTTCAGTCAGAGTAAGGAAACTGAATGTACTGCATTTTGGTTAGATAATGAAAATCTTTCCTGTTTGAAATCTTCAGTGCAGTGCTGTGCAGAACTGCAGGGGAATCAACTGTGCAAGTTAACTACCAGCTTACTTTTAAACAGTTAAATGTCATGCGGTGGTGGTCCTGAAAAATTAGCTTTCATGGAGCGCAGAAGTATTTGTTGTTGGGTTTTCATGCATGGCTAAGTTTCAGCCCATTAGACAGCTTTGTTAATAACGGCTGGTTTGGTGCTCTACTAAAGCTAAAATGCTTTTATCTCCTAATGCAACAGGAGCTAGAAATCCTGTGTGCATTTGAACTCTGTTACACCAGTATCTCTTCAGCAGTGTTGCTAAATTCTTAAGTAGTCTGTATATGAGGCTGTAACTTTTTCCATAAATGGAATTTTATTTCAACTGATTAATATTTTATCCAAATAGTGTCATTTTAAGCAGTTCTAATTATTTTCAGAGGGTATTTTTTAAGCTTTTGCATTATGAAGCATTTGATACTGGCCACACTATAGGATTTTTTTCTGCTTTACCCAGTTTTGAGATCAAATATGAAGCCTATAGATTATATGAAGCCTGAAGATTATAGATTGGTTTTCATTGTAATTTTGGAAATAAGTTTACCTTTATTTCTGCATAGAAAATCTTGACACTTCTATCATGCAGTTAAACACATTCCTGATTTTCTTCTGCAACCCCTTCTACTCTTTGAATTCTGATTCCACAATGCGTTCTTTAAATTTTTTTTTTTCATAATACATGCCTGAATGACTGAACTATTTAAGGGGAATTATTTTCTGTTGTAATTTCTAAGAGGGTTTTATGTTATGAATAGGCTAGTCCTTACCTTAAAGAGGCTAGGAGGCAAGCAAGAAAGAGGTAAAGGTTGTAAAATGTTAACATTTACTGTGAAAAATTGATGCTACCTTGTTGAACAGGAACCACAGTGTTAAATATTTTTGATAGCAGGAAATGTTTAGTTGCTGATTCAACAGAAGAGATTAATGAAGGGAACATCCATCAATTAAGGAGAAATATATCATCCAATAAAAGGACCTAACTACTGAAGTTGAGCAACAGAATATTATCAGCAATGTAGAGGCTGTGAACTTCTTGTTTTGCATTGAGAGTGTAGAAGAATGTTATCAGAGCTAAGACAGGAAGGTCAAGAATTCAGCTGAATTTGAAAAAAAATCCTCAAGAATTAATTTGTACAGCAAACATGTTCTACCAGAGGTGCTTCTTCCCCTGTGTTGAAGTCAGCATTCCTCTCCTAACTTTTTTTCCCATGGGGTGATAAAATCTCATTTATTCAGCTCCCAGAAAACAGGCCTTTAGATTTTAAAAAACCCTGACTCCGTTGGAAGCGCTGCATTGGTACTTTTGTTTAATGTTACTCTAGTGGCATTACTACAAGTTACACGTAGTTACTACGTATTCAGGCTTGTGTGTGGCAGATGCGGTCATTTAGTCTGAGTGGTTCATAAACCCTTGTCTTCAGTTTGAGAATTATGCTGGTTATGCGTACTTACGCTGTAGGTTGCCACTGGTGAGCGAACTGGTGTGATTTCTGTAATTTATACCTGAAAGAGGAAGTATTTGGGGATCAAGGACTTTTCTTGTATTTGTAGGACTTTAGCAAAGTCTTTAGTTGTAGTTCCGTATAAGGCTGCATGTATTTCAAGAAGTGGTGTAATCATCATTGCCATTTTGCCATTCTTAAGGTCATGAAGCATAAAGTTTGAGGAGATGCTATTTCTATGAAAGATGTCATTTGCTCCTTTAATGAAGCAGTGTGCTTTCATCAGGTAGGTCTATGAACCTTAGTTTGCAAATGTCCTTATAAGTGGTGATGGCAATGGCCATCAAAATACAATTTACTTTGGTTTTTGTTCCCTGAAACAAGACCTAGAGCTACATTCAATAAAGGGCTTAGTATATAGAGTCAGGCTTTTCTCTTGTTTTCTCTCATCACCTGAATCTTGTGTTCTTTACTGCCTAGCGACATAGCTGCAAGAGAAAGATTAAGGTGTGCCCTTACTTAAAATAATATATAGCTTGAGATCTGTAATTTGCTTATATATACATAGCATGAAGCTTTTGTAAGTTGCTTTCCTAGCATCAGAATATTCAGAAATTGCATGTTGTCATATTTAGAATATCGATAGGTCATTGTAGGAATTAATGGCGTAGTAAATTGATGGACCTTGTCCAAATTTTAGACATTCTTTGTATGCAAGCACTAAAGAAAGTGCTGATACATTTTTGTGCCCTGTACTAGGAGTGATAAGGAAAAAATAATTGACGAGACAGGTAGAAAAAAACCTGAAAAACAAGGTCAACTAAGAGATAAGAGCAAAGCAGCATAGATGCCGCCATTGAATTATGTGGGAGGGAAAGATACTGCAAGAAAAAATTATCTCCCAAAGTATCTGATGTTACTGCAAATTTAGGGAATTTTAATGACTAGATGAAATGCAACTTGCTACCAATTCTTGACTGGGACCATCTGGGGAAAGACAGTATGAGTTGGCAAGTCTTGTAACTGACTTTTTCTCTATCTGATCAGTACCTGTTATTCATTACTAGAAATTACACCTTGGCACAGCATTCTTAATGGCTGGCACTGCTTTACATATCACAAAATGCTGTACGAGTGCTTACTGCTCTCAGGTTTCCACAGGTTTTTAGAAGTGGTCAGACAAAGTATGTATGTGCGTGATAGCAGCCTTCACATTTTACAGCTAGAAGAGCAGGCATGCAGAAGTGACCGAGCTTACTTAAGATCACTCTGCAGGCTGTTCACTAACCCAGGAAGAGAACCACAGTTTCTGGAGTTCCAGCCAGGTTTTTCCTTTGATGGTACATGCGGTTCCTGTGTGATCTGCGAGTCTTCCTCATCTCACTGTCTAGTATGCTAAAATGCAATGAATATAATGTTCTGCTTTAAGATGTTTGGCATTTGTAGTCATTGATAGGGCTGGTGAGAAATCAGGTTGCGTTAAGGTTTTGTGTTGTGTGTGGTTTTATTACATGATAGCTTTAGTAATTTGCACATGAAAGATGACTGTGATACTTTTCTCCACCCCTGCTTTTGGCCTTTTGATACAATATATAATCTATACACACCACTGTCACTTTCAGCTCATCCTCTCTGTCCTCTCCCCACAGCCAGCAGTGGGACAGCTGATGATAAGCCAAAAGTTTCTGCTTGTTGGCTGCTGCTCTCCACTGCTGTGCAAACATGCTGCAGCCAGCAGCTGGCTGAGAGGGCCACGGGCGTGCAGAGTATCCTCATAGTTTCTTGAGTTTACATTTGCTTTATCTTTAGGCTCTCATTAGATCCTGGAAGACAGAAAGACGCCCAGTCTTTCCCAAGAGAGAGGATCTTCCTACAGGAGAACAGAAGGTGAAGTTTATGAGGGACCCAGTCTCTCTCTACCACCAGCCAGTCCTTCTTAAGACCTTGAGCCTTCCCATCAGCTTGCCCAACTATCTGTTTTCTTTATTCTTCACTGCAGCTGCGAATTTCTCTTTTCTTGTATTTCACCCTAAACGCATTTCATCATTCTCAGTTTCTCTCACTTCCCCGCAAATCACAGAATCATTATTAAGGTTGGAAAAGACCTCCAAGATCATCAAGTCCAACCGACAACCCAACACCACCATGCCCACTAAACCATGTCCCTAAGCACCACATCTACACATCTTTGAAATACCTCCAGTGTTGGTGACTCCACCACTTCCCTGAGCAGCCTGTTTGACCACTCTTTCAGTAAAGACGTTTTTCCTAATATCCAGTCTAAGCCTCCCTTGACACAACTTGAGGCCATTTCCTCTCATCCTATCACTAGTTACTCGGGAGAAGAAATGTTCATACTTGTAATTTTTTTCACCTGAAAAATCAATTTGAGTATGCCACATTTATCTGCTGTGTTCAGGGTACTTTTCCTCCAAGACAGAATGTATTTTTTTCTGAAGGACAGCTAGATTTTTACAAGATGTAATAGTTCTCTTGAGATTTCTCCTGTCAACATGGTATGAATTGAGCTGGCGAGCATGTAGCACAGCCTCAATAACCATAACATACCCCACTTGATATCCTGGAGGACTAGAAATGACTCTGATGAGCTGGTCCACACATACCATGGAATTCATCTGCCAAACACAACTCAAAACCCACAAACAATTAGAGTTTAAGGATTGTTTTCTCAGAGATCAGGGAGTCTGAGAGGTCTGACCTGGGCTGGTTGCATGCCAGGAAGATAAAAATGCTTTTTATCTAATTTGCCAGTCTGGGTCTACTGTTTGAGAGCCTGTCACAAGTACAGCCTGCTTGCTGCGTGTGTCCAAAACTCCTGCCTGCTGCTTGTAGGGTGGTGCCTTTCTGCACGTTCAGTGGTAGTTCGGTGGTTAGCCACACGCTTCCGACCTGGTTGTGTCCTAGGCGATTTCAGGTGAGAGTTTACACTGCTCCTTTGAGAGGGTCTTATGGTTTATATTCCTTTTTTAATTCATTACCAGGTACCAGATTGGTTCAGTAGCTACAAGGCTTGCTTTCCCTCAGGGTACCATGGCAGAGTTAGTAAGCGCCTTCCCCAAAGCGCTGTGTCATACATTTTAGGACAAAAAGAAAAAAAGTATTGTACAGGCCAGATATGCACCAAGCATACTGTTTATGCTCTTCAGCTTCTACAGATCCCAAAGCCTGGAAGGTCTGTTCACATCTGCAGGGTGATGCTCTGTACCATTTGTATCATTTTCCTTTCTTCACTTCTCAGTCTCCTTCACCAATTTAATTGTAAGGGACTTCCCTTTTCAGGCAAAGGTTCCCTAAATTTACTTACCCATATGGCAGTTTAGTTAATTACCCATCCACCTTCCCATAAAGTCGATCACAGATAAGATTCTGTTTGCTTTAATATGTATGCATATCTTCTGTCATATGTTGGTAAAATAATATTTTAGTCCCCAAGACAGCTATCATAACTGACTTCCAAGGGGAAAGGTTCAGACCCCTTCAAGAGAGACCCCAACATATACACAGGGCAGGGGAGATGGATGCATCTAAACGCCAGACACAGGTGAGAGAAAAGTGTCAGCCCATTTACTCTCCATACCCCAGGCCCTAAAATTGCTGCTTCCAGTGCCTCATCCCTTTGTTATATTTCTCCTGACCTGTGCCACCTATTTCTTTGGCCTTCCCCCATAATGCCCATCCATAGTCCTCATTTATGCCAATTTATAGCCTGTCTTCCCTCACTGAAGGAAATCGTTCTCTTGTAATGCCTTATTATTCTGCTGCTCTTCTACCACACGTCTATCTATATGCATTTGATTAATTTCAAAATTATTTCCAATGTCCTTTAAGCTCTTGTCCTGAAATTCCATTTTCTCTGCATAAATGAAAACAAATATCCCAAAGGCTTTAACATGGAATCTGCAGTTTTCTCCCATTTTGGCCAAAGGTAGAATTCCAAATTTCTAATAATAGAGATCACATTCAATAGCAGCCATATGACTTCTTGCTGCATGTAAGTTAACTTCCATAAAGAGAAAATGGCAACATAGGTGCCATTACTTTGTCCACACAGGTAACTGTGATCAACTAACTATGGCTGTGCAAAATTAAACTCCTATTTTCAAAACTTCATTTTCACTCTTTATTTTTCAATAATGAATTTTTATTTCTTTTATTTTTCTTTATTTTTCTGACTACCATGCTGTTTGGGATAAATGTTGAAGCTCCGGAGAGCCACAGCTGGGTACACAAGAATGAACAAGGAACATATTCATTGAAATTTCTGCCTTTAGGAAGTGTTGGGGTGAAGGGAAGGGTCAGGCGAGAACCCTCAGTTCTGGTGACCCCCCATCTGGATCACGTGGTCACCATCCTCTGTAATCGTGTGAAACGTGCCAAATTTCATGGCAACATCAGCGTATTTCAGAGCATTCAGAGAAGGCAGCCTTCCAACAAAAAGGGGTTTTCACTTCGCTGTCCCAGAAGTAGCACCCAGTGAGAGGGTAACCTCCACACCTAAATATCCCTGAGATGAAACAGAAACTCTTGTACAGGCAAGACAGTCTGTTTTTATTCCTTCCCCCTGTGGCAACACCGAAGAGTTAACCTGTACTGCTATTATAACTGATTACTTGCACTCTTTTAAACTGTTGCATTTTTGTATCATTTTTAACACAAACATGCCCTACTTTTCAAATACTGTGGGGACACAATGTGAAGATGTGGGGGGAAGGGTAAAAGTAATCTTGATCCAGTCTTGCAGTCTTGATCGAAACGCCAGCTTAGTCACAATTTTCTTAGGAAGGGCTTTGTTTACTTTTAACATTACTGACACGGTTACATGGGCTGAGCCCTGAGGGCGGTGAAGGATGGTGCTTTCCCTCTGGGCAGACGTAAGGTACTGAAGAAGGTGAAGGAGCAGGAAGCTGATATGTGATGACCAAAAGAAGGAGATCCTTGCTCACTTCGAAACCTTTCTCCATATTGTCTTCCCCAGTTACAGCCAGTCCCTGTGTCCTCACCTTTTAAGGACCTCTAGCAAGTCTCCACCCTTCCTTAATTTCCTACTCCCAAGTCCCTTTCTTGCCAGAAATACAAGGAATGTGTTTTACACACCCACTAGTTACCAGAAGTATGTTCAGTAACTTTTTGGTTCACTTCAGAGAGCATTGACACCACGTAGACAAAGAAATGATGAGGAAAAAAAAGAATTAAGAGACAAAAAGCTAAAAAACTACATTACTACTAATATAAAAGGTGAAATGCGTCGTGTGCATGTGCGATACAGAAGCACACTGGTACATTTTCTTTAGCAGATGGAGTTACTGTGGCAGGTGTCTTTAAAGCACATGCATATAGCTTGAAGTACACATATGCATAGAGCTTAAAGTCAAGGTCCAAGCAAGTGAGTGGCAGGGAAAGCCCAGTGCCAAGGCCTCGCAGGGAACAGGCTGAGTTCCCTCTAGTGGCTTGTGTTGGCATTTCGCAGGGGTGGCCCCCAAAGGACCCGTTTTGGGAGCAGCAGCCCATCACTCCTCATTACAGCCTTGCCCAGAACCCATGCTTGTATTAGGTAGCTGGAGGATATGATCACTGAGTAACTCCTGGTGAGGGCCTAATTGCAAGTTAATTTTAAGTGAGTTATGTAAACAGATTAAATCAATCCTTCCCTGCATTTATTTTTCATTAGTTCACATGCAGACGCAACCACCCTTAAAAATTCCCTATCATCTGCTTTACTCTGCTGCTTCGCTGAGTTGATGTCCACTGCTAATACCTGCTGTTGCTAATACCTGCGTTAGGCAGAGGCTTTGTGAGATCCCAGTGAGTCAGAATAATCCATGGGATGCCATCAGGCAATTTTGGGGAAAGGCTCCGCAGATGGAAAACATAGCCAGCAGCAGCTGAATCTTTATTTGTGTCTCAGTGTAATACATTTATTTTAAGTGAACATCAGGCAGTAATTTATGAGATCAAAATATTGCTGAATTATTGTTGTACTGTTGTGTTACAACATTGAAAAGATAGCAAACAAGAAAGAATAGAAGAAAACAAAAAAAGTTAATGTTTTCGTTTTTCTTCAGCTCATGTTTTACCAAAAAGGCAGCTGGAAGATTAAGACAAAATGGATTAGGCAGGAAACCTCCATTTCTAAAAGAAAACATCCGGTGCACTTTTGGCAGATGGTGTATTTTGTAAAACACAAACTTACGGTATATTAATTACTGTGTCCCTGGGGTTTTAAAAATATAGAAGAACGTATTTCCTACTGTGAATTTATGAACTTTGGAGGAAATTGCAATAACTAGGAGTAAAACTGCATGTTGTTGCTCTCTACCCTGTGTTTTATCATAGAATACACAGTGCAGCATATGCCATAAATCGAGGGCCTAAAAGTTAGACATCTAGGTCTAACCTCAGCCTCAACAGTCAGCAAACAGAAAGGGGCACGTTCATTTCTGGCAACTATTTTTACCGGTTTGGAGGAGTGATATCATCAGCAGAATAAATATAAGAAAACATTTAAGAGACTGTATTATCCCTACCATCTCCTCAGAATAAATTAGGTACTGACATATTTTTGTGAATCTAGGCCTTTATTCAAAGTAATTTCATAAGATCTTTTTTACATCCTGCATGCAGACTGAATATTCCTGTATGAGCACAGAATCTGCAGGAGATAAAAGCAAAGGAGATAAGTAACAAATGAAAATTTAGGACCATCTTAGCCAGGAAGCTAAATAAAGCTTCATTAATGATTTAATCCCTTATAATACTGAATGAGATAAAGTGCCCCTCACCCTGGGACCTCTACCAGATGTCTAGACGGGTCTCCTGCCCTGGCCACTTAACTGAGCGCGGCTCTCCTGTCTGGGCAGCAGGGCTTCTGCACTGCCCAGGAGAGGGCATTCGAAGCGCTGGGAGAGGCATTTCCGAGAGAAAGCAAGTGCAAAAAATGCCCACCATATGCAATCAGTCTCAGAAAATGTCACTGTAAGGTCTAAGGCCTGACTCTATGGACACTTTCACACATGCTTATTTTTTCTATTAGTGAGTAGACTTACTGATGTGACAATTCATAACAAAATTAAGCACATACTGAACCTGTCTCCATGCTCAGGGCCTTACCGAAGATCCATGTCTGCACGTCAACCATGAAGTTACTAATAATTTCTCCATAATATACTATGGAGAAAGAAGAGATATACATATCTCTCTATATATACACCTTCATCATTTTCATTCCCCCCATCCATAGTTTGCATCCTTGTCGTGGTTTAAGCCCAGCCAGCAACTAAGCACCACACAGCCGCTCGCTCACTCTCCCCCAGGTGGGACGGGGGAGAGAATCGGAAGGGTGAAAGTGAGAAAACTCGTGGGTTGAGATAAAGACAGTTTAATAGGCAAAGCAAAAGCCACGCACGCAAGCAAAGCAAAACAAGGAATTCATTCACTACTTCCCATGGGCAGGCAGGTGTTGAGCCATCTCCAGGAAAGCAGGGCTCCATCACGCATAACGGTTACTTGGGAAGACAAGCGCCATCACCCCGAATGTCCCCCATTTCCTTCTTCTTCCCCCAGCCTTATATGCTGAGCATGACATCATATGGTATGGAATACCCCATTGGCCAGCTGGCCTAGCTGTCCCGGCTATGCTCCCTCCCAGCTTCTTGTGCACCTCACAGAGCATGTGAGCTGAAAAGTCCTTGAGAAAGTAGACTACCTAGCAACAACTAAAAACATTAGTGTGTTATCAACATTCTTCTTACACTAAATCCAAAACATAGCACTATACCAACTACTAGAAAGAAAATTAATTCCACCCCAGCCAAAACCAGGACACCCACAAAGGGCACTAAGGAGACAAACGTGACAGATGGTGGTCACCCCTTGGACTAGGGCAAGACCTGCCCTGTGAGAAGGGAATGTTGTTCCTCCACCGTCACCTCAAGGCAGTTACAGACTCATGCAAAGGACTGTTTGTGCAGTCTTTCAAGGCACGAAGAAACATGCTGTGTGCTGCAGGCCATCTATTTGTGAACTCTTCACAGTCTCTAATCCTCCCCAGCCAAGGAGGTGATGTCAGTGCTGCTACCATGGGTGGGCAGCAAGGATTTGTGCCTGCTCGATGGGAAAGTCTGCGCATAGCATGACATGGCTGCAGTGCCAATGTGGCTCCCTGGGGACTGCAGCGGCCAAAGCTGATGGTCTGCAGTAAGTGAAGGAGCAGAAACAGATGTCACAGCTGTTGTAAGAAATGAGATATATATTTGGAAGATATCTATGAGTTACTTGAGGAAATAATTTCTTCTTCAAGGCAGGTGTGTGGTTCCAAGCTGGGATATTTGAGATGTTTCTCGTCTAAGCTGAATACCAACGCCATGGGCAGAGCTGCAGGTCTGTCTGCTGATCTCCATCCACACTGTTTATGCAACATTTGGAGGTTTGGAAAGTGCCTTTGGCACTCCAGAAAAATCACTTTGCTAAGGCTTACCATATTGAAGTCTAATGCAAACATTAGTTCCCAATACCTGACCATAAGGTAATTCAGGCTGGAAGGGACCTCAAGAGTCCGCCGGTCCATCCTCCTGTGCACAGCAGGGTCAGCTGCAGGGTCAGACCAGGTTACTCAGGGCCAATTCTGATCATCTGAAATGCAGCCTGGCAGAGGGTTGGATGACTGGGAGCCTTCAACCTCTTCCTGTCATACAGGATTCTCCCTGTCAGAGAGTTTAAATATAGCTCCATAATGCTAATGGTTTGGGAAAGCGCTGACATCAATCTGTCCCTGTTTACTGCAAGTTGAGTTAAAAGGTCTGAAAGGTATAAAATGTTTAAGAACGAGCAGGAGGGATTAAAAAATCACAGTGGATCTTGTGTAAAGTGTTTTAATTCTGCAATTATCATCTAAAAACAAACCGATATTTAAGCTACTGTCTCTTGAGAGGATTTGTCCCAGACTGGTAGGAAAGCATATCCTTATGTTACACACAGGCAGACAAGCACATAACACTGTATTCATAACTGAACTGAATGTTTATTCAGATTTAAATTGTAAAAATTTGAATAGATGAGAAAAATTAAATTATCCATACTGGATAATTAATTTGTTATATTGTTCTACAAACAGGATGCTCAGCAGGCTTAAGATAACTTGTTCTGCTTGCCAGGTGGTAAATAGCGGTTTTGCATTAGCTGTCCATAAAATCGAGTGAATACACACTGGTACCGAGAGTTTCACAATCATGTTGCTCAACAAGCAGAGCTCAGTAAAGTACCTGACCTGTCCGTACATTGTGTCTCACAGTACAAAATTTTATCCAAGTTTAATTTTCCTTTATACTTTTGGAAGGATTTATGTGTTCTTTGTTTAAGGAAAGTTCTGGAAAAGGCGAGATACGATAGTGAAAATAGGTGGAATTTACAAAATAGCTGGTGAGGAGATTGAGGACACTTGATATTATAGGAATAACACAGTTCAGAGATTTTCACATTGAAATTAGCAGTAGTAGTGATAGATGGTGTAGACCTTAAAGCAACTGTAAGAGGAGAATGGAAAAATCTGACAATTACTATTATGTCTGTGGTGCTGATTGAAAGTTCTGGACTATATTTTTTTCTTTGGAGAATGAAGTCATTTTTTCTTAAGTATCTATTAAAAATAAAAAGTAATACTGTGGAATCAATACCCAGCCTGACTCCAGAAAAGACATTGCTAGGGTTGGAAATTTAATTTTGCTCTTTCGAGTCACTCAAACCTTGGACTTTCTGCCAATCTGCAAAGTAATCATGCTAGAGCGTCTTATGATAGAGGCACCTGCTGCTAGGGAACCCAGATTAACATTACTGGCACATATTGAGTAGGCTACAGAACAGCCAACACATACTAACGATGCCTGGGCTGCGAAGTCAGCTGGCAGCCTCGAGACACCCCATTGTCAGTCCCCTGCGCTCCGCAGTCGCCGCAGCTTCCCCGTACCAGCCCTGGCCCTCCCTGCCAGAGCAACTTCAGCCTCTCTTCTTTTATTTATTTATTCCAAAGTAGGTCACTCTGTGCCATCTGTTGACACTTAAAAGCCACAGAAGTTTCCAGATTCCCTATGGTATCCTGCAGTTTAACATGTATATTTAATATCCTTTTGCTCTACCTAGCTGTCGTATGTAGTGAGACTACTAATCACAAGAGCTCATTCAATCAAGTAATGTTTTTAGCAACTGAGTACAGGTCTTGGAGTAATATACTAGAGGTGAGTTATAACTGAGTGGGGAGGGAGTGCAACAAGAACGGCCTGATTTTTTTGCTGATGGTGAATCCTGGACAACACTGCTTTCCGCAAAGAGGTGTTCATGCCCGTCTGCTTTCTGCTTCTCTAGCAGCCTTGTTGAAAGCTTAGGGAAGCAATCAGTCCCAGATAGGTATATAGTGGGTCTTGTCAGGCTCCAATGAAATTTGCTTCTCTTGTTCTCTAATGGTGAGCATGTGAAATAAAGAGCATTTCATGTCCACAGTTGCCTCTCTAACTTCCTTGCACAGCACCCTCAGCTCTCTCCCACGTGCCTGTTCAGTATGGATTACCCACACACTGCAAGGATGATTTTTTTTCCAAATAGTGCTCTTGATTTGCAGTGATGACATTCAAGTTATCCACAGGCAGATTTCTGGAAAGGCGCATCTCCACATGGGTGAATAGGGGATGCATCACTGGCATCGCACAGAAGTCCTAACAAGTGCCTTTGGTATGTGATACAGTAAGCAGCATTGATAAGGAGAGGGGAGGTCACATGCATGCGATACAAAACATACATAAAACATACTACAGAACACACGAATATCTGTTGGTGCATGAAGATTGTGCATGAGAACGTAGGAGATGAACTTTTTAATTATAGTAACTAGCCCTGGCCACCTTGCTACTAACTGGATGCTGTTTGAGGTATACTCATCTTCCACCTGCTAACGTTGAGCCACGTCTGTCTCCTGTTTCGTTAAAAGATTTGGCACAGTAGGAGAGTCAGATCTCTATAAAGTGTAAATGCACAGACCCGATCACAGATGTATAATAAACTATGGAAAGGTAATAAGGTTATGAAGTACCTGAACAAACTGCAACTCAGGGTCTCTATGCTGTGCTTAAAAACAAGATGGCTTAACTTGAGGCAACAACAAACAGACTGGGGTAACTAAAGATCAAGCTCTCTTGCACTAGAAACAACTAGAACATGTTACCTAAGTTTGCCAGAAGTCATTGGGCAATGCATGACTTCACCTCAAAATCATTTTAACTATTAGTTGAAACCAAAATGGATTTGACTAGCTTCTTCAGTAATACAGTTTGACCACAACTTTTTGCAATTTTCAGTACTTGTTCACAGGTTGCTGGATATACTTAGTTTCCTTAGTTTCCTTGCTGGATGTCTTAGTTTCCTTGGATTTTAAAAATATAAAAACATACTTCTTGTTTCATTTCACAGTGATGACAGCACAAGTTCAAAACACCCTAAAATTCAGGCAAAGTTCTGCATGTGTGTTCCATTGACCTGAAAAAATCCAACTGCACTCCCGTGAGTTATTCATATATACAAGGTCAGCAAAGTTCATGTGTCGGAGAAATAAAGGCACGGACCCTCGCATATGCATGCACAGAATCATTTATTGTTACAACACAGGAGTATATATCCTTAACCATAGTGGGGTGGTCCCGCTGTCTCCCCCAATCATCACCTGGATCGTGTCCCTGAGAAAAACTGAGAAAAACAGTCTCTCTTTCCCTTGGCAATGATCCACACGTTGGTTCTCAACCTTGGACTTAGCCAATCACACAATTCTCTTGATGTTTTCAGCTCCCTTACAGAATAGCAAGCTGGACCAACATATTCAGGTCTTATCTCAGGCATACGTGCACATCTGCTAGTTAAATTCCATTCTCACAGCAGCTCCCCGCACCACAGGCCATTACTCCTGACACCACAACTCTTCCCCACATTCATGGTAATGTAAATTAGAAATATGATTCTTTTTAATACCCCTGCAGACAAGTATATTTTCTCCTTTTTCACTTATCTGCTTATTTTTTCCAGAAAACTGATATAAACTTGAACAAATCTGCAAATTCACTATACCCGTAAACCTCTTCTTGTCAGCAGTAAACCCAGGAGTATGTGTGGTGAGTGCAAACATACTCTGTAAGTGTTTAAGTTTGTGATATCACATAAATTAAATAAATACTAAAAAAATCATTGTGTGTTATAATGGCTATTGTCGGCATGTTATTGCTTTGTATATTCCCACTGTGAATAGATAAAGTATGGTTTTGCAAATATTTATTTTGAAATTAATATCTTAAGCAAATAATCGTTATTAATGAACACCCGTAAGGCTGGTGTTCATATTTGCATGATTGGTAAAAATCTCTTCAGTAATAGGAGCAAAAATAATTTTTTAATGTAATTTCCCAAGGTGTTACAGAAAATGTCAACACTTAATACAGGTGTATTTATGATTATGCAATGTATCATACTTCAGATTTAAAAAAATTAATAACAAAAAAGGTTTGGGGGTAAAGAGATTTGCAATTAGACACAGTAAGCTGCTGGTTTGCTGTCTCAGTAGCTCCTCAGTACCACTAAATCCACAACAAAGTACTTACTTGTAATTTGTGATGCCTAACAGAAGTAATCCATTTAAGATTCCTGTGGATTGTAAATATATCATAATTTTGCTGTCTATCTGCAAAATAGTATACTCAATTGAAACAAACTAGAGGCTTTCACAAATTTTTTATGATATAAAAATCTCCATCTATATTTAAATTGAAATTAAAAAAATAGAAAATTGAATATTGAATTCTTTGAGTTGAGTGGTCATCTTCTGTCTGTTTAACACACAAACAGATACCATCTATGAACAAACAGCTGTAATCCTTCAAAGAATCAACGGCTTAAAAATAAAGATCTGTAAGAGCTGCAAAAGGCCTGACTGCGGTTCTGTTTGAATCAATAGCAGAATTAAACTTTATTTCTAACAACATATGATGTCACTGTAAATAACTGGTGGCATATATATGTTAGTAAAGGGGCATTTTAACATTAGGAAAGATCAGACTTTTTTCATTACTTTGAAAAGTTTAGCACAGTTAGATTTCATTTTTCACTTACTTTTGCATTGTCATAAATATGAAAAATATTATCAACCATTTTTAAAATTGACAGAGGAGAGCAGCAATTAAATGTGTGGAGGTTTGTGTAACAGTTTTTTACTTTCTCTTTAGCTGTATAAAGACTTAACAGGGAAAACACTTGGTCTCATGAATATAGAGATGGATTAATTGTCTCTTTCACAGGTAGTGGGGGGAAGTTGATGATGATGTGCACAGTGCCTGCAATTTTTGACCATTACACGCCCGCCTGTTCTCTGCGCGGCTGTGTACTGTGCTGCCCACAACTCCAGTGGTCTGTGAGCCAGCGGGCGAGAGAATGCACAGGGGCAAAGCCCGCAGTAGCTGTTGATGTGCGTGCTCCTGTCCTTCCCGAGGGGTGAGCCAGCTTGTTGCTCAGGCTGTAGGATTTGGCAGCAATAGAGACTTAAGTTTTGCATCTTATGATCACTTTTTCCTTCCCCGCTATTTGTGTTTATAGACCAGTTAGTAAGTCATGCTATGAAATGAATCACTGAATTTACCTGACTTTAAACAAGCAAAATCTGCCTTTTAGAGGGAGAAAGGAACTAGACATCTAAGACACAATCAAATAACAAAGCCCCTAATATAACAAATAAAGGCTCATAGTGTCAGTAACGGAGCTGTTTTAGCATCAAGTGTTCTTGATGGGACATCTATGTCATCAGGCTATTTTCATCACAAATCTTTTCAAGCTGCGATAGTATTGTGACGGTAATGATGCTGCTACTACAGAAATGATACAAACGTAATATCTGACCTATAGTATAGTGTGAAGTACATGACCATATTATAGGTTAAAATAGATATGTAAATTTAATGATGTAAGAAATAAAAGGGCATAGTTGAGACAAGTTAATTGGAGGCATGGGAGGAGTTCAAGACATTTTTCTCCAAGGTAAGACCTCTCGTATTTGACACTTTCCTTGCTGTTACAAAACTAAAGAAGTTTGAATACAGAAGAGAGAGCAAGCAGTCAGTAAGTGTTGTGTGTTAAAAGAGTATTGGATATCAGTAACACCAGAGATTTAACTCTCTGTTTACATTCTGCTCTGCAAACTTCGAGGAGCCCCATAATAGCTGATAAGTAACTTTTCAGAGAGCCAAACCAAGGAAAGAAACGCGAGTTTATCTAGCCCTGTCTTTTAAACAGTTACCTGCCCTAATTGGTAATACTTAATTCAGGCAATTTTTGAACTTTTCTTGATGTTAACTAATGTTTCTTGTTTAAAAATCACACCCCAGATGGAAAAAGAAAACCAGCAAATCTACAGAATATAACTAAGCCCTCGCTGCATTCTTGCAGCTTGCAAATGAAAATCTGCAGCAGATACAAGAGCACTGTTTTGTTAAACCAGTCTAAAGCCAGCAAAGCTTATACCAGCCTCTGTGGTTAATGGTGCATGAAAGTGACTGTTTTGAAAATAACTCTGTCGGTTTAACATATTACTGCCTCTCTCCCAGAGGATACCACCCACACAGCGGAGTCAGCAGACTGAAAACACGGATCATTCTAAGCTGTTTCAAGATAAAGGCCAGGGTTTCAGGCATAAAATGCCAAGGGGGGTGGGGGCAGCTTGAGTTAAGCTCTTGGACTTTGCACTGAAACAGCTCAGAGGTGCTTCTGTCTCATTCTGCCACCGGAGCTGGGGCAGGCATCTCCGGCAGGTACACAGAGCTGGGGCAGTGGCCTCTCAAATAGCCACAGCTGCCTTCTCAGTGAAGGAGTATCTGGGCTGTAAGCATGGCTTTCACCTTGCCCTTTTGGGTACAGGTTCACAGCATTTGGACAAATGATGAGGTCTTAACCACTAAGTCAAATAGCTAATACACAGGTGACTGGGGAAGGAAGATGAAAAAGGAAAAAACGTGCTGTGTGAGGAATTTCAGATTTAATTCCAAGTTTTGTATGTGATGCGACCAAATCTGAGGGGAACATTAAGCTCATGTTTTCTGACTCACTCTGCTCCGGACAATGAAATTTTGACCCCACTATGATTAACTCATAAGTGGTGGAAATGATGTGTCTATAGGCAGAAGGCTTTGCTTTTCTGAACCCATCTATGCTGCATTTCTTTTCCCTTGATAAGCAATGTATAAGACGTAGTGGCATCCTTGATCCATTAACGGTTAAAGAAGACAATATGCTTCAGTGACTTTGGCCATTTCTCTTTTTGAGATCTTTAAAATTCTTCTGCTCTATGGTGATATTGATAGTGTGATCTGACCAAAGAAGCTCTTATCACGCTTTCTTTTTAAACATACAGTCCACTTCCGTAGCATTGAATGTCTTGATACGTACTTCCCAATATAAAGCTATTTGTAAACCAGACTGGAATGTTATTTTAGGCAAGTCTGTGTACAGCTCCCACACACAGCATCAGCCTACTTTTGTTTCTAATACTCACTGTGCTATTGTTTTTAAAGCTCTGGATTTTGGCTTGAAATCCAGGCCACCCTGAATTTAACAGTGAAACTTTCACCGAGTTCAGCCTGATCTGGATTTCAACCTAAATGCCTAATGTTGCTAATGTGGGACGTGGTAAACTTGATCATCAAGTTTTTTATGGCCACAACAGATGTTCCTTCTTTTAGACCAATGGAAAGCTACCGAACCTCATCCACCCTCTAAAACAAAAATACAAGCATTTGTTTACAGCTTGATTCCAGACATACGAATCGAATTAGCAGCTGCAAAGTTTGTTCTTGTTTACTTACAAATAAATATATGCACAATTTTTGCTTTTCCCAAAGAACCGTGATGATGTCTGGATTGTATTTCCTCTGTTAGTAACAGTATTTTTAATTGCCTAATACTGCATTATTTATCACAATTGAAATATCAGCATAGTATTTTTGACCTTGTTTTTAAAAAATGCATTAATTTTTTTTTCTTATGTCTAGTAGACCACAACAACATGTTTTGGATATATGTTTTGCATTTGGTAGATTTATAATTTAGATTGACTATAATACAACATTATCATAATCATAACCTAAGGCACAACTTATAGAAAATGAAACAAGTAAATATAAATGTTTTCTTCCTACTGGGTCAATCAACGAATTTTCAAATGTGCACAGAACATTGAAAGACCGGTGCCTTCTCCCAAAATAGGAGACAAAATGTGATAGTGTAACAACTGTGAACTGAAGCCTTCTAATATAAGGAGCAAAAAAATTATTGCTTGTTTTGATAGGTACTGTCACATCTCTGCTGTAAATATCCAATTGTTCCACCACACAAACAACTACCACATGCTGAGGAGGAGATAGAATAGGAACAAGAGTGGGACGGCAAGGGCTTTGTATAAAAGGAATAGAGACTTCATTTAGCACGTATCCATTGCTTATGAATAAAAATACTTCACACCTTTTCCTTTGTCTTTCCTAAATTGATCTGATTTCAGGATTCATAACACTGGTTTTATTGCAACAGAAAAAAAGTTCTTGTGGCCTTTCTGTGCCAAGAAGTACCTGGTGGACACCAAGCTGAGCGTGAGGCAGCAATGCGCGCTTGCGGCAAACCAAGCCAACAGCCA
The DNA here is from genome assembly GCA_030449065.1 of Oceanodroma leucorhoa. Classification (NCBI taxonomy): domain Eukaryota; kingdom Metazoa; phylum Chordata; class Aves; order Procellariiformes; genus Oceanodroma; species Oceanodroma leucorhoa. Next base: position 10,344,543 of record JASVER010000001.1, read on the forward strand.
CCTGGGCTGCGCGGGGAAGAGCGTTGCCAGCGGGTCGAGGGAGGTGACCCTTCCTCTCTTCTCAGCACTGGTGAGGCCACAGCTGGAGTGCTGGGGCCAGGTCTGGGCTCCCCAGTACAGGGGAAATACGGAGCTACTGGAATGAGTCCAGCGTGGGACCACGAAAACAACTGAGGGACTGGAGCATCTGTCATATGAGGAGAGGCTGAGAGAGCTGAGGCTGTTCAGCCTGGAGAAGAGAAGGCTCAGGAGGCTTTCAGCAATGTGCTTAAATACCTGAAGAGACAAACTTTTCTCAGTGGTGTCCAGTGACAGGACAAGAGGCAATGGGCACAAATTAAAATACTATGACATTCAATCTGAGCACAGGAAAAGAGTTTTTTTACTGTAAGGGTGGCCAAACACTGGCACAGGTTGTCCAGCGAGGTTGTGGAGTCTCTGTCCTTGGAGATATTCAGAACCCAACTGGGCAACCTGCTCTAGCCAACCCTGCAGTGATGGACTAGATGATGTCTAGAGGTGCCTCCCAACTCAACCTGCTGTGACTCTGTGATTCTGTCATCTGTAAATCATCTGTAGACGTGATTTGTAGATAATCTTGTGCAAGTTTGCAGCATACACAAAGACCATTGAGACTCCCCATGCTGCTAGGACATAGTCTATAGCTTATTATCCAGGAAATGATGATGATGAGGAAATCCGCAAAAGGCCATGCATTTTCTTTGTAAAAGAAGGAAAAAGAGTAAGTAAAGATTACATAGTGATTTTTCCTCATCTACATGAGATAAATTGCAGCAAATTCCCCCTTTTGCCTGCTCTATCCTATAATGAACATCTCACACTTTCACAAGAGGAAAGAGAGATTCCACATCTCAAAGAGTCATTGTAAAACATTAGCATTCCCAACATGGACAACTGCTGAACGTGTTGTATTTTATAGAGTCAGCATTTGTTAAAGTCTAACACATTTATACACTTTAAAATATTGTAATTCAGAAAGATCGATTACATACAGATGGAAAATTGGGACCTAGCACAAATAGACACACAACACTAATGATAGAAAATTATGTTGTACATGGAGCGTGCAAATTATCTGGGATTGTGAAGTGGAAGATACCTAAATAACATACCTATTATCATGCTAAGTGTTATTAGCACTAATTATGATACACATTATCAGTTTTCAAACATGCAAGTTGGAACTGTCAAGCTGGCATAAACCCTGTAATGCTTAATTTTTTAAAATTATTGGATATCTTACTGATGCATGCTTCACAAGTCCTCATGGCAGACAAAGAGGATTTTAAGCATATCCTAAATGTTAATTTCAGATGATTAAGACTGTGATCACATGAGTAAGTCAACCCTGTGATTACCTGAGATGTCTCAGTTGGGGCGAGGGGGAGGGGGAGTAAACTGTGAGCAGATAACATAATCCCTAAAAGTAATTTAGCCGCTCCCCATGAGTGGTAAATTTTCCCTGGATGAGCCAGAGCTAAGTTTGTCTCACTTTCAAACGCCTGCATTCCCGTGCACTCCCTGCTCCTTCTTCAGCCCTCCAGTGCCGTTTGCTCTGTGGCCAAGCCTCGCCATTCCTGTGCCTAGCTCAGGCTCAGCTGTGGCTCTGAGACTCGACATCCTCAGCTGTAAAGCCAAAGCGGCCTAAGCCAGTCCTAGACTAGAAGCAGTCAGCGCGCTGGCCGCTTCGGCTTTGCCCTTCGTGTCACAGCCACCCTGGCCACGCGTTGGCATCTCCTCTGCAGCGCGCTGCGCTGACTGCTCTCATCTGATCCCATGCAGAGACATTTCAGCGGTCTGGCAGAAAACTAACTCAGCCAAAAAGCCCCTCGTTTTCAGTTCTCAAATCACAGGCTGCATCACACAGAGAGTCCTCTGCATCAGGTACAGGTGGAGTAGAGACTGCACAAAAAGTACAGGAGAGCTAGGAGGAAGGAGGAGAAGTAGAAGAGCAGACTTTGAAAGCTGTGAAGAAAATAGGGTTTAGGGAGACTGGGACAGGAAACAAGTGGAGACGTGACCTGGGCGGGCTTGGCAACAAACTGGGATTGTCTTCAGCAGAGACTGAAAGAGCTGAGAGGGAGAGACACTTGCCTGGTGGAGGTAGGGAATACAGCTAGGAGGAGGGAGCAGGACAGGAGAATTAGGATCCAGTAGGTGAGGAGAATGGGACTGCGAACACTGACTTGGAGCCTGGAGGGGCAAAGTAGTACTTTTTGGGTGATGCTGAGGAGTGAAGACTAGAACTGGCTGGATGTGGTAAGTGGGGCTGTAACAAGCACCCGGAGATGGGGCATAGACAGACTGGAGGGGCATTAGTGGAAGGAGGCAATGGCTGGGGAAGGAGGAGAGAAAGAGTTTGTGCTCTGTGGAGGATACTCCTCTTCTGCACTGAAATGGAGCCCAAGAGTCCCCATCTGACTCTCACCTTTTCCCCACTGTCAGCAAATATCTATGAAAGCTAGTGCAGGGCTACCCCTGTGGTACTCCTCCTCAGAAAACCGTCACCTGCAATGTTGATATTGGTTTGTTAGAGGAAATGGACGAGGCCTACACAGTAGATTTAATCCTCCTGAAGAACCATGTGGAAGCCACTTAAATGTCTTATCATCAAATGTTTGTTCTTCCAGTTTACAGATTTTAAAAATAGTGCAAGCACCCACCTTTGGGTGCAAAACTACTGATCAGGCATATAAAGCTGTAGAGTGTACAGGATGAATCTGTGCTAAAGGTACAGCACGCTGAGTAGGTCCTCATGCTTTTGCTGAAGAAATATGAAACTATATAGTGAACAGTAGTGCCTCAGGGAACCGGGTGCTTAGGAAGAAAAAACATGTGGGGTTTTTTTTCCCCTCTCACTAAAACTTAAAGTGGGAGTCAGCTCTTTCCATGAGTGCAAAAGTGGTTGAGTTTGATGGATGCCCAGAGTGGTTGTTCCTAAAGCACGCTGGCACTATCCTCAGGAACACCCTGACTGCTCCAAAAGGCTTCCAGTCCTAGAAATCCCTTGGCAAACAGACCTGAATTACATGACTCCTTTGCTAAGTATGTGCCCCCTCAGCTGCTGACAAATACTAACTGCATGTATCCATAGGGTAGTTGGAAGTTCAGCGCATGTTTTTGAGTGGAGGGCTTTATTGCACTTGGAGGGATTTGGGGGCGGAGGGAAAGAACCGACTACAACCATGGTACTTGCCAGAGTGGGTTACAAGAGTAAAACCAGCTCATGACAAATAGAAGGCATGGGAGCCTGAACTCTACCTGGAGTGACCAAGAGTCGTGTAGGGTTTGGCTGTCAGTAGGAAAAGGACCTCCTCATCTTCTGTGGAGAAGGGAAACCTGCAGTTCAGTACAGCAAAGCACCTCTCCAGGTGACAGAAAAGTTGTGGAGAAAGGGCATAGCTGAATGAACAAAAAGTGAATTTCTGGTCATTCAGTGAATACAGGAAAAACACCAGAATTTGTCATTTTGTTTCTGTTGACTTCAACTTTCCTCGGGTATAGGTTTGTTAGATAGGCAAGGTCCCTGCTATCTGGCCACAGTCCCTGCTATCCGGCTTATATTAACTCCCAATGAGCACTTCACACTCATTCCAGCTACTGATAAACCATCATTAGTGATATGTGCACACGGGATTTTAAACAAATGCCGTGTTGCACAACAATTTCAGAAAAAAAACCAAAACCCCATGCATCTGATCATCAGGATTTCACTATGAAAGTCAGCAAAGCCACAGACGATGGCTGCTTGGACTTTTGTGGCCAGCACTATGTGCCCACATGCCATGCGGCGTACAGGCGGCAAGCCCAAGGCTTCCCGAGAGCGTTGAACTTTCTGCACTCGGACGACCGTGCAGAGGCTTAGCCCACGTGCTTTGCGTGCGGTGCTGTGGACGGCGTCAGCTTTGCCGCACATAAGCGAAGGGCCCGTGCTGCGGGTTCAGGGGAGTGCCTGGGCATGGCGCCTGCCCCACGGGTGCGGGAAGAGGACAGGCCGCGGGCGGCGGAGGTGGCGTGACTGTGGTGGGGAGCGTCTGGAGCTACCACCGCCCAGCCAGCTACGCTGCGCAGCGGCGCTCTCAGGGCAGGGGTTCAGAAATACCAAGCAAGCATAAAGGAGAAAACAAACTCCGGGCAGACAGGACTTCTAGTCGAAAAAATAAAGGAGATGTTGGAGAAAATAGGGTGTTCATTTCCAAGCCCTGCGGAGTTACGGCAGATCCTGCACTTGAATGTAATCTCTGGCAAATGGCGCTTAGAGAGCAGCTCAAGTCTGAAATTGTTTAGATGGTAAATACGTGTGTGATCAAGGCGTGTGTTAAGTCAGCAGCAAAAGAAGGCGACGAGGAGCACGAAGCGGCAGCGCGAAAGACGCCCGCACCCCCAGCGCAGGGTCGGCGAAGCCCCACGCCGCACGCCGCGGAACTCCTGGCGGTACCGGCAAGCCGAGGGACGCCCCCTGGGCGCGCTGGGACGAGTAGTTCTGGCCGGGCGCCGCCTGCAGGCCGTGCCGGGGTGGCGAACTACGTTTCCCAGCGTGCCCCGCGGCGCCGAGGAGGCGATAAAAGGAGGCGGCGGTAGCGGCGGGCTCCCAGGCCGGTGGACAGGTGCGGGCGGGCGGGCCGTTGGGGACGGTTGGTGCGGCGGCAGGTGCTTCTGGGCTCGCCCCGCCGCTCCCTCATGAGGCCGCAGGACCCGCCGCAGGGCGGACCCGCCGCCGTGGCCGCCGCCGCGCTGCCGGCGCTGGAGACGTTGAAGCAGCGGGCGTGCGAGAGCGTGGAGCTGAACGCGGCGCGGCTGGGCGCGCTGAGCCGCGACATCTGGAGCCGGCCCGAGCTGGCCTACGAGGAGCACCAGGCGCACGACACCATGACCCGCTTCTTCTCGAGCGGGGAGCTGCCGGGCGCCGCCTGGGCCGTGCAGCCGCGCTACAAGCTGGGCACGGCCTTCCGCGCCGAGTGGGGCACGGCCGCCCCCCAGGGCCCGCGCCCGCTCCGCGTCGCCTTCCTCTGCGAGTACGACGCTTTGCCCGGCATCGGCCACGCCTGCGGGCACAACCTCATCGCCGAGGTGGGAGCCGCCGCCGCGCTGGGGCTGAAGGCCGCCCTGGAGAGCCTGCCGCAACCGGCGCCCGCCGCCGTCCAGGTGAGAGCCCTCCCGAGGGCGGAGGCTGTGGCCCCGGCCCTTGTGGGCCGGTGGGCCCCTGACTCTCTGCATTTGTGCTGCAGATCTCGGTGCTGGGGACGCCTGCGGAAGAGCAAGGAGGAGGCAAAATAGACCTGATAAAGGCTGGAGCGTTTGACGGCCTGGATGTGGTTTTTATGGCACACCCCTCGCAAGAAAACGCAGCTTATCTGCCCGATGTGGCCGAGCACGAGTAAGTGAGCAGGTTCAGGTGGAAAGGGTTGGCTAGTTGTTATTTACTTTTTCTCCCCTCCCCGAGTAGGGGAGCTGCTTTGGAAGGGGCTGAACTTAGGGCCAGGGACCTTGCAGGTGCCCTTCAGGCGAAGTATTTGCAGTCAGCTAAGGAGGCAGGTCACTGTTCTGGACGCTCAGCCATTCTTCCAAAATGCAGTGTTCAGCCTAGTGTTAAGGATCCCTGACTGCTCTGAGATAATCTTGCATGTGTCCTCAAAATTCATTCTTTCTTCTGATGTTTCTAGGCCTTTCTTTTTATACAAGCATGCGATTATCTTATCTATTAAAAACAAAGTTTCATTTAAAAAACACCTGTTCTTTAAATTTTAAAACATGCAACTGGAGGGAGTCTCATGGATCCTTGTTGCTTGCTTTCCTGGGCACCAGGTCATGTAGTCCTCTGCACACGTTTTAGTTTAATCAGTTTTGAAAGTGTTTCAGGTTTTCTCTCCTGCTTTTAAAGAAGCCAGCCAGCTGAGCCTGACTGCTGTTTGGATCCTTATTAACTTCCAGCCTAAATTTAATCATGGCCATTTTATATCTATTAATTCTCACATCAACTTTTTTTTTGATTCAAAGTAGTTCTTGGCTTTCCTTCATGTTTACCCCCAATATGTATCTATAGACAGCAGTTGTACCCTCACTCAGGTTTTTTTTTTGCCAGCTAGCCATAAAACTCTTCAGAAATTATGCCTTGTCTTCTTTTGATGAGCTCTACTGTACATTGTCAGCACTTGTTCCTTCGTACTTGGAGTGACTTGACTTGCCTTGAAGTACTCCTTGCTGGATGTGCATAACCAGAATTGTACACAGTACATCAGGTGGAGTTTCCGTAGACCTTACTCAGCTGATGCTGGGCCATAGTGTCTCCTTATCATTTTGGAGACAGCTGACATGTTTGGGGCTGCTTCTTCATTCATTTTCAAGCAGTCAACTCCTAGACAAATGCTTAGTCTGTAAGTACATGGTCTTTTAAGATATTTTTGGGTTTCATTCCATTCTTTCTTTGCCAGTCTGCAAGGCCATGCTGTTATTCCTTTGATGTTATAAACCTCTTCTGTTTTCGTAGTAGTAGCCTATCAGCAGGTTTTGTTATTACATTTTATGCCATGGTTACTAATGATTCTTGATCCCAAGGTCTTATCTTGTAGAGACTTCACTAGTAACCTCCCTCCAGTGCAACAGTTTTTTCCAAGTATTACATTTGTCTGTCTCTGACTAAATTCTGTAATATTTAAATAACTGGTTTTCCAACCATTTCTGACTTGGTGTACTGAGAGCTGTTTTCATCTTGGTTGTGCTACCTTCCAGCTCCAATGTGCTTGATTTTATTGGCCATTTTGCTTTTGCCAGTGCTGTTCCTGGTGTATAATTTGCTTCTGTTACTGCTAAGTTTTATGGCAAAACAGACAAGGTTAGCAACAGCTAGTCTTCCTTACCTAGCTAGCTCTCTGCTATAGACCATGATTGTGTTTCTAAAGAGTCTTAAGTGGTTATTGTAATCTCCGTGGCTCTACCTTAAGACTATAATTTTCAAAATGCAGTTTTCATGAATAGTTTTGTCTTTCTGTTCATTTCAACTCCTGCAATAGCCTTTTGAGTTTGATACTTTAAGATTTGGAAATCTCCCTTCAGAGGTGATGGTCTGCTGTAGGATGCAAGCCCTAGATAGTCTTTAAACCTTGTATATGGAGGAGGCATGGAACTGAAGTATTGAGTGAAACAGCTTACTACCTCCAGAAGCTTGAAATACTCAGCTTATGTCATGATTTATTTAATTATGAGATTCCAAAGGTACAAAGACTGTTTTGATGACTTGTAGTTCATCTTTTGGTTGCTTCCAAGGAATTTAAGGACTGGTGTTCACTAAATTGCTAGTGTATTGCTACATCTGCAAACTCTGAAGCTGGCTTGTGTCTGAAGTAAAATTAACATACTGGGATAACTGGTGAATACATGCCAAAATTTGCTGATTCTTACTCGCTTATCCTTCACCTAATCAGCCTATTTATTGTTGGTCAAACAGGATCCACATTCTTCTGCTAATATTCTTAAACTGGCTTAGGGTTTTGTTACTCACAAACATCTGGTGGTTTTTTCTGAGGGTATGTGACATTTGTGTAGCAATAGAAGTACCAGAGAAGGAATGCTGAAATAGCAATTTATTTTTTTTAAGAAGCACATGTTTCTTGTGGGGAAAAAAAAGATTGCAATATGACTTTCTGCTTTACTTTGCCTTCTCTCCATTTTTTTGGAGAATATCTATCTGTCCTGCCTTTTCTGTGAGTTGATTTGAGGGGTTGCAGTCTAATACTTGGGATGTTAATGGATAAGTTTTCTTATCTCAATTTCATAATGATAATAAATTTTAAATAAAACTTATACTTCACAGAAGGGGATGTATGGTGGTCTTGGAGGGTGGAAAAGGGCATGCTTTATTTGGATTGCAGGCAGTAGTAGCAGGAGACATTTTCTGCTGCAACAGTACACTCCATTGTGTCCCTCTTTGCTATCCAGTATTTAAGTTCTGATATTAACGTACAGCTGTGGTGTGGTGCAGAGCATGAGGGGTCAGCTCAGGATAAGTGGCTAAGTTGGCATCTGTGCAAGACAGAGGGACAAGCAAGTTAGGCTGGTCCTAGCTATGTGAGAGACAGGTTGTGTGTCTCGGGGGGAACTCTTTGAGCTTGAGGATGAAATTTTTTTATGCAAAGGACTGAGTGTTGACTACAGACAGATTTAGTTAAAATCTCTAGTATTGATAAAAAACTAATACTTGTGTATTTGATAAGTGGTAATACCTTAGGTAGTTGTCAGTATTTAATATTTGCCTCTCATGTAAAGAATTTTCATATAATTTGAAATACTAAATTATTTTGCAAGGCTACTATAAATGGCCCTCATAAGATGAAGCCAAACATGAATTCTTACTGGATATGTTTAGGTGCTGTATTTTGACTTGTACAAAGTTGGAGAATAACCTTTGCACTAGATTTCTTCCTTGTTGCAAGCCTTTCTACCAACATTTTTGAGGTGTGCAGGGAAAGAATATCTTTGCTGTAGCATGTATATTTTATACTAGGCTATGCCTTTACTGTACTTTTAAAACTTGTCTTTTGTTATTTAGACATGGCTTGTATGTGATCTTAGTAATGTGCTTTTGCTGTCTTATATACACATTTTATTGAAGTTTGACAAGAATTAAGACAATCAATTTGTAATTTTGTATCAGAGAAAAGGGTTTGTTATCCTCTGAGAAGAATGTTAGTAACTTTAAGTCTCAGAACAGTCAGGAGGTATAAAAAAAGTGTTGGGAGACATTATTAGTATGTGAAGCCTGTACTTCTCAGGAAAAGGCTGTATAGTTATGTTACTGGTAGCTCTTTTGCCTGATTGGCTCTTGAAATTGTTCCATTTCATTGGTTTTCCAGAAATCTTTCAGCATCTTCCTGGACTGAAAGGTAGTTCAACTTTGCAACAGTGTAGTCCTAGGTAAATTGTTTGGTGTTCTGCTGCACAAAACTTAAATATTTGTGTGAACAAAAGCAACTTTTTATTTTAGAAGTTTTTTCAGTGAATGAAAAACAAATAAGCAATGCCTTTTATTTCCTAGTGTGACTGTGAAATACTATGGAAAAGCTTCTCATGCTGCTGCTTATCCTTGGGAAGGAGTTAATGCATTAGATGCTGCTGTTCTTGCATACAACAATCTGTCTGTTTTAAGACAGCAAATGAAACCGACCTGGAGAGTTCATGGTGAGATCTTCATTAAATCTAATGTCCAGCAAGTAAGAGTTTAGGCTGTTGAAATACTAACTTACAAAATCCCACAATTTAGTGCAATAATGCAATATTTTAAATTAGTATAGTCACTTCAGATATGATGAAATAGCACCATTTCATTTAAATAGTTTGTTGTAACCTTTAAAATTGTGTCAGTGTCCAGAACTAACTTCTGAAAATAGGCTTATGGGTCAGATTCAAAAGAGGACACAGGTACCTAGGTAGAGGCTAGACAAATTTTAAGTCTTTGCACTTGAAGTTGTGGTTTGGAAAGAAAAAAAAAATATGCTAAGTTACATGTACATTTTGGTACATGGCCTTGAATTCCTTAACGTTAATGTTGTGTTTTTGCAAAGGTGTGAGATTAAATGCTTCTGAAAAATGAAGTATTACTTACTGCATCATTTTTTGTAGTAGACATTACATTAATTAGATGGTATTTATATTGACATATATGGAAAGGCATAGTGGTCTAGAGTGACTGAAGTTTATTTGCTGAAGTACAAAAAACAAGTGATGGCAGAAGCTTGTAGTCCTCGTTGGTAGCCCAATCAACTAGACGTGCACTGGATTCTAATATTTAATATCTAGGAGACCTTGAAGTAGAAAGATCATTTTGTAATAAGACATGTTAACCATTAAGCTTGACTCGTACTTCTTCAACATTATCCATTTCTTTTGTTTCAGAAGCTGAGGTGGAAGCTGCCCTTTAGCTATAAATCCAGGTGTCCCTTATTACATCCAACATAACTTTTTCCAAGTTGAAATTAAGAAACTGCCATTTCTACAGGACTTCTGAATGTAGAACTGTTTATTTGGAATACTTGTTATAAGCTTAAAACAATTCCAGAAGTTCTGAGCTAAGGATCATTATATGTTTTGGTTGCTTGTGCTGTATAATACGTGTGTATTTCTCTCCAGGATATCTGGATGGAGTCTGGAAGCCCTTACCCTTTTGACTGTAGATGAAGATGTTTGCAGTTCTGTGCAGCATACCCAAATGAATTTCAGACAGCAGGCATAGCCTTAGCTCCCTATCCTATTGCTCTGTAGGAAACAGGGCACTTAATGATGAGCTTTGGTTCTGAAACTCAGGTGTTGCAGGTTTAAGATTGTAGGTGCCTAAGTCTTCTATTGGACCTAAGCCCAAAACCCTAAATACGGCTTTCTTCATAGTTTCTAAAGACTACATGGGTAATGTAGGCAAAAAAATAAGTATCTAAACAAGCCTCCTAGAGGTAACACTTCCTGAACCACAGCAAAACTTAAATTACTGTGTTGATACAACTGCTGTCGTAAACCTCGTTTTCAAACTGGAAATATTTAAAATACCTTTGGTAAAGTATAAACAGCCAGAATGAGATTTAATTTTAGGAATGCTTTCTTTACAACAGTGTGCTGGAGGTCTTGTGTTGCAGGCTTGCAGTGACAGCTGTGGCTGACTTAAGTGATCCTAAAAATCTTAGTGTTAACCTGCTAACAAGAACTGAAATAGTTTCCATTACTTGAAGTCTAGAATTTCGAAGCAATGTTTTATGTACCTGAACAATGTTGGTTTGAGTTTGTCTAATATTTGATAAGTTTCTTTCTTCCCTGCTTGTGAGTGGAGTAAATGTTGCCCCCTTGAAAAATAGGAATGTAGATTTTATGTTCAAGGAATTGTATTAAACAGGCTGTAAAAGAAAAAAGTTCCATCTAGAAGCAGAGAAAACTAGGTGCTATTAGTAGTGTGCAGGCAGCCTACTTTTAAGCTAGATGTGCTGTCCAGTCCATATTACAGTTGCTTTGAAATTTAAGTGTAGACATACTTAGACTTTATCCAGTTCCATTTACAAAGGAAAACTCATTAAGCTACTTGTTTTGAGCAAACATGTTATGATGTCTTGCAAATTTGCGTGATTACTTGCTGATTTGCTGGTTCCTTTTCTGTGATGTCTGTCCCTCTCATCTGAGCTGTTCCTTTTGTTATGGACTAGTACTGATGGTGGTTTAATGCAGCACTCTGTTTACTTTGACTGTATTCAAAGTATTGGAAACTGGAAAGGTTTTACTTGAGGGGGGAGTTCATAGTCTTCGTAGGTTTTCTGCACCAAAAGTAAAGATTTGTTGCCTATTTGCATCCTGATAGTGCTGTCTTTTCAGGCTTCAGTGACACACATCAGTAACTTTGTTACTGTGTTTCTATTTAAGGTAGTTAGTTTCTCAGGTTCTACAGAAGACAAATCTTACTCCACATACATAAATGGAGGATAGGAGGCCAGGGGAACAAGCAGTCTGTTGAAAGCAATGAGCTGTTAATGCATTGAAATCTAATGTGGAATTGAGGTCTACAATGTTTTTTTTGTTGAAGTATCTAAATATTATGGTCTTTTATGGTAATGCCTTTGATGCCATAATTGAAAACTATGTAGTTGTCACACATTTCCTTGAGGGAACGCTTTCAACTCAAGCTTCACTGTTGAATAAAACTGTATGTATATTATACATCCCAATATTTCTAAAGAATTAGTATGAGGAATCTAATGAACTTTCTGTGCACTGCAACACACACATTACTCTAGTATTGCTGAGAAATGCAACTTACTCAATTTCTCTCCAAGCTGGCAAAATAACTTGGAAACATTCTAGTTGAGGAAACCTTTAAAAGTTGGAATCCAAGGTAGCCTTTATAACAAATTTTTTTCTTTTTCAATGGCAGCCAGATTGCTTTATGACTGATGCATTGAATTTCAGAGGATTAATTGCAAATGCTAGTTTGGCTTGTCTTTAGGTTTATAACAGATAACCGAAGAATGCAATGAAATCATGCTGAAAAACATGTACACATTCCACTTAATCTGATATGATGAAGAAACTTTGTCCACGTACTGTATTTTTGACATTCTTTATATATTTCATGCTCAGTTGATGTTTTGTTGGGTTTTGTTTATGTATTTAGTTCTTGAGCAAGGAGTTTTATGACAGGGCTGAAGATCAAGCATTTGTATTTAACACTGGTAACATGACTTTTCCCTTTCTACAGGCGTAATAAAAAATGGTGGTGTGAAACCTAACATCATTCCTTCTTACACTGAACTAGAGTTTTACTTGCGTGCCCCTTCAATGAAAGATCTTTCTGTTCTGACAGAGAAGGTTGAGAACTGCTTCAGATCTGCAGCACTGGCCACAGGATGCAAAGTAAGAATGTATTCAGGGTCATGTGTTTCTATTACACTGGAGATAAGGTAGGCCAGAATAGGAAATCGAGGCTTACAGCATTTGTCTGCATGGTGTTTAGCTGAAAGAAATCAAAATGTCAATGATACTATTTGCTATTCTGTTGCTTTGTGTCCGGAAAGAAAGCTTTGTTTTATAAATAGAATGCCCCAGAATCATAGAATAATCTAGGTTGGGAGAGACCTCCAGAGGTCATCTAGTCTAACCCTCTGTTCAGAGCAGGAGCAGTTAGAGCAGGTTGCTCAGTGCCATGTGGACTTCTGAGTATCTCCAAGGATGAAATTCTACAACCTCTTGCAACAGTGCTCTATCCACCTTATGGTGAACAAGGCTTTTCCTCATGTTTATACTGTGATGACCGAGCACTGGAACAGGTTGCCTGGAGAGATTGTGGTGTTTCCATCCTTGGAGATACTCAAAAGCTGCATTGATATGGTCCTGGTCAACCAGCTCTAGGTGACCCTGCTTGAGCAGGGGAGTTGGAGAAGATGACCTCCAGAGGTTCTTTCCAACTTCAACTAACTTCTGGGATTCTGTTGTATCTAATAGGAATTTCCTTTGTTGCCGCTTGTCGTATCACTGGGCATCTCTGAGAAGTCTGGTTCTGTCTTCTCTCTACCTTCCCCATCTGATAGCTGTAGACAGCTTAACCTTCTTTTCTGAAGGCTCAACAAACCAAGTTCTTTCAGCCTTTCCTTGTATGTCATGTTCTCCAGCACCCTAATTATCTTGGTGGCCTTCCCCTGGACTTGCTCCAGTCTTGAGTTCAGGAGCACAAAACTGAACACAATACACCAGATGTGGTCTCACAGGACTTGTCTGCATCAATAATAAAGATATTAAAACAGTAATGGCACCAGTATTGATTGCAGATGGATGCTACAAGGAACAGGCAGCAATTTGGATTTTTGTGCTACTGATCATAACACTTTAAGCCTGAATGCCTTCTGTGTCCACTGAGCCAGACCTGTCATCGTGAAAAGCTAAGCTTGATTGTGCACCATCTGTTCTTCTGTGAATCTGTGCTGGATAGTCACAACTGTCTTGTGGTTCATGTGCCTGGGCATTGGTCTTAGGAGGATTTATTTGCACTATAATCTCCCCAGGAGCTTGAGGATAGGACGGTCTGACCAGTCTGTAATTTCCAAGATCCTTCTCCTGGCCCTTCAAGATGCGTGTGACCTTTAGCTCTTTTTCAGTGGGCTGGAGCATCCCTCTATTTCCTTTGCCCCACTAAACAGCAGGCTCATGCAGCAACCAAATGTGAAAAACTGAGTGATTTTTCAGTTAGCATTCTTCTCATTTATTTTTTTGGTTTTAGTAAGTGGAAGTCTCTCTCCTATAGCTGGTTCCAGCAATATCATAACCTTGCAATGTATTGTTAAGATAGGTGGCTCTACCTGCTCTGTAGTTACAGGTTGATGGCTAATATAGCTGTGAAAAGAACGTCTATGCTCATCAGAACAAGTAGGTATAGTGTATATGAATGTGAGCTAGTGAGTTTTAAGATCTATTTGAGGCATTAGATGCTGTTTTCCTAGTATGGCCCCTCTAGCTAGAAAAGGATTTCAGAAAGTGTACTTTACACAGAATGAAAGTTAAGATCTCTTGTGAAACTTGACATTGGTGTGTTTTTTACATTTGTTTTCAAACTTCTTGCCTGTGTGAAGTCATTTCATGAATGGGGCTGTAGTTATTGGAGGTGTTCTAAACAAAAATAGTGAAAGACTGAATTGATTTCTATGTAGTTTAATAGTCCCTGCAGTGGAAATCATTAGAAGCTGTTACAGGAAATGTTTGCTTATTATTTATGGAGATGTTCACTGTGAAATCCATGCTTCTGGAATTTGGCTGTCTAGTGCAAGTTTGACAGAACACCAGCTGTGTTTTGAACAAGGCTAATATTTGGCAGAATGTTATATTTTTGAAAGAAACTTAGCACTTGTGTCTGTTTTGACATGGGCTTGAAGTATGGATGTGTATTTAACTTTTCCAGGCTTTAAATTGTTTACATTAAACTGGCTTAGGTTGGTGAAAGATTTCTAATCACTTGGGTTTTTTTGTCTAGGTGGAAATAAATGGTGGTGAAAATGATTACTACAATGTGCTTCCAAATAAGAGCCTGCAGAAAGTTTACAAGGAAAATGGAAAGAAGCTTGGAATAGAGTTTATATCAGAAGACTGTATCTTGAATGGTTTGTCAGGTAACTTGATCTGGGTTTTTTTGTTATGACTTAAGCTTAGATTGATCAACTCTTAAGTGTATAAAATAATGGGATAGAGGTAGGTTAAACAGTTTGGTCAGAAGAAAAAAGCCAATTAGAACTGGAAGCTCTGTAAAAGGATCGTACCTCTGACCTGTGTTTCTGTATTTGTTGTAGAAGCTGAGAAATTTTCCCAGCAGGTATGGAAAGCAGTAATCATTTTCTGATAATATTTCTGAAAATATTTCAAGTAAGAAACAGTTTGGTTGGGGGAAGGGATGGAAGGATGGAAAGATAAGAACTGTCTTACTGAGAACATGAGGATGTAGCATGAATTGTGGCTCATTCTGTTGCTTTGAAATACAGAATCCTGATTTGTGCTATGAATGAAGATGAGATTTAGTTTTTAGGAACCTTGTTTAACAATCTTTTTCCAAGCTTACATGTAAACAAATGTACTAGCATCTAACTAATATTTTAGAGGGCGTTTTCAAAGAGATTTTTAAGTGGAAGTTTAAGCATCTCAGTAACCCGAATTTAAACCTTTTTCCATTAGCAGGTAGTTCTGTGCCTCTAATTCTAGTTCACGAGTTCAACAGATTAGTTTTCCATAGGATGCCATTCCAGTATGTGTTCACTTCTGGGTATTGACTATATCTCAAACTATTTAACTGTCTTGGTTTCTCAGAGGAATAGTAATAGGAGTATGAATTCTTGAATGCTCAGGTGTGTTTCTCATTACCCTTAACAGGTTTTTTTTCCAGAATCTTCCTATAGGAGCTCTGTTCAAGTTTTATAACTGCTGCTGATACTTTATAGCCTTCACTACTGATCATAACTGTATATGTAAACGTTTTTACTCCACTTATGTTAAAGGTTTCTCTCTTTGGCTAGAAGGAAAAGATTGTTTTCAGAAAAAATTGTTATTCCAATTAGCTTGATTGCGGTACTAATCTTCATATTAAATGCAGATTATCTTTGGGTAGTTGAGATCTTGGTGTTTGGGGATAGAGTTCTCCAAACCTTTATTTGTGTGGAGGAAACAGCATATCTAATGGTATTCTGGTGGTTTTTCTCTTATTTCTTACTTCCCTTCCAAATTAAGGCAACACTAGCATATTTTCTCCAATTGGTTTGTTGTCTTGGGTTTAAAAACAAATTACAGCTAAAGGCAGATTTCTTTTTTTCTTTATTCAGTGTGGTACAAGTAAGACTTACTACTTTGCTCGTTTAGCCTAAGAAAGGTGCTGAGGATCCTTATTTAGAATGTTTACTGTAGATAAACTTTCTGGAGCTCTGCATTGCTTCCCTCAAACCGTTGTATTAAGGGTGAAGATCGTGCATACAGGTCATCATGCTGGTTCAGAGGACTTTGAATGGACTTAGTACAGACACCTAATTGTAATAGTGCTTTCATATGTAAGTTACATGATATGCTAAATGTGAAACATTAACTTGCTTAAACTGAAACTCTCCATATGCCTGTCCTTAAATTGCTTGTTGAATGTCAAAATGTGCTTGAGCAATTATGTTTTTATTGCACACTGCAGTAGGCCTTACTGAATTTTCTTTCCACAGCTGCTCCTCCGAATTTTTGCAGTGGGGATTCAGGAGTGATAACAAAGCACAGTCTTCAGAGACATAGGAGTGGAATTTTGTATGCTACCCTTTTTGGGAGGGGTTGAGTGTTTTGTCTCATCTTTTTCAAGATCTCTATTTCTGTTTAGTTTTCATATGGTTTTCAATGTTTTCTTTTAGGATATCAGTTTCCTCTGTTGAAAGGGAAGGAAGATAGCTCAGTTGCTTCTCCATGTCTGTGCAGCAGAAAAGTCGTTAACAGATGAGCGTACTCGCTGCCACCTCTACATGGGTATTAGTATCGGTCTGCTTACAGGTATCGCTCTAGGCAGCTAAGCATTACGAAGAATTCCTTTAGTCCATCAAATCACACTACCTTGCGTGTGCCTTGTGCACGCTCCGCTCATTTGGCACACTGCCAGGATGATGTGCAATAATGTGAATCTGAGTTAGCTTTGACCAGGTGCCATGACCTGTTTCTCCTTCTGCTGGTAGGGTAGCTCTACTACAGGATATCGATAACGTCCTAAAGCAGTTGGCTGGGTTTAGCATGCCTTAGTTGAGGCACCCACACTTGTTATAACTTTGATATTTTTAGCATTCATGGGGTTCATTGGCTTCCTGTGCACAAGACTGATGCAGATAATCATAAGAAGGAGCCAGTATGTTTTGAAAATACCACTTTTGAAGCTTGGGGCTGTATATAAATGCTTCTTGGAATCTTTTGCATTTTCCCCTCCATTCATGTTTGTGGTAATACTGGCTTCCATTATGTGCTCAGTGACTTGAAGAGGCTTCAGTATCAGCTTCAGGATATTTTTTGAGAGGCTGGAGCTCCCAGTACCTTTCTATTGAAGATAGTGCACAAGTCTGTTAATTGCATTGATAACTGCAATTATTTATGGTTCTAGAAGGAAACTCGATCTGTACATCTCTAGCAAGCATACAGTTCTAAATGTTTGTATGGAAACTGTTGGAATGCCTGATGTTTAAATATGCCACTAGGTATTATAGAGGGGAAGATTTGACTGTTACATTTTTATTAAAAGCTGCCTGGATTTTGGCTTGGTAAGCTCTCCATCTTAATAGAAAACGCCAAGTTTAAATCCCTTACATTCAGCAAAAATAACTTGTAAACTGGTAGTAGATTGGATATGGATATAATTTTAAGTGGAATTACATGACTGAGAGCTGGGATGCACTGAAATTGCTAATGCTTCATTTACTGGGTGAGAGCAGGGAAAAAAGGCCAACACAGTCTTTCCAGCAGCTTGTGTATTAGGACTTAGTAGGGCAAGTCTAGAATTCTTGGTTTAGTCTGGAGTAGGCAGAACTTCTAGACTTCTCGTTTGTCTTTCCAGACTGACCAAGGATTGGATCAATAGTGTAGACTACTGAAAATTAAAATAACTTGTTGCTGTGCTGAGAGTTGGATTTTCTTCAGATGCATACTGAATTTATGGGAAGAAAGAATTTTTCTGGACAAGCCTTACTGCTTCCGTTTGTCTGTGGGCAGAGCAAATAGCAAGCTAGTCTTGTCGTCTTTCATCATATAATGTAGGCTCTGTGGACTCACTTTTAATAACTATATGCTTCCAAGTGAAATCTATATTCAGTCATTTCATTACTATGTCTTAAGGCATTAGCAATATCTTGTCTCCATAAAGTATCATGTTATGGAGGCTACCTGATGTGTTACAAATAATTTTAAATCTTTGGAACAGTCATTTTATATGCCATTGCTAAAGAAAAAAATTCTTACAGCTCTGATTGGCCTGAAAAAAGTTAGAGGTCTTAGTTGGTCATCCCTATTTTTCCTCGCTACGAAACAATGCTTCCTCTAGTATCTGAATTTCACAATAACTGGCATGTTGATTTCTCCAGCTTCTAAATACCATTTTAAGAAATACTGAGTGGATTGCTTGTTTGGGTAAAAAAAAAAAAGGCACTCAGGGAGTGGTTGCAGACTCTTGGGTGATTTACTATGAAGGATCTACTACTTCTGGATGGTGTCATTAAATAGATAAGGCAGTACTTCGAGATAGGTACTATGACTAGCTAACATACTGAAAGTGCTAGTCAGGCATGACAGAAGCATTGTTAAAATCTGCAGCATTGCTATCAAGAATTGTCTACAAAGCACTAGTGTTTTGTCTGGAGTTTAGTTCTGATCTTGTTATTTCAAGAGTGATTGTGCTGTTAAGGTTTCCGTAACTGAGAATAATCAAAAACCACAGGAAACCATAGTTGTCCTCAATCTGGTTTTGTTTAAAGATAGGTTGTTCCTACTTCAGAGTCCCCTAGCTAATGCTAAATATTTGCATACTTGTGAAAAGCGGTAACTGTTGGGCCTGGTTCTAAGGGCTGTAGCAGGAAAATAGCTGGACTGCCTGAAACTCAAAGGTTTGCAGTTTTCATTGTTTCTGAATTAACAGCTTACTATCAGGAGATGCTTGTTAAAAAATGAACAGTAAATGGAATAGGAACATGCTGGTACGTCTTCCTTGCAGTCCAGTAACTGATTATTGATCAGAAGCACACTGGAGAGCAGCATCTGAAGATGGCTAGTTAGGGAAAACATCTCGGTGATGGGAGATTCTTGTATGGATAATGACTCATTAGAAATGCTTTTATTTTAGTATTTGGGGCAAAGGATATTCTGTTTTAGATATGGGCTGGAGATAATATCTATCATACATTTTCTTACAGCATTCAAAGCTCTTCAACACTTGTTCATTAACAAAATTTCTATGCTACTTTTAGGTTCCACGGACTTTGGAAATGTTACATTTGTAGTCCCTGGGCTTCATCCTTATTTTTATATTGGCTCTGATGCGTTGAATCATACTGAGCAGTACACAGAAGCTGCAGGTGAGTGGAAGTGACACATGTTAGTGATTTATATTTGGATCCCTCATACATTGTAGGGACTGGTTGTTGACTCTTCACTACAGCAAATCTAGAAATTATAAATATTTCAAATTACAGAGGATTAAAGCTTTCACATGCTTCTATGGTATTCAAAGCTACTGTGTAATAAATGTATAGAAGTGTGAGTACTAGATCTGAAAGTGGCTGCATGTGAATGCCTGTATAGAAATGGAGTTGCTTTCTTCAAGCATGATGGGATCTGAGCTGAATATGGACCCTGAAACAATTTATTAGTTAATTGTAGAGTTGCAGAAAAAAGCTGACAAAATGTAGAATTTCTATTTTTGTGTTTAAAGTTAATGTATATGGGAAGGATGACCACTCCTCGTACTAAAAGCCTGACTTAGTATACCATCTAGACAGAAGAAATTAGAAGGATTATCCCTAGCAGCATATTCAGAAGAGTTTCTAAACATGAGCCAAAAGATAAAAGTAACTTTTACTCCTAAAGCACAATACTCTGGAAGTGCAATAGAGATGATAAAACTCTGCATTTTCTAAAAAGGAAAATGTGAACACTCGTTTCCCTGTGTTCAGACTTACTTGTTTACATCAGTAGCAGAAAATTAAGTACTTTCATGTGAAAATTTTTCTTGAGGCATCAGAAAATAGACATACTTCATTCATGCAAGTAGATTTTTAATAAATTGTTATTGCTATTGAAACTTGAAGATCGTATTTTATAGAATATGCCTTATGCGGTAAGCTAGTGGTTTGTATCTAATATCAGTAATCTAACTTGAAATTTCTCTTACTTTTTTCTGCAGGATCACAGAATGCTCAGTTCTATGCTTTGCGCACAGCAAAAGCTTTGGCAATGACAGCACTGGATGTCATTTTCAAGCCAAGTCTGCTAGAAGAAGTCAGGGAAGACTTTAGACAGGTGAAGCTAAAAGAAGAGGGACAAATAAATCCAGTAGAACCTAACAAAGAATTGAGCGTTGGCGTAGGAGCATGTGCATCACACTAAACTTTATTGAACCTCTCTCAGTAGGATTGATTTAATAGAGATGCTGTATTTGAATTCCAGAAGGGGCTGGATAAACACATAGCTGAAGAAATGTTCATTTTTTTGGACTTTAGGAGAGGCAAATAGTATCATTGCTTTCAAAAATGTGCAATTTCATCTAGCTGTAATGTTTGCTGTATTCAATATGGTGATGAATTTCAGAGAGAGATCTCAAGTATGTTGTGTTTAAGTTGCAGTGTTGAGTAAATGATAGTGTTTAGATCCCTTGTCAGTGATTTTCTATGTATTGCTAAAGTAATATTCCTTATAGGGGAAATATGGCATTTACATGGAAACTTTTGTTCTAAAATAAGCACTGTTCACTTGGTGATCATAGGCTGAATCTGATCTATGAAGCATTTCTCTCTGGCCAGTCACTTTTTCTTGAGACAAGATAGAAGCTTAAAACCTGAGCTGTGGTTTCACTGGAGAGAAGGGTATATGTTTGGAAGCATGCCTGGTTTTGACAATAGTAGGTTCTAGCAATGGAAGAGAACTGTTTGTATGGAAATGCGATCTGTAAAGGTTGATTGTCCTGAAATGCATTGACCTTCCTCCTAATAAATTTTGGAGGTGTTGTGGAGAAGTCATTGGTCAAAAAATTGGAAAGCAACTAAATGTTTATTTGTTTAAATTAACACATTTAAACTACTGCAGGGAAATGCATGTGCACCTTTTTTAAGTTCTACTCTAAGGCAATACAAGTGTCCACACAAGGTGTTGCACAAGCTTAACTGATCTGAAGGATGTGTATAAATTTAGCTAAACCAGTGGAAATCTTTTTCACAAAGATGCAAGCGTGGTACCATGAAGCAGTAAATGAAGGGAACCTTAAACTGGTTGTGTGCAAACCCCAACAGTAAGCTCTGAGAAACTTGCACTGGGGATTGCTTGTGCAGTAACTGGCTTCTCAAACCTGTGTGTTCCCATATCCTAAGCAGCAGATCTGTTAAGTCTTGCCAGTTGTCCTTTCTGTGTGTTGTGTGGTTAGTCTGTTTAATCCTTGTTATTTTGCTTCCCAGAGACATTAATGTTACAAATTTTATCTAGGTGGTGTTCTGCGTGTCCAAACCTGTTAGGATTTTTTTAATTCACTTGTTAAAGGATCACGTGAATACATAGAGAAGGAACTAATCTTTTGTTGAGATACAAATTGCTGCGTCAATGGACAGACTGAGTGAAAAAGCAGCTTACTGGTTAACGTTTTCCTAAGCATAGGTATTATAGTAAGCTTCTGAAAAGAAGTCAGGCAAACTGCATTCCCCAGGAAGTCAGAATACCCAAAATAATTTCAGAAACCTTGTTTTTAACAGCACCAGTCTCTAAATGGTAAACTCTAGAATTCTAATCAGAATTTATATTTTATTAATGTCTATATTCAATTTCTAATTTTGGAAGAAAACAGATTCCTTATCTTGGTTTAACTGTGCACTCCCTCTGCACTTCTGCACACTCTGTAACACAGACCGCCAGCTGCTATTTAAGAATTCTATTGAGACTTTCCCTTCTTGGAAGGAAAAAAGTGTGACTAGGCTGGCTTCTGTTTGTATGTCATGCAGACAGTGTAGACAACGTAATTTGACAGTTTTTAGACTTTCTGATACTTAAGCCTCTGTGCTTGTAGTAGTAAGACACAGATATCTGTTAATATATTAAATGCTCAGTGTCTTTGGAAAAAGAAGTAACTGTTTATCTGTAAGAACTAGAGGCACAATTAAAGGGGTTTGTTTTGTATTACAAGCCAGTTATTTGAAGAGTTGAGCATGATCATAAGTATTCCAGGTTACAAGATGGTCTGTCCTTACAGCGGTATCCTTGCTTTCGTTAGCAGGCAGTTTTGACAGATGAATGCATGAAACAGATGAGGGTTGGATTCTGAGCTATAGGTATGTCCAGGATAGTGAGTTGGATACTAAATCCAACTGAAATTTGGTCCAAGGTTTGTCAAAGGAACTTTCTCCTTAACTTCTCATTTAAACCCTGCCTTGCCAGTTCTCAGACACAATTGCAATTCATTAAGTTCTACTTGGGTTAACAAGTTAGTTTATGAATTTCCTTAGCATATGTGGCTTTTTATTTTCTCCTGCACGAACTGCTTAACTTCTTGCTTCGCTGTTTTTAAGATGGAGTGTTGGGATCCCAGTGATAGCAATACATGCTGCATTGTTGTGTTTCCTACACGCTGATGGGCATTACGGCCTTCGAAGTTCTCTTTGTCCAGACTAGCTGGCTGTTGGCTGCATCATGTCCGAGATCATTTAATTAAACGTCTGCACTAAAAGCATGTCTTAGTTTTGTTGTAATCATTGCTGGAATTAAAATGAAACTGAAGTGCTGATTAAAGATGAGTTGATATCAATAAAGCAATTTAATTGTGACTGAATTTTCTTGTCCTTTAATTGATTTTGGGATGCTGCATCACTTCATTTGAATAGTGTGTTTGATTTTTTTTTTTCCCCTGGTTTGGTATGATTATGTAAGAGTGAGGGTGTTTTAAGCTTTCCATTTCAGTCTGCCATCGTGAGCAGGTTTTTTGTGAGGGTTAATGCTTTTCAAATACAATATTTAATGGTAGTCTTTATAATCTTAGGGCTGTTTTAACTATTAAAACATGTTAGAATTCATAGAATAATAGGAATGGTGCTTGGGAGGCTCTCTGGAGGATCTCTGTTAGGCTAAACCTGGTCCAGCCTCCAGCTTGAAGTGGGATCATTACCAACACTAGATCAGGTGAGCTTGGCTTCATTTGCTGAATCCTGGAAGCCTGCAAGGATAGAGGCTTTTCAGCTTCCCCAGGCAAGTTAATTCTGATTTGTGTCTCAGAAGGTTCATTCTTAAGGTCCAGAACTAAAGCAGGTTGTGAGAGTAAAATCCTAACGTTAAATCCCAATGATACTATATATGAGAAATTTATTTCCTGTGGGAGTAAAACTCACTTTGATTTTCAGTAATTTGTGCTCATAAGTCACATGTAAATGAAAATATCTGACATGTTTAAGTTAGCCTAACTGCAGTCTTCCCCAAGCTGTTTGTAATTTAAGAATATTGGAATATTTGTCAAGAGCAGTACTTTTAGCAATCAATCAAAATGTGTAGGTAATAAACTATAATTGCTGAAATTATTCTGAACAGCTGGTAGCAACTCACAGCTGTTTAAGGATGAGGTGATTATGTCCAGACTTGTTGAAGAACTTAAAGCCTCTGCCAGCCTATCATGCTACAGTGTTTCCCTATTTAATACCTATCCTAGAACTTGAGTGAAAGGTATGCCTGGTTTAAAACAAAAATTAAAAAATAAAAAAAAAACCCAACCCATGAAATGCAATTAATTTCTTCTTACAAAAAGATTTAAAGGAGAGAACTTGCAACCTGCGAGCTAAGCTACCTGGTGTAGAAGGGTCCAGTAGCCTTTCTTCAAACAGTAGATGGGGAGCAGCTTTATGTTCTTGTGAATTGTATTTCCATAATCATTTAGTTCCCATTGCCTGAGTGCTTTGTACCACAGAGAGCGAGACTGTGTTCCTGTGAATGAGAGTCATAACACGTTAGCTGTGGAAATAAGTCTTTTGTCTAGTATTCATTAAAAGTGGTCTTCTCATAACTTTCTAACAGCATTCTTTAAAACAGATTTTTGTTGAGAGTGAAGTATTTGGATTAAATAATTTTAAAATAAAACGTCAGTCTATATGATTTCCTGTTTTTCCCTAAGGTTTGCTATTTCCTGGTCCTGACAGTAGCAGCCCTCTACAGCCAGCAGGCTGGCTGACTGCTGCTGGCATCCACGTGGTGTTGGCTTTACTAGTGCCATCACCTCACCTCCATTCTCCAGCCTGGCGAGATTGCGGCGTGGCTCTGCTGCTGTTTTGTAACTGCCATGCAAGATTTTGGTGGTTTTATGAAGGACACAGAAGTGCATCCCTCTTAAGAGTTCTTACCTAAATTGTCTACTAAGCCAAAGTTGGGTAAGATTGCTGCTGGTTTAGCTTCCTTTCGGCACTAATAGAAGCCAAAAGTATCTGACAAACTCATCAAGATTTTTTTCTCAACCACAACTGCATCTGAACTTCCTTATTTAATAGTGAGAAGCCAAATGCCTCAGTCCTAGGAAAGAATGAAGTCCAGATGGTGGTGGATAGTCTTAACAGCCATAAGCTATACACTGCTACGCAGTGCCGTTATTTGTAATTGCTCTAGAATACCTATGCAAAGTTATCTTTTCAGCTGTCTAGTCTCAAAGATAACCGGCAAATGTAATAGTGGCTCATCTCTTCTTAGCTTCTCAAGACCCCATGGAAGGGTAAAAGCACACAAATGTAGTACATGTTCACCAGAATTACAGTGCTGGAGTCTTGTTTCATAATGACTGTTTGATAAGTACTTAAAATTCATCAGGAGTTCTAATTTTCTTTAGTTTTCCTGTTTCTATATGCTTTTGGTTCTTGGAGGCCAAAACATGCTTCACACCCTACAATTTGTTGAGCTTTCACAGATTTGTTTCAGGTCTGACGGCCCCCCCCATTGCACCGCCACCAAGCTGGTTGTGTCCCATTGTGGAACGTGTGGTACAGGGGGTCTCAGTTGCTTTTCATTTCTCATTGCTGCTGCTTCAGTGCTCCATCAAATACCATGCTGCTATAGGAGCAAGTGCAGGAGAGGGGAGTCCCAGGGGCTTCTACTTGCTCCTCAGGGCTTGCGGGGAATTTGGATCTGTTTTGTACCAAGAGAATCACTTGCTCAGGCGTGCAACATGTAGAAAAAGAGGCATCTAATGATTTGATTACTGTGAGAATATCCTTTTACTGGGGAAGAAAAGAGATCACTGATCTTTCTTCATGCTTTCTCACTATTCTGTTTCTCACTGAAGTTTACCTTCTTGCTGCTTCGCCCTATCACTATCAGCATCCTTAAAGACTATTAAAGGCTTCAGTCTCCAAAACTCTTAATCTAGACATGCTCACAGGCAGAACTTGTGTCTATCCGTGATCCACACAGACTTTCAACTTCTAAAACCAGCATCATCCCAGGCTGGGCTTTGGGTTAACCTCCAAGAAATTGGTCTGAATTATATTGCAAAGTGTCACCCTAAGGAAGAAGAACAAGGACTGTAACATACACAGACTGGGGTGGAAAGCTTAATGTTGTCTTCTCTGATTCTGAGTTTGTGTGCAGGCTTCTTATCAGAGCCCTGCCTGTGAAATCCCAGGGCTCTCCAGCCTACCAGTGTCACAGGATTTAAGGACATTTGGTATTTGACTGGAGCAGGTCCTGAGCAAACAGGTCTTACCTACATGTATAATAAACTCATGGAGATCGTTCTTTTGAAGGTAGAAAACACACAGTGCTGTACAAATGTGCAGTTTTATTGTGACTTTGAGTGTTTCTAGAAATAAACAAAACCAAACAAATCACTCTGATTTATTGTGGAAATGGAAAGGAGCAGAGTGTTAATGATTTGATGCAAAAACCATACCTTGGAAGGTTAAAAGCCAAAAAACTGTATGTAAATATGTTTAATGAGTTCGTTGATAGCAAACACTGGCTGTATATGACATATCCTGTACTTATAGAATATATTTATATACACATTTATATAAGACTGAAAAGGCACTAGAGTTTTCCAAATAAAACACAAGTAAATTAATAATGTAAATCCAAACACGGAGGTTGGGGAATCTGTTTAGGAGAATGTGCTGGAAGGGAAACTTTCAAAATCACATGGGGAGTTAGAAATCAGTCTCCCACTGATAGCCAGGGAATTCGAAACTCTAGCTCCCATTTGTATCTTCAAAATCTCCCTTAATATACTGGTCAGATGCCAAAGAATGTATGTATTATGAGATTAATGAGTCTATAAAGGAATGTTTAGTACTGCAGCAAACTACATAGCATTAGGCTTCTTATAAAGCTGGAGAGCTTACTGTAAGATCTGGCATTCCTGCTCGTGCTATTATTGTAATTGTAGAAATAAATTTGTAGAAAGAAATGGGTTTTTACAATGCTGAGGATCTAAATACATTCCTGTGCAAGTAGTGCCCCAGAAATCTTGGAGCTATTTGTGGGGGAAGGTGCCATCAGAATAAAGGAGTGTGGCCAAACCCGGTGGCCAGCCGTTCATCTGCTTTTGCCAGAGTGACCTTTCTACCTTCATCTTACTGAAAGGTTTATCGTTTAAGAAAATATGTATTTTTTAATCTCTTGAAAAAACCTCACTGGAGAATAATATGATACGAAGGAAACTTGGTAAAACGAAGCTAAGATAGTAGGTGTATGTGAAAAAAAAAAAGCTATGTAGAAATGAGTAGTAAAACTATCTTATGGCTGGGTGTGTGTGTCTTTTACTGATTTTAGCTTTTGTGATTTCATTGCCTTACCTATGAGTGTAGGCTGGAAGTGCAAGTTGAGCATAGGTAGTTTTGCAGGTCATGATTTTAGCAGTTGTAAGAAATGCTGAGTATATTTACATGACATTTATTTACATAGGAAATTAAAGCAACAACCAGCAATGTTCAAACAACTGCCATGAGCCTAATGTCATGAGCGTAATGCAGAGAGTGGCAGATCAGTCAGTCCAGGGCAGATTTCATATAAGAAGATTCTCTTTCATTTTGGAGACACAACTGCTTTGGTCTGATTCTCAGAGCAGCTACACCTGTGAAAGACAACAGCATCCACTGTGCAGGGAATAGCGACTTTCGTACCTGTGTGCAAAATCATGCATGTGTTTAAAGTGCTGTTAATGCAAACCCTCAGTTATCTTTGTGGATGTGGGCAGATAGCACACGGCAGCAGACCAACTGAACGACCTCACTTTCTGAGACACCTTTGATGCTCCTGTTATTGTAAAGGCCCCTGATTCCATTCAACCAATTCTTGTTTTCCTGAAATATTTTATTACTTCTGCATTACAGGTTTTGCTTTTTCCATATGGAGTGTTTATGCTGGTTGGCTGCTCTGCAGAAACTGTGATGGAGAGTTGGGACTTAAGTCAATGCCGAGTGCCCCCAGCTCCAGCTGTGTCTCCTTGCTCCTGCCCTGGAAGGTGCTGAGCCTGCTCTGAGGGCACGGCGGGCTGCAGGGTGCCGGGGGGATGGGTGCAGCATGAAAGCAGACTTGGTTAGATGTACCTGGGTCTGCAATGGAGCTGCTGTCTCATGGTAGAAGCTCCTTTTTACTTCATTCCAAAGTTTTTGGCATGGTAGCTTTAGTAACTCAGATATAAAGTCCTTACAACTGCTTTGTCACCTGTTGAGCACCTTTCTATTTTGCTTTTACTAAAAATGGATGGACTAGGCTTTTCCTGGAAGCGAGTTCAATTATCAGTGGCTTTAGCAGGGACAAGAAATTACAGGCTGCAACAAGTTCCCAGGCTGTACAGACCAGGAACGCCCAGACTGTCTGAGAGAGAAATGGCTTCTCCTACAGTAGTTTTAGTCTTTTTGTAGACAACTGATTGACTTCACTGGATCATTTGGTAGAGAAACCTATATTCTCTCCCAGCAAATTCAAGAGCAAAACTCCCACTGACCCTAATAAACAGATCCAAGGAGAGCTCCTGTGTTTCCCAGGGGATTTGGTTAGCATGGCAGAAAGTCCAGCTTTTGTTCATTCCTTAGTAAGTGTACATTGCAAGTCATATTTTAAAAAGATAGTCAAAACAGCTTGGAAAGATTTCTTTGTTTTAAATATGATCGAGACAAAGTACAAATCTGAAAGTATTCCTACATGGACCTGTCAGTGCAGTACTGCTAGGGCAGCATGCATTTAGCAGTGTAAGCAAGCTTTAGCCAGCAATAACCTTGCCAAAGTGTTTTCTGGTACCGGATATTTTGTGTTTGTAATGATCATTTCTGACCTCATCCTGCAAACGTGCAAGTATTTGCATATTCTTTGCATTTATTGGTATTGAACATGATAAGTCTGCTGAGTTGAGAGGTGTATGCATGCACTCAGGTACTTTGAGAGTTAGGATCTCAGGGGCACAAAATGGAGGATGCACCATATATAAGCAACTGGCAATTATAGTCACTTGTTAAATAGTTTACAGTGGCCTGTGAGGCACAAGAAGGAACATAGCACAGCTTTAAATAAGTATAAAATTTTAGATTATAGATCCTATATTTTGCTGAAATGTGAAACTTGCACAATTATTTATGCCATAGATGAGTTGCATCTAATAAAAAAAAAATCCTGAAAAAATATCCCTCTTCCTTCCAATTAAAACAATTTTCCATTTTCTTTCTGTTAGCCTATGAGACGGTACTTTCATTTAATGTCACAATGATCTGTGACTGCAGAAGTTACGTATATTCATGAAAAAATGGACCAGTATATCAAATTAAATAGAATGTATGCACCCGGGAATATTATCCTGGAGTACTTGTCGATGGCATGAGTGTCGATCCGCATGCTGACGTATCTCTGGTTTTTCCTCCTGCCTGAGCCCCTCTCAGACCCCAACGCCAGCTGCACCATCATTCGGTCTTGTTTATCTCCGTTCTCGGACACGTAGTGCCCCAGTTCGTTCACGTCCCCGTCGTTGTAACTGCCATCCATCATCATGGGCCGAGGCTGAGGTAGGCTGCACGCACAGGGAAGCTGTGGACACAGGAAAGTGTGGGATGGTTTTGTGTGTCCAGGTATACACAGACATGCCTTTTCTCCTTACAAAAGCAGAGGAGGGGACAAGCCTGGGGAATTCAGGCTGCTGGGACACAAAAGGGAGAACGAGAGGATGGAGCCGGGCAGCAGCTTTTTGTTTCTCCATTTTCATGTCTGCAAGACACAGCGCAGTCAGGGAGAGAGTGGGGCTGTCTGTGAAAAAGCTCATTTGGCTTAAGCACGGGTATGAGGGTGTAAGTAAAGGTTGGACCTGTACCTTGAAGCTGAGAAAATCAGAGAAGAAGAATGTATCAAGCTTGCCCCATTTGAAAAGAAGAGCTTAGGTTATAATTTGATGTAACCAAGGCAGAAGGGGGAAGTTTGGACCACTCTGTGTAAATTTAGACTGTGCCTGGAGAAAGGTGGGGGAAATAATTTGCCACATTATCTGAAACCCAAAACACAGTATCCATCTGGTGCTATTCACAGGCTTGGATCTTCAGTGTAAAAACATATTTAAAGGTAAAATCCTAAACCCTATCCCATTTATACAGGCGGTGGAGGGCTATAGATCGAGAGACTGAGTGCCCTCAGACTCTGAAGAGCGAGCAGTGAGTTTGGATGTGGGTTGTCTGTAGCAAATCTTTATAACCAGGAATGCCTCACTGCTGGTCTCTTTTTGCATGCACTGCATTCTCCCCAGGCAGCTGAGAGCAACATACTGCAGTTGCAAACTTTTGAACATTTCCAGACATTTGCCACACCTTTTCCCAGCGGCTTAAAGCTACATTGGAGATAGAAAACCTCACCTTGTCCCGTACTTTCCTCTCCTTCCGCTCTTGCACCGTAGTCAGGTAATTCACTGCCGCGTATTCCAGCACCGAGAGGAAGACAAACACAAAACTGACCCACAGGTAAATGTCCACTGCTTTGATGTAGGAAACACGGGGCATGGAGGCATTCACCCCAGTGATGATCGTGGACATGGTCAGCACGGTGGTTATCCCTGGGAATAGACCAGCAGAGAGCCTGTAAGGCATTTTCAACCCAGACTCTTCATCACAAATACAGCTGTCATTACAATTTCCTGACATTTGAATTTACTTTGCAGTATTTTTTTTCACGTTTGAGTGTTGGGTTTCACCACCCAAGGAGGGTCCAGGCAGCCCTGATTTCTTACTGGGGTTGTTCTGTCTTTTTGGTGAGAACAGCTCTAGTTCTGGTCTCAGGGCGCTGCTAGCCTGGTCCCCCGCCCCACCACCAGCCTCCCACCCCACAGCCAGCAGCACCGCTTTGACCTGGCGCCGGCTGCGCCCCATCTCTGGCCTCAGGACAGTCCCCAGAGAGGGGGTACAAGTAGCTCAGCTTCTAGTTCACCCCCTCTGCAGCACAGGCACAAGTGAAGCCCATCTGCTGCTGCTGCTGCTGCTGCTTCCACCAGGTTCCCCAAGCCGGTGTTTTCTGTCTGCTCCTGGAAAGTCCTAATGTGTGGGAAGTCCCCAGTCGGCTCCCAGGCCTGGTCTGTGCCTTCCCTGGAGCAAGAGCAGGGACTAATGGGGTCCCACAGGGCAAAGCTGCTCTGCGTTACACCCTGGGTGAGCACAATGAGCACATCAGCAGGGGCAGGAGCCCCTGTAGTTCAGAGTTATCTTAGCTCTGAGGGAGGCTCTCTGCGACCCTCTTATTCCAGGGGCTAATTATGTCACATTAATGATCCCTTTGAAGCTGAAATGATGTATATAAGCACAAAGGACTGAATTCACAGGAGTATCTAGGCACTAAAAGGTACTGCTAAAGGCAGTGACTACATCTCTCGAAAAGCCATGGCCCAAACCCTTATGCTCCTTTTAATGATGTCTCAAGGCAATGGATGCTGTTTCTATACACAGACATGGATAACTGCCCCATTGCTGTCTCTGTTATGCCTGTATATATCCTCTCCACTGAGGAATATAATTTTAACAATAAATAAAATCCTGAGGAGTGTTGCCTGGTATAAGCAGAAGCAAGCTTGGGCTCAAAGTCTGCAAAAATACAAACAGCACTTTGCTAAGGGCAAAGCATCTGCTTTAGAAGATTTATATCCATAGCATAGTTCTGCTCCCACGGTGACTCCTATGGCATATGGCTTCATCTGTCTGAAGGATGCTGCAGAAGGGGAAGCTGAATCCCTCACGCTGCACTGTAAACTCATCTAACAAGTTGAACAACACAGCTCAGCTGGCTGTGTTTCCTCCATCCTCCCTTCTCTAGCAAAACTCAATAAACTGAAGTTTTGTCAGGGCTGCTAATACTGATTTTCACCTTCTCGCTCACTGAAGTCTCCGAAGGATACTGACACTTTGGGTCTTTCTGTGCCATGTCTCTGTCAACAGCAATGAAAGCAGAGCAGGACGTTTGCTCCCTGAGTTGCACCGCGTGCAGGTAGCGCTTGTGCAAGCAGGAAAGGCAATTAACTTGGTGCTGCAGAGCAGATGGAGAGTTTGTACCATGGCCAGTCCCCTGCATGGGGGACACACGTGTGGCATAGCTGATTCCCATGCCACAAGGCAATGCAGTGCAGGGCACAGGGGATTTTGTCTTGATGGTCAAGGCTACAGTTGCAGGAATTGTCTCTTAAGTCTGCTGACTCCAAGATTGTGTTTACCTAAAGGGACTCTGGCAGGAACTGCTCGGCGATCGATCCAGAAGGACACCCAGGACAACATGACCATGAGGGTGGCAGGGAAGTAGGTTTGGAGCAAGAAGAAGAAGATGTGTCGGCGTAAAGTGAAGTTTATGTAGAGGCGATTGTACCACCCTGCATAACAGAGAGAAAGAAAAAGAGAAGACACACCAACATCAAACTACTTTCAGATAAGGTAATGTTGTGTCAGGGGAATAGTGCTTCATTTGCTTTTAGAAAAACACAGTTAATGACCACAGATCATTGCAGTTTACAGAAAAGACTCCTTACTGAACCAACTATCAAAGTCAAAGCATCTCTCAGGACCACATCTGCCAGAGAAGGTAATATAACCTGTGCACCCAGAGAGCTTAATTCATGTTAAGGCTTGGTGTGATCTTGAAGAGGGATTGCCTTTCCAGACTATATAACCATCAAGGTGGAAGTCTGTGTCAGGGACAGCAGCCTCGACATGGAAGAGAGGCAGGTCTGATGGGCCACAGGGAGACCTCCCAATGGACAATCTTCCACAGCCAAGGTCAAGAGGGACAGTTTGCACCCCTTCTTCCCCCAGCCCACCCTCTGACAGGCACTCCGGTACCCACCTGTGCTGCTGTAAAAGGCGAGCTTTGTGGTGGTGTGAAACTCCTGGATGAGGAACTGGGACAGCGATATCCTCTCATCTGTTTTTAGGGAATCGTTCCCATTCTTCCAGTAGAGCATGAGGTCGTCTTCAGTGTAGGCGTCTAGGGGAGCGGAGCAAACCTCAGTGCAATGCACTGAGCCAGCTGCTCTCGCACCCACAGCCCAAGGTGTGCCCACACACCTTCCAGGCTACCTGTGAGGTCCCGGTTGAAAAAGCCAAATGCCACTGCCCAGCTGAGAGCCACGACGATGGTGGGTATGATTGTGGGAAGGAGGGGACTAGCTTATTGTCACAGCCCTCAGTCCTGATGCCTGGTGCGTTTTGTAAACTGTTTTGTTTCTCTAATTGTAATTTCGCACACATAGCCCGCGCATCAGGTAACCCACCACATCAGAACTTGAAAAACTGCCCCTTATAAATGTCCTAAAATCAGAAGCAAAGGAAAGGATGCTTAGAGGAAAGAGCCTGCTTGGGGTAACAGAAGGAACAATCTATCAATGGTCTGAGGCATTCAGGAGGAAAAACTCTTGGGTAAACTTTCTGCCTGTGATGCACACATGAACGTTACAGGTCTTGGTTTTTTAATATATGTGGAAATATAGTAATGTTAATCTTTTCAGATGGGTTTAGTGGCAGCTTTTCCAGACAGGGAGAAAAAAATCACACATGTGATTAATAAATGTATTAAAACAGAATTAAGATTATAATTTCTTATTGGAAGCTTAAGAAGGAGAAGAAAAAACCTCCTAAAAAGCTAGAAGTTTAAAATGTCGCTGTATGAAATCTAGCCAATTTGTATGTGCGTCATACTTGGGACAAAGGAGCTCATGTGGGTATAAGCTGGGTTTATCTCAATAGGTGTAAGAAACGTAAGAGGAAGGTGATTAATGTCACTGCCCCAGTGACACGGTTTCTACACCGCGGATGAGCAGATGGTGCACGTGAAGGGCATAGGGCCATTTATTTATGTGTTTGAGGGCACCTGGGCAAGCGGGTGCTGCTGGAGACTGCTGACCTACAGGCGAGTGGCCCAGGTCCTCTGGGGACGGGGTGGCAGCGAGGCAGCCTGGCTGGCTTTTGGGGACACTGGAAAGAGAGTGCTCACAGCTGGTGTTTGAAAACACAGCATTGTTGCAAACACCATCTAATTCTGGTGAAATAATATGGGCAGGGAGTTCTTCTTAGTGTTGAAGTCTGCTGACTTCGGTTAGAGCTCCCATGAATGTAGCAGCAGTTTAATTATTGGTATAATTATTGATATAATTAAATACAGTTTGGGTGCCCATGGGATGCAGCCCTCAGCTCCCCTCCTCCTCCGCTTTACTTACAGCTTTCAATCTCCAAGGAACACGTCTGTGTGTCCAGGGGAAAGCGACTAAAATCCATGTTGCACATGGCCGTTACAGTAACTCTAGGAATAATAAAAAACACTCCATTAAAAACTTGTCTTCTTATGTGACAGAAAAATAGTAAAGCTGTGAGTTTGTTTTTTTATTAAGTAACTATCTGGCCAGTAACAGTCCACTGAAGATAAATACCTTCCATTCAACTAAAGCCATGCCACTTCAGCTAAACCCATTTCTTCTTCTCAGCAAACTGGTGTTAGAAAAGATGACTAGAAAGCTAGGCCATTACAAATTGCTGCTAGATGACAAAAAATTGGAGAAGAAAGTGGGAAAGGGCAGAGAGGGCAATTCTTCTCCTTTGACTGTCAGCAAACATCTCTCTGCAGAGATCTGTGCTTTCAATGGATGCTTTGTACGATAAAATAATTTACATTTATCAAAGCCATCCTAGTGCCATGAGGGATGCAGGTAGTTTTCTCCCCACACCGCGAGTTTCCAGCTGCTCAGTGAGAACTCGCTGATCACACCTGGGTAGCAGCCACCAGAGAGCACAGGCAGTGCCTCCATTTGGGGCTGGGGATGGTATGCAACAGAGACCACTGAAATGCTCTGCCCCATCAATCAAAAGCTCTGGTCTTGCTATAGTCTGATTGTCTCATTTTTAATAGCGTAATTTTGTGTTTGCACTGGAAGCATCCATAAATCTTAACTCAACTGGCTTGAACTCTAGGGAAGTAAATGAAAATATAAGTATAAAACATAATGGGGAAAGGATTAGCGAATTATAGCAGGGATAATGGTAGACAGACTTCTGTCACATAATGATAAAAACAAGATGCAGTCCCTTATGTTAGTAGTCCTTTTGCATGTGCGGGTTCCCACTGATGTTGCTTCCTTATCTGGATTTAGTCCTTGAGTGAAAGTGCTTGGCTCAGATTTGTTGTTTAGGTGACAGTGAGGTCTACAGTGGTTTCCAAGACAAGACAAAGTCTGGCAAAGAACCTTAAAAAGGCTGACACCGAGGAAAAAATACAGTCTACAGGCAAAGGCATTCAGCAAAGGCAGGCAGGCAGTAATGACCCATTTGCTCTTAAGGGGAGATACTTCTCCAGCATTCATAAAGCACTCCAACCTGCAGTCGCCACTGAATAAAATAATAAAACTCTGTCAATTTGCTATTCAAGACATTCACTACCATTTTGTGCAGGACAATTGTTTAAGCATAAGACTGTGCGTGGCAGGATCTGAGTAGTTTGATATTCTTCTGTTCCCATCTTCTTTAGACAACCATAAATGCTTGCAACCCAGATGATTGGTATCATGCAGCTGAATGAAAGAGTATACAGGCATGCACGCTATAGCTGAACTTTATGTCATTTTATTGTCTTCTTTTTATTGTACTAAGGACCTGAGCAACTTTACAAAGGCCTAAGGAACACCTGAACCTTGTCTAATATGCTGAGTGAAGAAAAAGCTTTAATAATGAGAAGGTAGACACTGTTCAGGCTATGAATTTCAATGAACAGTAAGATAAAAATATCAGAGAACAAGAAAATTCTTGTCAAACTGATAACCCCACAGGGAATCAAGAATTGCTTTGCTTGCCTTCCTTTCATAAAATCATAAAACACCTCATGGCAGGCTCAGCTCTACCTCTGCCACTCCTAAGATCGCCATCTAACATGCCCTTAAAGACCTCCACAGCTTTCCCAAGCAATGTGTTCTGCAACCTTATCATTAGTTAAAGTTAAATCTATGCATCTTGCTGCTACTGACCTCGTATCAGTCAGATTTTCCTTCTTTTTTGTCCTTCAGAATACATTATCTATCATCCGATGCTTTCTTTATTTATCACGTATTTTGCTATTTCATTGCTGTGGAGGTGATGTCGACATTCTTGCTTCAGAATATTGTACAGCAATTTCCTCTCTAGTAATTTTTTATGGGTCATTTGGCAATACTTGTTTTCTAACTGGATGGAGCTGCAGCCAAGAAAAACAGAAGCGCTGATCTTAGTTTCTTTTGGAGATTGACAGATGCCCTCACTTAGCATCTCCAAGCATGAAAGTAACAATTAGAAAGAAAAAAAATCCTGTTGTAATAATCTTCAGATTTATGGTCAGCAATATTCAAGGAAAGTAGGTGTCTAAGCTGTAAGCAGCAGCCCTGAGCCCACTGCCCCCCCCTTGCCTCACACTTCACAACTCCCCAACACCAACAGCTCCGGGGTGCCTCTGCTTGCACTTACGGACATCTCCAGGCACCTGGTGTCTGCTGCTGCACATTCCCAATAGGGTCTCCATGTGGGTTGGGCTGAGGGGCTCAGTGTCTCATCGACACCTAAGACCCCACGAAGTTTCACAGGCTGAGCCTGTCCAGCCTGTTTCCCATAAAGAGTTTGTGTTGAGGAGGGAGACGTCAGAGGAAACCTTGAGAGCAGTCTGTGGGATCCTGTATTGTTTTTTAATCACCTCCTTGCTTCTGACACCCCCACACACACCTGCGTTACTCTGAAGCAGGAAATATCTTCCTCTCAAAGCTGATCCACCAGTTGGAAAATAAGGGAGAAAGCCAGGGTTAGCATCAGCCCTCAAACTAGAGGACAAAACCCTCACTTGTTCCCATGCCCCTTCAAGGAGCTTTCACGCATTTCATATGAAATAGATGATAGTGCACAAAAAGCACAAAGAGTCGAAGTCAAGTGTTTGGGTTGCTCTAGGCGTACGTGTGAGTCACCAGGAGATATATATACCCTTGCTCTGAAGCTTGTCGCTTCATGTGCTGAAGGATGCTCAGCCTGTCTTGTTGCTTATCATAAAGTTAAGTCATGCTCAGTATAATTTATACTTCTTCAGAATTACCTTACAAATAGAAATTGCACATTTTGTTAGGCCCAGAGACTTTGTTGTGTAGTGAAGTGATTAGCTATAGCTGCTCCGGGCTTCTGTTTATTACTAGACATTGCCTTCTTCCTTAGATAGATAGTGCTTTGCCTTTTCTGCAGCGCCCCATGGGGATCGCAGCCCACTGGCCCCCGGTGAACTGCTCGAGGGACTGCCACGTCTGGCTGCAGCATCCCGACAGCAGGAGCTGTCGTGGCTAACCACACACACAAGGCGAAGGGACACTGATGGAACCAGCAGCGTCGGCATAGAAATGGGTTTCCTGTGACCCGCACTTAATGAACTTGCGCGGGGACTCAGTTGTCGGCGGACAGTCAGCACATTCATTCTTTTTTAAGTTTTTTTTACTATGAAGTCATGCAAAAACACAATACAGGAATCAATTAAACCACTTTCTCTCTCACTCCACTAATAGCTCACATTGACTGAATGCAGCTTTACCTGAGGCTATAAAGTACCTTCCCATCTGGCTGGACCCGCAGCATGACGTTGTCTGTGGTGGTGTCGTGGATGAAGGAACGCTTGGAGTGGACAAAGAACATGTCAGGGACCCAGATCTTCTTCACCAGCCTGCCATCGAAGGTCATGCTTTGGTTGTTGGTGCTGGGGAAGGACAGCCTCTCGTCTTTCCAGTAGTGCCTCAGATAAAGTGTCATGGTGAAGTCCTGCAACAAACAGGCTCCTGTCACAACTTGGTGCCTTATCGGCACAGCAGTGACTTCTCTCTGGGACAAACCACAGGCTTTAAAGCACCATTCCTGAAGGCACATCCATTCCCTGAGCTGCAGGGGACGTGACCGGCTGCAGCTCATTTATTCCTCAGATCAGACCAACTTACTGGGTTCAGAAATCAGAGCCCACCCAGGTGGCGAATCCACCTCTGAAATGCAAAAGCTGTATTTTGGTGCCTGTGACCCCCTCCAGGGACCAAAAGGCAGACATGCCGAGGCAGCGGCAGGTGGAGAGTGCTGCTGACTACTTAATCCCCCAACCCTATGATGTGGCAGTTCTGGAGCCAACAGTGAAGAAGCATTTGTCGCCCGCACTGCCCTCCACGCTGCTCCAGCAACTACCTTCCCCTGGGCTGCCAGAGGAATGTGCTGCAGTGGGAGCTCTTCCTCCATCACAGCCACTGAAATGTTTTTGACCCAGTATTTGACCGAAACGGGGTTTTTTTTGCTCTTTCTCCCTAAATATTTTACTCTTAGATCCGAGGCATGTTCCTTCTCTTTGAGCTCTGTTGTATTTGGAGTCTGACCCCGGAGGCACGTACACTTGCGTTTGCCTTTTTCCTTGTTTCAAAGGAACCCTTCACGTATCTGAAGATAAGCTCAAGCATAAGTGTTTATAAGCATGGTATCTTCCAGTGTAACGTGACATATTGCCCATAAACTCAGGGAAGTGTCTAAGACTGACCAGTCTGCCCTGGTGTCTGGAGTAGAGGAAGTCAGGTGGGTTTGGAGCATTTTTTTGAAATTATTTGACATTTGGATTTTTTTCTCCACAACACCTTCCAAACATTTTGAAATATGAGGGTTTCTGCAGTCTTTTCTCAGTAGAAGTGATTTGTTAGTTCCAGCCTATGCTATTATTACAGTAAAGGCCAGTATAATACTTGGAAAAGCTTTATACCACATCCAGCTGAAGCGCCCAAAGCCATTGACCATGTAATTTCTTCTTTTTTGTTTAATCTATTCTATAGCATTTTCTAACACCTTTTCCCTGTATTCAAATTTAAAGAAGATAGTTCTGGGAAACCTTTTACGTGTTAATGTGTTAATGTGTCCTTTAAACAGGAATAAGTTGACAGATGTTTCGCCTTCAGAGAGAAGTCAATGCCTCACTTTTTTGCATAAGGATACATTTATGGTTGCTGTGGAAAATCAAGTATTGTCAACTTTCATTAGAAATTATTTATTAACACTAGGTTTGAGCTATTTAACTGGGAATCACAATATTTTGTAATACATCATCTGAAAATCCCCCAAGCAACAACCACATAATAGCTCCCTCTTCTTCTGGTCCATTTCTCAGAGACACTATTAGCTTCTCATTATCTTCGCAAATGAATTTCCAATTCTGGGTAACAATCTGTTTTTTCCTTCTTCCCATCCTTCCTCCAAATAAAAGACCTGCCCCGCACATCCTGCAAAAGCTCTGTTAATTTCAGCATCAGTGGCCCATAATAGATATTTATACATTTTTAAATCAATTGGACAAGAAGAATCGGATTTGTGACACCCTAATGAAGTTTTATAGCGCCCTCTATTACTTTACCACTTTTTTGCAAATAGTCAGAAAGTAGGAGAAAAGGAAAGACTTCTGTATCTAACTCCTCAAGCTAAATTTAGGACAGAGTGAAGACCTCTGTCACTGATGTTTCTTCATTTAAAAAGCAAGCAATCATCTTGCAAAACACCATGGCCTTTGTCTTTAAAGCTGACCGAGTTAAAAAGAATTGATTCTGACAATATAAAGTCTTCTCCATCATTATTTTGCTAACAGCCAAAACTGACCCTGAATGGTTTTTTTTTACCTGAGGCCATACAATGCTTTTCTTATGTTGCTGGGTGTTGCGGCATGATGTTACACAAAGAGCAGGGGCAATATTAAAAAAACAGGGGAAGTCCCTCGAAATCATCATGCTTGCTTAAAAAATGAGTGGCGGGAGGTTTTTTAAATCCTGGAAGTTAAGATCTTTTCCTTTGCCTTCAAGTCCTGAAGCCTTTCAGGGGCTCTCTGGTCACCTTCACAAGCTTTCTCCTCAACCAGAAGGGCTGGGACCACCGTGGGAGAGGCAAAAGCTCAGAGTCCCCGCAGCGGGCAGTCAGGGTGCCAAGAGCACCGGAGACAGGGGGCACAGCTGGAGGGCTCCCGGGGCTGGGAGGAACGTGCACCCTGATGCACCCTGGCTTCACAACCCTCCTGCACTCTGTGAGTGGTCATTTGGCTCTAGATATCCCAGCCCACTCAAAAGCTGAAATTGCTGGGGCGAGAGGAGCCCGACTGGCCACAGAGCACACAGCCTCTGCTTGCACTCGCAGTGTGCGACTAGGGCAGCTGCAGAACGCCAGCTGCACTGCCACGTAACCATCCTCCTAGCTTACCTATGGGAGGAGGTCGGGCACTGGCTCTTTAATCCTGTGGCCATTGTTAATTAGGAGCAGAGAGAAGTTGGGGCTTTCTGTGAAAGCTTCAGAGCTGTTTGATACATTCATTGTAACAGCAAAACATTTTGAAAAGTATTCTGTATTGGGGTGTGATTTTTTTTTCTTTTCCAAAGCAAAAGCTGAGCTGCTTATAGACTGGGGATGCTTTAACAGGGTAGGTCTGAAAAGCTCTGGGTTTTGAAAGGGTGAATAAAATTGGTGTAGGTCTTTCAACGTATATGCAGGGCCATCTCCCATTCCCCTTCTGTACTCCTGCTTTCCTGCATGGGCTGTTGTTATGTGTCAGGTATGCATGTAAAGTCTTCCCATGGAAAATCTCCTGCAGAAATCATACCTTACTTTCATCAGCGTTTTGTGATGAAAAAACCCCCTCCAGCAAAAATCATCAAGACCAAAATCCGTACCACTTCGAGAGCATTTGAAAACTGTCTGTTTTCACATTATTAATTGTATGGTAGGAAGCAAAGGACAGAGACTCAGTAAGGAATTTAGCCTGTGCAGAGCAGCAGCATCAGTCCTGCGTGCCCTGAAATCCTACTTCAGCTCAGCGTGAAGATTCAGGAAGGACCAACAGAGCCTTACACTGGTCCCCAGCACACAGCAGGGGTGATACAACTGCTAATGTGCCAAAGGCAGGGTCTGGAGAAACTTCTTGCCTCTGAGCTCATTCTGGCTGCCCTGTCGAGAGCAGGACTTAACAGTCTGAACCAGTGTTGCTCTCAGGACGGCTACATGGCTTCTGACTGGGAGCTAGTGGCCCCTGACCACCTCAGAGCATGGCCAAAGCGAGACCATGTCTGCAGTGTATCAAAGTGCCATAAAACTAAGGCATTAATAGGTCTCCTCAAAGCTTTTAAACATGCTATCACTTCTTAAGAAAATGTAAAAACCCAAATCCATTTAGAGCAGTTTTGGCAGTGTTGTATCCTGTCCTGTATTTTGTCCCAGAAGAAAAGAAAATGTCAGATTTTTTCCTTCTGCTTCGAGGGAGATGAAATGGTAGCATGAGGTCGATAGAAGTAACTGTCGGCAGATTCAGATCAAACCAGAATCTGCTTCCTGGAGGCTGTGCAGTCTCCATCGTTGGAGGTAATCAAACCCCACAGTCACAGCCCCGGGCAGCCTGCTCTAGCCAGCCCTGCTCTCAGCAGGGGTTTTGGCTAGATGGTCTCCCATCTGACCTTAGCCTTTCTGCAACTCTTACCATGTCCACCTCAGAAATGCTGTCCAGACTTTCAACTTGGACATCCACCCCAACAGGAATTGCAGGGCCTGGAGGGAAAAAATTAAAAGTTGACAAAGTATAAACTTGGTGAGACAAAGTAATCCTCTGGCTTTCGTATCTTAGAGATAAATATAGATGCTCAGTCTGAAATAGAAACATCAGTAAAGCAATTGAAAGTAGAAGCAATTGGAATTCATAAAAAAACCCTCCTAATAACAGTCAAAATCAACAGTAAGACTTACCTATTACCGACTTTCTCTTTTTATTGTGTCATCCTACACACGTCCCTTCAAAATTTAAAAGCAATTTTAATGGTTTTTAACTGTAGTGCTTGGGTCCAGGGCTTGCGAGACGGATGCCCGGCAGAGCATCCATTCACATGGAAAGCAGTGGTGGTGCAGCTAAGGGAATGTGGGAGAGTTACTCCAAATTTTTCGCTCACTGCTGCCCCCTTCTCAGGCTAATAACATCCCTGAGAGCTACTCTGTGTATTTGGCCTTCACATCACTCAGTGCCCAGCTGTGGAAAAGACAGGGTGACGGGAGGGGATGCGTTGCAGGACACAGGCATGTGCCACTGAGCCTGGGGCTCCCGAGGGGAAGGGTCCAACTGTGACCCCACGTAATAGGGATTTCGATCTCTTTTCCCTCCTCCAGGCTTTGACTAGCCCCTCATATACCTCTGGCAATTACAGTACAGGAGATCTGTCAAGACAAATATTATCATTAGCGGACTGCTATGAAACTGAAACTCTTAAATTGAACATGCTGGTATTTGGTATATTGAGCATTTAGCAATAAAATCTTCTTCCATCAGAGTATATAATGGTATCCTGGATTTGAATGACCATCTGTCAGCCAGAAAGGGTAGATAAATTACAACATTGTCTAGTCCAATGGGCTGAAAGAAAATGTGTTCTCCTTCATCCATTTCTCTGAAAGCTTAGGTTGCTCTAGCACACAGACACAAAACTGTGAGGGAGCATTAACACACAGCAGTCAAAATACTTTCTTTTGGGTTATAAATGAAATGGTCAGGTCAGTAGGCGTGGTACGTGATTTGATTATGCACACACATTGCCATAGTAAGACAAAATCTTAGAATTTCCCCATCACCCAGGAATAAAGGTAAGGTGTATTTGCGGATTTTTATCAGAAGAAAGTGTCACTGAATACCAGGAATATTATATTGCCTGTAATCACATTTCCATGCCTTTGACTACGCTACTTGCTCATCCAAGGAAGAAGGCTATTTCACTGCACCCCTATCCCCCCCAAGCATGTCATGAATTCATAACAC
Organism: Oceanodroma leucorhoa; assembly: GCA_030449065.1. Lineage (NCBI taxonomy): Eukaryota > Metazoa > Chordata > Aves > Procellariiformes > Oceanodroma > Oceanodroma leucorhoa. The sequence goes on from JASVER010000001.1 coordinate 10,386,555, forward strand.
AAAATAACAAAAATCAGAGACAGAAAAGGCTCTGCTTGTCAATCTGCTTGTTCACCTGAGTATGTGTTACAGTATAAAGAAGTGACAGCATAAAACAGGAACAGTGACAAAGGTGCACGTTTCATACCTCCAAAACCTGGTCTCATGCTGAAGTCATGGTCGTCTATTCGCAGCAGCTGCTCTGACTTCGTCAGGGGAGATTTGGTGATGTCAGGGCTTCGCTTTAGGATTGGGCTACCAGGAATAGAGAAGCACAGCTATGAGCCCTGAGCAGTGCCTGTGAGAAGTACGCGCCCGCTTCGCTCCATTACCCCTTAGACCATTTACCCCTTAGGCCATAACCATGCGATTGCTTGCAGTGGTTGGCAGCGTGTCATTAAAAAATGATTACTGCACTCAACATCCAGCTTAGGCACCTGTGATAATTCTGGCACTGAGAAAACATCTGTTTGGTGACTTTTTGTCTCTGTAAAATTATCTCTGCTTATAGCACAGTTTGGAGACAATCATTCAAAAGTGTGGGCTGGAGGAATAGTGTGTGTGGATAAGTGGGGAAATGGAAATGGGGGGGAGGCATTTCTGACATTGAGTTATGACGCGGCGTGAGGCCAGGAATTAGGGAAACAATATATCAAATAAGCTACTGGCTGTTGCCCAGGAACAAAATGGAGACAGGCTGGGAACCAGGCCAGGAGACAGGCCATCCCCTAACTTGGGATAAAATTATTAGCTCCTGCCCCAGATTTCTAACAAGGATAAAAAGGAGCATTAAAGACCTGGGAGGTCTCTGAGCATTAAAGAGCCTAGGAGGGTCATTCCAGAAGCTGTTGGAGTTGCACCAAATGCTGGGCAGAGGATGCTCTCCTCCTCCTCCACATCCAAGGTGCAAAATGCGGTTCAGCACCCCAGTGCTTTGGCTGGGATGGTGTTAGGTGAAGCCCTGCTGCCCTCAGAGCCAGCTGCATGCCAGCCGCTTGGGCGGCAGGAGGGCTCAAAAACAGGAGGAAAGGTTTTGCTGGTTCTCAGTTTGAGAAAAGATGGCACGCTCAGAGAGGCACTTGCCTGAATATCCTCAAGACAAGTCAGAAATAGATTAAAGGAAAACAGGACAACAAAGAAACTTGATGGGGAATATATTCCTGAGGTAAAGCTCTTCCTAAATGAGACTGCTTAGCCGTGCTGTACTTCTCACAGACGCGTGGCAGTTGTACCACGAGAAGCCAATACAATAATCTCCTAAAAGAGACCAGCGGTGTTATCAGTGACTCCTCTCTCAAACCCAGATCTTTATCTGGACTACGGAGTATCGTAGAAAGATGCTCAGTCTCAGTTCAATAATTTCTAGGAGTGGCGAGTTTTCTACCTCCATCAGTGAGTTCTTCTAGTCACAAATTATCCCTCAGGCATTTCAAAAGGTGGCCCCTGCTTCTGTTTTAGATTTAATTCAGTCTCTGAAAGACCTGTGGCATTGTGAGCATGCATCGGGGAAAGTTTATACTGGGCTGAGACAGGAGGAGCGATATTAGCAGGTCACTGGCAAAACCTTCAACATTTGTGAGCAGGCTTGACAGTGCTCCGAAAGGCGCTTTCTCCCCGGCAGTGGCGGAGGGGAGGATGCGTGGTGTGATGGAGAGCTCAGCTCTGCAGAAGGGACGCTCGGAGGAAGGCGCCCGCTCACACAGCATGGGCGACACGAACCATGCAGCAGCGCAACGCGAAGCCCAAGGGGCTGTGGCAAATGGCCGAGGTACCTCATCTCCATGAGGGGGTCAGGCAACGCGGCTTCCTCTGGGGCCCGCTGGATCATGCTAATGGCATGACTCCTACCTAAATACGACTGGCGTGCTCGAGCGCCGTCCCCTTCCCCTGCCACAGCCTCAGCCCGGCCACAGGGATGGGGCCGGCGGGGCTGGGCCAGCAGCAGCCGCCGGAGGGTTTTGCCTACCTGCCTTGCTTGTGCACCTCGCCATGGGCCTCCCGTCTCTGCCGCTGCGGCCGGCTGCACGGAAACGACAGGAAAAGGGAGAGCTGAGACAGGCGGTCACGGGCGGGCAGGTGAGGACGTCGGGAGGGATGCGCGGTGGGAAGCACCGGATCCCCGCGGCGTTACCTTCCATCACACGTGTGAAATGGCTCTTACCTTTTTTTTTTTACCTTTTTACCGAAGGCCGGTGTCAGGTTGGGCATGGCGGAGGGTGCAGAGGGTGGGGGTGCCAGGGGCTTGCGGCCGAGACAGGGCAAAGGAGGGGAGTGATGATTTGTGTAAGGTGGGAGGCCACTGGTTTTGGCTGCCTGGCAAAGGACCCAGGCAGGCGGCTCGCCTCCCTCCTCCCACAGCCATGGCCAGCGCCCACAGGGGCTCTGGAGAGCGGCCACGCTGCCCGGGCCGAGGCGGGCTGCCCGGGGGCCTCTGCCAGCTGGGAACACAGCCATTACATCTACTCACCAGAGGCAGTCGGGGATTTATATGAAAAGAAAATCTTTTCAAAGTATTCCAGGGGGAAAAGAAAAAGTAAAAAACTGTGGAAATATTTGTTTCTGGTTTCATACTGTCTCCCAGCTGGCTGTCAAGAAAGCTCCTCTCAGGTGTTTGGCCAATATTTTACTTTATCATTAAAGGAAAGAATATTGCTTTTAGCAATGTAAGTGCTAGCTTGAGCAAAAGTAACATTTTAAACATTTAACAGTTCTAACTCATCTTTAATTAAAAGTTTAAAAAATTAGCTTCTCTCTGTAATAAACACTAACTCTAATCAACTCTACTAATGAGACTTTTTGCCCATTAACATATATTTCAAATTCCGCTGTGGAGATTTACAGTGGCAAAACTCCTTCTGCAATAACAAGTGTCACAACCAGAGCACCATCGTCTCTTTGGTGAGCGGTGGCCAAACTCCAGGCCTTGCAGGACGGTTTTTCCCCAGGCTGGGAACTCTCTGAAAGCCCATAGTGTTGGAGGGAAATTCATCTTTCTGCTGCCACAGAGAAGCAGACAACCTCCACATCGCCCAGACTCAGCCTGTATCACTTGACTTGCCCTGAAGCTAAGCATTGGCCGAGTGGGATTGGTTTTTTTCCAGAATGTCCTCTGTGCTTCCCAGAAGAGGGCTGGGAATAAGCCCACAGGCAGACCACTGTTTGTGAGAGCCTTGCAACACCATTGCTATTGGAAGGAACAGCTTCTTTGGCACCGCTTGGACCTGGGCATCATGCAGAAAAATGCACTTGTGAATGCAAAATGCACTTTCTGGAGTCTTCTGCCTTGTCGATATGCCCTCGGGCTGCAGCTGGCATGTCTCACTGCTGCCTGCTTCTCATCTGCTGGCCGTCAGGAAGTAATTTCACGTGTTTTGGGGATAAGCAGATTCTGGCGACAAGCTGACCTACTTACATGACTTTAAAGTGCCCTAGTAAACTCTTGGCTGTTCAGGAATAATGCTGGTATTCAAACAGGGATGAAGCAGGCCATGTTCTTGCAATTTCTCATTTTCATTTCTCTTTGTAGAACTTATCTAATGCTTCATGTTGGCCCTGGCCCTATCCTGCCTGTCAAGGGAGCCTTCAAGGCATGGCCATCAAGGATTTGTGGCCAAATCCTCCCTGTCCTCTGCACCCAGCAACCCCTGGTGGTTCCTCTTATTTATTCCAGGTGATTCTCCACTGCCTCTAAACTAAACTTTATTTCCTTATCACAAACCAGCATAAAATGTCCCCCATGCTCCAGCCACCGCAGGGGACTCTGTTCATTTGTGCTTTGGTTCAGCTCCTTCACTTCTTTTTGCCAGTCCCATCCCCCTTGTCACAGCTCTGAGGTTACCGAGCCTCCCCCACTTTCCTGCCTCCTCCTGTGGCAGCAAAACATTTTTACCTGTTGCTAATCATTCCCCAGTTACTGCAATTTGAAGCCCCATTTCTTTCTACTCATAAATAGCTTTTCTGGTCCTGTTCCTGGGGAGTGCTCTGCTGGCTAAGTGATCAATGGCAGCTTCATCACGGATCCCATTAGCCTGCCCGTTCAGGCTGTGAATCAATGGCAAGCTGCTACTGCTTCCCCTCGCACGTCTGCTGTCCCCGAGCGTTTGCAGCAGACAGCCGCACTCAGGGGATTCGGTCCAGACGTTGCTCACAGATTGCTCAGCACAACTGTTTGCCACCGTGGCCACGCAGTGTGACAGTATTGCTCCTGCCTTCCCTGGGGTGACAGGCTATCTTTAAAACTAACCGATAACTCCTGAGGTAAAATATACTGAATAATGAACAACCTTTTTTTTTTTCCCCCAATGTCAATATTTATCTCCTAACAGTTACAGTGCCGAAGGGCATTTCATGGCTCATGAAGCTCACTGAGACGCTTTATGAAACAACAACAATTGGAGCAGAGTGGCATTTATTCACAGTGCTCCCTGTGCATTGCCAGAGTAGCTCTCAGGCCCCTGATGGCAGCTGCGGTGATGCAACCTCTCCAAAGCCATCATTATTCCCCCAGATCCCCCCACTGCTTCAAGGCATCATGGGATGCCTCTGCCCCAAAGGCTGAGGCTTGCTGGGGCTGGGAGAGAATGAGGCGACGGAAGCTTAGGGTAGCTAGGGAAAAAAAATTCAGCAAAACCAGATTTTCATCACTATCGCTACAGACACAAGGCAAAAAGCAGTTACTCTCTTTTTTTAAAAGCCCAAGATTTGTTATGGCACTACAGTCCCTCCAACACAACAAAAAGGGTTGCAGGGTTAGGGATAACCATGTCTGATTTTCAGAAAAGGCAGTCCAACCATGACATCTGAAGGTCCCAGCAGGCATTTCCAAATGCCCAGCTTCACAGGACGTGTGCCAGAGGAGTGTCAGGTCCACACTTGCAGTATGCATCAGAAAACCCACAGTATTCTTCATCTTTGAAATAAGAGCTTTTGGAAGCAACCACAACAAATGGGAAAGAACTCATTACCCATCTTAGCATTTTAGTTCGTAATTACTTATGCAGCATACATTTCCCACCTATAAATCATACTTTCTTTTCTCTATGGGAGGCAACATACCTGTAGTAGACAGTGGCCTATTTTACATTCTCATTAGGATAATCTCATTAGGACCTGAGAACATTTCTTCCTTGAGGAGTTAAATCAAGATACAGTTTCAGTTCTTCAGGATAAAGCAAGATTTAATGTATTTTCCTCAAGAGAAAAGTGAAAGTAAATTGCTGAAGTAATGGAGCAAGATTCACATGGTCTTTCCTGGATCCAAGGGGTGACATGCTGGAGGAACCATGGGTTTGGCAGACTGGGCTAACACTAACATTATTATTCTCAGATTTCATTAAATTCTGAGACAGTCTGTTCTCTCTATCCCTTAAGGTATTCTTAGGTCTGCAAAGAGGATGGCAGATCAGAGAAGAGATGTCAGAACAGATCCTGTCTCAGAAAATATTGTTGAGATGTGGCTGTGGCATAATCTCTGTCCCTTTGGTTACTTGTGTCGTCAGCAACATTTTTGCTGGGGGCTGTGGCTGCAACTGACCCCAGACCTCCCCCCCTGAGCGGAGGTGCCTGCCGCCCCGGGAAGCCTGGCAGCCGGCGGCTGGGGCAGAGACATCCAAGGTGCCCGTTTCCTCTCTGCTTATCTCATGCCTGGGCGATGCTTCCCCCGCCTCTGCGGTGCAGAGACTGTGGACTCTCCCCCCCCACCCTCTGAAACCAACACGCGCTTAATTTTGTTAGATACAAGCTCTGCAGCTCACGCCGCGTTGCGGTGCAGCCGATCCACAACCTCTCCTATCACCGACGCAAGGCAAGGGAGGGTGTGGAGCTTGCTGAGCCAGTTTTTGGCAGGACTTTTAATTGGAAAGTAATGAAAGTGATGAAAACTCCCTCATCCCTGCCAGCTGTGCCATGGCACTCGGCTCTGGGCTCCCCTTCCCTGGGTGGACACTGGTGGGCAGCTTGTGCAGTGCCTCCCGTCCTGCACTCACTGTGCTGCACAGCCTTCATGCCATGCTGGGCAGGGGAATGGCAGGAGCTGTGTTCCCCTCAGTCTGCCCGTAAAATTATGGTTGGGCGAGGCCCTGACGAAACGCTGCCCAAGGCAGAAGGACCAGGAGAGAGCAGAGGAGGCAGCCCAACTCCCTGCAAGGGGCAAAGCCTTGGCGGGGAGGACATGGGAATGGCAAAGGTATATTGGTACTACTAAGGAGCTGTGAGAAGTGAAAAGGTCTTATTAAAGACCTATGCGTAAATATTTGACTAGGTTTTGTTTCTCCCTCTGTTTTGTGACCAGTTAGTGACTTGGATTCATACCACATCAGCATCATGTTAAAGGCAGAAGTCAGGATGGGGGTGCTGGGTCAGGGAATGGGGGAGAGGCAGGAAAGGGCTGGGGACTGTGTGCACAAACATACATAAGATTTCTGCAGAGAAAAAGTGGGGCAGAGTCAAAGAGAGCTTGGATCTGCAAGAGAGCCTACGCATTGGGTGAGATTGAGGAGAAAAGAGGCTGGATAGGCAGAGATGGGGAGGGAGGGCAAACACTGGGTAAGGCCAGAGGAGAAGACATCTGAAGGAGCAGAGAGGAGACATCAGGCTCAAACGGTGCCTCATCATTGTGTGGGATGACTCCTGGGGCATGGACACCCCGGACAGTCCCACATGAGTAGGGGTGTCCCCTCACCACAGAGTGGTGTGGGACAGAGATGCTGCCCGGCCCCTGGAGATGCATGAACCTCGCTGGGCTAAAGAATGTCCCAGGCTGTGTCCCAAAGGAAGGAAAGAGGTTTTGGGGCAGGAGGTTCACAGAAAGTTCCCCCATAACGTGCCTTTGACTTGCAAATTAATTGGGAAGACCTTCTCAGCAAGCAGGAGATGCTGCTGGACAGGTGGTGCAGCAGGTCTGGGTGAAGACTGAGAGGTAGCCCAGAGCCCAGAGAAGTGCTTTGCGGGAGGAGGAGAAGTGAGGTAGCTAAACGGGGAGAAAAACCACACAGCACCTGAGGGAGGAGAGAGCGAACTTGCAACGGGGGGAAGGTGCTCTTACCCAGCGACACGCGCTGCAGGAGACACAACCCACTGTGTAACATACTAATTCCCAGGGATAATGTAGGATAGAAACCCACTAATTCGTACTCAAATTGGGAGAGTTACGAAGTTGTGAGGTGTAAACAAGCCACTAAAAACTGCAGAAAATTAATCACGAAATGTATTTTATCTTGGCCTTTGGCAAGCCCTTGTTTGCTTGTAATTATGTTGGGTCATGTGTCCTTATGATTAGTAGGTTTAAAGATGGTGAAGAAAGGTGACCTATTGCTATTATAGGTGGTTAAATCTATGAAAAGAAATGGGGAAAGAGCACTATTTTTGGTGTTCACATCACAAAGTCTGAGAAGCAGCTGGATTTGGAGCTGTTCTACCATCTTATTTTTGAGTGATACAGAAAATTCAGTGAGAATCCCATTTTAGTCCAGTACTACTTGAATATAGATCATTCTCAGAATGCGAAATACGCAGAGGCAAGAGACATATATACACCTTTTAAATTTTGCACTTCCTTTGTTCTTTGCCTGGACATGAACACTGGCAAAAGAAAAAAAAATGAAACAAACCTACACATATTGATTATTCACAGAAATGTCATGCCACCTGAGGTCTTGGCACTGTACCTGATGTTGCAAAAATGAAAGTGCCCCTATGCGGCAGAAATTGTATCCAGTGGGTGTGTGTTTGTTGGGTTTTGTGTTATACTGGTTGAAAGGAAGGATCAGAGGGAGCAGAAGGAACGTGGCTGAGGTCTGTCCTGCCAGCTGAGGAGGAGACAGGCACGGTGCCGGGGCTCAGCTAAGTGAAAAAGAGAAATGGATAAAGGGAAAGGGAGCAACTCATGGGGCAATGCAGAACATGTTGAAAGGTTTCATGTCTGCCCCAGCCTTCAAAGAAAAGTTGACTTGTAAGCAGATGTCAGCACAGTGCACATCAGGGAAGGGTATGTTAAGGAATATTTAGATAAATTGGAGATACTTAAGTCAACAGAGGCTGATGGCACTTCTGCGGGAGCACTGAGAGTACCAGCTATTACAGCCTCTGAGCCGTAAACAGGTACCTCCAAGGACTCCTCACAGATGGGTGATACCCCTGAGAGAGGGTGAGGGTGAACACAAAACCTGGTTTTAAGCAGGGGACAAAAGAAGAATGTTGGAGTTTTGACATTTGGAAAGAAACTGGGACAAACTTGTTATCTGTTTGTCTGCCCCCCCAGGGATAACGAGATTATAAAGTTCACTCAATGTGAATCTTTGCAATAACCGACGTCAAACCAGTCTGATGTCCTTTCTGACAGTGTAACTGGCCACCTTGGTGTAAACAGGAGGAAAAGTAGATTTGAATGAGGTTTTTAATATTTCATTACTGAACTAGGGAAATGATGAAACTGTGATTTTGTGCATGGTTGAAAGACCATGGTTAGAGTAAATGCCATTACTTTGCTGTCAAAAGACATTAAACGACAACTCACAGATTTCATCCTGGAAACTACTAGTCAATATTTTCAATAATAATGCAGATGACAGAACTATAAAACTCATGCATGGCATCATGCTTGAAAGAGAAACAGACAATTTGGGATCTAGGATCAGAATTCAAAGCAGCCTCAACAGGTTGGAGAAATGCTCTGATGCCAATAAGATGAATTTCAGTAAAAGAGAATACAGAGAACTGCATGGAGTACAGAAAAATAATTGTACAAATGCAGAATGAGGAATAACAACTAATTATCAATACTCCTCTTGTCTTAGTTCTTATTTACAGCAATGAAAGCACTCTGTCTTTATAAGGGCAATCAAAAACAACAAAAACTAAGGAATTTGTTTGCACTACAAAAAATAAAGAATTGTAATAATTCTGCTGTTGGGCCGATGTTAAGAAATGTTCATATTGGCACAGGACCAGAGACAGTTTTAAAGTAATTGGACGGAACAGTAACAAGTCACCGGGCTTTCACCCAGAAGAAAGCCAAGTAAGAAACTGTTGAACCAGCATTTAAATTGTCCTTGGTGTCACAGGAGTGGTAGGTGATGATTTTCCACTTCTTTGGAAAAAGAGCTCCAAGTGGAATCTGAGAAGCTACAGACTGCTCCACTGGACAAATTAGCTACCACCACAGTAAAAAACACCAATGGTAGACACCAGATAAATACCATATATATTGAAGAAGAGCGAGAGACAGTATGACTTTTCTTTTCTTGAGTAATGTTATGCATTGTAAGTGTCACCAAAAAGGTGCTGACAGATCCTTTCCAGAGGTTTGTAAAGAAACCAACCAGTGAGAAAGAGGGAAGTTCCCTTCATGTGAATGGTTGCAAAATAAGAAAAAAAAGGAATAATGGAGAGTTTTCACTGTGAAGAAAGGTTTTCAGAATAGTCCCATGGGAATCTATGGTAGGATCTCTGTTTTTCAATAAATTTATAAATTATTTGGGAGAAAAGAATAATTACTGGTAACAACGTTTACTGAGGATATGTAACCATTCAAGGTAGTCAAAATCAGAACTGGGAGTAGAGAATTACAGTAGGACCTCATGATGCCAAGTGACTTCAGATAAAATGACAGCAGAAATTCAGTGTTAGTAAATTCATAATAGTGTACATATTGTTTTGTACTTTGTATTTTTGCATTTTTTCAATGTACTTTCAGAAACAATGTTAAGACAGTGATAGTCTCCAAATCAGCTGTTACTGCTAGAAAGACATTGAGGTGCTGGAGCGTGTCCAAAGAAGGGCAACGAAGGTGGTGAAGGGTCTGGAGCACAAGTCTTACGAGGAGCGGCTGAGGGAGCTGGGGTTGTTTAGCCTGGAGAAGAGGAGGCTGAGGGGAGACCTTATTGCTCTCTACAACTACCTGAAAGGAGGTTGTAGCGAGGTGGGTGTTGGTCTCTTCTCCCAAGTAACAAGTGATAAGACAAGAGGAAATGGCCTCAAGTTGCGCCAGGGGAAGTTTAGATTGGATATTAGGAAAAATTTCTTCACCGAAAGGGTTGACAAGCATTGGAACAGGCTGCCCAGGGAAGTGGTGGAGTCACCGTCCCTGGAGGTATTTAAAAGACGTGTAGATGTGGTGCTTAGGGACATGGTTTAGTGGTGGACTTGGCAGTGTTAGGTTTATGGTTGGACTTGATGATCTTAAGGGTCTTTTCCAACCTAAACGATGCTATGATTCTATGATTCTATGGTTAGGAAGGAGGTCTCAGTATCATTGTGGCTATTTCTTTATAAATGTCAGCTTAATGCTCTACAGTACTCAAAAAAACAAACAGGAGGTTAGGTGTTTTTGGGAATGGAGGAGCAAACCAAACAAAAAGCATTTCAATGCTATTATTAGTAACACCACGGCATGCCGACATCTCACATGTCCAATGCCCATAGTTGGAAAAAACAGCAGAGCAAGAGGAGAGAAAGAGAGGTGGAGAGGGCTTCCAGGCAGCCTGAGCAGGGCTCTCCAGGTGGGACAGCAGCCAAGTCATATGGTGCAATGATATAAAATCAGGAGTGGCACAGTGAAGGTGAGCAGGAATTTGTTGCTCCAGACTTTTCACAACACATAACAAGGAGAATAAATTTGAAAGGAAGTACATAAACACAGCATGTCATCACACTGTGAAATTCACTCTCTCTGGAAGCTGTGAGTGTTAAAAACACAAGTGAGTTTGGAAGATGACTGTTTATAGAAGAAAGACCAGCAGGAACATTTCAGATGTGAATCCAATTTCTGAATCAGGAAATCAAACCATTTATACATGCTCAGGAGGGAGGAAACTGCCTTGCAGTATCTTTGGGTTTGTTTGTTGTTTTTTTTTTGCTGGGCTGCAGATAGGTTTTTAGAGACTGTTACGTCTTCTCACACCAGCTTATAAAACACATTGGAGTAATGGTGGGCTAGAAGGCAAGATGAAGTTGCTGATCCTGAGCAAGTTACATGGTGGCAACATTGACTGGAGATATTGTCATCAGTGGCACAGTGAAATGGTGCAGTACATGGGTGTATGAATGTAGCTACAGAAGCACCAGTAGAGACAATGTGCTGCCATGAATCACCTCAGTAAAGATAGGAAGCTATGTGAAGTGTAGACCCAAAATAATTTCTAGAAAGGATGAAAGGAGGCTGGTGATAATGATGAAAGTAGAAAATATCTTTGTCAAAACATTATCATGTGCAATGATAAGCAGAAAGAGGACACTTTTGGCTGGGTTGTGATAAAAAACCACAAGACTTCCAAGAAAAGTTGTCATGCAGGATTGAAGTTACTTGAAAGAACAACAGGGATGGAAAGGAAAAGTGAGAGAAACAGCAAAGCAATAATGAAAAATAAGTTAATGTATAACAAGATAAAAAAGATGAGCTCTGCTGGACAGAAGAAAAGGATTTCTGACAAGTGGAAGAAGAGGTAAGACAGGCAGCAGCAACAGCTGCCAGAGGAGAGAATGAAGTTACAGAATATAGAGTTAAAAGCAACTGGAGAAAATCTGGCAGAACTGTGTGGCAGGGGATATGGCTGTGCCTAGGGTCAAATAAATGAGGGAGCTGAAGCAGAGGGCAGAGAAAGTCTGGGACAAAAAAGAGAAAAAGCAAGTTGGAGAAGAGGAGGAACCTTGAATGGGGGAAAGAAAAGGAGTGAAGGAGATGGAGGTGAAAGGAGGAAAGGGAAAGGCAAGTTACCAACAGGGGAGATGAAGAGCCTCCGGTTGCATTGGCCTGAAGCCCACTCTGGGCTTCTTAATGCTCTCCTGATACCCAGCACTGTAGGTCCATATGGTGTCAAGACACAACACAAACTGCTGATCTTAAAAAGCAATGGCTTGGGAGCTGCGGGTGCTCAGCGCTCCAGTGGATCTGGCTCGCTTTTGATAATGTGCTTCTATAGGCAATGCTTTCAGCGGGCGTTTTATGGGCTTATCGTTCAGTCTGAAGATCTGATCTAACGACAGCTTGCATTAGTAAGCTTTGTTCATGCAAATAAATGCTTTCAGGATCAATCCTGAAGATACAAAAGCAAAACTCTAAGACAAGAGAATAGCTTAAGGATTGCTGGGACGTAAAGGAAGAAATCTTGTTAGGGATGAATTTATAAGGCCAGAGAAAGCATGTGGAGGGCAAGAAGGTAGGAGCTGCCCTACGTGTAGGCGGCAGCCTCAGTGAGGGTACCAGGATAGCCATGTGTGATTTAGAGAGCACAGAGAGCTCGCACACAACCTAGCCGGAATACAGAGGAGCTGACAACACTGAAGTCCTACCCAAATTCAACAAAAGCAAGGGAAGGTAGCCCTAATGTTGTGAATGTTCAGTATGATGCCGAACCTTTGAGAAAGGACCGGGAAGGAATGGACCATGACCATAATGATGCAGGGTGGCTCCCATCACTTAAGAAGAGTGTCACTAATTGTAATAACATCTGAAAATGTCATAAAGAGAAAGATCTTTGGCCGTGAAAGAGACCTTGTGATAACAAGCCCTGGGCTTATTGTAGAGGATGTTATTCAACTGCTGTAAAAGATAGCTCTTGCTGACAGAAACATGAACAGGGAGCTCTAGAGGAGCAGAAAATGAGTTGCTATTTGGAGACCAGAGTGAGGTAAAATGATTATAACACTGCCAGGAAATGGTAGGGACATGACTAAAAACATGAAGAGGGTCTCTTAGCTAAGATTAAACAAACATGATCCGTAAATATTGTACAGTGAAATCTCTTCTGCTGAGAGTTGTTTGTCTGCAAGGTGGTTATAATGCTGTCCAGGGAGATTTTAGTGTTAAAAGAGATATTTTTTTTCCCAGCAGTTAGCTCTGGCAGAACAACCTGGGCTCAGCTCCAGGCCAGTTGTTTTCCTATTGCTCATCCTCTCTAGCAGATTCTGCAAGTCTAATTAGCAACACAGGCTTTGGCCCTTTTTCTGGCATAACAATGTTGTGACCTTTAGTGACCCTTTGTACCCTTCTAGTGACCCCCGTGCAGCCTGGTGGCTTTCCAAGAGCCTGAGCAGTTGGGAAAGCAGCAGACAGCCCTCTTGCCAGTGCTCCGGATCTCAGCTCCTTCCTGTAGGAGTTTTGGCACTGTGGATTTAGCAGGAGAAAAAAGCTTTGCAAACCCTGCAGGATTTGCACATGGCTGGCTGCAAACTGCAAACAGGTCTGCAAGGTGAGAAAGGTTTTATTTTTATACTGCTGCTCTTTCAAGTGAAATTCCTTTGAGGTGATTTGTCCTGGAGATTAGCAAAAATAAGTAGTTGAGTCTTTGACTAGCACACAGACATTTTTACAGTGAATTACAATATTGGAGAGCTCTGTAATAAGTCCCATGCAATAAAGCTATCTGCTTTGCTGCTTTCATTGTGACTGTATGCATACTTTGACCTACACTCATTTGCCGTTTTCTTGTCACACTCTGCACTGTGTCCCAAAGCCTCATCAGCTTTATTTCAGGAATTATTTGGACCTTTTGCAAAATTCCTGTCATGCAAACCCAGTCCCCAAAGGACCGTGCTGCATGTATGGATTCTCATGGGGAAAACCATGCCTGCCTGCTCACCCTTCTTCAAGGTTGTCTGTCTCATGATAGAATGGCTACCTTTGGATACCTTCAGTGCCAGAAATTGTGACAGAGAATGTGTCTGACACCGTGCCCCCCCATTCGCCGTGCCAGCAGGAGTGCAAAGGCTGTGTGAAAGGGCAGCCCTGTGGGATATGGGCAGGTGAAAGGACAAGCCCTGGGGCTGAAAACTGCAGAGCAAATGGCGAGTTTTTATTTGAAAGAGGAGTTCAGAGCAAGTGAGTCTCCTTGGAAGAAACTAACACTTGCAGAACGGCACCATCCAAAGAAACAAGCTATAAGCCTGTGTATTTCCTCCATCAGCTGCACCATGAGAATCAGGAGCAAAGCTGGACACATCTGTCAGGGACGGCAGGGTGCTGGCAGCACACCCAAGGTGGCAGGTCTCTACAGCAGGTGCCTGCGCCGCCTGCCAACACCGGTGGCTGGTGCCGAGCCCTGGCGGTAGGGCAAGCGGATGGTCTTGTGCCCCTAAAGGGCTTCTGGAGGCTAGGGAGGCCATGGGTGCAAACTAAGCCACCCTGAGCATCCTGTGGTGGTGTGGAGCCAGCCTTTTCCACTTTGAATAGATTTCTCCCATCAACCTCCAGTGGGTCTCTTCAGAAGACAAAGGCTGCAGTGAAGGGATGGATTTCCATCCGGGTCCTTACCATCAGCCTTATGGAGCAAGAGAGTGCTCAGAGAGGAGTAACAAAGCCAATTGCTATAACTTCTTTTGCATAATGGATGTTCAGGGCTAAGTCTCAAAGGGAGGGGACACAGAGTCACAAAATGTAACACATAACAAAATGTTCAGGAGCAATCTTCACTGCAACTTTTTCTGATGTTATATAGCATCCCCCCTTGCTCTGTTTTTCTTCCAGGTCTAACTCTGTGATGGAAAAAGGCCTTGACTTTGACTGAAATGCAAATGGACCGTGCCTACTTCGAAACTGTCTCATGTGATCAGCATCTCTATGTATAGGGATCTACGTATGAGCGCAAAGAAGACTGGCTGTACCTCTAAGACGAGGTGTCCTGCCATACACAGATGCCCAGTCAAGTTGGGCAAACATGATCTCCCACTGCGGGGCTGCACTGGAGACCATAACCACAATCCCAGGAGGTCAACAGGAGCAACTCTGTATACAGCACCTGATGAGGACTGTACGAATACTGCACCGTCCTGATGTCAACCCTGCAAAAGCAATGAAGGGACAGAGGAAAACAAGCAAATGACTGAGTCAAGGTTTGGGAAACATCCTACACTGAGAAATATACGAAGCTTAATCTCCTGAATATATCGAAGTGGAGATGAAGAGGGAGCTTGATCCACCTGCAAGTACCTGCATGGAGAAGAGACAAGCTAGCATAGAACAGGAGCAAATGGATGGAAGCCGAAGTTAAAAAATACTTGTGATCCTATTCTGAGTTTATTTGACACTGAAGGAAATTATCATAAATTAGGGGTTTGGTGTACAATTCATACAGAAGGCTTTGTTGTTTGTGCTTAGTAGGAAATCAGATGGATGACCATAATCATCCTTTTTTACCTTACAAATTATAAGGCTGTTAAAACCATTGGTGTCTTGTGGCCTATCCCATCACAGAGGAAAGTGAGCGCTGTACTGGGCACCACACCACTGATGGACAACCCTACGGCCATGCGCCAGTGTTGCTCATCTCTCCCATCAGCCCTCCTCAGCATCACTACTGCTCTACTGAGGCAGAAATAGGCCAGCAATGACCTCCCAGGCCAGCGTGGGCACGCTGGGAGGGCGGTGGACCCAGCTTCTCAGAGCCGTGACACCTCGGGGCTTTCTGATGGGCTTGTCCTGGCACAATTACACTGTATATACAAAGCACAGGTGAAGAGGCAGTTTGTACCTGAACTGAACAGGTATTTCTTTTCCATTTTGACATATTTTTAACACTCTGCTGCTGTGATTTGTTATATCGTCACTTAATTGCACTGACACTGGTAAGTGTTTGGTGCAGTGGGAGTTTTCGTTAAAGATGTTAAACAAGAACATGGCTGTGTGTATGCATTCCTCTCTGCTGGATGCTTTTCAGCTCAAATGGTGGTACCTTGCTTCTCACCCCTTTATTTTGCTACAGCCAGCATATCACCTCTGCTGCCACTGTCATGAAGCCTCAGTGAAAATAGAGGTTTTGTGGCTGTCTTGCATCCATACTGTCTCTGGTAACACATCCCCTGGGGGCTGATCATGAACAGAGCCACTGCATCCATTTTGCCAGTTATACCTCCACGAAGGTGGCGTCACTGCTAAAGCCATTTCCTGTATATAAAATGGCTCATGGACCCCCCAGAGCCAGCCGGGACACTGCAGTCACCCTGTAACATAGCCCTGACTTGCTACAGGGGGCTACAGGAAAACAAAAAGGCACTGCACTTTCCATCCCTTCCACCTTTCAGTCACTTTTCCTGAAGGCTAACAGGAGTGGTTTGAATTCCTCAGGAGTGTAACGTTCCTGCATTTCCATGCCCATACACTTTACTATATTGACGGTGATATGGAGTCATTCCAGAACAGAAACAGTGACTATAGCAAAGCAGAAACGACATAGGTTCAGTCTGTCACAAGCAGAAGTACACATTTGAACAGAAAACTAAATGTGTCAGCTATATTCTCCGAAAAAAACCCAAAGGATTTTTCCTCCAGATGTACCTTGTCATGCACCTGAGTATAAAAATCCTCATACAAAGTTCCAAATATTCCCCAAATGGAATATAAGTAATCAGAACTCAGTTATAGTAAAAAACCTTCCTCAACTCAAAACCTCCTCAAATGGCTGTCTACAAGATAATGGGAGAAAAATGTCATATAATATTTTTGTAAGAGAGAGAGTGAAAAAGAAAGAAAAGAATAGACAATATTTTAAATAATTTTTGATATCTTAATTCCATACACTGAATGCTCTTTCTGTTTCCTCTGATAACTGACCATAGCCTTGAAGTTTGCAGAGATTTTAATTTTTTCCTCTCAAAAGCTCTATAAAACAAATGGTATAGGAATAATAAAATAAATTCTGAATGTTTTCATTTGAGATCTCAAGTCAATCTAATCTTCAGTGAATGCAACAATCATGGACCAAAATTTCCTCACCACTTTCATGTAAACACTTTACCGCATTTTAACCACAATAAATACAAGAAATTGATTCTTTTTTTGCACCCTTTCAAACTTTGAGATACCACACAAACCCATTTTTTGGAGGAGAGCAATGATTTTCACTGTAGAAAATACATGAACACTCATTCACTGGCAAAAACAGCAACAGAAAATATTTTTGACTGAAAGACCACAATCTGCAAATGCAAAATCTAATTATCTGTTAGTCATTATATCTTCACCTGAAACACTACATTTGTCCAAACTGTAGCTATTTGAATGTAAAAAAATGAGACTCACCTGCCTTTTTTGTATACCTCATGTATTTCTCTTCCTTGTCGGTGGGCTCTGCATTCAGTGGATAAAACCCATCCCCACAACAGGAGGAAGATGCTAAAATGCATTTTATGGACAGTCAACATGTTACCTGAAGGTTCTGTATCCAGAAATAGTCCATACAAGAAGAAGAAAACCAAAATGTAGATCCTGTTCCTCTTTTTAAGACATTATCAGTCTGATCGTTATTGGAAGGATGTTTACTCATACAAAAAATCATCCTGCAGTATTTAATCTGGACAGTGGGGAAAGCAATTTCCACTAAACCTATAAATCCTTCTACGTCAGATGGCAGGGATTTTCTAGCAGTGTTGAATTCACATATTCTCAGAGAACAATTATTTTTTGTCCAAACAGGCTATTTTATTAATTGGTTTAAATTGAACCCTTTTCAAGTACCTGTGGGATATGGCGTACCTATATTTCTGCCTGGTTAACCAAAGTAGTGCAGTTGGTCAGGCAGGTGTCATTAGTCATTCTTTAATCACCAAACTTATCTGTGTAGTATAGCGTTTGTTACAGGCATTGCAATAGATTGAAAAGTGTTAATAAACATGCATCAGTTTCCAGCAAAAACTCAGTTCCATTTAGCTCTACAAACAGTATTTTGATCCTGTGTGTTTTTCTATATTAGTTTAATATACAGTGGTACTGTGGCTGCAGTGGTCGGTGCTTTCAGGACTTGTGTCACGTAGCTCACTGCTCTGCTGAGCAGGCTCTCTGGAAAGTATGCCGGTGTGCAGAGGAAGAGGGGGAGGACAGCATGGGGGAGACAGCTCTCCTCTCTGCACAGGGCTGTTTGGAGGGGTCCTGCCAAATGAGCAGCAAATGCCAGTGCTGCAGGAGAGCTCGGGGGGCTGGTGCGCTGGGTCTCATGTGGCTGACAAAATCCTCACTGGTGCTAAAGAAAATAGAACAGCAGAAATATGTGGTCAAGACAGCCACATTGCCCATCTCTCTGGAGCTTACACCCTCCCTGCATAACCCACAGCTCTGTGTTTACTCTCCTTCTCCTCTGTGCCTCCCCCCAAGGCCTTAGAGCTCTGATCCCCCTTGTGCCTTATCGTGGAGATGTTGCCCCATGCTCTGCAGACACCACCTTGTCCCATCCCTTTGCTGACAAGGCTCTTCTTCCTCTGCCCGTTACCCATGGATTTCTATTTTAGAGCCGTATGTCAACTCACCCATCTCTTTTCATGAAAGCCCTTTCTAAAAACCCTGGGGAGCAGGTGTTTACCTGGTCTAAACTGCCATGGCTTTATTGACTTCAGTGAGCATTTACACTGCCTCAGGATCCACAGGAACAACACATTGAAAGGCACTGAAATTTCATTCCATCAACCAATATTCAATTTAATGATTTGCTGGGCTAAAACATTTCCTACACAAAGTCACGCAGGCTTCAAGAGATGGGCAATCAGTCACCAGTAGTTTGTTGCAATGGTTAATCGTTATTGCTGTTCAAAGAAGTTGTAACCATCTTATCTTTGAAAATTATCTGCATTCAGCTTCCACTGATTGACGTATCCTTCTCAAGGAGGATAAAATGTATCTTAATAACTGTTCTTTTTACCTGTGGTGATATTAGATATACTCTTCTCCATCTTTGCAATAATCTATATAACGTTTCATGACATCTTTCATCAAAGGAACTTTTTCTTCTCTTTGAAATACATTTTTGTTGCTTCATACACATTTTTTAAAAATGCTAGTCCCTTGCTTATGCACCAGAGAAGCAATGGGGCTTGACAAGCAAGGGATAACTATGAATTCACTTAGCTGCCCTGGAAAAGCTGGAGGTCCCTTGGTACACATGAGAGGAGAGAAACATTTGTCCTCTCACTAACAGAGGGAATTTACTAAAAGAAGATATAGAGATAGCAAAAAAAAGTGTTCAATTCCCTTTTTTTGCATTGCTGTTCATAGAAAAGTTCAAATATGAGCAATTCAAAGAAAAATCCAGGAACAAATCATCAGACAACTTCTGAATTGCCAGAAGAAAATGAGTGGATGAGGGACAGACACAGATTTATCAAGAACAAACATGTTGAACAAACTTAATTTCTTCCCCTGACAGGCCAACAGACTTCATAGCTTGGGGAGAAGCAGTAGATTTAGATAAGCTTGCAACACCATCTCACATGACATTCTCATAAGCAAGGCAGGGAAGCCTGGTCTTGATGAAATATTGGTAGGATTGATGCAAAATGTTGCTACCTTTGGCTTGGTTTATCTTGCTGTACTCCAAAGGCAGTTATCCGTGACTCACTACCAACATGCAAGAAAGTAGCAAGTTTTGCAAATGATTTGCAAGGAAACTATGAACCAACCGGATGCTTAACCCAAAGAGAAGGCTTGACAAGGGTGGTAATGGCATAATATCTGTCTTTAGGTATGTAACAGTTACTTCAGAGAGAAGAATACTCTGTTCCAAATGGCCATGATATACAGAACAAAAACTAATGGGCTCAGAGATTAGTAAGGGGAAAATGAGGTTAGATACTAGATTAGATACTAGGAAAATCTTGTAACAATAGGGATAGTGAAGCATTGGAGTAGATTACATGGGAAGAGTTTGCAGTTGCCATCATTAGAAGTCATTAACACAGGTATAGCTGATCCTGTCTTGGGACACCGTGCCATCTCCAGCTCCTGCTCAGCTCAGGGGCCCACTCAGCACCCACCAACTGGCACTGCTTTCCCTGCTCCGGGGCTTTATCACTTCAGTCACTTTGTTCCTCAGAGTTCACTGAGACCTTGGGCTTTTACTTAGTTACCAAGGCCGTCTAAATGCAGGTTTCCCAGGCTGCCTGGGACTCTAATCCTGTATTTGCTGGGTTTTCATTAGCAAAGGGTGATAAGAAATGTCACAAAAGTAAACATTTCATCCTTTTGACCCAACCATATTATTATAATAGACAAGAAAGATTGGGACAAACTTTTTAGCAGGGCCTGTTGCGACAGGACAAGGGATAATGGTTTTAAACTAAAAGAGGGTAGATTTAGACTAGATATAAGGAAGAAATTTTTTACAATGAAGGTGGTGAAACAATGGCACAGGTTGTCCAGAGAGGTGGTAGATGCCCCATCCCTGGCAACATTCAAGGTCAGGCTGGACGGGGCTCTGAGCAACCTGATCTAGTTGAAGGTGTCCCTGCCCATGGCAGAGGGGTTGGACTCGATGACCTTTAAAGGTCCTTCCCAATCCAAACTATTCTATGATTCTATGATTCTGTTTCATAAAATAAACACATTTTGAGCCAACCAAAGATACACTTTTTCCATTTGACCACAGAAAAGTCAACTATTTGCCCAATTCTGTTTATAACCCGTCTATCTCCAAAATGAGAGTATGGTCAGAAGAAAAAAATGAGTCTTTTTTTTGCTCTTAAGTCAGCTGTGTACTGAGATGCTGACCTTGACAGGAGCAGAAATCCAGTCTAGAGAACAGTCACACAAGCCACCAGCCACCATAGGAAACCAGGAGTACTTTCAGTGACCAAGAGGGCAAGGCACAATGCAGTGTAAGTGTCTACCACAACGATAACTCCAGTCAAATCATGAACCAGGACTTCTCTTGTTTAATTACCCAGAGCTTCACATAGTGCATTTATACACACTATACGCCGTGTGAATACCCCCGGAGCTATAAACAGACAGCAGCAGCCACACATAAAAGAGCCCATAGCATTTACATTTTCTAACCTCTTCCTAATGGGTGTCTGCCTTTATCTAAAAGCTTTTAATGCAAACATGGATGAATGTGTCACTGTATTTCTGTCGTGATTTACGTTTGCAGTAGCTGGAGGAGCACAAGGGTACCTGCATAACTGATAGGATGCTATTTGACTTCTGGAAAGTTATTTCCCCTGTGCAGCTCTATTTCTTTCAGAAATGGCACTCCGTGTCTCCAGGGCACACTGTCAGAGTATAGTTTTTTGCTTCTTTAGTGCCTTCAGTCACGGGTATTGTCAGAGACTTCAAAAATCAGGCTTAATATGAAGTTAGTGGGGTTTCTGAATCCATTACTTGTGTCCCTTTTTAACAAGTGTACTTCCATCCTTTGGGATGTTCACAGGAGATACATGCTTGCTCTGCGTAAGGTGAAATATGTCAGCTGGATCCTTCAAGTTTGTGGGATATAGGACCATCTCTGAGGAGGATATTAGTACAGATGATGAATAGAATTTGAACAGCCTGGGGAAAAGTGTTATATCCACTGAGTTTCGCTATGGTGGTGTCAGCAGATCTGTTGGCCATTCATAGCACTTGTAGCTCTGCTCTTTGCACGACTTGAAATCAAACTCTCCAGGAAGTTGAGAGGATTAGAGAATACATGTATTTACACTGAGGTGATTAAAACTGAAGAAGCCCGTGCAGAAAGGGAAGGAAGGTATTTCCTCTGCAGTCACAAGAGGCAAATACACTGTGTGGGGAGCAGAGACCAGGAGCTGCTGGCAAGAGTGGGGCAGGGGGGAACGTCCGAATGGGAAGATTTTACTTTTCAGTGTTAAAGATCAATGTATGAGCTGGCATAAGTGTGCACTAGGATGGGAATAACGCCACTTTATACTGGCCAAGGATTTCACTGCAAGTAGCTTTTGTAGTTTATTATCATATTTGTCTTTATAGCCCTGCTCCTCTCTGGTCTTTCTTGCACTCCTCGCTTATAACATCACATTGGAGTGGGTTCACATGCTCTTCGTGGTAAACTCTGGGACTTCTCCAAGTAGTGATCAAGACATTAGTGGACCCCACGAAATCATAAACTAGAATAATTAGATTTCTATGCAACATGAATGGCAGGGGGGAGAGATGTGCCAACGAACCCATGACCCCAAGCCTTCTTATCACAGAATGAAAATCAGATAGAGGCAAGGCACTGTACATGTGCCTCTAAGCTGCTATAAATCCCTAAATGGATTGTGCTCTGTATGAAAGGCAAGGGAAATAGGCCAAGCCTGCACTGGGCAGAAACATGAAAGGCTAGAGCAAACAGTGCAGTGCTTCAGGACTAATGCGTTCAGCTGCTGTGTCTCACTGCTGCAATGAATAACAATGCTACAGCACCACAACGAGGCAAATCTTTAATACCACTCTGGTTTCATTAGAGCTCTTTCCTCAGGGATGTCTTTGTCCACCGAATGCTTCTTTTCTCCCCGCATGATGTGTCGTTGTGCCCGTAGAGACTGATTTGAGTTCGCGAGTGTCTTTACGTGACCTACACTCTGTCTGAGAGATTATGTGCACTGCGTGCTGAGCTGTGTCCTTTTGTTTCAGCCCATTCTGCAATTTCCCGGAGCTGCGTTAGCTGGATTAGGCGGCTTTGTGTGTACTTGGCCTTGGGGCACCAGACCTTTTTGCATGGAGGTTCTGCTGCTAAAACTGGAAGAAAATACTTTCAAAAATAAAAGACAAATAAAAGATAAAAAGAGACTTTTAGAAAGGTATTTTACTTTTAGCAGTTTAAGAGGGATGAATTAAAATATTGAAATGTGCACACTAGAGTCCAGTGCAGCCTGTTGGAAAGTATTTTTGCCTGCTACTAGCAGATATACTAGAGGAGGCAGATACGAGATTCTACGGGTGCTAAGGATTCCCCTGATGCTCCCTGTATGTCCTAATACCCAGAGCCCACAGTACACTCATTTACCAGGAGGGAGTGTTCCCTTAAAGGGTGTGAGTTTAGCTCTGTTGGAAGATCCAGAACTAAAAGGTATGAAAGCATTCATACTGGATTGAAATTATGCTCTGCACATCCTGGATAGGGACTAATTTCACTCTGACTACTAAATTCTGGTCCTCAGCCCTCCTATCCAGCCCACACCATTCCCCTTTTTTGCAATAAGTACATTTCTTACACATAGAACCCTAGCTAAAAAGGGTTTCCCAGTTTCCTCTACTGTTCTCGCAGCCCATCTGCATCACCCCCATGGGGAATTTCATCAGTAATACGCTAAGGGCTCCTGCCTGTCAACCAAGAAATAATTCAAAATACTTTTCAAAAGACAGCAACAAAATGGAAGAAAAAAGAAGGGTGATGAGTCAGAAATTCTTATACACAAACACCGAGACTCCAACAGGGCCATCTCAAGGCCAAAGCTAATGCAGGTATGAATGACAGCTACAGAACTGTCAATAACAATTCAGAGAAGACGGAAGTGCTTAATAAAAGAGTTGTTCTGCCAATATTCAGAGGGGATTAAATGAACAACTGAAGTAATTGCAGCCCTCAACCTGACACTGATCCCAGGCAAAATATTAGAATGGCTGATATGACACTCAATAAATAAAGAGTTAGAGGATAATTTGATTAATGTCAATTAGCATGGCTTTAAAGAAAAATAGATCTTTCCAAGCTAATCCTTTTTTGATTAATTTAAAATGTGTTTGCTGGAGTAACTGAAGCTATGCAATGTGCTTCTGTAAGCCATTTAATGTTGCACCACATGACATTTTGATTAAGGAACTGCAACAATACAGTATCAAGATAAAATAAGGAAAGTATTTTAAAACTGGATAAAAAACCCATATTGAATATGACTGTAAATGGCAAATCTTCATCAAACAATGCAATTTTCTCCCCAAAGAGACTGGTTCTTTATTCTTTTCTGTTCTTGTGAATAAGCAAGAATAAAACAGACTGCTTCCTGAATCAGCCTGCAGTGGCATGAAGTAGATAAGAAAAACTGAAGGATCACTGACAAGGAGTAAATGGAATATCATAGGGGAAGGCCCAGAAACTACTAGTGTCATTTGACTACAGCTTACTGCAAAACTATCCATCTAACAGTCAAGAATGTGGGTCATAATTTTAGGATAAGGAGGAGAAGTTCTGGACATCAGTGGAGAATTTTCTTGGAAAACTAGCTGAACAGTACCTTCCCATACAAAAAAAGTGGCCAAAATTTGCTAGCTTGTGTGTTTAAAAAAAGGAATGTTGTAAGAGTATGAATGTTATATTACTTCTTTACATGATGATGCAGACTGTCTGAATCTTGAAAGCGAGAGTTCTCCTCTATGCAGCAAGCTAAAGATTTATTAAAATAGCTTTATTAAATCTGTTACAAGATCCAGTGGCTGGAAGACCACAGAAGACAAATTTGAAATAGAAATAAATTAATTTTTGTTTTTTTAATAATAACAATGGAGTTTGTTTCTCTATGAGTATATTTTTTAACTGAAGATAGTATGATTTTCTGAAGGATATGGGCTAGTCCTCAGACAAGGATAAATCTGGGGAAGTCCAATAGCCAGTGCCATAAGGAAGGGCTGATTAGATGATCAAACAGTCAATGAGTCAGGCTCAGAACCATTGATTATTGGCACCAGCTAACATGGCAAATTCTAACAGTGCTTTTGAACAAGTTCGTTTGGATCTGACAACCTTTGCTGAATTTGGCAGTGATAATTAACTTCAGAGGGCAGTATGTTATAACAGCTAAGTTTTACGTAATTATTGGTCAAAAAGAGGTTCTTAAACAAATAATAGATTATAACAATTTGTGTTTTTTAAAATAATGACAAACAAATATCACAATGTTCTCCCTTGGTAGATGTACTTGTGGTACACAGCGGTTTTCAGTAAGCTGCTTCTTGGAATCACCCACTTCATCACTGGTGGACCCACCAGCCAGCCACAAACGATCTGTTTGGCCATTGCTCACCAGACTCCCACATTTCAAATATGGCTTCAGCATCACTTTTAACTTTTTCAATCAAACATTAGGCATCTGTATAGCTTATCTTGGATTTATTCCGGGATGAACACATGAACAGTACAACTGAGACAAACATTTTCAAGCTACATAGTCTACTGGCAGCCTCTGGACTGTGTCCAAAGCACTCTGCACCTCCAGCATGTAAGGAGCCGGGGGGCTTGCCTGTCCAAATTCCTTACCTGCAGCATGGGTAGCTACATCCGAGCCAGCCATCGGGAGGTAGCTGTCTAAGTCAGTGAGGTGCATTGCCTTCCAGCAGAGGCTGTCTCGCTGTTGAGGACAGCAGCCGGGTGCAGCTGGCTGGCATACAGAGCTGTGCCGTGGGATCCTCCTCATGGGCTTGTGAGAGTATTTTTCTAAGTGTGCAGAGTCAATGATGTGATTAATGTCAGCTAGTCCCACCTTTCTGTTCTTGTTTCGTTCTGATGCAGTCTCGTATGTTGAATGCCCGTGGACAACCTGTCCCCATGGCTTCCTACGTGTTTCCCATCACTGGAGTCACTGCAACCTTTTACTTTTGGCACAAAGAAATCCAGGAGCTTTTATTTTCCTCTGTGAATATGCTGCAGCATCTCCAGCTCAGTCAATTCTGAGATATTTCATGGTTTTGCACTAACATTGGAACATGACTGCAGATCAGGGCAGCTCTAACAATATTCCTTGAACTTCTGTGCTGAAATGATGTTAGTCTGACATTGGATGTACTGAAGCTCTGTGAATTATACATGGCCATTTGGAAAATTACCGGTTGGCTCCGGTTCCTCAGCTACTGATCTTCATCACTATAACACTGATGTCTCAAAGCAGCAATAAAAAACAAACTGAAGAGGTGTTATGAACTGCATAGAAACACACCAGGAAGAGAACAGCAAACAGGAGCCATAAATCTGTAACATGCAATTCTGATTTTGGTGGCCAGCTTCTGAAAGCTGCTAGATGGATTATCGTAGATAAACTTGTCTGACACAGTGTCACCACCACCGCTGGTACTGTTTACTGCCTCTGGATCTCAAACTGCCTGCAGTCCTCCTAGGTCTTCAGATCTGTGGTGAAACAGAATGCCACAGCAGACATTCCCCACTGTGTCTCGCTTTAGCCTGTTGCCAAAAAGTGTAAACCCACTGGTGTTCAATTGCTCTGTCCTCCAGATTTACATAGGTGAACTGGAGTTATTTTAGACCATTTTCTCAACCAATGAATTCCCTGTCAAAATTCTTGTACTGGATACAGCTTGGATTTGCACTTTTTTAAAAAACTTTATTCTAACTGAAACAATTGCCTGCTTTATTGTCTCCGAAGATCTCAATTTAGCAAACATTCCTTTGCTCGGTTTGTCTTACTGCTATTGTTAATGTCTTTATACAAATAGTGGGCTGAATCCACAGTGAATCACATTGTGTATCATCTCCACCAGCTTAGCTTCTGCCCCTTGTCTGCAGATACCATCTGGCATAATATGGGAAGATACAAGACTAATTAATAGAACATTAGTCTGATTGTAATATTTAACTGAAATAAAATACTAATAAGAGGTCTTGTTTTGCAGCAAGAGACTGCAAGTGTACAGGAATCAACAGATGATTATGTAGCATAGAAATCACTGCCATTGGCAAATGACCAAGCTTAGTATGTCTGTAGAGCTTCTTGAGTATTAGAGCATCCTGCTTGTCCCTCTGCAGAGTGAGGGGGTTCCTCAGGTGTCAGCACAGACCATTCTTGGAAGTGGCTCATGTCACAGAGGGAAACGAAACCAAAAAACCCCACCCAAAGGAACCAACAAGTTGTTCTGCCAGTCTGACCCAGGGAAAGCTTCCTTTCAGACTACAGAACTGGTGATTAGGCAAATCCTGGGCACACATGAAAAACACATCAAGCAGATACCTAAAAGCTTTTCCAGGACAATTCTGAAGAAGACACCCCAGTGCCCAGTGTCCTGCCTCCATCGCCAATCTCCACTGCACCATCAGAAGACAAAACCAAAGCCCCCCCCGCACTTTCTCTCACCCAAGTAAAATGTATGAAGAAGAGCAAGTGTGGCAGTGTCCCAACCTTTGAAGGTGACCAGCTCAATACTGAAATATGTGTCTTAAATCCATGTGATCCAAACAAATTACAACCATCAGCTTCCCTTGCAGCACCCTTGTAAAGAAACCAAGCAAATGGATGCCCAAAGCCTACAAACTCATCTCTATAAACTCATCAAACCCCATCTTGTAATGCTTTAGCTACTCTGACCTCACTTCTTGGTGGGTAACACAGGTCCTCAATGTTACTGATAGTTAGAAATCTTCTAGTTTCCAGTATTGCATTATTCAGTTCTATTAATATGAACCTGTATCAGTTTACCCTTTGACATCAATAATTCTCCTTATCTGGTATTTACCCTTCCTGAAGCCTCCACAGACTGCAATCATATGCCTTCACAGCCTTGATTTTGCAAGGCTCAAAAAGACAAGCTCTTTAACTCTCTCCTTGTAAGACAGCCTCTCTATTTCCCTAACCATCCTAGGAGTCCTTCCCTACACCTGCACCTGTTCAGATGCATATTTCTTCAACACAGGTAACCAGAATTGTATAAAATATTAAAAATGAGGTCTTACCAAATACTCTACACATGGCGATAATATTTTCTGTCTTTACCAAAGAAGTCACCTGCTGGAGCATCTTTAACAATCTCTTTAGTATCTAATTTTTCCAATGCCCTATTAGTAAGGGAGAGCAATTCACATCCCTATTAAATGTAGGGATCCTCTGCTTGACCAACACAGTCAGACCTCTCTCCTCAGCCACTTACAATTGGTGAGCCCATCAGCACTTAGGAACGGTGTATCTGACAGTCCAAACTTTGTGCAGGTTCCCCAGGTACACAAGCTTCATCAGCAACAGCAAATCTTTACCTGATGTCACACACTTAGCAGAAGAGGATGGCTGCATAGTGAAACTCATCTGGGCTCTCAGTGGACCTTAAAATGGTGCAAATGGCAAGAGGGATTTAATGAAACACTGTGTGGGAAAGCCCTAGGGCTGGATGGCAGGGTCTGCTTCCATTTATGGTGGGGTGTCTCCAGGTAAGGGTGATGTGCACGGTGCTATCCATCCCTTACGGGTGCTCCATCAGGGTGGGCCTTCTGGTGTTGGGCAGCTTGCTCACAGTTAAGAGTTGACCCTTTGCCCATCTTAGCCTCTTCTGCTCCTGGTGTTACCTCCGTAGAGGCTGCTGAGATTTTTCAGGGGTTCAGCAGAGCTACCAAGTCATGACTTTTAATCCTGTCATTTCCCAGATGGCATGGCCAGAAGCAGCTATTAACTGTCAAGTCTTAGTGGTGTCACAGATTTGTGTTTGGAACAGAGCTTTTATTAATTTTGATCTTCATATAATTTACAATTTTTTATTAGTGTCATTTTGATGTTCATTTTGCAGCACAAATTATCATTGATCTCTCGAGACTTTATTGAAGTATTCAGTAGGCTCATTTCACATCAGAGTCATAAAGGAATGGGGCTTGGGTGTGTGACCATCAGTCTTGGTATCTGGTTTCTTGCTATTCCAAGAAATTGTTTGGGATCCAGGCTTTTTATTAACACAACCGCTGTCTAGAGCTGATGTCTTTATCCCATGCCATGGTTTTAATTTCTCCCTTTGGTTTGCAAGAATATTTGAATCTTAATACAAGTATGAACTGAGCCTTAAGAGGAAGTCTTGATGTTTGCATTTCTTTTCTGATGAGCATACAGTGACGAACAGGTTTGTTTTCCTGTACAATCTACTAAAAAAGTATTGATGGTACTTTCTGCTCTTAAACCTGGGAGATCCAACTTAAACCAGCCTCCTCAGGGCCCTGTACAGTTGAATTTTGGACGCCTCCAAGGGTGAAGTCTCCACAGCCTCTCTGAGCAGCTTTCTCCTTGTACCTTGCTACAGCTTGTGACTATTGCCACTTGCTTTTTCTCGAGCATCACTGAGAACAGGTCTATGCCTCCCAAAAAACATAAAAGCCTCCTGAACGTGTTGTCACCATTACTGGGCGAAGCAGTGCTTCCTGTGCTGACCTGGGAGCAGTGATTAAGCAGGGGACATCCAGCTTAGCAAGGTCAGAGAGGCCTTGACCTGCCACGAGCAGAAGCCGCATAGGAAAAACAGAGTGCCAGATGTTGAAAAGGAAGGGAGACAGCATTGGGGTTGTAATGTGGTAGGTGAGCTGTGTTACAGAAGAAGCCAGTCCTTTTTTCTTTTAACTTCCCCACGTGGTTTCACTATTGTTTCTTCTTTTCCCTTCCAAACCAGGTCAATGCCAGTTATATGAATCCGTGCACGTCCCACTAAAGCGGTCACGTGCAGAGGCCATTGAAAAGAGCCGCTGAAGTGTATGAGCAAGCACGAGGCGCAGCACCGGGAGGACCGGGGCACAAAAGGTCCATCAGAAAGGTCCCAGCAGCTCACTGAGGGGGGAACAGATAGAAGAAGCAGTGTTTGTCTTACATGGCTCTATTTCCAGATAAAATAAAGAAAACTGGATGTACACCTCCTTGCAAGCATGCTAGCAGAGTGGTGGAGTTTAAAACATATTAGATATGCCCATAAAAGAGGAAAGCCTTGACAAAAGCACAAACATAATTAATACAGTTTTTGCTATGACCGTTTTGGTTCTCACATCATTGCTTTCTGCACATTTGTCCTCTTCCTGCACGTTTGTCCTATTTACGCTCTCACAGCCAGCACCTTACCTTCCTAATTCAACCTCTTGCTCTCATTTCATTGTACATTCAAGCCAAGGTATGCAGAAGTGAATGAGCCACAGCAGCAGCAGGACAACACAGCCCTGAGCAGTCATTTGTCCCCTGGGACATGCGTCTGCATCGTGGCTGCCCTGCTTCTGCCACCAGTGCCATTTGCTTGTGTCCCACCTGGGACTGGCCTCGGAGACCTTTGGGGGTGAGACGGGATAGGAGGTGGGCCTTACACACAGCACTAAAGTCTGTGGTTGCTCCTGTAATTGCAGGCAGGGGAACAGGATGATCCACAATTTTTATTTCCATTGGGGTGCAAGGATAAGGAAAAGAAAGGGAATTTTTGTTATTATTCACTCTGTTTTTCTTGTGCTTTTCTATCTGGAATACCAGCTCGGTATTCTTCTTTGCCAGAGTCTCAAGCTCTGCCACAGGCAGCTGCACTGGGAAGCGACGCTGACCCAGGCTGGCTCTCTGCCTCTCGGAGCGCAATGTGGGCAGTGGGGCAGGCAGTGGCGTGGGAAGCACTGGGGCAGTGGGGCAGGCAGTGGTTGGGGCTATGGTGCTGAGAGTGGCACAGGCAGGTAGGCAGTGCTGGGGACTGTGGTGGAGGCAATCATGCAGGCAGGCAAGCAATGGTGCAGGCAGGCAGCAGAGCAGGCAGTATTGTAGGCGGGCAGTGGTACAAGCAGCCGAGTGGGCAGCAGGGCAGGCAGGCAGCAGTGCAGGCAGTGCTGTGGGCAGGCAAGAAACAGTGTAGGTAGTTTGTGGATGAGCAGGCAGCAGTGCAGGCAAGCAAGCAGGTAAGTGGGCAGCAGTGCAAGCAGTGGTGCAGGCAGAAGTGCGGCCAGCAGTGTCAGGCAGGTGGGCAGTGGTGCAGGCTGGCGGCAGCGTGGGAAGTGGTACGGGCAGCCAGGCAGGCAGGCAGCAGCAGTGCAGGCAGGCAGAAGTGCAGGCAGGCAGCAGCAGTGCAGGCAGGCAGCAGTGCAGGCAGGCAGGCAGCAGTGCAGGCA
>JASVER010000001.1:10417190-10433065 GCA_030449065.1 Oceanodroma leucorhoa
GCAGGCAGGCAGCAGCAGTGCAGGCAGCAGCAGTGCAGGCAGGCAGGCAGCAGTGCAGGCAGGCAGCAGTGCAGGCAGCAGCAGTGCAGGCAGGCAGGCAGCAGCAGTGCAGGCAGGCAGCAGTGCAGGCAGGCTCCCACCTGCTGGAGACAAGCAGCTCCACAGCTACTTTTCCTGGCTGCCTAGCAAGAGGATTCCCAGCAGATGGAGGCCTGGCAGGGATGTCCACACTGTGCAGCCCCAGCATCATCGTCCAGGGGCCGGGGTGGGGTGGGAAGGAAGTGAAGGGGGTTTTGGGAGCAGCTCGGGGCTGGTTGTATATTGGTCACCCTGAGCAAGCCCTGGCAGGAGTGGAAAGGGAAAGAGGCATAAAAGCAATACAAAAAACTCTTCCTAAGGGGAGGAATCATTGTTTCATGTAAAAAAAACATGACCAGGAGACTCTTTTTTAGTATATGTGTGGCTTTTGAGGGTCTTGCTCATGCAATTTAGTGTATCAGGGGAGTTTACCCCAACATGAGAAAGACCTGTAAGCACATGTGTATTTGTATCTGCAAGGAAACGACACCTTCCTGGTACCCTCTGGGGAAGGGAGAGGATTGGGGAGGTCCCTCATGGCCCATAAAGCTGCCCAGGGTGGGGCAAGTGTGAAAAAATCCAGGTTGCTACAGTTCACAGCTACACTAACGCGTGGATAACTGGCTGAGCAGATCCCGTGGGTGGTAAAACTCACCCAAAGATGCAAAAACCCAAAATAAAATATATCTATCCTTTCTTCCCCTTCCCTCCTCAAAAGACATCACTCTAATTATGGAAAGCTGCCTAGCATTAGTGGGTTTGTTTATGGCTTTGGTTTGAATGGCAGTTTCACTGACCTCTCAGGCAATTGAAAGCGGGCTCTGATTTCTTAGCCAAACCCTTTCCCCTCCCTCCCTGGCAAGAGTGAATTTGTTATCGGAGGCTTGATACTAACAGCATTTGAATGGTTTATCTTTAAAGGAAAATAAGGTAATTATTACAGAGAGAAATCCTGAGCAGAACAAACAGAAGGGGAGACAGTGGTTTGAGATGCTCTGGACGAGGACCCAAAGAGCAGACTGTGGGCCTGTGTAGTTGCAAGTTCATGGCTTTGCAGCACAGCGCGCTGATGTCAGCCCAGAAATAGTCTAGGAAAAGCAGAAATCTCCGGAAATTCAGCCCATGGTATGTAGGAACATGATGGCTGAGTTTTGTGCTGAATATATAAAGCATAACATGTCTGGGAAAACAACGTGCCCTTCCCAAAAGAAAGAATATTCTAAGATCAGACTTAAGTTTTGATTTTAACAGGAAGAAAAAGTTGGTTTTCCATGATCAAAAATGGAAATACAACACGATTACACTCATCCATGGATTATAAACCTGCAATCACTGTAGAAAATGGAACTGCATGGTTTTTTCCAAACATGGGCACTTTCAAAGTGTGACCAAGAGGCTTGGGGTATCTCATCGGGTTACTGAGCGCACCCAGCACTGTGAGTGAGTACTCCTTGATGGTGATACTCCGCTCCTCTGTGCGTACGGTGTCAGAGGAAGGAGACGTGCTTCTTTTTGGACATTGCACTGAAGACCTCCTTGCCTAAGAGGACACTCCCTATGGGACAAACCTGCCTTCCCCTGTCTACAGTGGGCCCCAGGTAGGATCACTATATTTCTAGCAGAGAAAAAAAAAGAGTGGTAGAGAAATATCTGGGAGCCCTGTGCAGAGGAGGGAGATGTGGAAGAACTGCCCCATGCGCCCGCGAGGCCCCAGCACGCACACATTATCGTCAGTAGTCAGTGCATGGTGTCTTATGCTACCACCCAGAGCTGAGCCCTGAGGATACTGCTTCTCCAACACTTAAAAAAAAAACAGAGAAAAAAAAAAAAACAAACCACAATCATCTTCCCCTCTCCATTAAAATATTCCTGCAAGCTTTTCAAACCTTTTCCTTTTGTTCGCTGCTTTAATTTCCCTAGCTTCTTTTAATAGTAAGACTGAGCAAGGCAATAAAATAAACTCACAAAAACTACAAAGCAAACATTTCTAAAGCAGCACATTTTCAGACAGAAAATGTTGGTGAACTTTTTTTTAAAACTTGATTCTTTTAAAGCCCCAAAGCCCAAGAACATATTGGGATTTCTGCAAAACATTGTTCTTTTTTGTCTTTCTCTAGTACCAGAGCAAATAAAAAAATGGTTGTTACTAATTTGTACAAGCTTTTTGCACATGGCTTCTGTAGCTCCTTGGAAGTGCTCATCTCTCCATTTGGCATTAATGGCATTGTCCAGTGTGCCAGACCAAAAAAAGCCATTCACAGTCTCCAGGCTGGCATCCCTTTAACAGTAACTTCTTTCATAGCCCAGACAAAGTATTAGAAAACATTCCGCATTTTTGAGAGATTATTAAGGTGATCTAATGGGACTGTTCCATCTCTGATGTCAATAATCAAATGTTTTCCTCTCATTGCTCCCTTTGTATTGGTGTCACAAAATTTTCTGTCTGTTATATGTGGCCTGCAATTTCCATTACAGCACATGCAGAGCTGCCCGTGAGTAAAATGAAGTTGGATTTTGCTTTGTGCTGAGAAGCATAAAGCTGCTGATGGACTTTACTGGTAAAAAAACGTGTGTAAAAAAGGCTCAGAGAGGGGGCGATGACCATTTTCTCTGCTCACATCGGTGCCCAACCCCCATTGCTTGCATGGCAGCCTGCTGGGAAGCCTCGTTTACACACCCTGACAGCTCTTTGGTGGTTGGGGACCTCTGGAGATGTCTTCCCTGGGCAACGTTAGCCTGGGCAGCAGCCCCATGGTGCTTCTTTTCACCTCTCTCATCTGCCACAGTGGCTAGTTTAAGCCGCGGAGCAGTTTGGGGGTGCTGCTGGCCAGGCTGTTGCATTGGCAGCAAGATCCTTCAGCAGTGGTGCCCCTGCCCTCCCATCCCCAGGACCTGGGGAGGTGGGAAGCCCTTAGGGGCAACGTCGTGCTCCCAGACAGGAGCACAGGGCTCTTCCAGGTCTCCTTAACATGAGTGTACGTAAATGGCAAAAACTCTAAGGAATCACCTGAACAGAAATTTGCAGAGTTCAACCTCACTCACGCAGCCTGCGTACCTCGCTCCAGCTGCACCGATTAGTTGCAAAGTTAATCACCTGCTGCATCTCTTTTGAAGTCTCTGCCTGTGACAGTATCTCCGCCGCCAGCCTTTCACCCCGTTTGAAGTCCTTTGCCTGCACAGAACTTACTTTGTTCTCACACTTCTTACAGATTTAATCTGCTTTCCACAGCTTGGCATCACTGCGGAAAAGCAAGATGAAACTGAAAGGAGACTAAAGAAAACGTCAACATCTGAGAGATCCCATTTTACCTGCTGAGGACCCACGCTGCTCAGGAGATGCGAGTCTCATTTGTCTTCTCCTATTCACATGTCACAACTTGTGGGGCTTCTCCTGATTTATGTACATCTATTTTGTGTAAGTCAATATACTGTGAATTATAAAATCCTCAGGTAAAATGGAATAATTCTTGCTTTAAGCCATAATTGTAAAATTCCTTCCAAATTTTTCCTCTGAGATTGTCAGTAAATCAGTAGGAAGATTCCTAACAGATCATGAGTAGAATTAAATATAGTAAAAAAAAGGTCCTCACAAGTACAAATCACTTTCCTGTATGTGAATCAGTTTTATTATATCCGTATCCTTAGGTCACAGGGTAACCATAGTGAGTTTTCTTCTTCACTGGTAGAGTCATTATTTATATTATTTATTGATGTTCCAGTGGATTTGGCTTTCCAGTGAATTTTGCTTTTGCTTTCATGGCTTTGGGAGAATACCTCAGACCCTCTGCCAGGCTGGGTGCAGGTGCCTCTGTAAGTCCCCCCTGCAAGGGTGACACTGACACAGCCTGGAGAAATGGTGTCAGCTGCAGAGGAGCCCGGGAACCAGCTCCTAAGGCCTTCTCTCAAGGAATGTCTTAAGGGAGGGAGAGGAAAGGGAGTGAGTCCATGTGAAATGCATTGCTCTCTTGCAAGTGGAAATAAAGGTCCCAGGAGCCTCCTGACCACTGCAAGGATGAAAGCCTGTGTGTGTGTGTCCACTGCGACACCGTCCGCCAGGATCCATGTGGCTGCGTGGTCCCCTGCCAAAACCCCTGCTGCTTAAGCTGGGTTTGACCTCCTGCTTTTCACAGCCGGTTTCATCGTGGCTGCTGAAGGTGAGGGCTGGCTACTGCGGTCCCGCGTGCAAGCACAGCCCAATACAGCTGCACCCCTGCTCCTCGCACCTTCCTGAGGAGACTCTGTGCAACCCAGTGTGCCCTGACACCCACCGGCCAGCCCCAAGCACCCATGGCCGTGGCCAGGGAGCTGGCATCATCCCACCAGACTTGAGAGCCCTGGTGTGCCCAGGGCTGCACGAGGCCATGTCCTGCGTCCCTGGGGCACGGGGTCCATGCAGTGCTCCCCTTCTGCCTCACATCGCCTCCTCCGCCACATCTGCATCACCAGGCTATGGTGCAACATACTGCACTCTTTAGGAAACAAGCTCAACACTCCTGGAATTAGGATCCGAGTGACGCTGGCTGAATCATAACCTTTAAAAAATAGCAGATTTTTTTTTGGTCTATTTTTCCCGCAGTGGAACAAAGCCGGATTTAAAGGTCTGCCGTGGGTGGATGATGGCAACCCTTGATCCCCGTCCAGAAGCATTACATTACATAAAGAGTTTTTTTCTTCATTAGGAATTAATCTGTGCTAACCAACTGTCAACTGTTGGTAACGACTGTTTATTAACGTGCTGCCCTCCCCAGACTAGGGGCATCTGAACCGACCTATTACATTAGCTGTAATATGAAAATGCACTTATCCATATCCCAGGCACGCAAGGGGCCCAGCTTCCCGCCTGCCTGCCCATGCGTGTGCTGGTGCAGGGGAGCGAGGGCAGCTGGGCACGGCAGGGCAGGGCAGGGGCTCAGCCATCCTCCTCCTCCCTCTCCCTGCCTGGCTCCGGGACGTGGCCTCAGCTCATCAGAGACTCCCCGCTGGAGAGTCGAGCTGATAAAAGAGACCCATCCTGTGAAAGTCCTGCTTTGGATTATACCGGGGGCATTTTCTGCCACCATGGCAGGAACCAAAGATTGCAGCAATGCAGAAGGCATGGAAAAGCACTTCTATGGATTTATGGAATGCGTGAGTTTATTCATGATTAAGTCAGGAGTGGGGTTTATTCTGCCCGGTAGAATTTTTGTAAATGTTCAAAACTAGTCACTTCTGGGCTGCCAGGTAATCTCAGCAGGTGTTATGGAAAAGATGGGGCTGTTGTTCATGGATGAGTTATCACCTCTGTGTGGTATAATGAGACATTTAATGAAATAGCTGAAAAACATAAATGCCAATTAAAAAAAAAAAATCAAATTCCAACCTCAAACCATGCCGCTTCTTCCGCAGAAGGAAATGGTGGGGGCAAGCAAGGCTCATACAGCTTGATTGCAGTACGGCTGCTGTGAGGCTTGTAAACAAACTGGGGGGCTTCGAGGAGGGTCGCAGACAGAGTGGAGGTCACCTAGTCCAAAGTGAAGAGCAGAGGAAACCTGATAGCACAAACTTAGGCACATAAGCTTTCCTTCATATCCACTGCAGGCAGCACAGGCCGTAACAGACCCAAGTCACGGCGAGGGAGATGCAGCCTGGCTACCAGTAAACACTTTCTAATTTTAAGGCTGGTTAACCACTGGTATAAACTGCCCGGGGAGGCTGTGGGATTGCAGGTTTTTAAGAGCAGGCTGCACGAGCATTTGTCAGAAATGATTTCAGAGCAGTCGATGCTGCCTTGGGGGGCGGGAGCTGGCTGGCCAGCCTCCCCGCCGCCCCGCCAGGCCCGTTTCACCTGACTGCTGTGGCAGCGCTTGGCATGGCGGCCTTGTCCCGGTGGTGGGGATGTGCCCCAAGTCTGCCGGTCCTTGGCTAGCGAGGCGTCAGCGCGGGAGCTGGGCTGAGCCTCACTGCCCTGTGCCAGAGACCCGGCACATACCGAGCCCTTGTGCCACGCGTGTGCCTTCTGCCCAAGCACTCAGGGACCGAGCTCAGCAGCTTCACCCTCTCCAGCCTTCCCAGCCCTTGAGAAACACTTCTCAGCCTCTTGCCCTCTTCTGCGGCTGCCATCAGCTTGTTTCTGGGTGATTCCTGATCTCCTCTCGCAGCCTCATGGGGAGCAGAAATGAGGATGAGGGTAGACACCAGAAGATGGCTGGAGGGGTGTCTGCTTGGCAGCAAGTGCGTGTGAAGTCTTTTCTACTGACAGCAGAAAGCGGGGAGGCTGAGCTGAGATATGGGCAAGGTGCTCAAGGTGTTGAGGCACGTCTGGGTTCAGGCACGCAGCTGGGAAACGGCGCCAGGGGCAGTTTAACACCACACTGCTGAGCAGAACTTGACAGCCAGCCAGGTGGGTGAACCTGAAGGCTCATGAGAAATGAACATCAAGGCATTCAGCTCCGTACAGGCTGAGCCAGGGACCAGGGGCATGCCTTGGAGCGGCCATGAGGCTTTCGGGCAGCCTCCATACTGGGAACGGACGTGCCTGGAAGCAACTGTGTGCATTTTAGGGCTTAAGTAGCACCCCAGCAGCATGGGATGGAGAGACTGAGGAATGAAACCCTGGATCTAAAGTGCTTCCTGGGTGACTGCTCCAGTCCTGGGTGCACTGGTGGGTCCTCCGGCGGGCTGCCTCCTGGACCTGCCCCCACCAGCTGGCTGGGCCAGGCCTCTCACAGCTGTGTGCCATGCACCTGCACCCTGCTGTTTGATACCTGACGTGGGAGACAGCCTCAGACTTCTTTCTGATGATGCTTTCTCCTCTGTGAAATCAAACGGAATATTTTATTTTTTATTTGTACCAGGCTGTTTTACCTCCTCCCAATTAAACTACTTCAACTATCAGTTTGTTAGATTCACACGGTAAGGAAACGATCTTACGGACAGAGTTTGTACTTGTAAAACAGCCTTGATGGTTTCTTCCCTTGGCAGAGCACCAGCACAAAGGTCGTTTGCACTGGAGCTGTTAGTCACTTATTTTCATGGCTTTTGTCACCAGCTGAGACGTGGGAAGAATACTGACATGCTGTAATGTTTACGTCATCTACCAGAGGATAAGGAAGAGAAAGCACAAACATTATAGCCATGATTAAAGAAAAGCTGGAGAAATGAGGAACAGCTAATGGCTTGGCAAAATACTGCCTTTGGCACAGTCACAAAAATACTTACTTTCATTGGGGGGGGGACTTTTTTCCTCTTCTTGCCTCTTTCCCTTTCCCTACTTTTTTCTCTTTTTTAAGGAAGCCATGTCCTGTTAAGCACTGCATGGCTGGGCCTGCACGAGGGTGGGCAGGAGATGGGGAGAGCCCTTCTGTGGGAGGTTGAGCTTGGGGGAGGGCAAGCTAATGGGCAGCATTGCTTCTGGGCAGCATCACCACCAGGCAGCATCACTGCTGGGCACCAGGCAGCATCACTGCTGGGCACCAGGCATTCCTGTGCATGTTAGTGAGGTACAGAATGACACCCACAGAGCTCCTACCTCAGCCTTACTCTGTGTGAGTGGTGGTGAGGGCTCTGGGCAGCTCAGCAAGTGCCATTTCCATCTAGCAGTTCAGTTCAAAATTGAGTTGCACAGTTTTCATGTCCTCTGTCATTTAGGGCATAGAGTGCCCAAGAGGCTAGGACAGACCATTTGACCGCAAGTAATCAGCAGGGCCTCCCATTTCGGTCCTTTCGTCTGCTTTCTGTGCCGTACACCAGCCCCTTTCCAAACAAATGAGCCCTTTGAAGCAAGGGCTCCTCCTCCTCTTCCTCTCCTGGGCCACTGCTGGGATGAAAGGGAGGTCTGATGTGGCAGGAATCTGACAGGAAAATCCTGCAAACAGGCACCACATCTGCAGACCAGGGCACCAGCCTCCCTGTTGTGGTTTAACCCGGCAGGCACTCAAACACCACACAGCCACTTGCCCCCAGTGGGATGGGGGAGAGAATCGGAAAAAAAAAGTAAAATTTGTGGATTGAGATAAAGACAGTTTAATAGAACAGAAAAGGAAGGGATGATGATGATGATGATGATGATAATAATAATAATAATAATAGTAATGGTAGAATATACAAAATGAGTGATGCACAATGCAATTGCTCACTACCCGCGGACTGATAACCAAGCCATGATCACTACTTCCTGGACCTCGCCTCCTATTTATACACTGAGCATGACGACATATGGTATGGAATACCCCATTGGCCAGTTGGGTCAGCTGTCCCGGCTATGCTCCCTCCCAGCTTCTTGTGCACCTGGCAGAACATGGGAAGCTGAAAAGTCCTTGACTAGTAAACTGCTTAGCAACAACTAAAAACATCAGTGTGCTATCAACATTCTTGTCATACTAAATCCAAAACACAGCACTGGGAAGAAATTTAACTCTATCCCAGCCAAAACCAGAACACTTCCTCATGGACAAAACACACATGGAGAGCCTCCAGCCCCAGAGGAAGAGAAATGTTTCCTTCAGTGTGCTGTCCTGGGGCCAGATCAGAGCCGTTTGCGGCAGGCGGACACCGACTCCGCAAAGAAAGCGTCTCACAGAGGCACAGTACGTGGGACCAAGCCTTGAGGAAACATCCTTTGTCACCTTCCCTGGGGTGGCAATTTGCATCTGTGTCACCATCACGGCTGGGGGTGATGGTTAGGGTGATGACCATCCAAGACGGTTAGTGTCTCCAGATCTGGCCCAAGCAGGAGTTTCCTTTCCTCCCCACAAAGTCCTCCTTAGCACCGCACCCGAGCACCTAGCGATATGTGCTAGAAGCCGAGGCTATCTGGTGCGAATGATATGGTCTTTCTCTTGTCCAGCTCCTCGGAGAGTGTCTCGTCTCCCTGCCTAATGGCTGAATAACTCTGCCCTTCCCGTTTTGTGGAATGGCAGCTCTCCTGAAACTCTACATGAAAAAAGAGCAGTATTTTTACTTGGCGGCTGCTGCAATTACAATCTGTGAAGGTCTCCTCCCAACCGTACCTATAAAAACGTGATCATTATGCACCTTAATAAGAAAGGTTTAAAATTTTATGGTTGAAATGAATTTGGACCCTAATAAAAATCCAGATAAAACGGAAAGAGCCAGGAGGCTCTAATGTTCTGTCCCATTTCCCAAAATATATTTGTTCAAGTAATTCAAACTGTCATTACAATTAACTTGTCCTTTCATTTCCCTCTCTGAATTCCCTCTAAGCTAAACACACAATTTTCTTCTATAAATCTGCATGACAAGTAGAGCAGTAAAATCTTTTTTTTTTTTTTCACATCATTTATATGCATTTTGCAGAGATTGAGTTGCCAGGCACTTTTCCTAAGCTAATTTCTATGGTTGCAAGTGCACATATCCACTCAGAGACCCCTAAAAGACTTGTGGGAGAAGTCCAATTTGAACAACTGACCAAGATGAGTCTTATGCATTTTCTCAAAGGCAGGAAATCTTAAAAGTCAGGTGTCAAATTATCTGCTAAGGGTTTTGCTCCTTGCTCCGAGGAGCGGGCAATGCAGGGCAGTCCTGGTTCTTGGGTCCCTTGCAAAGGGAGGGCTGGGGGACACCTTTAGTGGCATGCCGATGATATAGCCCCCATCTCTCCGGTGCCGGCAGGCTGAGCCGGGAGGTGGGGGGACACCCGAGGGCTGCGCATGTCTCCTTGTGTTGGTGTGGAGGGGCCTCTGCCAGGTGTTTCTCTGCCCGGGGCTGCCACAGGCATGTGGCTTCCATGTGAAACCCTGGC
This sequence comes from Oceanodroma leucorhoa, assembly GCA_030449065.1. Lineage (NCBI taxonomy): Eukaryota > Metazoa > Chordata > Aves > Procellariiformes > Oceanodroma > Oceanodroma leucorhoa. Next base: position 10,427,008 of record JASVER010000001.1, read on the forward strand.
TAAGGACCAGCTAATGACACACGTGGCCAGAACTGAACCCAAACCCCTAGCCAAGACAGCTATATCACCTGCACCACACCACCCCTCACGACTGCCCCACGGCTGGGGGGGATCCCGCCACTCCTGGCAGGGGATAGCTTTTTCTTGCCCAAATCAAGGAGTGCCACGTGGTGACGTGTGATGCCCCGGCACCGAGTACCTTGGGAAAGCTGGGTCCTCCGATCCTCGTCTCCACAGCGGGCTCTGCTCAGCTTGGCAGCCGCCCCTGCACCCCCCAGGAGCCGGACACCGACAGCGGTGCCCTGCCCCCTGCTCGTGCACGATTTCCCTCGCCACCCTTCTTGCTTCGTCTGAAATGGTAATTCCTCTGACCAGGAAAGTAATGACCCCGGTACGTTATTTCAAATGTCATTTTTGTAAAGGAATTAATCAGCTTAGTGTGAGACTGGATTACATTTTAATTTTAATAGTGCTAAAGTCTTGCTGTTTTTTAAATACATTTTTCTGTTCTTTAAATTTCAGCAGGGCAGTATCTCACTTAGTTAGACTGTACTTTTCTGTAATCTCTCCATTGTGGAAATTTGACAGCCAACAGCCATTATTCAGCGGTCCGGGTATCACCCTCGCCTGTGCGCATTTACTTTAGTCCCATTGTCTGCATTAGGGACAATAGCTGAGATCGGGCAGCTGGGACCTCAGAGCGGTTTTATCTTCCACTGGTAAGTGTGGAGACAATCTTTTCAAAGGCACAAAAGAGGAATTAAATGACAAGTTCTCATTTATAGTCAAAGGGAGATTGAGATATACACCTACCATTTGGGCTTTTGAAAATGTGCCCTTAAATGTAAGTAATTATTAAAATTTCTTCAGTTCTGGCCTGTAGTTTTCACAAAAGGTCTCTGTAGCTTATAGCTGTAATTAACGGCTCAGTTTTCCCAAGGAGCTTTGCATACTTCAAAGTACTTGCGTGCTTCCACGACATTTTTTCCACCTTTTGAGATGCTTTTTATTTAAAACTAATTACAAATGAGGTGTTTATTCAAATCCTTTACCCCTAGGCATTAGCTCACAGGTAACAGATCTCCAAACAGAATTAAAATCACATTTTAAAGTTCACACCGTGAAATGGACTCTTTTCCACCCTTTCCATCTGATATTTTATTACCAGGTTTGATTACAGCCATCAGCACAGTGGATTGCACGCATTGTACGACCAGTTTAGCATCAGCCTTTCTTGCACACTTCTCAACACTTCCTTTTTCAGAAGGAAAATGTGAGAGAACCCTTAATTTTTGCCAATACCTCACTTCTTGGCCCTTGGCTGGCAATAAGAGCCTTTTTTTCAATTTTTTCAATTCAACATAGTAAGTTTTCTGGGCATAATAAAAGGTAATTTATACATATATACATTATATATATGTGTATATATCTATATATAGAGTTACTTTCTTTCAAAGACATGATTTGGTTAGAAGTAAGTAGAGGTACAATGGAGCCAGACGCAGAATGAGCGGGGCCGACATTTTCTCTCCTCGCAATTGGACCAGGTTATTCAGAGAATGCGTATTCATCAAGGGGCTTCATTTGCCCAAATCCCTTGTGCACTTCTGAAAATCCTGTCCTTTGGTGGATCAATTGTCCAGATGCTCAGTGCTTCACAGAGTTGGATTGTGTCCATCAAACAGTATTCACAGCCTAGCTTCAGGCACTATTTCTCAAAACATTGTTTGGATCTTGCAACTGAAGTTAGACAGTGCTCATGGAGTCTCTTGTAATCCAGGGGAGATGAAAGGTAAAATACATTCTCAATACCACACTTCAAATATTTGTTCTAGCTTCATGCCTAGCCACTCTCCTCTTAATAAGCAGGAAAATACAATTCATACGCTGCCTGAAAGAGATGTCTTGGTTTTATTTGCATCTATACTTTTCATCTATTGTTTTAATGAATAATAAGTGTAAGTGGTGCCTACGATAGAGATTTTTTTTTCCTTTAATGGAAAAATACCCTCCTTGATGGTTTTATAGGCTGTATAATTGTGTCTGGTAGAAACAGACTCTATCAGCTATGTACACGTGCATATGAAAAAAGAGTAAGGTAGCCTCTCCAAGAGATGTTTATTAGCTAGCATTTAAACTACAGGCAGCACTAGCACAAAGATGATAGGATCTAAAGGACTGTCTGTGTCACCACATAACTTCTAAGGGAACAGGAGATGTAATAAAAACAAATGGCAAAGTAAAGCACCAGGACTTTCTTTTTTTTTTTTTTTTTTTTTGTATGCCAGGAGGCATTATTCATTGACAGTGCTCACTTGTTGGCTGTTGGGCTACATTTATCTCTGGTTTAATATCATTATAATGCGGGGGAGTTATCTGGCTTAATATCATTATAAGGAGGGGGAGATAACCGCTTTCTTCCAGCTGGACTGATTCAGAAGACACATTTGAAGAACTCACTGGTAACTAAGACAAAAGCCTTTGGATACCTACTGGGAACTGCTCAGAAATCATACCCGTGCCCCACACACGTGCTAGTTAAGCAAGTTAAGCCCCTCGGCACCTCATGAGGTAGGTAGATGTTATTGCTCCCCACTTTCCAGATGGAGGAGACGAGGCACTGAGAGGTTAAATGGCACGTGCCATGGGTAATGCAGAAAGACTGGCAAAACGGGGGGCACAGGAACCGAGTTTCTCACTCCCCGCACCGGTGACTTCACGGTGCAGTTCTGCTGCCCTCCCCCAGCAAAGGTCCTTTTGCTGTGCTGTCCTGCTGCCAGCCGCGGCGTTGGCTCCTATTTTACACTCAAAACTGCTAATGCGGAAGGATGCACACTGTTATGTCCAGGCTTTAACCTCTCAAAAGATGAGTGGGCTATTTCTTCAGTATTTGTTACGTCTTTATTGTAGTGATCTCCACCTGTTGATGTGAGAAGTATCCAGGGTTCAGCTCCAAGAAGAGCAATGTGTGGTAAATGCATTGACCTGGTGGCTCAGGAAAGAAGCGGCAGGCTGGGATACGGGGCAATCCTTCCTTTCAGATACTGTCCTTCCATGGCTCCTCTTCTTGCCAGCGATTTCAGGGCTGTATTTTCTTACTTTTATGACCAGACAGAACCCCATTCATGTCAGTTATTAACATGGCTGATGAAAGGGGAACACAGTTGTTAATTTTAGTTTCTCTCATCAGTTTTGTTTCCAGTAAATCAGTGCAACCATCAGCATGACTTAGGCAGCAATATTTGAGGCACAAGGGAAAACAGGGGTATTGTTGACAGCCTGGAGTTGACAATTCCCTGTCATCTTCTACATCGCTTGAGATTTAGGACATAAGAATTACTGCTACGGTAAGCAGAAAATTTCACATGCCAACAAGTAGTTACGGTTTTATTAGTATTTTTGTTTGCTTTTCCTTTATTCATGTGATTTATCTGAATCTTCATGGCCCAACCCCAGTCAGATGTATAACTTAATCTTATCACTGAGTCAGCTTCTAACCTCAGTCCTGGGTCTTCACGCTTCAAGCTCTGCTCTGCTGAGTTTCAGCTTGGTAACCAAATGTTTTGACGAACGTAATCTCCACCACAGCCAAAAAGTCACGGCGTTTTCTAAAAATAAGGAGCACACAAACCTGGACATCGTTGTCTTGTTGCTATCATGTTTCTACATTTGGGTTTTGCTGTCAGCGTTGTTAGCAAAGGAAAGGGAGCTATCACGGCATGAAAAATGAAATGCCAAGCACAGAAGCTTGTTACAATGCTCTCCAGCAGCTTCAAAGGACTTACATCAACCTTGGAGCCAGAGGCCAGACAGGGTCTCATTGAATCCCACAGTATTATTCTTGGCCATTTAATCTCTGACATGCCTATGTTTCTGCAGAGAGAGGTTCTGGCAGACATCTCTCCCTCTTGATCCAAAATGCCTGAACAGAAGGACAATATGTTGATTGGAAGAGGCACATTGGGATATACAGTTTCTCTGTGGGCTATACTTTCCTCACAGGGGTGAGGAAAATCCTTGACAGCCACCAGTGCTGCCCTTAGCACTGTTTTCTGCTTCTGGAGAGAGAAAATGATAATCCCAGAGAGGCTGCCCATTCACCATGTGCTGACTGTACATGCTACACGTCGGCCTCCCCTCTCATTTTAGAGGGCAGGTGCTACATATCATGTGCTGTGCTCAAGTTATATGGAGAACACATGCCTAACCCTCCCTGTTTTCGTTACCCATGTACCCTGGGAGCCACCTTCCGTGAGTCTGTGGGCTTCTTTGCTCTGCTTCATTATCGCTCCTTACTTCTAATTTTGAAAAAAATGACCACCGACTCAAACATACCACCTGCACTCTGTAAACAACCCTGTTGATCCTCGCCAGTCAACTATCCTAATGGTATCCATGAAGGTCTTATCCAGAGAAAGCAGAATTTAGACCCTGAAAGGAGGTCTTCTTCATAAACCGATGGAAAGCAATATGATGTTCACATGCCAAAGAAAAATAAAAGGATTTGTGCAAAAGCAGAGATTTTGAAAAGAAAAGACCTCATTCAGCTTCCTTACAGCTCCCATCCAGACCTCCCCTTGCCAGTTGCATTTGTCTAATCCCCGACAGCCCATGTGTGCACTGTCTCTGGTTGCCCACTGCACAGCAGGCACCACCAGCGTGGCTGGCCCCAAATGAACATACAGCACCTTTTGGGTGAATAGTGAGCACATATTTTCAAGTATGAGAAACGACATGTGTCATAAAGCAAACGGGACCTGGGGCGTGGGTTGGAAAGCAACCAGCACAGCAGGTTCCTCCATGATGCCTGTGCATGGAGTTGCCCACTGGAGGATGTGTCCTCCCCTTCACCCTCCAAAGAAGCAATAAAATAATCACTTTTCTGGCTTTGCATCCTGATTAGACTGAAAAAGAACCAACAAGATAGAGTTTTGTAAATGTCTTCTGCTTCAATCACTGCTGTGCCAGCATGCTTAGCTAAAGACAGACCAATATATCAAATTAAAAAATATATAGGTGCCTGGAAATATTAATCTTGAGTATTTATCAATTGCATGAGTGTTCTGGATGATGCGCAAGCCCACATGGCCCTTCAGGCCTCTCTTCCTTGATGAATTAGATTCATTGCTCATAGCTAAGTGCACAACGATCTTTTCTTGTTTTTCTTCCTCTAGGACCATCTGGTTTCTTGTATATCCTGCCAGGCTGTTGGCATCAGATTCACTGTAGTTTCCATCCAGCATCATAGTTTTCGAATGAGGTATTCCACATGTACATGGAAACTAGGAACATAAACAAGAAATATAGCTGAACACTGGAAGAACACATTAGCAACAGAAATGATGCCTTTCTATTAACAGACAGCTTGTAAACTGTTGAGCTTGAAATTTTAGTTGTGATACTATAAGTTTCTCTTTGAACAAAAAAGTCACTTTTTTTTTTGCTTGTGTTCCAAAAGAAGAGATGTGGTTTAGCTACACTGCTTGGACAAGCAGCTGCAGAAAAGATTAGAAAAATGCTTTAGCAGACATAAAAACTAACCAAAAGTTTTTCTTAGCTAGCTCTGTTCAGCCTTGCTGTCTTGAGATTCCTTATTTTGCAGTCCTTGTGTTTATAAATATTCAAGGACAAGATGCACTTTTATCTGTGGAAAAGGCTTATACAGTACATGTTATGCAAAAAAAAGGGCCAAGTTCTGGTTTCACAGATACACGTTTTCTTTATAAATCTGATTTTAAACCAAGGAGAGGACCAGTTAAAAGCCTAACGTAATATTCAGGATGCCACTGGAAAACTCTGCACTCAAGGCTTTTTCTTCAAATTATTTAACCAACAGATCACATTGCTTACTCAAAACCTGAAAATCAACTTAAGAATTGTTTTCTGTGTTCTAGTCATAACCAAATGATTTGGTATCAGCAGATTGTGTGCAGAAAAATACTACAAGTTTGTAGCCCATTTGCTCCACTTGTTAGACCCATCACTCCAGGAATTTTTTGGAGCACTCCATGGGTACAGCTGAATATCAGTTGAATTTTAAGACATATTTTATACTAAG
>JASVER010000001.1:10433135-10476727 GCA_030449065.1 Oceanodroma leucorhoa
AAAAAAACCCAGAACATCAAAAAAACACAGCAAATAATTACATCAGGCTCTTTATCATCAACTCATGACAGGTCCGGGAAATGGTGGGTGGGTGGAAGGGAAAGCGGTTAATGGCAATAAGCTAATTGCTGCAGGACCCAGCAGAGAAAGAAATTCTGCAGATTTACTCTTAGCCCCCAGTTCAAATTACAGTTCCCATGGTTTCGTGTACACATGATGACAGTCACCCCTACGGACAAGGGAACCTAATGTACCAGAAACCCACCTCTACAGAGTCTTAAATTACACCCATCTTCACATAGGCACATACATGCAGAAGTATGCTACATAATTTCACCCTGCAGCAATTTTAGTCTATGATGTCTACTGGGCACGGGAACTCAGTGGACAATACTATTAGAGTGTCAGAAATGTCTCTGGCCTGAATTTTGTCCAGGTCAACAAGCTCCAAAAAGTTCCCCTGTACTGTTTGGGAAAAAGCATGAGCCATGGACCATTTGCCACAGGCAGTTCACAGCAACCACTCTGATTTTGAGGGAAAGAAGGTTTAGTTTTAGATGCTCCATGCACATCAGCCTTGGTCCCAAGCACATTTAATTTCTTAATGTAGACATAACTTAAAGCTCTTCTCTGGGCAGCCTAACATATTTGTATTAGGTTTTTTTGGGTCTTTCATAGGGGAGCAGTATTGGCTGACAAGATCTACAATGAGAAACATCTCTTCTGCTTCTTCAAGAGCATTCACCTACAGTTTGCCGCAATCCCCTCAAATAATGCTGCTTATTATCTCTGTTCCCATTACCACTGCTGAGGATTAATATTGTCACATGCTGAAGACTGGATAGAATATTTTACCTTGTGTAGTAAAAAGGCATTTGCTGAATGTAGAATTCAATGCCCAAGACTCACTAAAGGGCAGATTTGTTATATAAATAACAAGCTATGCCATCACTGGATGTGGGAAAACATTCCTGAAAACTTAGCAAAACAGTAACAAACCCTCTCAAGTTCATTTCATCCCTCCAATACAGTTAAAGACAAAGGAGAGGGGTTTTTGCCTTTTAAAAAAATTACAGGTTTATTCTAGGCAAGGATGGTTTTTGTTATTTCCTGTCCTGTCAAGATGCCGTCTTCTTTGGACATGGGAAGGCTGAGCAGGGCTGGCTGAAAGGCCACAGACCACTGCTCATGTGCAGCAAGTAAGACACGGTTGACTCGCTGTGCTTGCACAGATCATCTCTACCTTGTGTTGCAGAGACCTGCTGGGCCCTGGGTGGGGACTAGGATGGGGGCATAGACAGATCAAGATACTCAGGACCTGTTCAAGTAGCTTTCCAGAATCACACTATTGTAGAGAGGGCCTTGGAGAGGGGTAAAATTTTGTCACAAGAGTTCATTGAATCTATTCCAATTGCTTTTTTAAAATGTATCTAACTAAATTTTTCATGAGATGTTAACTAGGAAAGGTACTAGGCTGATAGGTGGCCTATTCTGTACTTCAAGGAAGTCATACGAAGAAGTGCAAGGGGAAGAGAAGGACATGAAAAGCCAACAGGGTAGTTCAGATAGGGAAATGTCATGGTCAAATCATATGAAAGATGATGTCTGTGTCGGCATTTCTGAAAGGCTGATACAAATTTCTCCAGGATTCAAAGGCAGTAGATAACCAATGTCACCTGTGAACTAATGAGGGGAGTTCCTAATGGGAAGAGAGAAACTGTAAAACATGGTGATGTTCTGGGAGTGTGGGGACTGAAAAAATTTGGTCCCAAGACTTAGTGTTCAAAAGGTGATAGTGTTTTGTTTAATTACAAAGAAAAAGGGCTCACAGGTCTGTAGGATAATTCAGGCTGGAAGGGACCTCAGGAGGCCTCTAGTCCTATCTCCTGCTCATAGCAGGGCCAGGCTGCTCAGGGCTGTATCTGGTCAGGTCTTGAAAAACTCCAAGGATGCAGCATAAGACCTTTCATAGCACATTAAAAAGTACAAGCATAAACTTGGCTGACTGTTGTTTGTGTTTGGTAATGGGGAACAACTCCACTGTTGCATCTATTGAATCCAGCTTCCAGAGTAAAGCTGACTGTAGAGGGAGCAAATGAATTTGCTCTGAATAACACCTTTAGCTTAAAAATACAGTAATTGTGGCAGCTGCAGTGAAGTATCAGATTTGATACTTTCCCCTCTTGTCATCCCCATACAGTTCCAGGTTGCAGTCTTCCCCAGCTCAGATCACACTATCCTCTTCTCTGATGTTTCTATGAAGACCCATGAGACCAACTCCTGTTTTTCTGGTGTTAGCAATTCAGCCTGAGGTGGAGAAGTCTAAACAGACCCAATTAGACACACATGGATGTCAGTGTTTTCCCATTTATAGACACAAGCCAGTCAATATAAAGACCAGATCAGCTATAAGATAAAAAGGAATAAATGGATGAACAAAACAAAAGTTTTTCTCACCCTTTCCCGGAGTTTCCTCTCCTTCCGCTCTTGCACTGTAGTCAGGTAATTCACTGCCGCGTATTCCAGCACCGAGAGGAAGACAAACACAAAACTGACCCACAGGTAAATGTCCACTGCTTTGATGTAGGAAACACGGGGCATGGAGGCATTCACCCCAGTGATGATCGTAGACATGGTCAGCACGGTGGTTATCGCTGGAAAGAACCAAGAGAAAAAAATGTTATTGACTGATACAGTCCATGAGGCTTTTGCCTCAAGAAAAACAGAAATTATGCTCTACATGATGCTCTAACAGGTGTTAGATACAAAATAAATTTGTGATAAGTATCTCTCCTGCTAATGCAGAACTGTTCCACTGCCTGCACTTCTGTGCGCATGATGGGTTTAGTTTTGAGGAGCAACAGAGCAGCCATCATTTTGCTAGGAACAGCATTTAACTCCTTCCTTAACCTCTACAGTTTTAACACAGTGCTTAGAGTCCCGTCTGCTAAGACCAGTGGTAACAAGGACTCCTGCTTCCCAGCTGTACCAGTCTGTGTCACAGGCACTGCCAGAAAGCAGCCTAGTATTGACTTTTGGTCACAGCTAAAGAGGATTGGTCTAAACCACTGATCTTAAAAGGGACATGCAATAATGATAAAATGTTTTGCTTGAAACAATGCAAAACAAAGGCTTTATGTTTTTACCTCTAGGAGTATTTATCTACAGTTCAGGCTGTGGGAATCAAAAAGCTTTAAACAACCACCACTGTATTATACATATAGATGTGTACATGTGTATGTGTTTATAAACATATATGTGTGTGAGAATGTTATGTTTGTGTGTGTGTGTGTGTGTGTGTGTATTTAGACAGATACAGATAAAATCCTGCAAAATAGTATATACTTTATTTGAATCGTCATAGAGAGAAAAATATTTACAAGTTCCCACAGCCACTTAAATAGAGAAAACAGAGCCAAAAAGCATTCATAGCTACTTCAGCCATTTCAAAACAGTGACCACTGTAAACACAGCTACTGTTGTTCACTTTTCAACAGGATCTAATTTTTTTTTAAATAATATCCATTGAACACATTTCTTTCAGTGGAGCAGACTCTTGACTGCCTCTTCTCACATGTTTGCTGCAGTGCACAGCTCTCTAAGTGAGACAAACTTGTGGGGCTAAAATACCGGTTTTATGCTTTTAGTATTGGAAGCCTTACATATTAACATTCAGAGATTTTTCCTATTTTTGCCTTCCTCTAATCTATGCATGGATTGATAAACAAATCGGCCCTTTTTATGCTCAGCTGAAAGAATTTCCTCCAGTCCTGATGTAGACAAAGCTCCTCCTGATGGGTTTTAGATGTCCAGAGAGGCAGACTGGTGTGCGCAGGATTTTCAAGCAGCTCCTTCTTCACTTTCCCACTCCCTCAAATGAGAGACCTCCCCACCCCAGAAATATTGGACCCTCAGTGCAAGGGACCCTTGGGAGAGGAGAGACCCAACCTCTGCCTCACCTCAGGGCTGGTGGCCTCTCATGCTCAGCCCTTCAGATGTGAGACGAAAGCCGCGTTCCCTTCACTGCCTCACTGTTGTCTGAGGCCTGATGCTACAAAGATGTCCTGAGTGTCCCCAGGGGCACACCAGATGGAGGGACACCTAACTCTGCAGGTGCTGATAGGACTAGATCCGTTGCTGCCTTTCTTTCCCAGCTTTGTGAAGATGTGCCACATTGGCACCCTCCAGGCACCCTGGAGAAAGCCACTGGCCACAGCATCAGTGCCGGCTGCCTGGGCTGGGACACCCGCTGTGGCAGCGGCGACATGGCAGGATCCTGCTCATGAAAGGCACTCATGAAAATGGTAACAGAAGCCTTTAACTCCCTGTAGGTGCCTAAACTCCTGTGAAACTCTACCCTCACTGATGGCAGTGCATGTCTCAGAACTGCAGGACTGGACAACAGGGAAAAATCTTGATTCATTGACTCATAAATACTGAAACCTCTCTTCTCTGCCCAACTTCATTTTTAAAACCACAGCCCTTTGTGTTCTGAGCTAAGTATAGATCAGGAGGACTGCTTAGCAATGAAGGACTTAAGACAAACTGCAAGTTTTACATTATAATCATCAGATAAAACAAAAATTTGCTTGCCCAATATCTTTAACCATCAAAATGAATGGTTCCTTTTCCTGACAAAACTTTCACATTCAAAGATTTTCACGCAGTCATGGCTTGTTGCAGTTGCTCTCACCCAAAGAGACTCTGGCAGGAACTGCTCGGCGATCGATCCAGAAGGACACCCAGGATAACATGACCATGAGGGTGGCAGGGAAGTAGGTTTGGAGCAAGAAGAAGAAGATGTGTCGGTGTAAAGTGAAGTTTATGTAGAGGCGATTGTACCAACCTTTGAGAGAGGAGGAAAGCCAGAATCGGTGAGAACAGCCTGGATCGTAGGCACAGAGGTACAAGATCTTTCTTTTGAGTTTTTATTTCTGAAGGGTAGTGAAAAGAGAAACTGATCTTTCAAAGCATGTATTGTCCAGACCGTGGAGGCTACATTTCAGTGATGTATAATCCCAAGAGCTCTCTCACAAGTAGTTAATACAGCATTAGCTTTAGCAATAGCATTAAATCAGAAAAGGCCATACCCGTGCTACTGTAGAAAGCCAGTCTCGATGTAGTGTGGAATTTTTGGATCAAAAACTGAGACAAAGAAATCTTTTCATCAGTTTTCAGAGATTCATTCCCATTTTTCCAATACAGCATCAGATCTTCATCAGTGTAAGCATCTTAGGGAAAGAAGAAACATAATGTGATATGACTTTAGCTTGCAGAGAAAGCAAAAGTTAACAGATCCAGACAAAACTAACAAACACAAAGGCATCTTTGGTATGAAGTAATGCCACAAATAAGTTTGCTAACAACAGCGAGTTAAAAAGATCTTGCCATATGATACGCCATGACAACAACAACAAAAAAAATCCAGGTCATCCTGATTCAGGGAAGCACATCTTCTTTTTACTCCACACTGATGAAATGGCAGCTAGAATGGTGCTTTTCTGAGCATCACATATCAAAAATCATAGACAAGTAATTGCTAACTGATAAGAATAACTCAGGAAATAGTCATACATAAAACACCTGAATTTAGAGGAAGGAGGAAACAGCTGAAACTATCTTAGAATGTCAAAAGCAAAAGTGACAGGTGTGATTCGAAGCAAGTGTCTAGAAATATTTGAAGACTGTAAATGAAAAACTTGAAGAATTAGTTAGCGCACTAGGTAGCAGGAATGGGGTTATCAAGATGGCCAGGGGGCTGGAGCACATGGCATAAGATGAGAGGCTGGGGAAGCTGGGCTTGTTCAGCTGGAAGAAGAGGAGTCTGTGGTGGGGTCCAACTGCTGCCCTGCTGGGGCTCATACAGAAGATGGAGACAGGCTTTTCTCAGACTCTTCTCTGAGATGCAGAGTGAAAGGACAAGAGGAAAGGGATGCAAGCTGCAGCAAGGGATTTTTTTCCGAGAGGGTAAAAGGAAACTTTTTCAGGATGAGGGCTGTCAAACATTTCAACAGGTTGCACAGAAAAGTTGTGGAGCCACCATTACCTTGTGGTAAAAAGGTATGTTTAAAACCCAACTGGACACAGCTCTGAGGAACCCACTCTAAAGCCCCCTGCTCTGAGCAGGGTGTTGGAACAGCTGACCTCAAGACCAACTTAAAACTCTCCTTCCAATCTAAATTACCCTATGATTCTGTGATTCTGTTGTTTGCAGAGGAAAATTTTAGTTAAATAGCTGGGAGGACCTCAAAATTACTAGATGTTAGTCTTGGCAGACCCTGGAGAAAGTTTACAGAACAGCCGTGAAAATCTTACTGTTCAAATCAATTTCTCTGCAGAATAACTCCTTCCCAAAGAAGCTGAGCCCAAGTCACAGTGTTTGCAGGATCAGGATTATATCATATGTAAACAACATTGGTAATGAAATTTAGAGAAAATTAATGACCATTATACCCAACTTTTTACTGTGACACTTGAAAGTACCACCTTCCTGTCAGAAGCAATGAACAGAGTAAAACTTCTTCCCCAGATTTCTCATCAGCAAGCTGCTGAGACCCAGTGTACGTTGAACATTTCTGTTGATGTTTTTTTTGAAAGTGCCATCTACTAAAATTCATACAAGGATGCTTTCCTTGCAAACTCCCCTGTCTTGCGGCATAAGGGCTAGATATACAACACAGTAAGTCAACAGAAAGACTCCCAGCAACTCTGGTGAACTTTTTTTTCGGGCTCTAAAATAGACTGTAATATGAAATGTGTCCAGTCTATGTGTGTGCAGCCAGCCATGGAGCATGTTTAGCTAGAAACACAGATACAACGTACAGCTTTCCAGCTCCAGAGAACAAGTCTGAGAGTCCAGGGGGAAGCGGCTGAAGTCCATGTTACACATTGCTGTCACTGTGATCCTAGAAGTCGAAAATGAGAAAGGTTGGTTTCTATGAGGAGCAATGAAGGGAGAATGTTAACACAGATAAATCATTCTGCAGCTCTAAAGCCAGCAATTATGCATAATGTTAGCATAAAATCCCCAGGAAAATGCCTACCAATTCTCGAAGTCCAGGTGAGATGGATTATGCACAGACACTCCAAAGGAAGCTGTAATTTCAGTACCTATCAGGGAACTAAGGTACTGTCTAACTTGGACATTACAGTAATATTAATGTCAGTATGGATCCTTCCACCATGTTTTATATCCAACTATTTCCCCACAAGACAACAACATAAAATAACTTCACCATTTACATTTGAAGATTGCCTTATGTCCAGTTTGATTAAGGTTTCCCCATTTTCCCCATTGCTCAGTTCCCTCCATAGTCACTCCAACAATGACCCAAGCCTGCGGAACATGACCAACCTTATTGCAAGCAAGAAAATTCCTCCAGTATATACATTATTAAGACAAAAGCAGTTTCTTTCAGTCCTTGATCAAATTCATCTAATCTGGGGGCGTGTATTTCTGGGGCAGGGGGTGTAAAATGGATGCAGCTGGTTTTCAACAAATGAGATTTGCCTCTGTTAAGTTCATGTCCTAGCTAAAGAGCTGCAGCGGTCGCAGCTCCTGTTTTTAAATGAGTCCAGTTGTGCACAACATTACGTAACAAGTCTTCCAGTGGGTCACTGAACTTTCTCTGGCGGACAGATTTGCAGCGGAGCACTCAGTTTAGTAGGGGCAAATCAGCTGTGAGTCATCATTTCAGAGGCCAACTTATGTTGACCATTTTCTAGATTCATTGCAGATGTTGATAAAGAACTTTTCTTTTGTTCAAGGGATTGTGATCCAAATCCTACTCAGACCTACACACTCATCGCCCCTGAAAAGCACACGCTGTTCATTTTGGCTATAAAACCAGAGCAGAATTTTGCCATATGAGCTAAACTTAAAGAAGCTTTTTGGGGATATGCTCCAGAAGGTATATTGTAGCAATGATCTTCCATAGTTGTGTGTAGCATTTAAAAATTGCGTTAACTGAGTCTCATTACAATGTGTTATTTCTTTCCTCGGGGTTACCTAAACCGTGGCAGAATCTGTGGTCATTAACAATTTGTTAGTCAGGGGCAGCACAGAAACTCAGCTCATCAATAAGATATTCCTCAACTAAAGCCCAGTGCCAACACCATGCAGATATCTCAAGACAGATATCATATGCAGATATCTTGAGATATCTTGGAGGACATTTCCAATGCCACTGGACACCCATGCTTGGGCAGCTGGATCATGTTCTGAGTGTCCTAACCACCACCAGGCCCAAATATCACACAGATTCTTGTTCTCCTTGGATTTTATGAATCAAATTATCCATTTAACTCTTGTGCAGTCAGCTGTGGTTACTCACATCCTTCTCTCTCATGGGGTAACATTAGCAAGTCACATCACCTCCTTGACAGCTCACAGAAAACTTTGAAAGTAAAAACTCTGCATGTGGGCAAATGAGCAGACCTGAGCAGAGCTAATATTTTCCATCAAAAATACTTGTTCCTTCATTTTGGCTGCTGAGCACTGCTAACTAGTGGCGTGATGCTGGCTTCAGCACACGAGAACTGCAGGACGTGAGCAATGGAAACCGAGATTTAGTTACAACCTGTAGAGAAGGTCCCTACCCTCCTCCTGCTCATCTCCACTGAGCCTGGTTTTATCCCCTTCCCCCTTCAAACCTAGTTTAAAGCCCTCTCGATGAGCCCCGCCAACTCATGGGCGAGAATCCTTTTCCCCCTTTGAGACAGCTGAACTCCATGCGTCGCCAGCAGGCCCGGTGCCGTGTAAACCTCCCCATGATCAAAAAAGCTGAAATTCCACCGATGGCACCAGCCTCTGAGCCACGTGTTAATCAGGTGTGTTTTCCTGTTCCTTTCAGTATTCTTCCCTGCCACTGACAGGATTGAGGAGAACACTACCTGTGCTCCTGATCCTGCAATCAATTGCCCCAGTGCCCTGAAGTCCCTTTTGATCACTTTGGGACTTCTCTCCGCAACAAAATACTGACAGAGAAAGGCCTGCCAGCCTGGGAAGCTGCAGCATCCTTGAGAAATGCAGCCAGACTCTTTGAAGTGAAGCTGGGTACCTAGAAACTTGAGACATCCTGAGATATCATCAATAAGCGCAAAAACAAGGGACTGCAACAGCAACTCATTGTCTGAAAAAGTGGAAAACAGTCTGGAAAATAAAAATTGTCTGAAAGAACAAAAACCATCGTCATCTCTTGGCCATTGCAGGTGAAAAATAGAAATTAACAGCACAACTGGCTGCTCGAAGTGGTGGTGTCCTACACCCTCTTATGTCTCTGTGATATAAGGAAGACTTAATTTTTGTCCAAAATGGAGCCTCTCTCTCTGAGAACTTCCCATGCTGCACGTACTTTTCCATTCCTAAACAGGTTGAATTTGCTGCATGAACTTTCTACCAGCTCTTGGACTGTCACAGGGGATGCCTGGCTGACTCCAGACTCCGTGCCGCAGAGCATCTCTGAAGTGAGACTCTGTCTGTTGTCTCATTGGTCCCCCTCTGGGCCCACTCTTGGGGTTGTTTCAGTTTGTCCTCCCACCTGTGGGATGATTTGGTTCACTTGATGATGGTATCACTTGATACCAGTATTATACATCCATATAAGCAATTTATCATAAGTATATCTGCTGTTATATTGTTAATGAGTTGCTCCACTAATGATAAATTTGTAGCAAGCTGTAATAGTATATACCTACTTGGTTATTGCTGTTATTGGCTGTTGCTATATGATTTATTGATGCTATATTATTGATTGCTGATAGTAATTTGTAATAGCATGATATATAGATATTCACGTTATTAATCATAGGTATACTTGCTAGTGGTGATTTTGTGATAGTTTACTTGCTGGTGGTGATTTTTGTGGTATTTTTGGAATCTCTAATAAGGTAGAGACATTTAGAGAATAAAGCTTCCATGTCCTTGTATATTGCAGAATCCTGCAAACCCACAGTCATGATCTCTGTACACCCACAGCCAGGTAACTCTTTAGGTCATGACAGACGTGCCTCAGGATTCTTCCAGCCAACAAACCTGCTAGAAAATCAGGGACTACAGGATGTCTTCAATTCTGCCATTTCAGCTTCAATAAACTTAAACCTTTACATCAACATGCAAATGCCAACAAGAAAAAAAACAAAAAAAACCCAAAAACAACAAAAAAAGTTTACCTAGACAAACAGGAAGCAAAATAGGATAATTATAGAGGTTACCATCTGGTATATCAGCAGCTTCCAGTTTAATCACACACTGACCCCAGGACGAACATTCCCACTCAACTAAGCCCTCCTCTGATTGCAAAGAATTAGGGGAATGCTTCCCCCAGGAGGAGATTATCCCATTACTGCCCACAGCATGGTTTCTTGGAGCTTCCTGCGAAGCACCTTATACTGGACATGCTGGAAACAGGGCTCTGCATCAGTGGTGGGAGTAGGAGGGTTGGCAGTAGCAGTCCTGGTGGTCACCAAAGCCACGCTGGGAGCAAAATTGACAGTGAAGCCCCCGGGGGTGTTCAGGAGCTGCACCGTTACCTCATGCTGTAGAGGACATGACCATCGGGGAACACTCGCAGCATGATGTTGTCTGTGGTGGTGTCGTGAATGAAGGACCTTTTGGAGTGCACGAAGAAGACGTCGGGAACCCAGATCTTCTTCACCAGCCTGCCATCGAAGGTCATACTCTTGTTGGTGGTGCTGGGAAATGAGAGACGCTCATCCTTCCAGTAGTGCCTTAAGTACAGAGTCATAGTAAAATCCTTCACAAAAAAGGGAAGAGAACCAGAGAGAGGTCTGTCAGTGTTGCTTTCTACACCTAGGAAACACCAGAAAGAAAACTCAGTCCTACCAGGTAGATGAAATCCCTTCCCTCTCAACTCCTCTTTCTTCACTAGACCAATGCTCTTTGTGAATAGATTTTCCTGACAAAATAATTTCAGCCAAAACAAAACATAAGCCCCCAATCAGTGTATTACAGTACTCAGTACTGTTCAGTCCTAAAAGAGATACAAATATGCCCCAAGAGAAGCACTGCCCTGCAGAAATGATTCTTCAACCCTGGCAAAATTATCTTGAAGGACTATGGTATCAATAGCATGTTCAAGAGGAAAAACTTTCAAAATTAGCTTAATGGTCAGGCTAAACACTAAGCAATTTATCCCCAAAAGAACTAAATTGTTGCAAACAGCAACCAAGTGAGGGAACTGTTTTTCCTACTGTAAAGTGTATAAATAAAGCTCGTTCTTCTTTTGAGCTCATTGAGGGGGCAGGAGCTTCAGTCACACAAAGGAAAACATCTGTTTGCTGATGCCAACCAGGCAGCTGCTGCTTTCAGAGTTGAATCTACTCTCTCATGCTGAGAGATCAAATACACTTGTTTTCTTTATATTCCCAATTAAGTGAGTGGTTACAGGAGCCGCAGCCGCGAAGCCCGGGCAGGCAGCAACACAGGCTGGAATCTCTTCCTAACCACTCGGCAACTGCTTTCTAAAACCACCACCACCACCTCATTTTGCTTTGCTGATGACAAACCATCGGTTAACCCGACTCTCCATTTCAAAGGGCTGCCCTGGCAGCAGTCTCGCATTGCCAATAGTTTTTTTGTGAATTTGTCAAAGAAGTCTCCAGTGTCAGCCCTCACCTTGCTGCCCTGCACAGGGCAGAGCTGGATGGACATCTCCCTCTCTGACCATGGCAGAGACCTGTCAGAGGGACACTTCTGCTCACCCACCTGCCGGTCCCCACCTTGGCAGACTGGTCCCAGCCTCCATCCCTGCTCCCCCAAGGGATGCTGCCAGCTCCTGTTCCCTACTGGCCACTGGCCACCTTCCCCTTATAGCTACAGCCCCAGAGAAACTCTTCCAGCGACTGCTGCTACCGGCAGAGCTTAGGTTGCAACCTGGCTGGAGAAGCCAACCTAAGGGGCTGGACAAGGAAGGCACATCAGCTTGACGGGAGCTGGGAAAAAGGAAAGCAAGGAAGAGGCATAACTGATAATTTCTTAGGAGTCAGTGCCATTTACACCAGAAGGAAAAAAAGGGCTAAAAATGAATCTGGTAATTCAGGGTCACCAGCCCCGGGCAGCCCTCTGGCCACCATGCAAGAGGAAGGCCAGGCAGCCTGAGGCTGTGGCTGCCGAATGCCTCTGGGCAGCTCCATCCTGGGAGCACATGGGGACAGGGACCCATGTGGCACCAGCCAGGCACCCCCAGCGTGACTCACAGCCACCATAGGGGGGGCACAGAGACTGCCTGCGGGGACAGCACGGGAGTCCCACCAGACAAGAGCCCTCTCCTCTCTCACCTTCAGTACCCTTCTCTCTCCAAACAGGCCTCCAATGGCCAACACACAGGGCACCAAGTGCTGCAAACATCAAGCCCAAGTGGCAGACGACAACAGCTTCTAAGTACAGAATCCAACTTATGGATGTTTCCTGGTGGCGTGAGTCAAACGAGGCAGTTTGCAATCACTGACAGCTTGTTCCTTTCTGACCAGCACACGCACTAGTTACAAACTGAGAAAAGGGGTTTGTTTCACCACTCATGAGTAGGAAAATCCCTTAGGAAACAAGTTTTACAACAAACTGAGGGAATGACAGTACCTGCTGGAGGCACAGCGAAGGAGCATACACAAGTGCCTCACTTTTGGCAGCATATTTCATGTTTGTGCCACGTGCCGGGCAGCCTCAAGAGCATCCCTCATCAGTGCACACAGCAGCAGCCAGCTTCAGTCTGGTGCTTCTCTGGGGCACCAGATGCCTGTTGAAGCAGTGGTAGGCAAAGGTTACCCGACCGAGGGTACCCAGTTTCCAAGGCCACTAACCCTTCAGAGCAGTTTGAAATAAGTCCTGCCTGCAGTTTGGCCCTGCCTGCAGCTCTGCCCTGCCTGCAGCGGGGAGCCGAGGAGGGCATCCTGGTGCGGGCATGGCCAGCTCAGCTCCCCTGCCCATGCCGACAGCTTACTGCCTGCTCTCCTTTCCACAAACACCCACACTGGGACAAACTGCTAGAAAAACAAACCAGCGTAACCCAGACTGTCCTGGGAGACCGTTTTTCCACCCCAAATACAAATCAGCAACTGCTGTGGAAAGTATTTGTCCTGTGCTGAGAAAATAGAACTGCAGAGCTGCCTACAGCAGAGCGAGCTGCCTTCAAAGCTTTCTGATGGGCAAGATTTTTGTTGAAATCAGATGCTCCTGACAGAAAGTATTGCAAGTTATGTACTTGCACTAATTAGGTCTTTTTGCTGCTACGACAGGTCCCTTTTTCCTTCATACTTTTAATCTTTATCTGAAGATACAGAGATATGCCTTTGATCACGTGGTTTTGTCAAGTCTTTTGTTCTGAGTATCAGCCTCTGTGAATTTGCCAAATGCTGCGATTACTTTCATCTGACCAATAACTGGAAATCCATACGTTTCAAGTGGAAGGGCCTTTTTATGACTAGGAATAATGGAAGCTTAAAAAAGGATTACGTACCATGTCAACCTCAGAAATACTGTCCAAGCTTTCAACTTGCACATCCACCCCAACAGGAATTGCAGGGCCTGGAGGAGAATGAGATTTAGATATGTAAATAATGGTTCTTTTGTATCATCTGCATTTAATTAGCACAATAAGGCAGCACGCAAAACATTTCTGAGCTTATGTTATACTTTTCTGTCCATGATTCTTCATGAAGGGGCCGGGGGAAGAATCAGTGAATAACCACATAAGGCCCGTTTTGAAACACTGAATTATCTTTCCCTTGGCATGCGCTGCAATGTTGACACTCTCCAGCTAATCCAGAGCTTGGATGAAACATTTGCATATGTTTTTAAAAGCTCAGCCATCCCATCATAAATTTTGGGCCTTTATGAACAAATTTGGCCCCAAGAACAGGGGACTGAGAAGAAAAATTTCTTCACTGAAAAGGTTGTCAAACACTGGAACAGGCTGCCCAGGGAAGTGGTGGAGTCACCATCACTGGAGGCGTTCAAAAAACATGTAGATGTGGCGCTTTGGGACATGGTTTAGTGGGCGTGGTGGTGTTGGGTCGGCGCTTGGACTTGATGATCTTAGAGGTCTTTTCCAACTTTATTGATTCTATGATTCTAAGACACTGCAAGCAATGAGCTCTTCCTTGTGGGTTTCTCATTTCTTATCAACAAGACAAGCTACATTAAACTCTCAAGACCCCATCACCGTTTTCATTCGCATGACTCATTGATGATGTTAATAGTTTTGCACAGTAGTTTTAAAATTAGCAACCAGAGAATTCCCAAAGAGTAAATAAGCAGAAAACATCCCATAATAAATGCATACTCCTCCATTACTAGAAACCCTGTATCAAAACTTCACTGTAGACTGATGCTCATTAATGACCAGGACCTCCTCAGGTTACTGAAGTTCCCCATAGTGTGTCCTCACACAACTTTTTCCCTTTTCTGGTGCACCGAGGAGGTAAGTGCCTACAGAGACGTGCACAGCAAGCATGACCCACCAAGGCAGGTCAGCAGGAATTGCTGAGGTACAGTTCAGGTGGATCCACTGTTACCTTGAGCTCTCAGTGTGTGGCAGTGGGTCGCATGCCGATGTGCATATCTAGAGCGTATCTCCAGCCTGGGCACTGTCAGCGAGACAGACCATGGCAAGGGAAGTAGCAGCTCTGCACACGTCTGGGACTTGCCCAGAGGAAATTAATTTTCCGAGGACCATAGTGGCCTCCATGAAGGTTTGCAAAGATTTTTAGCACCTCTATTTTGAACCTGATTAGCAGTTGGATGGTATTTAAGAAGTATCATGATCCCTTTGTAGATCCAGACTCATATTTGTGCAGTGCCATGCACAGCAGGGCCAGCTGCATGCATGTATTTAGCTACAGCAGCATCTTCCTCAGGACTACACCCAAGCTCTGAATACACTGTAAGCCTAATAAGACAGCAGAACTGCTGTTTTGAGAACGCAGAGCACTTCTGCAAGCTGTCATCCATCCTGCTCCTGTACCCGCAGCGGCACGCAGATTCCCACGCATCTTCAGGGCTTTTGAACACGGCCTTAGAATCAGAGAATAGAATCATAGAATCATTAAGGTTGGAAAAGACCTTTAAGATCATCGAGTCCAACTGTCAACCCAGCACCCATGCCCACTAAACCATGTCCTGAAGTACCACATCCACACATTTTTTTAATGTCTCCAGTGTTGGTGACTCCACCAGTTCCCTGGGCAGCCTGTTCCAATGCTTGACAACCCTTTTGGTGAAGAAATTTTTCCTAATATCCAATCTAAACTTCCCCTGGCACAACTTGAGGCCTTTCGCTTGTTACTTGGGAGAAGAGACCAACACCCACCTCGCTACAACCTCCTTTCAGGTAGTTGTAGAGAGCAATAAGGTCTCCCCTCAGCCTCCTTTTCTCCAGGCTAAACAACCCCAGCTCCCTTAGCCGCTCCTCGTAAGACCTGTTCTCCAGACCCTTCACCAGCCTCGTCACCCTTCTCTGGACATGCTCCAGCACCTCAATGTCCTTCTTGTAGTGAGGGGCCCAAAACGGAACACAGTATTCGAGGTGCGGCCTCACCAGTGCCGAGTACAGGGACACGATCACCTCCCTACTCCTGCTGGCCACACTATTTCTGATACAGGCCAGGATGCTGTTGGCCTTCTTGGCCACCTGGGCACACTGCCGGCTCATGTTCAGCCGGCTGTCGACCAGCACCCCCAGGTCCTTTTCTGCCGGGCAGCTTTCCAGCCACTCTTCCCCAAGCCTGTAGCGTTGCCTGGGGTTGTTGTGACCCAAGTGCAGGACCCGGCACTTGGCCTTGTTGAACCTCATGCAATTGGCCTCGGTCCATCGATCCAGCCTGTCCAGATCCCTCTGCAATTTACATTTGCTGCTGCTGGAGGAGAAAGAAGAACCAACCCCGCTGCGGGAGGGAAAGGGTAATCACAAAGTCCATGAGACAAGCTGATTGCTGTGACTGGCCCTGACACAGATTTTGCTAGGGCTTTGATGAGCCAGACTCACCAAATTACAGCAGAGCATGCTGACGGTGACACTGTTCCCCTTCCGCACGCTCGGCTCCAGCCTGTTGTGCCCGCGCCGTCCGTCAGCGGCTGTGCTGGGTACAGGCACCCTGAAGTGAGCCCTGTGGAGCAGGACCAGGCTCCTCGGCACCACCAATTCCAATTTAAGTGACTATTGCCCCCAGCAATGAAGCTGAAACATGGCTAACCCAGCACTTTTGGATGACTCCTAGATGCTTAGAAACACCTACATGTCACATTCAGGCACACAGCTGTGTATTTCATGCTTAAAAAAAATGCCGGCAAACATTTGCTCACTTCTATTCATGTCTTAGCAGTGTCTGTCCTTGCCGAAGGGTGTTTGCAGGAAGATTTACTTGGAGAGAATTTCCAATTAATCAGCACTGGATGTTTCTCAGGAGCCCAGAGACTTTGGTAAGATTTTTTACTCCAACGACATGAGCCCATCTTGCTCCTTTTCAGTTGCTTATGTATTATAAGGAATCACTGGAGGCCAAGGAAATTCTCACCCTGTTGGTGTTCAGTTCCCCTTCTCCCAGGTATTCCCTGAAACTGGGAAAACCCACAAAGCCCCAGCCTGCACCCACTGATGAAATGCAGACATGCTGTCACAACCACGTCCAGCAGCAGGGCTGAGAAGGGCTGAAGATTTTTTCCTCTTGCACACAGGGCTTCACAGCACAGGTGTGCTAGTTCAGCAGGAGAGAACAGTCCTCAGCCCCCTCCCCAGATTACACGGGGAATGACTTTCAGCAAAGGGTGAAGTTGCATAGAGGTGTAGACCGAGCTTGTGGTGAGATCTTCTGTAAGACTGTTCAGCTCACTGACCCACAGAAAATTAACCCAGCCAAAACCAACAGCAGCAATTGGACTATTTTCTTCCAAATCAGTGACTTGAATCAGCCCAGGGAAAGACCTGTCAGGTGGTCGAGTCGGCCACCGGGGCCAGAGGAGGCAGACAGGGAGGAGGACGGCAGGTCAGAGAGCTCTCTGCTTTTGGTGGCACCAGCTCAGGTTCTCATGAGCCAGTCCCCGCTTGCCAGGCCAGGAAACATGCTTGGTCCCTACTGATCCGGCCACAGGATGCAACCATTCATCAGGCAGTGGATTCCTTCTCAGAGAATTGTAACTCTTCAAAGAGAGGCAAATCCATGGCAAAATCACAGATATCTTTTCCTTGTCACCCTTGCCATGCATCCTTTCTTTTGACTGGCTCCTTGCCCCAGGAGGAGACATTGCTTACGTCCAAGGCAGATGTGTCCTTCCTAACACGCAATCCAGCGTCCTGCAGACAATGACTACCACATGGCCCTTCTGTCACCCCACAAATGCATCATCTTCTGGTTTGACCAGAGGAAATGGTGGCTTCATTAAGTGGAAATATTGCAGCAATGGCTTTGCAGTATTCTGCTCCCCTTCATCCTCATCACTTGAGTAGTGTGGAGTATGATAAGGTCTAACAAGCAAATTAGTTTATAGAGTGCTGTTTTTAAGGAGGTGGTTTGTTAATTCTGGTTCTTTCAGTTGACCTAAGTGATGCTACATCTCACTACATACCCTGCCTGTCTTACATACAGTATTTTAATGCTGTCCTTTTCAATCTGAAATCATTCTGTGAGTTTACACCTTGGTTGCAGTCACACTTCCTTCTACTCTCTATGATTATTTAGGACATTGAGTAAACAAAAATTAAAAAGAACAACAAGATAAAGAATTTCTATATGACATTCCTCCTGCTCAGTGAAACGTGCTTTGGTTTTTTTAAACAAGGTAGCAAAAAGCACAGTATCTGTGGTGATAACAGGCATTTTGATGTGCAGTATAATCAACAGAGAAACAACACAAGCCTGCGGATAGGCAGTGCCCTGTTGGTAGCCAATTAGCCTTTCTTTGCTCAGATACCTCATGAAGTAATACATGGTGGTCAAGAAGAGCCTGGGCAATGATTCGAATACTTATCTATTCCCTTAATGCCTTTAAATACCTAATAGCTCTTCGGTGTAGTCATGTTTGTGATACTTAACTTGGGCCTCTGCTACAGCGAGGCTCAATGCTCAGAATAAGTCACTCCAGAAAGGCTCCATGGTCCAACACAGCCCACATCAGGGCAGGCACAAGGCTGCCCTCAGCACTGCCTCTGGCTCTTGCCAGAGAAAGCATTTGTAATTAGTATTATTTGTTGTCACACACAGCTGTTGACATTGCAGTAGTGCCTCCAGACAGCCATGTGGTGGTAGGCATGGTGCTAACAGAGAAGACACAGTCTCTGCCAGGATGGCTTCACAGTGCAATCAGGTTGTGCCAGAAGAGGAAGGCGGCGGTCGGCCGTGGTACTTCCCACTGGGCCTCCCTGGTGCCGAGGGGCTGCGTGCCCAGCACATGCTGGGCAGCCCCCCTCAACTTCAAGACTGCAAAAGCCACCCTCTGTGTATGAATGCTTAATTTAGCCTTGATTCAGGGAATCAAAACCCAACCAAAGTCTATTTACTGCTGCAATTTCCATGCTTGTCTAAACACTAATCACAGATTAAAAAAAAACCCAAACAAACAACCAAAAACCAAACAAGAAAAAACAAAACCACAAACAGAAGAACACTGACAAGTTAGTATTTCTCCCTCTCTCCTATTCCTTCCTTATCTGCTCTTGGAGATAAAATGCTATGTTCATATTCGTTTCTTTTTTTTCATGTTCCTGCACCAAACGCTGAGTTTGGCTTCCAGATAACCAGTTATCTCATTGCAAGGACAAATTCTAAGCTTCAGTCTGGAGCTGCCATGAAGCTTTATTAAACCCAAAATAAAGGCTGTTCAGTGTAAAGCTGGACAGTCTGGAAAGCCCTTGAGAGAAGAGGCCTGAGGTTGGGTTAGGTGTCTTGTACATCAGTGAAACTGCTTTTACTTTCTTTCTTTTCTGCAGTTAATCATGAATTTGAGGGATGATAAAACAGTGAGTATAATAGAGAGAGGGAGAAATCATCTGAACTCTGGACTCAAATGCAAAGTTCTTAACACAGACAGTATTAAGATGAGACAGTAAAACTTACTTATCAGTAGAAATATCTATTCTGCCTTTCATGGGCAAAATCCTACTACAATCAGCAGGAGCAATCACTGCTTTTCCCTTCTCCCTGCTCCTCATTCAGCACCAGGCAATGAGAAAGCACACAAATGGGAATGAGGGCATGTTGGGACATGAAGACCCTTTGGAGGAGTCTTGGACAAGAGGTTGGACTGAGCATGGAAGAGTGGGTGAAGGGCTAGTGGGGCCAGCCCAATCACAGAAACAAACCCTGGGTTTCCTTAAAGGTCATCTTGGCTACAGCAGATACCATTGAATTAAATGGCTGTTGATCAGTCACAGAAAGATGTTAAGAGATCTTTGGTCTCACTAATCCTTCGAGCCAATTGGGACTGCTAGCTTTTTAATCCTGTCCCTCTAGAAACTAAACAGTTGAACGACTGGGGCTCCAGATGCTTTGCCAAATTTCCCATAAAATGCCACTAGGAATGAGCAAACAGAAAAAAACCTCTTTACCCAGAGGGAGCAGAGGATGAGGAAGGTATGAATGGGAAGGGAAAAGAACAGCTGAGATGGTATCTGACACACTGAACAGGTAGACAGAGGACAACTAACAGATTATAGCATTAAATGTAAAAAAAGCCCTCACCAGCTAGCTTTTCCTTGTCATAAACAATATTTTATCAATATCCATTTTTTCTTCTAAGAGAGGAAATACAGAAGGATCAGCTTGGAGAATTACAAGCAGGAAAAGACCTGAATCCTGTAATACTGGAGAAATCTCAAAGCTCAGGCTCCTTTCTAGGATGTTCACTGCTGGAGGGGAAGCTAAACAGGTCCATGTGAAAGCTGTGGGTTTGGCTGAGAAGAGGAAGCAGTGCTGCTTTGCTGAAAGACTGCAGCCCAGCAAAGCTTTTCAGCTCATACTTTAGGGTCTCTGAAAAGTGTTAGCCAAATTCACAGAATTATTCAAATTAAACATGAGCTCAAGTATTTATAGATCAAGATCTAGAGAGAAATTGTTTAATCTTCAACTGAAGCATTTCTTCCCGAAACAGCAAACATGTCGACATCCATTATCTCCATCACTGTGCACAGCAATATCTTGCAGAACACAAATCCTAATTCAGCAGAACTGATACAACCAGAAAACAAACCCTGGACTCTTAAAAAACTTCATAAAAGCCACAGACTTCCACTTACAACACAGAAACGAAGCCATCAATAAACTATTCCCCTTGCATCTCAGACACAGCACAGAGGCAGCTTCCAAGCAAGCTCAAGACACTGGCACAGTCATTAGCAGATTTAACAATATAAAAATTGGAAATGGAAAATAGGAGTTATTCATTTTGAGGGATATATATATATATATTTGCATGTTCAGAGAGGTTTTAAGTGACCTGAAGCCAACCTGAGGCTAAGTAGCGCTTCTACTTTCTCTCTTGTATTGGACAGTATCCATTAGCCCCACAATTTCTGTATAGGATTTACAAGTGATATGATAGAGCACCCTTGCACCTTCTCACTGTAAAGGTACCACCTTCTGAAACTGCATCAGCAACATCTTATATCTGTAAATTCTTGCATGTCAGTGCCCTTACCTCAAATCAAACTTGGGTATTAAAAAGATATTCAGGGACCAGCCTGTCCAGGTGTCTGTGGCTTTATATGTCTTTATTCCTTTGCCAAGTTCACAAGCTGGTGTCCTGAGAACTAGCGGTGAGAGTGCTCCCCCATTTCTCTTTCCTCTGCAGTGAGCTGCTCTGTTTTGTGACCTACTCTTCAGTGAAAGCCATTACACATTCAACTTAGGTGCTGCATATAGAAAAGGTGCTGTACAGAGTACCTTTAGAGAAGACCCACT
Organism: Oceanodroma leucorhoa; assembly: GCA_030449065.1. Taxonomy (NCBI): domain Eukaryota; kingdom Metazoa; phylum Chordata; class Aves; order Procellariiformes; genus Oceanodroma; species Oceanodroma leucorhoa. The sequence continues at coordinate 10,454,040 of JASVER010000001.1, forward strand.
TTGCATCTGCATTCAGTGGTTGTATAAGTAGAACAGACGGACCCAACTAGTCTCCATTTTGGGTGGGTTCTGACACCGAGAAGACTTTGTGGCTTGTTTCACCTTGCAAAAACTCCAGTTTGAATACTAAACTCTGTCCCAGCTTGAATAGGACATCTGGTCTGGGGCTAATCCTTCCAGGGAACCCAGGAGGTTTCCTCAAATCCTGTTCAGGAATGAGGCACCTTCAGAAGGTGCCCAACATTAAAGCCTGTCGCGTTCCAGCACGTCTCAGCACCTAAAACCACCCACTGAGGAGCAGCCATGAAAGCTACAAAGGACCAGTCAGTTCCCAATCAGAATCAGGTACTGGACACAAACATGGTTTTTATTTTTTAACACTGCAGCAGGCTTTGGAAGATAGGGAATAGCATGCTACCATGAAAATGACTGGTGTCAGTTTTCCGCTCCAGCTCTGAGACTAAAAAGCTTTGTGACATCTCTTTAATTTTTCTCTTTGGCAGTGACTTCAAAGCTTCGTTGTTTTTCTCTGAGACAGTCTCTCTGTCCCCTCATCTATCTTTGTAGGAATGAGGCAGACGTAGGCCCTGAGATAAAAATATCTACATGGGAAACAAGCAGGTTTGAGACTTCTTTGTTGCCAGATATATTGCGCACACCCAGAGAGGCTTGCAAATGTCCATAAGGGATCCCAGGTCTGCAAGCTGCAAAACAGTCTTCAGTGTTTCTGCATGTATGTGTGTATATATATATATTTTTTTTTTTAATGTATGTATATATATCTGGGACCTCTTAGGTGTGGGCAGCTTCCAAGCAGTCCCCACCAGGATTCGCTCATCAGCTGCCACATGACTGCAGAGACCTTCGTTTCTTCGCATCTCATTGAGGGAGAAGCAAGTTTTATTCCAGCCCTTGATACGAACCCTCAGTGAACTACTGATGCTTTGTTCACTCAACCATTCATCCATCCTGACAAAAATACTGCCAAGAAAGGGCAGTGAGGACCAGCTGACGTTAGGCTATTAGGCTGTGAAGAAATATAATAAAAGTACAGCATGAGGCTGTTCCTCAGCAAAGAAGATACAGCTATTTTAAGTATCAACTAAAGCTGCTTATTCACAGGCTCCCTGTAAAATATGAGATGTCAGAGATGAAATGCTTAAAATGGACGTTTAATGAAGGCAGCAAACCAAACATTTACATAATCTTTAAATATTAATATTTGTAAATAATATCTGAACATTTGCTAGCCAGAACAAGGTCACTGACATGGAAATAAATCCTTAAGGGTCATAACAAACAGTCTGTTTTAGCTTATGGAGGCTATTTTGAACATCAGCAAAGCAAAAATCTTTGTCATTATCACCGTACCCAATAGCTTGTCTCCAATGGGCTGAAAGCAGGCAAGACAACCATACTTATTGGGCTGCTAATAACATAACTTACACGACATTTGCTTGCTCACTTGCTCTTTACAAAGATACTTTTTCTTGAAAAACCCTTCACCTTTCTCCAACTTTTTTTTTCCATTTCACCCTGCCTGTTTTCCATAACCCCAGCCTGCTCTGTCGGGTGGTCACAGCTGTGTTGGGCTGGCAGCTTGCTGACTGTCCTCTGCAGACCAGCAAGAGTCACCGTGGCCACAATAAAGCAGCTACAGACCCCATCCCCTTTTTACCTTAAAGTTCAGTGGTGAAGTTGTAGACTGGTCTGCCAAAAATGTTGAGGGTTAACAGCTGCCCATTATTCCACCAAGCTTGGGAACAATCACTTTTACAGTATGGGGTTTCTTTATATTCTAATGTCACTCACAAGCTCCTTATGATATTATTTATGTTTTCCAGAGATGAGTTGCCTTTCGCACCTGCACATCACGGGCCCAATGCCATGCCAGGGGGCTGGACTCTCCATTAAACTGTGGTCCCTGAGCTGCCCTCAGAGAGCAGAGAGGGTCTTAGGGCAGCGACCAGTTACAGTCACACGCGTCCCATGGGCTCCTCTACTCCGCTTCAGCAGTACAAAAGCCTTTTTATCCTACGCTGCTCAGACCACATGGCTTTGTCTGGCATTGCCGCAGCAAAAAAATGGAAGGACTCACAGGGCATAGCAAATCACTGTGACTGCCTGACAAAAAACATTACAGAAGAAAATATAAGGATCGCCTCTTACCAGGCTTTTGTTTTCTTTCCTTTATATTTTTTTCCATCAGGCTTATCATCTGTCACTAAAAATAGACTGCATAATTCTGCAGCTGTGCAAGAACCTGCGGCACCCGAGCTATCTTCATGCATGTGAACCGTGCTTTTCAAGGCTGGAGCCTCAAAGTTGTTGCCATGTTTTGTTCCTTATCATATGCAACTTCAGTGCAACTTTCCTACCGCCCCACCTTTGTCCCAGGTAGCTCTGCAAGATAAGGAGGTTTTGAGCAAAAATTACAGAAACACCATGCTTTTCCTTTACAAAACGTCACCTTCTCACTGAAGACTGGTAGGATATTTCTCAATTTTATAAATGTTACTCCAAGTTTTTAGGCTCTAGCAGTATCCTAATGCCTGTGATGGGAGGTAGCATAGGAAAACAAGACAAGAAGGAGATTAAAATGCAGTTACATTAGCACTGGAAGAGTAACCATGTAACTACGTGTGTCTACTTGGTGGGAACTGTGCACAAAGGTGTTCCTCACGGGCTCTGCGACATTGATAAAAATACGTAAAAATTTGTTCTGTTTAAAGAAACACAGTGCAGTGGTGACACTGGACATCAAAACCTAAACCATCAGCACAACAGAACAAACCCCCTCAGCTTCCCCAAAAAGCACAGGCACCATGTCCCTGACATACATCCAGCTAGGTTAAAAAAAAAAAAAAAAAAAAAAATCACAGTGGCTCCGCAGCTACGTCCGCAGCCACCTCCACAGCTACCTCCAACCGAATTGAAGGATGTAGTCCAGATCTCATCCCAGAGAAGCCCTGACATCCCACCCCATCATACCCAGGAGCCAGCAGGTCTTTTGGCCATAGAGATTGGCACGTCCAGTCAGTCCACATCAGGCATTCAGAAGTCATCAGCCAAAACGCAAAAACTGAGGTTGGCTTAAAAAAAAAAAATCTGAAAACACAGCACCCTAATCTTTAATGATTTGGGTTTCTAAGGTTTTTGACACACATGCTTTGAGGCTTTTCTCTGCTACCTAGAAGACTAGTAGGATTCTCTCTCTGACACTGGCACTGATTTTTGCTCAGCGAAGGGAAAGCTTGATCCCTTCCCTTTGGGACCAGCAGGGTTTGTCACTGGCTTCACTGGCTGGGAAAACCATTTACTGTTAAAACCAACTCTATTCAACCTCGAGTCACCAAGACAGATAAGGATCCCATAGCTGCACTTCCTCTGAGCTGGCTGTTTTTCTCTGCTTGTTCTATTCCCTCACATTTTAATATGATGAAATATGGCTTAGATGGCCACCCTCAGTGAGACCAGTTTAGTGGTGACTGCTGTCTCATGAGCTGGCAGAAGGCAAGCATTTGGGATTCTCCTTCTTCTCACTGCCGTAATTAACAAGCTGTGCATGGTACTGTCCGCTCAGTGTCTGCAACTGCATACGATGCACACTGTATCTGTCCTAGGGGCTACCAGCCTGGGGTCCTGCGTGCTTTCAAATCTGAGCCTGCCTCTGCACTTTGCTTCTCCCCTCTCGTTTGCTCCAGGAGAACTGCTAGAACAAGCACGCTCACTTCCCGATGTGATCGGGGCTGAGCGGGGATGATCTTCAGCACCAGAAACACCATCTTCTCTTCCCTGAGAGAAAAGGAACAATCCCAGCACAGGCACTAGCCTTGCAGTAAGGAGTGAAAATGGTCAGAGGAAAATGTATTTGCAGCCAGATTATTGTATAATAGTGGTTTCTATCTGAACGTAGGAGAAGAATAAAGCCAAGAAAAAGTTACTGCTTCAGAAGCAGCCACAGGAGCTTTCCACACTGTTCTCTTTTAAGGCCTTGGAGAGGGAAGAAGAGAAGGACAGAGGATCTACAGGATGGGAAGTAGGGGGGTCCCTCTGAGCTTATAGCAGGACAGGGTCCTGCTGGTATTTAGGGACCTATGTACACTTTGGTGAACTCACTCAACAGAGCATGATATCTATTTCTCAGTGTCTAGTCTTCTGTTAGGAAAGATGAAGCATACCAAACCAGCAATCCATCTTCACATGTGTGAAACCATGCAACCTCCTATCCCCCTTCAGAAGAAAACATACAATCTAGTGACAAAAATCAATGAAGTGTTGATCAAAATCAATGAAGTGTTGATCCCATCATTGGAAGTGTTCAAGGTCAGGTTGGATGGAGCTTTGAGCAACCTGATCTAGTGAAAGATGTCCCTGCCCATGGCAGGAGCATGGACTAGATGATCTTCAAAGGTCCCTTCTAACGCAAACCATTCTGTGATTCTGTGACAAAGCACTGCTGTGCTGGGCAAGCCGTGTGGGATGGCACATGATCATTAATATCCATGACGGAGCAGCATGCCAACAAGACAAAGCCAGACTGAGGGGAGTGGACATCCAGTCAACACCTCACAGATCCAGGCTTTGCAGACAGAACAGAAGAATGGAAAAAAGAAGCCTAAAAAGTCAGGTAAAGAAAACCAAGACCAATAAATAAACAAATGGGAGTCTGAGTCAATGAGGTGGCTGGCTGGACAATCCTGACAGTGACCATCTCCTCCTGGAGCCAAGAGGATTTAGGTCAGCCCATGAAACCAATCTCACAGCTCCCTGGTCTTTTCATCTTTCAGAGGTCAGGTTCCTTCCCAAATCCACCCTGCTGAAAGGCTCACCTCCCAAAAGAAGCAACCTGGCAGGAGAGGAAATACCAGAAATAAGCCATAATCTCCCTTTCCCTAATCAGAGGGCAGAGCAGCAGTATCACTGTCAAGCAGATACCCATCTGGAGCTGGCGAGGGGCCCGAGGGCAGCTCATTCGGCATCACTTTTACAGCCAATTCAAAAAGGAGACGGCATGCCCAGTGCCTCCAGAGCCAGCTCCCAGACCTCAGCCCTGAGCCCCAGCTGCACGCCTGGGCTTGTCAGATGTGCTCACACCAACCCCAGGGAGATTTGCCTATGTTCCACCCAGAAGACAATTTAAGGCCAAGTCTTCAACCCTAGAAATAGCAGATCAAGTTTACCACTGATTATCAAGAGTTACCTCTAACGGGCAGGCTGGACTGCAACTTGTTAGTAAATTACAAGGCGGTGGGGGGGAAACACTGGTGATGACACATTTTGGACTCTGAGTTTGGAGATATACAAATTGTGAGCATGGGGACAGCACTGTGCTGTCAGATCAGCACATCGGCACTGTGGGGTGAGAAACATCTTTCCAGTTATGCCAGGAAAGGGCAGGTCAGAAAAGCTCTGTTCTAAGGACTAGGTGCAAAACGCGAAATACCCCTGTGACCCACTAGAGAGGGAGATGTTGCACTTCATCCTAGAAGGCCGATTGACAAAGGATGCAGTATTAGTCATTCAGCAAAAGCTGCAGAAAACTCTGCCCTTAGGTTATTGATCTGATCAGAAGAGGGATTTCCATGCAGGTATACCAGCACATTTTTTATTCAAGTACTCTTTTACCTCTGCAGTAGTGAGCTTAAAAAGACCAGGCGAGCGTATTCCTGTAACTGGGTACAACAGAAGACAGAAGTGAGGGTGGTGGAGGCCTCCCCTCCTGCTCTTTTGATTGCTTTAGAGAGTTTGAGACAAGATTTTATCTGGACAAAAATACTCAAAAAATTTTCTCCTAGCAAGGATGGCATGTGATCCACTTAACGAGCTCTTTACTTTGCAATTTGATCACATCAGCTGAAAAGGTCATTGCAGCTTCACAACTACAAGTGAACATTAAAACCTGCAGCTTGTTCATCTTCTCAACAGTGAAATACTTACCGGGAGGGTCCAATCTGAACTCTGGGGAACACTAGCCGAAAAAAAGAGCCAACTTCAGCAACAGGAAGGAGTGTAAGAGCTGTACAGAGGACTATGAGGTGAGGATGTGGCCTCTCTGAATTGCCTTGCATATCTCCTGAAACCACCCAAGTCCTTTCCCTTCACACTGGTGCATCTGGCCAGAGGGTCTTTTTTTTTTTTTTTTAATTACATGATTAATTAGATAATTAGATGACTTTTAGTTAGATGAGCATGAAATCAAGAGAACCATTTTATTCTCACCTCCAAAAGCTGGCCGCATGGTGAAGTCATGATCATCAACCCTGAGAAGCTGCTCCGTCTTTCCTGTCCAAGTTTTGGTCACGTCATGATTCTTCCTATAGATGTGACTGCAAAAGACAGCAATAGCGTTGGTCTGACGTCTCCGCGGCCCGAGAGGCACTCTGTGGCCGACTTCTGCCTGCCCAGTTTCAGAGCCCCAGGAGCGGTGGCCTTGTGGACACAGCCCCACGAGGGAAGCGGGGTTGCTGCCAGCACCACGGCGTAGGCCAGCGTGGCAGCCCCAACGCTGCCTCTCCACAGCGTTAACTCAGACCTGCCCCCCCCTGCGGGCAGCCCTGCCATCTCAGCCAGCTCCAAGATGGACACGGCGCTCTCTCTGCCCTGGACACCGCAGCTCCCGCAGAGGCATGGAGCTGAGAGCACAGCATCTCATGGAGGAGCTGGGGTGCAGCAAACGTGACAGAGCAAGCAACAGCAGAAGCAGCTGACTCTGCCCCGCACGTTACCCAGCCAGGACTTGGCTGGGTACCACGGCGACATTATCATTTCAAGCATTGGAACAGGCTGCCCAGGGAACTGGTGGAGTCACCAACACTGGAGACATTCAAAAAACATGTGGATGTGGCACTTCAGGACCAGGTGGGCATGGGTGCTGGGTTGATGGTTGGACTCGATGATCTTAAAGGTCTTTTCCAACCTTAACGATTCTATGATTCTATGATTCATGAGAAAGCTCTTTTCGACGGTGGTCACGCAATGTCATACGCTATTCTGCAACTATCTGCTCCACGAACATCAGTCGAGTACCAGCCGTTTGTGTGCACAGAGGGCTCACTTTGCCTTTTGACTTTCAACAATGACAAAATCACCCATTTCCCTTCACAGCAGCAGGAAAAGAGGGGCTTTATCTGAAGAAGTCGGCAAGATCTGCAATCCTTCACTTTTCTCAATATTAAGGGGGAAAAAGTCCTAACTTTTTATTTCAAGGTCATATAACAGTAGAACAAGGATGACAACAAACCCCTGAGAAAAGTGTAAGAAAGTCACTAAAATGGCATAAGTGGGTAACTAAACAGCAGACACACAGATGCTGCATGGACTTTCGGAAGAAAATCCAGATCAGCATCCCCAGTGGTGCAGGAAGGAAGACTTGGACCATCAAGATTCCTCAACCCCTTTGCTCTGGGCATAAGAACCGACCAAGTTGTAAATACTGCTGCAATTAGCTGTTTGTCAGCAACTTACTGAAAAGGATAATAATAAATAGAAAGAACTTTATACAAAAGGGTTCAGATTCATTTGCCTGTGTGGGAGAAATATTACTGACAGTAAAGAACAAAAATCCTGGAGGAAAAATAAAGGGACTACTCTAATAGATACAAAAATGAGGGTGAATTAAGCTTAAAATCTTGGTCAAAAATTCAGAGCTTAGAAAACCATAACTACATGCATGGATGTGCTTTAGGGTCATTAAAATGCAAATCATGATGAGTATGAGCAAAGGGAGTATAAATCGCAAATTAGAAGAAAAGTTTCCCACCAGAGCGTTCAATTCAGAAAAGAAACGATAAAACCTAAGGGGCATTGATAGCTGCTGCTAACATGGGTAACCTGCTTACTTTAATAAGGAGGTGAAAAAAGAAGCAACAGAATTTAAAAATTTGTATTAAATGGATGTTTTGAAGGAATAGAAGCCCTTGTGCTCCAGGGCACATGCTACATAGGAAAATTTGGATTCCCCTCACCTCACTTCAGGCTCCTGTTTAAATTGGTATGTCGGAGCATCTCTCTCCCTGCCGGCTGTAAAAAAGAGCCAGCTGGAGCAAGTGCGCTCCCAACACGGCTGCATTAATGTTTACCCCAAAGCAGGGGGATAAACCCAAGCACAGCCATTAATGGCAATGGTTGGAGGCAAAAGTTTAGCTTTTCACTGCTCGCTGCAGGGGGAGGTTGTGTTCCTTTGCAAAGGTTAGGGCTGCTGACAAAGTGCCCCGCTTCGCAGTCCCCAGCATTGCCTCTGCTCCTGAAAAACTGGCAGGGGAGGAGAATGATCTTACTGTGTCTGCTTGACTTTAACCATCAGGGAAAGCCCTAAGTACCAGTGAATGTTCAATCAAATCTCTCTATTCAAAGAATGGGGGGGGGGGGGGGGGGGAAATGAAGTTAAAAATCCAATAAAACCTTGGATTGCATGCTGTGTGAGGAAATAATATGGAAAACCCTGAGGGTATTACAATGCCATCCTGTAAATCGATGGCACAGCCTCACTGAAACGCCAAGCTCTGATCAATTCATTTAAAAATCACCAAACACCAAATAGCACACAGAAGAGTTGCTAAGAACAAGTCTGTGGCTGCAGAGGCTTCAGAGGGCTGGCTGGGGACACCGACACTGCCTTGGGAAGAAAACAGGTTTTCAGGAACTTCCTGAGCCTGGGGTTGCATTGAATAGCCAGCATTTAATCATCAGCTCATGCCAAATCCTCCAGGTACATGACGGATGATTCAGAATTTACAGACAGAGGTCTGTCATTTAATTTTTAATCAATTTAATCACTGATAAAGATTTTGTATAGACCTATTTTTAATGACAGGCAGTCTACACAGCCTTTGAAATGTATAACAACTATTTTTGTCAATTTAATCCAAAAGCAAGACCAAGTTTGTTTGAAAAAACCCCATTCTTTATAACAGTGCGTGACATCAGCTATGCTGGTATCTTCTGATCCTCTCCGGCAGGTATCCCATGCCACCCCCGCCACTGCTTGGCATAGGAAGGATCTCATTATCTGCAGCAAAGGTGAATACAGCTGCCAGTGCCTTTGCAGAGCTGAAGGATGCGCTGAACACTCCTGCCCATCAGGCGCCTTTACTGACAATCTGATCACTGGTATCTCATAAATCCTCCCTGAGGTACTTATGGTCTTTTGCACTTCTGATTCTAGATTTGCCAGGGTTTCTTTCAGCTTTGTGCACTTTTGGCAATCCACCACTATTCATTTAAAGCCAGCCATTTCCCTTTCTCTTTTTTGCCATGTTTTTCATACACAATTTTATTGCTGTTTACACTTCGCTCAAGTGGGATGAGTTTGACAGAATTGTCTTTTGTGAGGACTTGTTCCTGTTTACAGAGGAGAGAAGGGGACAAGTATCTCATTGAGCTTCTGTAAAGGCTTCTCCATTATTGCCCTAGATTTTTTTTTATGTTTTCCTTTCCAGCCACTTTTATTCAGAATTGTTCTCAATTGCATAAAATAGATCCTTTTCATATTGCCAAATATATCAAAGAAAATTAAATTTTGATGCCATGAGAAATCATAGGCTGCAGGACTGAGAAAAGCAGCACGTATCTATGCAGACATTCAGACCTCTCAGAGCAAGATAAAGAACTTATAAAATTGGAAACAGTCCTTGTGCTGTAGGGCATAAGGCAATGGCTAAGTGGTGAGCCTGAGAGGAAACGTGACCTCCGTCCTGAGCACAGCGCAGCTGCTGGCAGCCAGGGTCCGGGGGGGTTCTGCACCTCCCGCTGGAGAATTCAGCATTGACTTTGGTCACAAGATGGTATCTCATGGTCATGGGACATTGGTTCCTATTTCCTACTGGGATTCAGAAAAGTATTTCTACAGCTTCAGTGACAATCTTACCACGCTTCAGTATATTCTCTGGGAAAAAAACCCCAAAACGCGTTAGTTGAAAGTGTCATTTACGTTGTGTAGCAGCCACAGCAAGCTGGAGGAGATGCACACTGTGTAAACCTAGCACCAAGAAAGGTACAAAACCTCCCGTTTTTCTAACCAAGCATATGACTGCTGCAAAGGTCCCCGAGAGGATAAATGAAAAAGAGAAGGTACAAAAACAGTTTATGACTGCCATAACAAGTAACTCGCTCCCAGATGAGCATTCCAAATTTATTATCTCCATTATGCTATGAGTGTATCCCACATAGATGTGTATCTTTAATATTAATGTATGTGGATCACATGGGATCAGATATGGTCGAGAACTTTCTGACAAGCTGGGAACCTCAAGGTCCTCGATTTTGGGGAAGTCTCCTTCCATTGCCTGTTAGGGCCACCAATTCAAGGGCTTGATGAGTCCCAGCTGCCCGAGAGGCCCTGGTAGCTCCACAACAAGACAGGTCTATCCTGGTTTACATGGATGGCCACACCAGCCCCTGTTGTTCCCAGAGACACAGGGGAGAGAGACTCTGTTGCTCTACCTCTGGATGTAACACGCTCCACATGGACTCAGCTGTGGTTTTATGCCTGGAGCAGGAAGGAAAGGAAAGTGACTTTCCTTGCCAGATTTCTAGAAAAAACTAAATCAGATTCTGGAAAATGATGGACACAAACTCAAAGGATGTGCACAATCACTGTTATCATACACATTAGGAATACTTCATGGTCACATGCCCGACACACCTTATCATCTATTGCTCAGGACCCTCCTTTTTTGCTTGGATTTATAAAGTATGATCCTTAACCAGAAAAAAAAAAAAATCTGTTCTATGGTTTTTCATATTTTTAGCTTATTAAAGATGAATGCGGAATACATTTGTTCTTCACAGCAATAAATAATGGAACCTTTTTTTACCAAGCGTATCCCAAACCCTGCACTCCTTGCCTCTTCCTACATCCATCCAGCCCAAAGCCAGTAACATAAGCAGAAGGTAAAATTCACAAGGATGTTTTATGCAGAGACACTCCCTTGCAAGGCTAAAAAGCTCAACCATTTATTTTCACTATTTCAGGGCAGAACTACCCAGCCTGCCTGGCTGTCCCCACGCCCCCGGCCACTTCTTTGGCTCGTGAAAACAACAAACAATTCCAGGCCCTCCTCCTCACTCTGAAATCAGTGCAATTCGCACTCGCGTCAGCAGAAGCCAAAGTAAACCAGCGTGTTTCATTGCAGAGGTACGGCACTGTGATAACGCTCCGCTTTCCGGTGCAAATAGGCTGCTTGGGCAGTGAACACTGCAAAGAGCCAAATGATGGAGATTTGGGGGCTAACGGGTCTAGCCAAGGGAGCCAGAAGCCACTGCTCTGCTGAAGAGGCAGGAGGCACGACTGTTGAGGAGAACACCGAATGCAGGCAGGCTGGTGAGGAAGCCGTGTCGAGGCTCTRAACATCTCACAGCCTACACAGACGACTAGGCAGCTGCGGCACAGTCAGAGGGCGAAACATTGGCAACAGCAGAGAAGTCGTAACTGCAAACATGAACCACAGCTGGAGCACACAGCCAAGATAAGGCGTGAGGTTTGCTTCTCAGGCCTGCTGTTGCCATTTGTGTGTGCGCACATCTCTCCCTGCTTTTGTTTCACACTGCCATTTGGCCCTGCTGTGATGCCGCAGYGTTGGCGAAAAAAATCTCAGGAGACATCAAACCTTGCACAACTGCAACGCCCTGGACTTGAACCTCAGGCAAGCACACAGCTGTAAAAAAATGGTTATCAACATTTTAACCATTAAGCCACTTCTTACAAATATTGCATTTTCTGAGAAATCACCAGAGAGCAGAGGGGAYCAGCAGGGGCTGGGAGGTATCACAGGCCAGAAGACTTGTCGGTTGCACCTGGTGGAAACCTGGGGGAAAAAATGCAGCCCTGCGAGGCCGCGGAGGGAGCACGCCTGCCAGCAGCAGCCGTGTCAGCGGGGATCGRCAGACTACTTGCCCCAGTGGACCGCTGCTTGGAAAACCAGGCTGTGTGCTGAGTTTCGTGCTGCCATGYCCTGATGGTCTACTTCTGCTTCTGGGTCCCAGCCTAAGGCTGGCATGTAGCATGTCCTGAAAACTACGTCTCTAACGAGATACTCASTGACCACTTCCAGGAACCTTGGCAGGACGTCTTTAGCTAACAGAAGCTCAAAGCCAATTCTATTTCAAAAGTGCGGTGTTTCTGCYGGTTGAAGCATGAGGCTTTGCACAGCTGTTAGGAGAGAGGAATAAGCAGACTTGGAGCCAGACTGTGTCTGTCTGTCCAGTGCAGAACCCATTGGAAACACAGCATTCACAGGCACAGTCGAGATGAAAAATGTTTCCTGAGCCCTCTCTTCTAGGACAATTTATGCAGAGCATTAAACATTACCAGAAGCATTATCAGCAATTTTTATAGAGCAATAAATATTAACAAAAGCACTATTTTTCAGAGTTTCTCTTTTTCTGTGAGGAAATTCTGTCCAGATGGATAGTCTAGGAGGACTACCGGCATTTGTTCGCAATTCCTGAGATGCAGCCACCACAATGCTACCGAGGGGTACCCCAAACCATTTCCAACATGCCAACAGCACTTGCTTGGCACTTACAGTAAGGCTGATGCTCCAAGGAAGCTACAAACACACGTAAACATGCACTGTACAGTCAGTACTACACATAGCAAGTCTGACGTGCCCCGACAGCAGTACACGGCTCCCTGGAAAATCCTGGCTAGCAACACRGCAGCACAGACCACAGCCCACCCGACATGTACACCTGCACCTCTCCACACTTATACCATCTCCTTCAGCACCAAAGTTTTTACCTCCTCTCTGGAAATTTATTCTGTGGTGTGTAAGTAGCGCTGGGGCCAACATTCCACTGCCCAGCAGTCACTCAGGTGACTCTGACAGGTTTTACTTTGCAGTTCATTTATCACTTGATTTCTTTACAACAGAATGAAATGCAAAAATTTTTAACCAACGAATCTTCTGTTAGTTATGAGCCCTTGGTTTCGTGCACCACTCGCCAGCTTGTGCATCAGCAAAAAGGCTCTCAGCTTCATACAAATAGTGTCACTGAATCCCTTCACCAAGTTTTGTAAGATAAGAGACAGGGGCCGTATCCCCTGGAAAATGTGAAAAACCTACCATCAAAGTACAAAGCCGGGAGCTGTCACTCTGTGAGCACACAGCAATTTCCTACGCAAAGCCCCGGCTCTCCAGAGCATAACATGGAGCTGCTCCAGGCAAAGCTGCAGAGAGGCAGTTGCTTCTTTAAGTCATGCCTCTGTCTGGTAGAAGAGTTGCATTATGAGAGAGGTGGGGGGTGCAGGGGTAAGAGAAAATGGAATACAACAGTTTCTAATTAAGCAAGCGTTATCCATTCAGCATGACGAGCCACGTACCACTCATAGAAAAAATAATGCATTTCAGTTCAGTATTAATGTAAAACAAGGGGAGTAATTAAGGATGCACAGCCAACTCTTAACCTGGCATTTCTTAATTGGGGTTCCTACCTCCACGGCCCTAACCTGGCGTTACCATATTCCTTTCCCATGAAGGCACAGGCTCAACAACTTCCCTGTGTACACGTGGCAGAGAGCTGTCTCGGCACCTGCAGGACCAGCTACCCCGCGCCCACAGAGCTCCACGGGCAAGAACCTCTACACAACCTTCAGGTAATGAACTACAGAACTGAAGATGTTCTGCACTTGCACAACCCAAGCTAGCTTCTTGAAATCAATACAAAGATCTTTAGATCAGGTTGATATATCACCTTAAAGGACACAAAATATCAAACTTATCAAACGTAGATTCCCAAACACAGGAACAAATTTTCTTGGCTAATACATTTACTGTAAAATACATCTACCATATTTCTTATGGTAAGTCAGCAAGAGAAATACTAAGCAGAAAATGTGATGCAGTTATTAAAAAGGACACTGTTTTCATTTCTCTTACATGATTAGAAAACCAGCACAGGAACTGGTTTTAATTTCCTTTTACTAGAAGAGTCCACTATTCATTGCTGGTTTAGAGACAAATGTATTTTTTCTACATAACTGGAAATTTAAGATATCAGTGTCATTGCTCCGTACACTTTTTTCTTTTGCAATACTGCAGAATTCTCTRTATTTAAAATGCCATTCACATTTAATAGCCCCTAATACTTACTTTTATATACTTTTAAATAAGTACATTGCTTGTATAGAAAATGTAAAAAAAATATATATCTATATATARAAGACATATAGKTCCTCAGGTTCTGCCTGGCTGGAAAACTGTTCATTAAAATCATTATTTCACAGGAAACCAAAYAGTATCAGTCATCCTTTACAGTAAATTCATCTATATAAATAATTTTAGCAGTGCTTTAATTTCTGGTCTATCACAACTTCACAAAAACAGCAGCACTGTAGAAATTGTAAATTATTTTTGCAATGTTTAAATAAAGTACAAAATATCCAAACAACTTATTAACCCAGAGAATAGCACCACTTTTGGATAAAGTCACATTTAAAAGAAAGATTTATATTATTTTGTTACTTCAAAGTAGATAATCTCTACTACACGTGAATGGTTTGCAAGAAAATGCTACTGTTGAATCCCCTGTATTTCCCAGGACATAGACTTGAAAAAAATTCCGAGTTAAATGAAAGATCTYATTCAATAATGGAGATCATGTGGAAATCGGTGGCAAAACTTCAGTTGGCTTTAGGATTTCAGGCTCAGGCCCTAGCTGTTTCAGCTTTATGACATTTATGTCACTAAAAACAGATGCTACTGTACTTTTCAATAAGTAGTATAAATCTGAGAGTGTATTAGGCATTCTTTGCTTTCAATTATATCACAACATTTCTTTGTAAACTGTTCAAGTAACAACACTCCCTATAAAAGTATTCACTGTTAGACCAAAAAAAACAACAAAATARATAAAAAGATGAAAGTTAACAGCCATGGTGATGCCATTTAATAAGATGGATTAACCTGATTTTATTTTTGAGTCCTTTGAACAATGAACCACCTTGTAAGATGTAATTGCCACTGGATGACATAACTACAAAAAAGGATAACATACTTTGGACCGTCTGACAGGTTTGGAAGTTTACCTTTTCTAATGTAAACCTCCAGTCAAATCTCAGCAACTGCAAATCTAATAAAGTTTACTAAGTAAGACCTGTAACTCTTTCCTGTGCCTTTGCTTTACAATATACATTTTTGTAAAGTTTCCATGTATTTCTTCAAAATGTATTTTTATTTTTACAATCCCTGGACAACTTCCAGGGATTTATATGTTATTAATTAATACCACACATGCTAACGAACCCCCACCTCAAATTGTTAGAAAATAACATGCAATTTCATGTCAATCTAAGCAGCACAGACATTCCAGCAAGCAGGGTAAATAACCTGCTCTTGAAACAGTGCTGGAACAACATGCAGATTTGAACATCTCTATTACTTGCAACTTCTCTGAATTCTCTCTGTAATTTATATATAGGGCTAAGAATATTTTTACCAAGCTGAAGTGGTCAACTTATCTGCAAAACCAGCCTCATTAAGAGCTCATTAAACATGTCCTTTTACAGTTAAAACTGAATATAGTATCAGACACAGTCAAAAAACATTATCTATAAAGCTGTTTGCACATACAATATACACAAAGACACTGACAGGGACAGATTTCTGTCTATGTAATAATGTATTTATAAGACTGGAGGAAGAGAAACTTATGTTTTGAAACCCCTTACCTTGCCCTCTGCACCTCCAGCTGGCTTGTCCACCGCCTCCTCCGGTGCTTTCTGCTTTCCACAAGAAGAACTAAGCAGAAGATTAGTAAAAGGAGTTTTGCAAAAGAAGGCATCTTGCTGGAAATAGGAGTGGGGCACTCTGCACTCCAGTAACCTCCTGTAGTGCAAGTCCCCCCAGGTTTAAACATTGGATCAGCTCTAACTCCGGCGTCGCGTGTTCGTGGGCGACCGGTGGCAGAAGCGCTGCTTTCCCGGCGTGATGTTTTCAACATGAGGCTTTCAGGGGCTTCTCACTCAAAGCTTTTCCGTCATCACCACTTAATGATTGGCCATTACTCACGAAGTTTGCCTCACCACACATTTCCACTGGGTCCTAAAGGACATTTACTAAAGCCATTATATAAAAACCCGCAATTCTGCATGCCAGCTTTTTGCTCAATCCCCTAATCTGAGGACAGTGCTATCCTTCTGCCAGACTGTGTAATACCGGGTTGTCCTTTTTCATTAGGCTTTCCAGATTTTCTGTTCCTTCGCGTGACATCTTTTTCAACTGGAAACCGCCTGTGCCATGTTTCAGACATGTATAGCACTGTAAAATGTACGTATTTTGATGGTTTTATAGCAGTTGAGATTTTATTTTTCGATTTAGTCTGGCTCTTTATGCTGTCAAAGATAAAAGATGAGCTATTTCCTCTGAAAATGATGATTTACTGTTAACTTTTAAAAGAAAATTAAAGCACAGTAACCCCCAAAGTATTTATACACACAATAGACTCTTCACATAAATCAAGTCACCATTAATATTTATTTTTTCAAATAGRTATTTGCACAATCAGGCATTTTAACTTTTATTAAAAAAAGTTTGAAATAAAAATGTAAAGCTACAAAGCAGCTATTTCTTTAATCACAAGGAAGAGGCTGTTTTCAGAAACCAYTCGAAGCTTATTTTCTCATAGCCCATTCAAAGGGCAATGTARACTGCCTCTTTGCAGAAGACTTAGCTGCTTTACTACTAACCAGTGCGTGGTACAGGTACAAGAGCAAAAGTTTGCTTGGCACAGCAGTGAGTCTCCAGGAAAAGAAAAGCACATTCAGAGCAAAGCTTCCAGAGGAGCAAGTGGGTCAAAACCCAGCAAAACTGTCCTTTGGGTCAGACCTCTTTCCAGAACTCTCTTCTGCGAGCCCACGTTTACAATACTTGAATAGAACAGGCATTCAGGCAACATACCAACTAATGAAATAAATATACAAATTAGGTAAAAACACATCAATTAATATATTGACATCAAATTGTTCTGAAGAATGTGTAAGTAACTGCTGAACAAACTACATACTTCTGTCTGAATTCCTTAAGAAAACTAATTTTTGATCTTTGTTCCATTGTACCTGACAACAAGATTATCAACAATCCACAAGTGCTAAAAAAGAACTGAGTTTTGGCTTTTTTTTTTTTCTCATTTCCACATCCCCCTTAGACACACAATGGGCTTTTCTTATTTTAGAAGTTGTTATAGCTATTTAATGTTTCAAAACACTAATACATACTATATTTAACAAAAATTAGGAAAGATGTAGGTAGCTTGAGAAATACTTGCTAAGAAACAAGATGAGAATCTCATTTAAGTCAGTGCTATCATGTTTGACAGCAATGAAATGAAAGTTAGCTAAATTTCATTGTCTTTGAAATAAACATGTTAGAATACATWTAAATCGGAACAATAATACAAGAGGAAAATTATCCCACTGACTGCTTTCTTCTACTTCACTGCAATACTTAACATACACAGACAAAATCTCTCAAAACTCTAACAATTGTAGGTCTATTGCTTGTAAAGTAATTTCACAGCATTCATGAATATTACCAATGTTTATTTTTTTAAATAAACTAAGAACGCAGAAAGCCTCTGGGTCCAATATTGGGTTTAGGTTTAAAAAAAACTGAAAATAAAAATGAAACAAACAAAAGGCCATGTGATACTTGAAACATAACCGAAGACTGGCTTGAAACTCTTTATTATTACCAAGGTTTTAATAAATATTTCTCTTAAGCATGTTCATATATATGACAGTTTAAGTACAATAAGGTTTAAATTTTTTTTAGTAAATAAAACCACTTATGAAACATTCAGTTTAACACATTGTGTATATTTCTGGCATAATTAAAAGAGAATAGCTCTGGGTAAATAATTATATTACATATTTATAACTATTGCAAGAATAGACATATTTTATATAATCTTAAAATTTAAAAAAACAAGATATACAATTGAGAGTATTAGAAGAGGACATTCAAATCTTGCAAAAGATTATCCAATCTTTCTTCCAAAAGAATAAAAATCAGAATAATGCAAGTAGTTTTCTGGCCCCTTCTTTCCTCTGCTACTCCCTTCTCCCTTTCACACACACAAAGCAGCATCACAATCAATTTGTATGTGTTCCCCCTCTAGAAATGTGTCACGGTAAATAAAAGTGGTTACAAAACTGTATCCCCTCTAAATTAAGAGTTCACTGGACACAAACACATAGTAGTGTTTCATTTTATAATTCCTTCTCCAATGTCAAATCCGATACTAACTTAGATGGGGTGATTAATTCCATTTATGTTCCCTAAAAAAAGTGAATCAACCATTTTTTTAAAATTGTCTTTTTCTAGTTGATAAATTACTCAAATTGAATCCCCTCCCATACGCCTTAGCRTTACTATTCCACTGCACTGTTTCCCCAAGTATCTAATGGGCACTCAGTTAACACTTGTAGTAAAATATCCAACTTCGCTTTTCTTACAAGTAATGTATCTGTAGGTACRTTAACATTCATAAGGACTTAAGCATAAATACAAAAAGTTATCTTTGTAAACAGTTCTCATGTCATACCCAATACAGAATGTTGAATGAAGCATTCAAGTCACTGCTGTTACAACAGAAACAACCTTATAACTCAAATATATACTCATTAGCCAAACATATTCTACGGAATATAAGAGCTGCCAATGCAAAAGTCAGCAGGACAATCAGAACAGTTGATCCAGTGTGGTTCGTGTTGACTCTTGGTTGCTGTACCCGATTAAAGTCAGTTGAAGAGGGAGCCCGTCTCTGACTCTGTTGCTGGGCACGGCGCTGCCGAGGACTCATAGACGTGTTAGTGGACACAGGCGGAGTGTGCTCTTGACTGGCTGCTGCACCGCCGTTCTGCGTTTCAGACTAAAAAGGAAACATGGAGAGTCGTGAGRCAAGAAAGTGCGTAAGATAAGCAAGGAATAAAACCATTAGGAATAAAATGTACTCTTCAGATAATTGTCAATACTTGAGAGCCTGATTATACATGTCACTAGTAATTACGAGATTGTTATATCCATCATTTTTGTCCATCGCTATCTTGAGAAGAAGTCTATTTCAAGCTGCAAATTTGCAGTCCTAAGGACAAGAAAAGAAAAGTCTGAAGAAAGTCTGTCAAACAATATTTGAATTCTGTATTTGTTCCAAATCAAGATATTTCAAATATCGTTGTCTAGGATATGCTTAATTCTTTGCAGTTCAGGAAATCTTTAATAATGCTCCAGACAGTTAAGTCTCTGAGGATTTGTAATGTCACCTATACTGAAGGGGAAACAAGTTGGGGAGGGCAAGAAAGGAAGGAAAGAAGTCCAGGGAACTCTAATTAAGCAACGCTGCACTGCTTCCAGTGGACAGCAGCATCCAAAAGTCTGCTCTCATCACCACCAACAATACTGGAAAAAACAAAACAAAAACCCTAAACACAACACACCTAAGAGATTCCAGCACAAATTATTGAGGATTGTACCTATGCATGCACATAACTATTGCCCTCTACTGGTCAAACGTCAATCTACCATTATTTGTGGTAAAAAAATAAACGTTGGCAACTGATGTTCAGCTCAGGAGAGTATTATTCTGAAGAAAATCAGTAATCAGTTTGTAAGATTGAAACTATGGGTTCTGATATTCCACCAGCCTAATCCTGCTTGCAATACTAAGAGGCTCAAACTTCCAATGTTTTAATATTAAAAACAGTTATACAGCACAGTTGTTGGAATGATCTGCTCAGCCTGGTGGCAGAGCTGAAGGAGGGAGAGGTTAAGGAGCATTAGGGAGTGTGAGAGGGAGACAGATTGGTGGAGCCACACGCTGCCATCCCTGAGGCAAAGGCAGCAGGTGGAGCCTCCACAAGAAGCAGACGATCCCCTTCCCTCTTGCCAGCAGGCAGAAAGAGGGGACCTAAGAGATGAGGGGGAATGGAAACGGGTCCCTGCTTGGGGCGCCAAGTGAATCCCCTCCCGGCCTCCCTCGCCTTCCCAGTTGCCCTTAGACAACAAATATGGGGCTCTGGAACTTGAGGGCCAGGCAAATGAGGATGTAGATGAGGGTCCATCCAGGGGGTGCCTAGGTCGAGTCAGTCAGCCCCACGCATTATGTCTGCCTCTGTTAAGAAAAAAAGGAGGGTAATTGTCGTAGGCGATTCCCTTCTGAGGGGAACAGAGGGCCCAATCTGCCGACAGGACCCATCCCACAGGGAAGTCTRCTCCTCCCTGAGGCCTGGGTTAGAGACATTACCAGGAGACTCCCTGGTCTGGTGCGGCCCTCTGACTGTTACCTGCTGTTGGTTATGCAGGTTGGCAGTGATGAGGTTGCGAAGTCCCAAAGCTATCAAAAGGGACTTCAGGGCACTGGGGCAATTGGTTGCGGGATCAGGAGCACAGGTAGTGTTCTCCTCAATCCCGTCAGTGGCAGGGAAGAATACTGAAAGGAACAGGAAAACACACCTGATTAACACGTGGCTCAGAGGCTGGTGCCATTGGTGGAATTTCAGCTTTTTTGATCATGGGGAGGTTTACACAGCACCGGGCCTGCTGGCGACGCATGGAGTTCAGCTGTCTCAAAGAGGGAAAAGGATTCTCGCCCATGAGTTGGCGGGGCTCATCGAGAGGGCTTTAAACTAGGTTTGAAGGGGGAAGGGGATAAAACCAGGCTCACTAGAGATGAGCCTAGGGGTGGCATGCCAATGTCGGGGGTGAGATCGATAGCCCAGCTCAAGTGCATCTACACCAATGCACGCAGCATGGGCAGCAAACAGGAGGAGCTGGAAGCCATTGTGCGGCAGGATAGCTATGACTTGATCGCCATCACAGAAACATGGTGGGATGACTCTCATGACTGGAGTGCTGCGATGGATGGCTATAAGCTCTTCAGAAGGGATAGGCAAGGAAGGAGAKGTGGTGGGGTGGCTCTGTATGTTAGGGAGTGTTTYGATTGCATGGAGCTCAACGACTGTGATGATCAGGTCGAGTGCCTATGGGAAGGGTAAGGGGGAAGGCCAACAAGGCAGATATCCTGCTGGGAGTCTGTTATAGACCACCCAGCCAGGATGAAGTGGCAGACAAAGCATTCTACAAGCGGCTGGCAGAAGTCTCACAATCGCTAGCCCTTGACCTCCTCATGGGGGACCAGATGTCTGCTTGAAATACAAGACAGCAGAGARGAAACAGTCGAGGAGGTTCCTGGAGTGTGTGGAAGAGAACTTCCTGACGCAGCTGGTAAGCGCCCCTACCAGGGGAGGTGCCTCGCTCGACCTGCTGTTTACCAACAGAGAAGGACTGGTGGGAGATGTGGTGGTCGGAGGCCGTCTTGGGCTTAGCGACCATGAAATGATAGAATTCTCGATTCTTGGTGAAGTAAGGAGTAGGGTCAGCAAAACCACTGCCATGGACTTCCGGAGGGCGGACTTTGGCCTGTTCAGGACACTGGTTGAGAGAGTCCCTTGGGAGGCAGTCCTGAAAGGCAAAGGGGTCCAGGAAGGCTGGATGTTCTTCAAGGAGGAAGTCTTCAAGGCGCAGGAGCGGGCTGTCCCCATGTGCCGTAAGAAGAGCTGGCGGGGAAGAYGACCGGCCTGGCTGAACAGGGAGCTTTGGCTGGGACTCAGGGAAAAAAGGAGAGTCTACCACTGTTGGAAGAAGGGGCAGGCAACTCAGGAAGAGTACAGGGATCTCGTTAGGTCATGCAGAAAGAAAATTAGAACAGCAAAAGCCCAGCTAGAACTCAATCTGGCCACCGTTGTAAGAGACAACAAAAAAAGTTTTTACAAATATATTAATGACAAAAAGAGAGCCAAAGAGAATCTCCATCCTTTATTGAATACCTGGGGGAACATTGCCACCAAGGATGAGGAAAAGGCTGAGGTACTTAATGCCTTCTTTGCCTCAATCTTTAATAGTCAGACCGGTKATCCTCAGGGAATTCAGCCCCCTGAGCTGGAAGACAGGGACRGAGAGCAGAAAACACCCTCCCATAATCCAAGAGGAAGAGGTTAACGACCTACTATGCCACCTGGACACTCACAAGTCTATGGGGCCAGATGAGATCCACSCAAGAGTACTGAGGGAGCTGGCGGAGGAGCTTGCCAAGCCACTCTCCATCATTTATCAGCAGTCCTGGTTAACAAGGGAGGTCCTGGATGACTGGAGGCTTGCCAATGTGACACCCATCTACAAGAAGGGCCGGAAGGAGAATCCGGGAAACTACAGGCCTGTCAGTCTGACCTCGGTGCCGGGGAGGATTATGGAGCAGTTCATCCTGAGGGTGCTCACAAGGCAACCAGGTGACCCGCCTAGCGGATGAGGGGAAGGCTGTGGATGTGGTCTACCTGGACTTCAGTAAAGCCTTTGACACYGTCTYWCRCAGCATTCTCCTAGAGAAGCTGGCAGCTCGTGGCTTGGACGGGTGTACTCTTCGCTGGGTAAAAAACTGGCTAGATGGCCGAGCCCAGAGAGTTGTGGTGAACAGAGTTAAAACCGGTTGGTGGCCGGTCACAAGCGGTGTTCCCCAGGGCTCAGTTTTGGGGCCCGTCTTGTTCAATATCTTTATCAATGATCTGGATGAGGGGATCGAGTGCACCCTCAGTAAGTTTGCAGATGACACCAAGTTGGGCAGGAGTGTTGATCTGCCTGAGGGTAGGAAGGCTCTGCAGAGGGATCTGGACAGGCTGGATCGATGGGCCGAGGCCA
>JASVER010000001.1:10477067-10506585 GCA_030449065.1 Oceanodroma leucorhoa
GCTGGTGAAGGGTCTGGAGCACAAGTCCTATGAGGAACGGCTGAGGGAGCTGGGGTTGTTTAGCCTGGAGAAAAGGAGGCTGAGGGGAGACCTTATCAYTCTCTACAACTACCTGAAAGGAGGTTGTAGCGAGGTGGGTGTTGGTCTCTTCTCCCAAGTAACTAGCGATAGACATGAACAGATCTGTAATTCGAGAAACCTCACTGACAACTGCAGGGCTTTAAATTTTTTTTGTTTGGAGGAAATTATATAGATGCATCAGGGCAGTAGAAGACCGAGTGCTTCACCCAAAGCTGAGTTAATCCACTGCCTTGGGACTCCCAACATAATCAATGACCAAGTATTAGCAGGCATACAGAAGCAAGTTATATAAGAAAGGAGTGATCGTTACCCGATACAAATTTGGGACCAGATACTAGCATATCATAAATAATGTCTACATCTAGATAAAGATTTTTTTGTTTGAAGACTTTAATAATTAAGAATCCCAAAAGTGGCAGATGGGCTGTATTTTAAATAAAAAAAAAACCACAACACAATCCTCTTGTCTTCACTTACAGGAAGTTTTTAAATTCTCCTTAGTCTAAAAATCTTGACATTTTTGCTTAAGGCAACACCTCACATAACACAATTTACATCCAATTTTAAGTAATTTTCTGCCAAACCATACTGGAAATGTTGGGGATGAGGGCTTAATAGACTAAAAATAAAAGTATTTCATAAGAGCTACATTGTAGCCACCTTCAGCATCTGATTTTTACAGTAATTGAATATGCACTTTATATGGCATATTATTTCTAAATCTGTTAGKACTGGTAGAAAACTCCAAGGACATCTGAGTTTGATAAATAAGGCTAGTTTAGTAAAATGTGCATATATTAGAATTAACAAAAAGTTCTATCATATAAAAAAATGAAAGTAGGGAAATTTACACTGTATTCAGCCTTCTGAAGAATGGTAGCACTCACTGCATAACTTATGTCTCCAGGCCGTTATTTTCAAAATTTTTATCAGAATGCTGGAAGTATTAAATAACAACCTTGGAAGGGATGTTTTAAAAAAATATAGCAAACTAGGAACTCAGAACCATATAAATCCTCCRGGTTACTGAAGTCTCTTTCAGTTATACTCATGATCTCAGAGAGAGATAGAAATAAGAAGATATAAGGATAAGTGAAATACTTGTTTGTCCATATAACTTCCAACTGAAGAACAGCTGAAGTTTGACACAGCATGTCTTAAAGGCTAATAAGAAATAAGGGCTTCTATAGATCTCATGTATCAGAACATAGCTTCATTTTCTCACAGAAACCTCCCTCATCAGTTCAAGATTAGTTGACTTCAGTTACACTGTTTATTTCATTACTCCTCATTACAACTCTTCATCCAGCCAGTATATTACTGCAGGACACTACTATAATATTTTGTTTAATAACAGGTGTACTGAGGTTTACTATATTCCCAGGTTATCAAAAAAGTCTAACCACATTTTTTAGCTTGTCTTTTTATAATTCTTATCAAGTATCAATTTTATTCATCAACTATAAGCACCAAGGTGGGACATCATTCCACAGCAATACACTAAATGTAGTTTGCTACAGGCGTGGTAGGAGTTCAGACTCCCATAACAGTCCACGTGGATTTAGTCAGTGCAATCAGGGGGACAGACAGAGCAATGCAGCCTACCAGCCTCTGCTTCTCAGTAAGCTGCAGTGCTCTCTAACCTCCACTAACTAGTCCCACAGACTGTGATAAGAGTTTTGGTACCAACATTTAGGTGACCACTGGCATAGTAGGGGACTTAATCTGGACCTGAATCCAACCTGAGTATCTACAATATATTCATTCAAAAACATTCTTTTGCTCAGATGTGGAAGAATCTCATTTTCTTAATACTAAGGGAAATTACTTTTACCAAGCTAACTTCCAGCAGTACCTTGCTTGCAATTTGAATACTCAAACAGGAATGATGTACCGTTACTTTGCCCTGAGTAGACATCAACAGMTACTACAAATTTAAAAATTAAGAAAAAAAAGAAAAAAAGATGTATATATATATTGTCAGAAGTAGTCTCGTCAGAGGTGGTTTCTACACTGGCTTCAGACTCCTCACAAGTACTATGCTGCTTAATGCTTTAGGTAGCCTATTGTTTTAAAGCCTGTTCTTTGCAGCTCTGTATCCTTTTACCCAAGCTGCTGTGGCAGCATTTTCCAGAGCTTCCAGGGCAGCATTGTTCCTTTTATTGTTCTCATGCTGTTGTATTCACTGCCTTGCACTTGCAAACCTCAATGATGTTGTTATGACAAGTTCTCCTGGGAAGCAACTATCACTGGCGTGAGAATCATCCCCTTCCCCTCCTTTTTCTTCATTCAAAGATAAGTCACTTAAATACTTGATAAATATTCTGTAATCATGTAGGTGCACAAAATTTTAACAGCCAATATGCAACATTCGCACTAGTGTTGCACACTTCAGTCATTACTAACAGGGCCATGAATGGCAACAACCAGTGAGCAGGTCTTGATGAAAAGTACATAGCACTAGGTGAAAGGCATGGCGAAAAGTCATCTTCATCATCACCACGTGCTGCACCGGAGAGACAACCTCTATCCTTCTGTCTGCTTTTTAAACAGCAGGAACTCAGGAAATACATATTCAACATTGCACTGGGAAGGTATTTAGTCCTCAGCTAGAGAGCAGACCAAAGTGAACACTGTAGTAATTTTAAGTGTGGCATCAAGATACTGGCTGTTGGTCTGGCAAAATGACAAAAAAGTGGGAAGAGGGATGTGACCTAGAAGATGTCAGGCAGGGAGAGCCCAAGGGTCAAGAACACTTGAGTGCACCTCTCCAACAGTATAGACAAACATACCCATGCAACAATTACATCACACAATAAGTCTCTTCACAGGCAAAAATCTGTAAGACTAGAGTACCGAATAATACAACAGTTCACACTATATTAGCATTGGTGTTAATGTAACAATTGCCATTACTAAAACACAAACTACTATTTCAAATTGACTTTTGAAATCTAAAAAAATATGCTTTACTGAGATATTATAAGTCTTGGTGCTTCTTTAGTCAGTGAGGCTATATTCCTTTTTCTAAGTGAAAGCTGACAGAAGGGAAAGTTAATTCAAAGTATCTTTTGTTCTGATGGATTGAGAAATTCTCTCTTCAGGAATAAGGCCCCATGTGGAACAGGGGGAATGGACTCAAGGCGATGCCATGCCAGAGACCCATTTCAGTGGGCTCCTCACACAAGTTAAACCTATCCCAGGAAGGGCATCACGGTACTCACAATTATCCTGCCATTAATTCACTGCAAAAAACTCTGTCCTTTCAAGCAGCTTGAAGGTAAAAATCATGGAATAGACAATTGTTACTGGGAAGAACGAACTTGCCCATGAAGCAGTCTGTAGGTTGGTTTTCCCATAGTAAAACATAGCCTACAGATTCCCTCCTCTTCACCTACAGGTAGACCCTTTCCTTAGCACCTATTTACCATCATGTTTTTAATGAAGACTGGTTACAACTGTTCCAAGAGCAGAAGAAAGATAACACTTCTTTCTTCCTGCATAATTACTGCTATTTTTTCCCTCTGGATTGTGTAGCAGGACATAAGGTCCCATGATGTCAGAGTTAGGCACATTAGATCTACTATACCAGAAGGCATTACGCAAGCTAATACAAGGATTCAGCATTGGGTCTCTCTCTTCCCTTTTTATTCTCAAAGGCCATAAATTTCAAGTTCACAACAGCAAATTTTCTTCAATAGCATTTAATTAAACACACATTTGTAGAGTAAGTGGTAAACATTTTACCCAAGAGGAAAAAAAATAGTTTTGATGTTGGCCACATCTAACAGTTACAACTTAGTAAGGTAGAATTAGGTCTTTACACAACAAAAACTAACCCAATAAATTGATTTTACACATGCA
Source organism: Oceanodroma leucorhoa (assembly GCA_030449065.1). Lineage (NCBI taxonomy): Eukaryota > Metazoa > Chordata > Aves > Procellariiformes > Oceanodroma > Oceanodroma leucorhoa. The sequence continues at coordinate 10,481,013 of JASVER010000001.1, forward strand.
AGAAGCCCAACTGAGTAGAAAGGGTCTGAGGTTTGCATGGATACTCTTTCACGCCTATTAGCAGATCAAGGCCTCTGGCCCCCTACTTTGAGAAAATTTCTATTAACTTTCGCATGAACAAGAACACAAAAATAGCAAGCTCAAATTCTTTAAAATAGTCTTTCCTGTTACACATTTCTTTCTTCCACTGTGTGGCTGTAAGTTTTCACTCCCCAATGGCTCCATAAAATTCCTACCACTCAAAATGTGGCAGCTCAGAAACACAGGTATTGCTTCAAACTCAAAGTAACAATAATGAGCGTAACAGTCTGATCCCTTAAAACATGAATCCACTTTTCATCATTTACAGCTTATCACATATAAATATTTTTACATACATTTCTATGTTTAAAGGCTTTATTTCACATGGAACTGTTCTGCTGAAAATTAAGTTAATCRTTACTTATTGAATCAGCATAATCGATTAAAACAAATTTCTTAGAAATGGGATTAATCAAAAAAATCAGTCTCTCTTTCTTCAAGAAAATGCTAGCAATGCCTTGGTTTTTTGGCTAGTTCTACTATATTAGCCAGGATTTGTAGTAAGAAGAATAAAATAAAATGGTTTATTAAATCCTGAACAACCTAGAAAAATCCTTATTATGGGGAAAAAAGTATGCTATTAGCATGTTTATATTTCTTCATAGCTTGAAAATATGTTGCAAACACGCAACAGATGGTCTGACGTTATTTGACGTGKTTTAGGTTTTTTTAAACAATCTGCAACCCCATCCTCTCTAAAAGAGACAGCTTAGCTGGGATTTGCCTGCAATTTATCAGTGAATTTAGATAGCATTGCCACCGTCATAACAGCAGCTGCCTTGGCCCACCACCAGGYCTCAGTCACTTCCGAAACCATTATGTAAGCCCTACACCTTGCAGTAGTAAAACGTAAGTGTCATACTTCAAATGGTAAGAATATTTTAGCCAGATTTACTTAAGAGGTTATAAAAAACAGGAAGATATCCTTAATTAATATTTAAAAGCTACAAATTATCACTGAAACATTTTTTGCCCCTGGCTAAGAATTCTATTGCAAAAACCTGTGATACATTATGCAGATGGTAAATTGTAGTACTTCAGACACCATAACATTTTAATGAACTGTTAACCCATACATTAAAGGAACTACTGGGAACAAGAATTGCTAAAAGAACCTTATGTATTGTTTTTAAGAGAAGGAAGTGAAAGCAAAGGGACCACTATTTCTAAAAGTGATACAGCATACTATTTGCTAAAGTTTACACATAGATTTTATATAAAAGTATGCAGAAGTTCTAAAAGAAATGTATGAACTACATACTCTTAATGAAGCCTCCAATCAGCTTAATAGTACCGATTTCATGCTCAGGCTATGCCTGTACTTGCACTGATAAAGCCCAAAGACGGACCATACCGTTGCACTTGCTGGCTCCTGGAACGCTGTAGCTGCACCATCCTGCTGGGGCTCACATGAAGCGGCAGAGTGGTTCAGTCCTGATGTGTTTGAGGGTCCAGCATCAGACTTCCTGGATGAATTGACTTCTGCCTACAAGGAGTACATACGTACGCTTCAGAGACAAGATTAAAATTGCTCCAAAAAGATCTGGCTTATTTTGGAATACGTATTTTAATGTATGGAGAATATGAGACTTACTGAAATGTAATTATCAAGCACGCCAACTGCATTTCAATGACACACCAACARCTTTAAGAAATTCTCATTCTTTAGAAATAAGACTATAGATGTGCAAACATCAGTTTAAAAAACAATTTTAAGTTTGTTTGCATATAACAGCAGGTATAACATTCAAAAAACGCACGGATGTATACAGCAAAAAAGACAATTCTTTAGAAGATCCAGCACAACATTATGCCGGAAATAAYACCATTTTTTAAAACTTCTGTTTCTCATGTCCTTAAGTGAATGCCGACTACTGTTGTTACAAGTGAACTAATATAGCCTGTTTCTCAGCAGGGCTAACTAGCCTCCGCTAAGTGCTAATTTAATGTGGCTATACCGGTTCTAGTACCGAAGTTGCCTCACAGCCAGAGTGGGCATTTATGCACGGCACTACACCTGTCAGGCATACATACCTCAGTTCCCAGTATTTAAATTTCAGCACAAGCAGAGCAAAAGAAAAAAATACAAGTCTTGTAATRCTGCTTTTCTACACATTTATAAAATGTCTAATAAGCATCAATTCACAGAATTTAGGTTTCATGCTTTTGGAAATTTGAGACAAAAGATCAGTAGTGACATGTAGAATATCATGAACAAACCTCTTGTTTAAAACAGTATATATGCCTGCAATAATCCCTTGGGAATGGAAAAGGACATAGCATCATAGTCCTGAACTGAAACACTTCAAAATTTATACGTAGTAAAAAAAAGAAAGTCATGACCAGATCATTTTTTTACCAGCAGGCAAGTCACCTCCCAAGTCATGTATCTAGATCTCACTTTATAATAAAGATGACAATTCCAAATCTAATACCTGTCTTCAAATGCAGATATAAGTAGTGGTAGTAGTAGTAAGAAATACAGTGTATTAGAAACCAACCAGTTATGGTGATAACAAGCTGATAAGATCACAAGATAATAATACTCTTTCATGATACTATTTTGTGTGAGGAAATCAACTTCCCTGTTTTTTGATGTATATTATCCCAGGAGAATCTGAAAAATATGTCACTGAAACAACCTGAAGATGAATTTAAGATTTAAAAACACTTATTAATCTGACAACACGGCTTTCCTTTTGCACTTGCACTTTGACTATTAGGAACTCTAATATTAGACAGGACAAGTTATGACTCAGATATGGACCAGCCACAAAGCAACACAGGATTATGAATTATTCAGGCTGGAAGGGACCTCTAGATGTGACCTGGTCCAACTCCCTCCTCAAAGTAGAGTAATGTTCAGTCAAGTTTTGAGCATCTCCAAAGCTGGAGATTCCACAGCCTCTCTGGTTAGCCTGCTCCAGGATTTGACCACCCGGGAATTTTCCTTTCCCATATCCAGTTGTAAGTTCCTTCCCTGGAACCTGTGACACTCCTTTTTCAAGCCTCTGCTTTTTCCAAGAAGAGCTCACTTCATCTTTACTGTTAATCTCTATAAAGCACATACACTACAAAATATGTGTTTGATTTATTTTAGTTTATGAAAGTACTAAGTCTAGTACTGAAGTCAGACTAACATTCAAAAAATAAAGCACTTGAAAGTTCCCAAAACTGGAATATCTTTTTTGTAACCTAGTCTCTCTTTTCTCCAGCCCTTACCTCTGCTTCCAGAAAAGCTGGAGAGAACACAGACATCAAGGAAAGAAGATCAACATATTTAAGTGTAATAATGAGGGTGAGTGGAGAATTAATTTTACTGCAAAATATGCCTTGTGATGGCAACATGCAGATAAATCATATTGTTTTACAATAATGCATATGCTATTAGTCATCTATCTTTTCTTTTAAGTGGAATAGAATTTATGGTACATAGCACCTAAAATGCACAAAACAATTTGCAAGTCAATGTAAAGCTGATTAAAAAAAGTAATTTTCTATTAAAACAGACAGGAACAAAGGTGGAGACTCACAGAAGCAGGAAAACTGTAATGAGGAAATGTGGTTTGTTATTTTTTCTCCCGAATTTCATATTCCTTTCTCAATATCACACATGGGKTTTTTTTCACAAGTTACCATTTTGCTTAAGGCTAGTATGAAATAACTTCTCATAATCCCAGGATCATCTAGAAAAAGTTACGAAATCTCTTCTTTAAGGATCAAGATAATGCAGACATTGCTAGTATGTTTGCTAGTAGAGAGGCTCTCTCAAATCATATGCTCAATCAGCAATCTGATGTTAAATCTTACCCCATAAGTTGACATGGAATATATCCAAATGATTAAAAACTTTTGTATTCCCTGCTAGTAATTCATACTATTAGTTTACTACAAACACATCAATCAAATGCCTCAGCCTAACATCAATCAAACAAACAATAACAAAGTCAAGCAAAGCAGAGAAGCAGGAAGCTTAAAAAAATCCAATCCCTAAAATTTGATTTGAGAAAGGGAAGGAAGGTGCAACCAGAGGACAGAACTGATTTACCTTGTAAAAAACCCACAATGGATTGTAAAAAGCTGTAGAAACCTGAGGCTTTTGTTCATTTTTCCCTTGCTGAGTGCTTGTTCTTAGGAGGTGGAGTTAAGTATGTGAATACATGGAACGCATCAATATTCTTTAGAGATTGATGTCCCTAAGTCTTTCATTTTAAAACTGAAAGAGGTATGAAATGTAAGTTAAGAGTTCTTTCTAAAAAAAAAAAAATTATACTCCGATATTCCTAGAATTTCTGTGATGAATATTAGTGGTTCTTAAGCAAAAATTAATCCTACAGTTTTAACCCCCATATATTGTAAAAAAGCCAGGAGCAGGCAGTCCATTGCTTCTCTGAGTAGCTCAACTTTAAAACTCTGTCCCTGTATCTCCTCATCTTTGTAAAATATTTTGAGATGTTTTTATCGTAAGTGTTATTAGACACAGACCCAACCATGTCAAGATGTCTAGATGAGAGATTGCACAGGAATACGCAGGTCCTGCAAAACTGGCAGTAATGCTCAGTAGAAGGCAATCTTTACTCTCATGGCACACAAAAAAAAAAAAAAAAGTAGCCTTTAGGACGGTGTTAGGAGAACACTGGTGATAAAAGGGGACATATTAGCATCCCCGACCTTAGCGAGGACATATTATGCACCAACGCCACATTGTCATAATCAATTTCACTGTAGTTCCCTGCCCTCATACACAGCAGTCTTCCTTAGTGGCTGATTTAAGAGTTCAGTGGAAAACCCAGTGAAAAACAACACTGTGCATGCAAGACATGCAAACTTCTAAGGCACATATTTCGCTAAACAAACCTTACTTTCACTGAAACACAAGCTAGAGAACACATTTTTGGGTAACAGCAACTTCCATACCAGAATTCAACTTTCAGTATCTTCAGCTGCAGAGTAGTTCAAAAGAATTTGCAATAATTTTTCAGTGGGAATATGCTTTATTCCTTCCATAAGCCAAAAGGGGTGGGGGGGCAGGGAGGGAATCACAAAGGAAAAAAATTTAGGTTAGCTTTGCCCAAACTTTCCTAACACGTTTATGATAAGACTAATTCTGGAGAATTCAATCAAGTTATTAGTGACTGAAAACATGGGAGTAAAAGCAACATAGTTAGGCAGTTCTTAGCACAGTGCTCATCACTAAAATTAAAACTAATCAATCAATGCTTGAGATGCACAATTTATTAATTGGCACATTGCCAGAGATCCACTCCTATTTTTCTCTTTCAGACTGTCCTAAAAAAAAATAGGTTTCCACGTAGTGATTGATGATGGTTTATGAAATTATGAATGTTTCTGCAATTTATGAGTTTTTCCTCAATTTTTTTTTTTTTTAATTCTATACAGCAGAGATAAAAGTTTAAACAGTGACCTCACCTTGAAGCTGATTTGTCTGGCAAGTTCTTTAGCCTCCTTGTCTGCCTGGCTTGACACGCTTCGGGATGTTAGTGGTAAGAGGGCTGTCTTCATAGATGTGCCACACATTTCACAACAGAAGTCTTGTGACCTGGCCACAAACGACATAGCTCAGAATAGCATGTTCTCATAAAGTTCTTGTGTGCTTGTTTAAATAAACTATTTGCAAAACAATCCACAGAAAGTGGTGTCAAGACCAGTAGCTTAAAAGTACTTCCRCCCCAAATCACACTATCTTGAAAAAATATGTTGAGAATTATCTATACTACAAATACATATTCTCTCATGTCATTTAGGAAATTATTAACAACTGACCTACATATTATTATCATCTACACTTATTAATATTTTGTTACCTTTTTAAAACTTACTTTATATCTGCAGCAAATTAAAATTTCAAATTATAAAGATCTAACTATTATTACAAATATTAAATTGGACCCAGAAGCTTGCATCTCAAATCCAGGAATTTCAGCTTCTGCAAGAGTACCTTTCCTCTCTTGCACACATAATTTGTCTATAGGGCACACTGCAGGCAGCTCTCCAAGCCAATGAGAAACCACACAGCCTTGATAGTACAGTATCAAGACCAACCCACTAAACCCTACCTCTCAGCAGGGTTTATTAGCTTTGACTCCGTGCCATGCTAACAGGAAAGTTGCAGCTTCCGATTGGCTCAGAGTACAGGCAGAATAAGCTCACATCTGCCTGCAAAATAAGGTACTATTACAATTTGGAATACAGTAACTTTGCTTATAAGAAAGGGGTATGGTCTTTCAAGTACCTTCTCCTTCCCAGATGGGGAAAGGAAGAMGACCAAAAAAACCCCACAGGTGTAAGATTTCATTTAAGGATAATCACAGAATAGTTGAGGTTGGGAGGGACCTCTGGAGATCATTTAGTCCAGTCTCCTTGCTCAAAGCAGGGTCGAGCAGAGCACATTGCTCAGCTCTGTTTCCAGACACATTTTTAATACCTCCAAGGATAGAGACCCCACCACCTCTCAGGGCAACCTTTGCTAGTGCTTTGACCATCTTCACAGTACAAAAGCGTTTTCTTGCATTCAGATTGAATTCTGTGGGTTTCAGTTTGTGCCCATTGCCTCTTGTCCTGTCACTGGATGCCACTGAGAAGAGCCTGGCTCTGCCTTCTTTACACCTTCCTTTCAGATATTTGTACACATGGATAAGATCCCGTAAGCCTTCTCTTCTCCAGGCTGAACACTCCCAGCTCTCTTAGCCTCTCCTTATATGAAACACATTCCAGCCCCTCAATCACTTTCGTGGCACTGCACTGGATTCGCTCCAGTAAGTCCCTGACCCGGACACAGCCCCGACGTGGACCCAGCACTCCAGATGTCTCACCAGTGCTGAGTACAGAGGATGGATCACTTTCCTCGACCTGCTGGCAATGCTCTTCCTAATGCAGCCCAGGATACCATTAGCCTTCTTTGCTCTTCCTAATGCAGCCCAGGATACCATTAGCCTTCTTTGCTGCAAGGGCACATTGCTGCCTAATGATCAGCTTGGTGTCCACCAGGACCCCCAGGTCCTCCCCTTCCAAGATCCTTTCCAGCTGGTTGGCTGGCATTTACTCCTCCCCAGGGGCAGGACTTCGCTCTTCTCTTTGTTGAACTTGATGAGATTGCTCCAGCCCATTGAGATTCCTCTGGATGGCAGCACAACCTTCTGGTGTATCAGCCACTCCTCCCCGGTTTGTATCATCTGCAAACTTGCTGAGGGTGCACTCTGCCCTATCACCCAAGTCATTAATGACACTGAATAGCAATGGCCCCAGTATCGACCCCTGGAGTACACCAGCAGTGACTGGCCTGCAGCTGGACTTTGTGCTGCTTACCACAATCCTTTGACCTAGGCAGCTCAGCCAGTTCCTAATCCACCTTACCGTCCCCACCTACCTAGGTTGTACTTCATGAGTTTCTCTATGAGGATGGTAAGGAAGACAGCGCCAAATGCCTTGCTAAAGTCAAGATAAACAACATCCACTGCTTTCCCCTTGTCCACTAAGCTAATCATTTCATCATAGTCATAAATCTAATTTTAAGTTAATTTCCTAAAAATAATTCAGAAGCAGTTGCTTCAGATTTTTTTGTCATTGTTTCATTATTATTATTCACTTAAGGAAAATGATGCATCCTTGTTTTGGTTGTTTTCTCCCCTGCTTACACTTACTATCAATTCCATCACACTCATTTTCCCTCCATGCTGCAATTACCACTGTATCACAATGTTAATTACACCTCCAAGCCTGAATTTCAGACGAACCTCTAATTTGACCACACAATGCTGGAAGGAACACAGCCCTCTCAAAGTATTTTGTTTGACTGTAAGTTCCGAGTTTGCACAACGTTCAGGRAAAAAAAAWAWATATATATATATAGAAGACATAGAACTTGTTTTATATTTGGAATAAATGCAAGAGAACAGACTGAAGTGACTTGCTTCCCACTCAATGCCTTACCCTAAAAGAGAGTACATATATATGTACCTAACCTACAGTAACAAACTTAGTACTTACTTCTTTGCAAGAGCTCTTCTTTCTTCTGGTGTATAATCTAGAGATCCTATTGCTCCTTCACCTTTGGTCGGCATAAATCCAATAATCGCTAGTAAAGCTGTTCTTACTAAAATGGGAAAACAGAGATACAAACAAGGTTGCAGAAACAACTGTTACTTCATCTCACTCTACACTCAGTATAGCAAAGTTGCAGTTCTGCCTGCAAAACTTCATTTTGTCCAAAGAAGTAGTCTGAATTTCATACAAGCAGCACTGGTTTTTTTGGTACAGAGCAAGGCTTTCTTCATTTTTTAAACTTCACGTTATAAATGAAAGGTAAGGCCTTATTCTTCCATCAGCCAACACAGAGAAGAAAAGCTAAGTTGTCACAAAAATGTTGCATCAATATAAAGATTAGAGTTCTAGACTTTAAAAATGGTGTCTTACGAAAAAAAGGTAAGGCAGAATTAACATATAAATGGGGGGGGGGAGAGAAGAGGAGGATTCATAAGGCATTCTTCTTTTTGTGTGTGTTTTCTGTTAGACGTGAATTCTACAATTTAGTGCACACAAGCTCAGTGGTTTTCTTTTATGCAACGTACCACAGAATTTGATCCTTTTATGTCATCAATGCTAGGGAAGGAGCTCACTTAAATACTAGTAACAGCTCATAACAGAACTGTCATCTAAAACATCTCTTTTGACAATATCTATCCTTCAATTTTGTTCTACATAGTCATGAAATTTAAGAATTCAAGACACTTTGCTAGTAGATTTGGTAAATAAATATCACATGAAGATAAGTACCACAAAACAGAGATAGGATATTTACAGCTCCTACTTAGAAGACAGTATTTTCTACTCTTAAAAAAAAATAAAAATGTAAGAGACTTCAACAAAAGTTGAAGAGTGGTTTGCTAGATAATTCCTAAGATCTTATCAACATATTTTAAAAGTGCAACTGATATCCAAAGAAATAGATGATGTACTGTACTCAGCAAAACTAAAATTATATAAACACAGAAATACCGCCTTGGATGAATTATGCCAACTCTCAATTTCTGTGATAATGAAACTTCAAAAAAAAAAAAGATAGAAAACATTCAGCTATTCTGAACTCAGACCACGTTGTCTTTCCTCTTGACTGCAGCAGAAGTACAGCATCAGAATTAAAAGCTGAGCACACTCCCCTCTACCAGTATTCAAGCTGTTTTTAGTGATTATACAAAAACTGGGTAAAGTAATAGGATTTGAAGTATTTTCATAAGAACAATTAAAAAACAAAACAAAACCAAAGAATATTCTAAGTAGTCTGAGAATTCTTAATGCTCGTGCATCCAGCTAAGTAAGAGCTTACCGTTACCCCTCAGTTTCTCAACCCTTTCACCCCACATTTATTTAATACCATTCCCAAATCCTCCTATGTTGCTCCTTCATGACTTTACATTTCTCAAATTCTCCCATACTTTTACTCCCTCAAAATCTGTCTCCTTTCCCATTATAAACATTCTTTGTGAGATTTTTTTTTTTCCAGTTTAAAGATCTAGTTGCTTGATGGGTGTAACATTTTCCAAATAATTGTTACTTACTACTCCATGAAGGCTGCCATGTTTCAGGATGATGCCCTGAGATGCTTAAACAAATTTTCTTCCCCACTTCAAACCTGCCATTGGCCTTTAAAGGAAGAAGGAGGATACAATAAAACATGCTGGAAGTTAACTCTTGGTTTTTGGTATAAGTTGTAAAAATCATCATCAAACAAATCTATATGCAAACAATACCTGATAATTACTGCCAACCTCACAAAATTGGAATTCAGCTTTCTGAACAAAGTCTGCCATTTGCCTCCATTCATGCATGAAGAAACCGTTAATTGATACCTCACATGTCCCAGCATGACATGGTGGCTTGCCTGTTGCTCCTGTAACCCATGCACCACATGCAGAGAGCCTGAAAAGCTGTAGCTCTATGAACTATGCACAAATGTAGGTCTTTGCCCCAAACCATAYGTCTGCCTTCCTACATGTGACCAATGTCTCCAATAGAGACCAAGAGGGCCCATGGGGAGAACAGAAAGTTAGACAATCACAGCAGCAGTGTGACTACTCCTGGAGAAAACTTCCATTTATTAGGTGCAATGCTTCATGTAATTACAGAATACCAAAGTCACCTTGGAAGACTTCTGGTCTTAAATTGGCAGCATTAACTGTAGTATGCCCCCTTTCTTACAAAAATATTATTACCTTAAATGCCAAGAATCTCTCTCTTAGACACATACAGTTAAACTAATCACGTAAAAATAAAAAACTAGTAAACATGCTTACCGTCAGCAAAATAATGCTGGGTGGTTTCATGGGATATTCAGGTGGTAGTACTATTCGCCCGTGATAAATCCCTCCATCAAAATCTGAATCTGGAGGGCCTCTAACAGTAAAGTGCCATTCAAAAAGATTATCCTAAAATGCCCCCACCAAAGGGAGAAGAAAAAAGAAAGAAAGAAGAGTGTGTCAAAGAAGCAGACAACTAAACATCACTTTCTTGAACAAGGACAGGCTAAAGAAACAGTGCACAGCAGAAGTTTTAAGAAGTCAAAATCAAATGGAGAGTAAGACAACCAACACGGTACTAAGATTCTGGTTAAAAGGATAAAATATTGTAGCTTTCTGGTAATTTTCTTAACAATTACTTTGTTGAAACCCTCAAATTCATTATTCAAGCTCTTCACTCTAGTTGTATCAATTATGACAAGAATTTTATTACCCAACAGGTGGAAAACAGTCAACTACAGGAAAACTGTGTCTTTGCCCCAGTGAATAATAATTTCTGAAGAACCGAGGGGAGACCCACCCCAAAAAAGAACATTAATAACAGCCTCCCCAAAGTCTCTTCCATGCCCAAGTCAACACAGGGACTTGACTTACACCCCAGAGAAATTCCATCCTCTTTTGCTTCTCCATAACCAATTTTGAAATAGCCTCTGTGTCTTAATGCACAACAGGTACACTTTGAAATCTGGAATATTATTTTCATTGGACATGAATGAATTTCTCTTTAAGCATTATTTCTTTGGGGTTCTGTGTTTGGCTTTGTGTATCAGATCTTGTGATGCCCACAACTTCCTGAATATTTACAAGCAGAACAACTCCTACTGTTTGGACCGGAGTCCAAATGAGGCTTGCTGTCAGCAAACGAGATGTCTCAACTAATGCTGAACACTGGTATCACAGGGCTGTGACTGCCCACCTAGTTACAATTTTTTCAAGGATGGGAGGTAACTGTCAACATTTCCAGCATTTCCTTTCATCTGCCACTGGTCTCTTCCTAGTGAGTCACTGTTCTAACCCAGAAATAAGATGTTCATGTAAGTTAGAAGTAATAGCATGAATTAAACCTTGTATTTCACCACAGAAAGGGGAAACACAAGGTACAGACAAAAACTAGTCAATAACAAGATATATTTTATAGCGCCTAGGAACATGCTATTTTCTGTAAGCATGTTAAGTGTGCTACGCATTTCTGTGAACAGCTGAATCAAACCCCTGAACTGAATACCACAGAACATTGCCGTTTTTATTATCTCAGCAAAATCAGAATGAGTTTCTGTTTAAGCTTCTAACCACCAGAACTTCACCATCCTCTCAGCCCAAATACTTAACTGGGTGTTTCGAAGACTTCAAGAAGCTACTATTTAAGTGGAATCTAAGCATTCTCTCTTACAATGCATCCAGAATTGCACCCATTTACATTTTTCATGGGTTTTTTGTATGCAAAAGTGTGAATCCTCATAGATCACTTAGGCTTAAGTGTTTTGTTGAGCAACTTGGCAACTGAGCCAGATGTCAGGTTTGGGTGTAAAAAGCTTAACTTAAACATAATGCATTTATATAATTTCAGAAAGGAGGAGGGGGAATAAACGTATCATACCYGTGCAATAAAATTACTCGGGGGCAATGTAAGACCGGTATTATGTACTTTCAATAACAACCTGGAACTACAATACCACTGAAGTGGAATTCTGCTGTTGATTTCCATCACAGGAAAAAAAAGAACTGAATCAATTGTAAAAGGTCTGCTAGTATCTAAATATGTACATTTTAAATACATATGCATACAAAGAACTTAGAATATATATTAATAACACAGCCTGATTACAAGCTCTTGCAAACATACAGAGAAACAAACCTCCAAAGGCTGTGCATGATAATGATCTGTAGGATCCTTCAGTTCTGCAGCCTCCTTCATCAAACGTTTGACAGCTGAAAAAGAGAAAATTTAAGACATGAAAATAAAGAAAAAAAATAATACGGATTGCACACAAAAATATACCAACATTTCTTGAAGAGCTCCTTTCACCTAACTAWTCTTTTTCAGTACATCCCAGCTTCTTCACTGGAGTTAATAATCCAAGACGCAATGTAAATTACTCATGCTGAATAAATCTTAAAGGAGTTATACAAGCACAAAGTTATGAAAAATATGTTGCATGGTCACAGAGTTTCTCAACACTGAACACTGGGACTAAAGCAGTTTTACATTATTAATTGCACCAAAGACATGAGGAAAAACATAGGTGTCATTAACAGAGTTCCAGACTTTAAATACAAGATGTACAAGACTAATAATCTCAATATTTTATCATAAAGGACATCATGTGCATCTTTAAACAACCGCTGAAAAGCTTTATCCTGACACCTCCTGTGACTATTACATGACTACTCCCTCAATTATTCCAAATGAGGTCACAATAAGATTTGAGAGAAACCAACACACTGGTAGTATGAGGAGATGAAGTTTTATACAAGATTTGAAAACACATATGCCCAGCCAGAAAAATTTACCCAGGGCCTTTGTAATTTGAACCCACTACTGAGTGTGGACACACAGTTATTCTTCTATCCTAAATTCAGGATAGTCATTAGTTACCCTGTCCAATCTTCTACTTCAGAACAACCAGCATCATCTGTATTTTCTGCACCTCCTTTTTCCTTCCCCTTTAGTAAGTTCTGTTACATCACTTGTCCTGCCAGGTGCCCTTGTGTGCATCATGCATTAACGCCTAAGAAAGAACTCAGCCAAACTGAAGAGCGGACTAAACGTAAGAACTACAGACAAGAAATTCAAGGATGCCAGCTCATGAGTAAGGTTAGGTAGAAAATTCTTACTCCCTCCTACTTCCTGCAAAAAGTGCAAATAACAGTTACCTCTTTAAGCACCTACCTAGGAAGAGGACCCCTTAATCCATCCTCCACATTCAGTTCAAACCATGGATGTCCCTCCCAACTCATGTAATTATCGAACCACAAAGAAGGAGAAACACTGCCCAAATTCCCTTGAAGTGTAAGCATAAAGATATGGTGAAAGTGAACTGTAGTTCCCCAATTTACAAAGCCTGGCATCACCAGCTGACTGTAGGCTGTGTAGCATGCTCAGACTCCAGGGCTTTACTCACTTTCACGACGCTGTGAGGGAAGCTACTCTAACCTTCCCGCAGAGGAATTTTGATTTCAATCTACTGTAAAAAGTTCTCTTCCTCCTTCACACTTCTTGACAGCTATAAACAACAGCTCAAAGTTTGAAGAATTTCACTTCTTACAACCCAAAAAGCAAACAGACTATGCGGAAATTTGCTGTTGCCAGTTGTCCCAATTCTGCTGCTGCCAGGGGAAGGTGTCAGTTAAACACCCCGCAGAACCCACAGGGTCATGTCACAGGCAGCAGCATCCGGGCTCCGCTGAAAAACAGTTTGCCTCTTTCACCTGCATTAAGGTTTACCAGTTCATTAGTGAGGAATAGCAACAAAACCAGCCTGGACCAAAAAAGGCTTCAGACCCAGCATTGCTTCACAGCCACAAGCCTGGACACTTGCCTTCACAGTAAGAGTGGCACGCACCAGGATGAGCTAATTCAGGAGTGAACACCCCACAAAGCAAAAGGGTAACCATGAGAAAACTGAGAACGTATATAACGAAGCCTAACAAAGACAGAATAGTTAGGGACAAGGCAGACAACTCTGTTACTGAGACTTCCCAGAGGAGGGACCAAGATAGGAAAGAAATACAGTCCCCCATATCAGCATCACATGCAGTTACCCACGTTAACTGAGGCAAAGCTAACTATTAGAGCAAAAAAAAGGTATTTCAAGACCACTCTACAAAAGTCTGCCGCCCCTCAGAGAAAGGTTTGTACCCAGCCTACCAGTCTAAAACTAGGCGCAGGATCTCTGGCAGTGCACGTCGGCACTTTGGATTTGTCCCAAAAGGAACAGCCTTTTTACCACTTKAGCTCCAAGGCTGACCCCTGGGTGCCGAGTGCCAGCAGCTGGCAAGCAGAAACACACAAACCACGGGTTTGCACTGAAAAGTAACCGAGACAGCAGCCAGGTTAGGACAACAAGCAGGTGGGCTACTGTTAAGTAAAATTTAAAAACGGAAGCAGTTTAAAGCATGGGGTTTTTTTTTAATGCATTTTTGTATTTCATTAACAGTGACATACATGACAGCGTATGTATTTTTTCATAGCATTACTTTATTATCAAGAAGTCAGACTATAGATACTTTAAGAAGCCAGCATAAAATACGCTGAAAGAATATGAAATATTATTCCACTCTTGGAGAACGAAATACAGCAAAATACATAATTTAGCTTTTGTATACCAGAGATAATTTGCTTATAAGAAGTTTTCAGTATTAAGCAACCTAGGATATCTTAAGAAAAAGAAGCACATGTATATGAAGAAAGGCTGAGAAAAAGAAGCACATATATATGAAGAAAGGCTGAGAGAGTTTGGGTTGTTCAGCCTGGAGAAGAGAAGGCTCCAGGGAGACCTTACTGTGGCTTTTCAATACTTACAAGGGGCTTATGAGAAAGAGAGTTTTTACCACGGCCCTGTAGTGACAGGACAAGGGGCAATGGTTTTAAACTGAAAGAGGGTAGGTTTAGATTGGATATAAGGAAGAAATTCTTTACAATGAGAGTGGTGAGACATTGGAACAGGTTGCCCAGAGAAGCTGTGGATGCCCCATCCCTGGAAGTGTTCAAGGCCAGGTAGGATGAGGCTTTGAGCAACCTGGTCTAGTGGAAAATGTCCCTGCCCATGGCAGGGAGGTTGGACTAGATGATCTTTAAGGTCCCTCCAACCCAAACCATTCTGTGGTTCTATTTCCACATTGCTGAAAAATGCCAACTGACAGGCTGCAAAGAACAGCCTGGACCGATGAAGGTTCATTCTGAAAACGTGTGATCCACTGAAGAAAGCATTAAATTGTTACTACTTTAAGTATTGCTGCAGTATTCACGAACACAGTCCCTCCTTTGGCTACCGAAAACTACAATGGAAGAAACAAATGTCATTCACGAAGTCTGCCTGCAACAGGTACATGACATTCTTACCCAAACTTCATTAAAAAGAGTTTTGATGCAAATTATGGTATTTCAACCCACTTAAAAATCACACTGAGTCATCTGAGTAAACATTTGGCAATGGCAATTCTGAAAAATGAGAACATTTYGGGCCCATTCAAAATAAAGAATTGAAAACTGTCAATAAAGTTGGAAAGTATCAGTAATTCAGCCAAAAAAAAATTCAAATCAAGACATTCAATTTGTCAAAGACAGGTTTTAGAGACAAAATAGTCAAGGTATTTTTTAACGTGGCATGACTGTCAGCATGAAAAATATCCAGGCTTTCACATGTACACTCAGCAACAATTTATCATAATGTTCATTGAAATCAAATACTGAGGAAATTAAGTTTCTGGGCTAACTCTATAGAGAGCAAAGGAGAGCTCCCGCTCTGGCAGCAGGTGCGGGAGGAAAGGAAAGAGCAGGTGCTATGGGCCAGAGGTTCTGCCTGACAATCTGCCTCTGGTATTACACCGAACTCACTGAATTTTTCTGAAAAAGCAAAACGTGGATGTTGAAAATCTGAGAATCAAATTTAAAGCCACCAGCTTGCTTTAGGATTGAGATGCAGCGGAATAACACAATTAATGAGCAAAATTTGTGTTATGTATGCATGTATGATTTGGAGATTTATTTCTGTTAAAAACTGTGTCCTGGTCAAATCCTACTTCTTATTAACATTTACCTTAAGCTATCCTGAAATTTCTGTTCAACACAACTGCTTCTCTTGGATATATCTTGAAGTCACATTCAAGTACTCCTGCTATCATGGCCAACTAGACTAGTSTGCACCTTGTGGTCCGGGAAACCCTTCTGTACACAGAAAATGCAAGTGATCAGTCCTCATAAATGTCAAATGCTGAAAGAGATGATGGGATTTGAACATTGGTGGTGTTCTCTTAGGAAAATATTATGCCTTATTTTTAAAAAAATCTGTTATTGTGAAAATAAAAATAGTCTTAAAATAAAGCAATTATATTTAGCMTTACAGAGATTTGTTTTGTTAGTAGTCTTCTGTATTTAATAGGAAGGATTTCAGCTCATTTTTATATTATCAGTGAACAGTATATGTGGCAACCAAATGAGCTGACCAAAGTTATGTTAACGTAAACATAACACACAACATTGCAACAGGATTTATTTCAGCATAACAAAATTGCATACATTTTGCTCACTGGAAGTTCAGAAAATCTGACACAAGTTCCAACTTCCTCCAACACTCAAAAACCCRGACACCGTTACAAGCTCCCTGAAGACCTGCCACAACCTGTCTACAAAAGGCAACGGTACTCAGGTGCAAGAGCTCAACAGGAGAAACAGACCCAGGCGAGGGGAGTGGTAGAGATGAGGTGCGTGACACTGTTATCAAACCCAAGTTAGGAAGCAAGGGAGGGTGAGGTCTCAGTTCACCAAGGCTCAGCCCCTAGTACTTCACCATGTGAAGAGACCAATTTTCTACCAATTTTCAGTTCTTCCSTTTGAAAGAGAAAGTACATAATAAACAAATAAATAAAGGAACTCAAAACAGCTGGCATAAAGCTACAGATGTCCTAATCTTTCAAGTTGACTTATCTGATCTGGAAAAAAAGGAATAAAACAACCTGACAGCTTTTACTGCTTCAGAAAATGCTTTCTACTTTTTTTTTTTTTCCCAAATGGCTGCTTTTTTTTTTTTTTTTTTCTTCATTTTAAATAAGATTTAGAGTTCTACTCAGGAGAAATACCGAAAAAGTAGTAATTTTTTTCCCACAGCTCTGCTGACCAAGACAGCATAAGACAGCATAATTTACTTACCAAATCCAGGTTTTCCAATGAATTAGTAAAACTCTTATAAAATTTCTCTGGGATGAAGGGTTTTATAACTACTCAGCCCACTTAAGCTATTAGTAAAATACAAGTCATCTTCGTTACGTGTTTGTCTATTAAYGATGCTATTATCAACAATTAGGAAAAGTATTACATAATAATATTAGAAAAATAAAAAAATTGAAACCGCACAATCAACTTGAGACAAGCATCAAGGCCCTTCAATTAGATGATGCATATGTCATGGATGACATTTTGGGGAAGTCTTTTTAAATCCAGCTGGCTTTGGTTTTTCCCCCTCCGCTCAATACCTGACCAGCCAAGCGTGCCTGACCCATGGCTGGTGTAACCACTAAGTGACTTCAGAGCTCACAGTGCACAGTGTCACCTGCTGAACCACCACCACCACCAGTCCCCGCAGCAGCCCAAAGCACCTGTGAACCCATTCACCCAAACTGCTGCAATTCACATTCAAAAGAAAACCCCGTTTACTAAAGGTAAGTTTACATTTCACATAAGGAGAAAAATAACAGCAAATCACAGTCAGAAGTTCAACTGCACAAAGACTGGATCACACAATTAAAAAAAAAAAGTCAGGATTAAATTTATGTGTAAAGTACATAAGATTTCTCATAAGACGACAACACTCGATGAGCTTTGACGTTTTAAGTCAAAAAAATCACTTTAAGCTATGTGGTCACTAAAGCATGCAAGAAAACATTTAAAGCAAAGAGTCATAGCAGACTGGAGAGTTATGAAATACTTCTACTACAGCTCTTTGATATGGAGAATGGTATTTTTTTAAATAGTGTGGTACTCTCTAGAGAATGGTTTATTAAATTCAAACATACAGAGACTCTAACAGGTTCACAGCAACCTGCACAGTGTCACTAGGTAACTGTGTGTCACCTACTCCATTGTGGATCTGATTTCCCTGGACAGCTTAGAACCCGTGAATGATGTGTGATCGTTAGTGAATTAAAAACAATAAAAGGGGGAAAAAAGGGGCTTGAGACAAAAGTACCCTGAAACATAAACTACAATCCTTTTGCAGAATACAGTGTCAAATGGTATCTACTCTAGAAATAAACCCATGTTACCACACTTTCAAGTGAGCTCCACATTTAGTAAAGCTCTTCTCCTCTACCTCTGCATTCCTTGTGTTTATTGATTTTGCCCCCACCTTTCTTAACCCAAGTGCACATCTGTCTTTAAATAGATTTTTGAGTTCCTGTATATATTTTTGTATGTCACTTCACAAAAATATGACTATATTTTCATAAAAAATTTGCATAGCAATTTATAGTCACTTAGTTTTGAATCAAGACCACATTTAAAGTTTCATTAGGACYGAGATAACTGATCTTTCTTCATTAAAAAAAACACACATCCCAGTTGCATCCATCCAAAATAAAATCCCTGGAAGACAGATAAAAATTCCAGTTGGGCAAGTCCTTAAACCACTGATGAGGAGAACATACTACATATTCTGTTTCTTTAAAGCTCTTTTCCAAAGCATTCTCTACTGCCTCTGTCTATGATGGGACAGTGGACTACACAAATCTTTGTCCGACTCAGCAACAGAAGTATGTAGAAGCAGGCATATTTGCAACAGACCACGCAGAGATTTCCAGATTTTTCAGTCTTCTGGAACTAGAGAGTCAGCAGCGGTAGCAACCCATAACGCTAACGATCCTTCCTATACCACCAGTGATGACYTTACCAAACCTACACCCTCCAGTGCTGGGAGAATAGGCAAAATGAAGAAGAGTTAAAACTTCAGTCTCAGGTGAACAGCATCACCATTTTAAAGTCATCTCTACCGAAATCCACTATAGTTTCAACATTATTTTAAACATCATAATCTGTGGAACGCTATTTCTCCATATTAGAGAAATCACACTTCTCTGTCTAAATAAAAGCAAAGGGAGACAATGAAGCCGCTCATCATTCACTGCCTCTGTGATGTTCTCCACTAGTCAAGTCCCTGTTTTATGCTGATCTCATGTAACAAGAAAAAACAATTGTTCTTACAAAACCAAAATGTGCGATTGCAGAACTCTAGCAACTGTCTYGGGCAGCCATAGGTTCCAAAATTGCTTTTATTTTAAAATTCAGTTTGACAGCTAACTAGTCTATTCTCTCTTTCCTCTCACCCTTAGAAACGACAGACCTTTAGTCCTCATTTCCCTCAGAGCAGCAGAAGTACAGGACTCTTTCTGTAGTTACAATTCACAACAGCTGTTTGGTCAACACAAAGGGAGATAAAACTTATGAAATGTAAGGTGCTTGTTGAACGCACTAAGATCAAACAATGTCTTCAGCTTTAATCAATTTTTAACACCCATTCAACTTCCTATTTTTAAAAAAATCTATCTTTATTTCATACACGGAAGGTACTAAGCAGCACAGTACCCTACTGGCTATTTTCTGTTAACCGTTTTTTATTAACAAAGAACTGATGCATGCTGTTGACAAGGAATACTTTTTACTTGTAAAAAGCATGGAGTGGAGAGAGAAGTATAGTTTGTAGGAAAAGCAGTAAATGTATTGAAAATGACAACTAAGAGGATTACAATCTTGGCACGCTATGTTCCCTGTGCATCTAAGATCCAAAAGCACCGTCCCGGGGCAAGAAATGCAGGACACGCGTGTCATGCCTCCCTCCATGTGCTCTCTCCAGTCCTCCAGTGCCCTCACTAGTCAAATTCTAGATGAGGAGGTCTACTGAAAACAAACAAAAAAATCTGACCAAAACAAAATAAAAAAGCACGGTTGTTTGCGAACTCCATGCGAGTCACTCCAAGTAGCTGTTCATAATTCTTCAAGTGTATCTGTCCTAATACTAGCTCAGAAGACTGGTAACATCCTACATGAAAGAGGGAGACTGTCACTACAAAAACAGTGACTACAAGATTTGGTGTCTGATCTTGCAGCAGGCTAAGGGTCACAGCTCTTGGAAAAAAAAGTAAAGAGATTATTCCAATTAGCTGTCTTATAAATTTCAGAAAATAGGGATGTTTCTGAAGCATGAAGAGGATGAAGTCTGTGCTTTAAAGTCAGCTGAGCTTTAATATTTATGGGAGAGGTTTATCAGCCATATGGTAGCAGGCTGATATACATTGACTAATCCATTTTGAAATCCTAAGACAGAAAATAGCTTGTCCTATTATGAGTGCCAAAAATAGACATAAAAATATGAAGCAACAACTTAAAAGGCTTTGCCTTATTGAGGTAATACAAAGAAGCCTGAAGTGTGGAGTGTGAAATTTCTTCCCTTCCAAAATTAATGGTCTTTTGGGGAAGAAATGAAAAAAACCCCACCACGTTCATAGGTGGTGTATGGAGACAGCTTCAGGTGAATGCCCCCACACCTCCTTGCCCTTACAGGAGCCAGCAGCAGCTCAGCACACCACCCTCGCCAAGCCCAGACCTGCRGCAGCCACGACATGTACCTATGTGAAAGCAAGAGCTGCCAGAGCACCAGCTGTGCTGCCTCTCATCGACAGAGACACAGCATGCAGGGGAACAATTTATTTCATGTTGTGGAGAGTTACTGTCTTTTACATACATTGGGATGAACTAACATTAGCTGGAAAAACTGGGATAAGGAAGAAGATGAATATATTAACTAGCAGCAATTAGCAGCAGGACAAAGCTGTGTAGCAATATGGCTCTTTACGGGGTCTATATGAAAGCACACAAAAAAGAAAGGCACTAGAGAGCTTAACTGATCCTCATTCATCAATCTGGTYTAGCACACCTACTCACAGAAGAGGGATCCATGTAGCCATGTATAACCATACAAGTACTTCAGCTCCTGTCATAGGTCTACAGCACAATTTGGTTTAAAAGGAAGATCAATAAAAGCACAGGTTTCTTTTAACAAATTTTTCCTATTTAAAATGTGTTTTCCTCTACGATATTTTGGATAAAGCCTACTAGAATAATTAAGATAACTTATACTGAAACTTCAAATAGTATTTACTCTCTTTAAAACTACTGAGCAGATGGAAGTCACCATCTGCAACCAGAGTTTGCTCAAATCCAAAAGCAGATTTCAAGAGGAGAAGCTCCTTGTGCAGGTACAAAACAATTATTGTCTTCACTCTGTCTCAAGATAGCGTATCCCAAATTCCTAAAACTGACCGGGACCTAAAGCTTAGCAGYTTGTTTTTTCCTCTACTCAAGTCAGAACAACAAGAACAACAGGCACGAGGACTAGTTCTAAAGCCTTAGAGGGTTCAGTTACCAAAATAATCCCTTTAGTCCACAGATGACATAACTATTTGAAACAGGAAACATGGTGGATTTGTTTTTATGTATTTCAGTGCATATACATTAATTAAAACCACCTTAATGTTAGAGCACTCTACATTTCCATCTTAAGCCTTCAGTTGAATGGCAAGTGTAAGATACCATCATTAAACTGCACATGTAACCATAACAAGATAGGAATTTGTAAAACATACACAAAAATATTACATAATTGCATATGCTTATCTACATGGTTAATAAGAAAAGTGCCAGGCTAAATGCAATGGCTATACATAACTACAATCAACTTGTTTTAATGAACAGTAACTGCTGAAGAAACAGTATTTATTTTAAATCTTTTTTATTTATCTCATAACTTTTTGCCCATCTTTTTAAATGAAAGATTTCACACATATTAAGTCACTGCTGAAATGCACGACTTAAATCATATTATAGTGAGTTAAATCATTTGTAGACTTTCCGCATCCATATGGAAAGAAATAATTTATTATATTAACATGCTAGAGAGCATGTTTAATTTCAGAAAGCAACATTGACCCATCGTATGAATCTTTGCCAAGTAAGGTTCATTTTGCTATGAACAGCACAGGTGCTGAAAATCAATTCCAGTAAAGATAATTTTCTCTTGAAAACAAGGGGGACTAGTGACAATAGAGGGGAAGAACATTTCTAAATTAAACCACAAATATTTGTACTCTCCACYCAGATCCCAGGAGCACGTCATACAGCACACCACCACTATTTCCAATGACGTGGCAAATCATAACTAGTGACCATGTTTGTGTGGCCTTGTAAGTTCACATATGCAACATACCAGCCTCCCTCTCTAAAAAAAAAAAAAAAAAGTCTTCCTTCTTGATATTTATAACTATAAAAAGTACATCGTTTGCTTTGTGATCCTTCTTATCTTTCAGTTATGCAACTGAGGTGTGAGGGTGAGGGACATAATTTAGCAATACATCATCCACATGAGGCGTGTTTTGTAAATAAGCCTGCCATTTACATTTGTAAGGCACAAATCATCATCATAAGTTTCTTTCCACCTCCCATACTGGTAATAGGACAGTATGATTAAAGAATAAAGCCACTATTCATAACAATAATATGAAGCTGATAATACCTACTTCCCAAAACTGGACTAGGGGAAAGCAGGGGCAGGACAGTGACCGACACACAAACCCAACTAGCCCTTACAAGTGGTGGAAGAGATTTTGCTTCAGCAGCAACAGGCCTCCAGCTGTGCCTGCAGCTCCCAGGAGGTGAAGCCCGGCACAGCCAGTGAGGGGCCACTGCTCCAACCCGGCCGTACGGGAGGGACCCGACCTGTCCTCAGTTTCCCTTCCTAGGAAGSAAAACCTTCGCTTCCAGCGCTGTTTCTCAAGACATCTCCCACACCTCTTGAGGCATCCCTCTCACTTCAAGGATTCAAAGGCAAGTCTAGGAGTTATAAGGCATAAATTTTAACACGGAATCCCATGAACAAACACACACACACACGCATGCAAACAGAGTGTGTACAGTAACACTTCTGTAAAACAAACTTAGGCCACACAGACTAAACTATCGTTGGCAATCTGTCCCCTCACACGCACCTACTTAGAAAAGAGGCGATACCCAGGGGAACAGGGCACAGCCAGCTGACAAAAAGTTCAAAGGTATGCTTCCACGAACCAGCAAAAAAGCGTGGGCGCSCACACACCCCCCCACACCCCTGCCAGGCAGCCAGTGTTTTGTACCGAATTACCGCTCGGAGGAAGTTTTCACCGCCATCGCACCGGGAAGCAGAAGCGACCCAGCCGGCCTCCGCCCGAACGCCGCCCCCTCCCCGGCGCGCTGCTGACCCACACCCGCGGGCACCGCCGAGGCCCAGGGCCYCCATCCCTCCTCCCTACCGCGGCCTCGGCCCGGCCGCTGCACCTGTCCTGCCGCGCCCCGGGAGGCGATTGCCGGCCCCGCCACCGCCRCCGCGCCCCGGCAGCGGCACCCGARCCCTCCGCGAACCGCGGCAGCCGCGGGCGGGCACACCCGGCCGGCCGCCCGCCACGAAAGGCAGCAGCTTGGGCAGCCTGCAAGGCACGGCCGCGAACCCCCCGCCGCGCCCAGCCCTGCTGCCGCCCCCCGCCCGGCCGCGGCCTGCCGGCGAGGCTGGCGGCCGCCTCCCTGGCGCCCGCCAGAGCCTGCCGCGTCGCCTACCCGGGCTCTTGAGGTTGTACCGGGCCTCCATGGCAGCGGACACCGCTCACTCCCTCGGCAGCGGGGGCCGAGACAGGAGGCGGAGGAGGAGAAAGACCGGGCCCGGCCCAGCCGGCCTCGCCTCGCCTCGCCTCGGGAAACTCCCCTGACGTGGCAGCGGCAGCCCCGCCGTGAGCGCGGAGGGAGGCACCTGCTGCGCCGGCACCGCCCCCGGGGCCTCGCCGTCCCCGCCCCGCGGCCTRGCCCCGCGGCGGGGCTCTCGGCAGGGCCCGCCCAGGCCGGGCCCGGAGCAGGCCGCGCAGGCGGGGGCGGGCGGCAGTGGCACGGTGGGGCACGGCGGCCGGTGTTAGTGGTATGGTTGTKTTGCAGAAATTAAAATTCACAAGCTGCCCGCCCTTCTCTGTCGTAGCGTGGAAGAAAAAGCCRGTTTCCAGCAGCGGCGGATGACACCCGGCAGCGGGGATGGGACGTGATGCTACCATCTCTAGGCCGCCGTTCTGCCGTGGTGGCTGCGGTAGTGAAAATGCCGCCYGCGTCCCCGTTTCATCTCTGGCTTGAACCGCAGCGGTCGTGGGGTGAGGTGCCTCAAGACCTCGTAGCCTGAGTGGATTRGTTTGAAAACTGGGGGCTTAGAAAAGGGACCCCGCAGACCCACCGATASCCCATCCAAAAGACTTAACCATACTGTAAGGCTTAGAAGCATCTTGTTTGTTGGCTTTCAGGATCATGAAAGACTGAAATGGTGTCATACACCAAGGACTATTAGTTTAGGCAAGAATTATCAGCAAGAGCTTGACTTGATGGGCAGATCCCCATGTCCATCCCACACTGCCAGAGGATTTTTTGTTTGCATCTATCTACAGCTTCAGTTTCTCTGCCGCCTGGTTACAGCCACAGTACACTTGGGATAGCACTTTTAACAGTTTATAGCTACAGAAATACRTAACAAATCAAAGTGGTCATATTCTCAGCAGTCTCAGTTTCCCTTTAATTCACTACGAGCTGTAAATAAGAAACATGTCTGAGGTTTTCTTGTTTCTAGCTCATGAATGGCCCTTAATTTTGTCTATGTAACTTTTATATTCTTTCTAATAATCTTTATAAAACTAATTTTTTCGTGTTTTGATGTCTTCGTTCTCTTTTCCTCTTTCCTTCTTTGAACAGCAATAGAAAACAGYTGTAAACAAAAACAGTTGAGTAGGTATATTTTTTCCACCTCCTCATATTTTCAGAATTACAAAACAAGGCGTTACTCTTCCCTTTCCTGTTCTGTTGCATAGTCACGTTTTGGTAACAGCAACATAATAAATAAAGCAACTTCACTCCACCTTAACAAGTAGCTGAATTTTCAAAAGGGCAAAGTGATCTTCCTTTTTACAGGACAAACCTCTACAAATAATGTATAGAGTGAACATTTATAGCACAAGGGAAAGGATGGTGCCAGACCTTGTGGTTCTCTCATACACCAAAAGCACCCCAGGGTGTATTTAACGAACAATTCTTGATCACACCTCAGCATTTCTGGTTAGCATCGGCTGATCTGATTGCTCGAGATGGTGAGCTGCAGGCACTGGGTCTCATGTTTACAAACTATTTTCATAGAATCATAGAATCATAGAATCATTAAGGTTGGAAAAGACCTCTAAGATCATCGAGTCCAACCATCAACCCAGTACCCATGCCCACTAAACCATGTCCCGAAGCGCCACATCCACACGTTTTTTGAACACCTCCAGGGATGGTGACTCCACCACTTCCCTGGGCAGCCTGTTCCAATGCCTGACTACCCTTTCAGTGAAGAAATTTTTCCTAATATCCAATCTAAACC
>JASVER010000001.1:10507245-10606018 GCA_030449065.1 Oceanodroma leucorhoa
CTTGGTGTCATCTGCAAACTTACTGAGGGTGCTCTCAATCCCCTCGTCCAGATCATTGATAAAGATGTTAAACAAGACCGGCCCCAAAACTGAGCCCTGGGGAACACCGCTTGTGACCGGCCGCCAACTGGATTTAACTCCATTCACCACAACTCTCTGGGCTCGRCTGTCCAGCCAGTTTTTTAGCCAGYGAAGAGTACACCCGTATTTTGCTCATTCTTAGCAGGTATGTCCCATCTTCCCTYGTTTGCCGGAGCCACCTGCTGTGCAGTGGGTCAAGGGCTCTGGGACCATCTGTGACTAAATCTTGCCCTTCCCCAAAGCAGGACAGCAGTATTTTGCCTTTGGAAATCGTCTTCCACGTAGAAAGTTCTGGGATCTACTTTGATAATGTGAATAATGTCATGAATCGAGAAGTGATAGTTGTTGTGAACCAGTTAAGAGTAATGTGGAGTTCAGCTTTCTCTTCTGGACTCTGGCCTTTGACCCTGGCAGCACTTACAACGTCATTTTATATCGTTCAAGGAGGAAGCACCTGCAGTTAAAATGAAACTTGGGCTTTTAGCTAAAAAAAGAAATACACAGTCACTGTAAGTACATGACAGCTAAACACTATTGAAAATAAGCTGAATAGACTTAAATGTTAAGTAACAGAAATTCACTGGTAGGACTTATACATTTTCCCCATTTAAGTAAGTTACATCATGGCCTGACTGGGTGCTGGGGTAATCGCCATGTGAAATTGTGCAGAGCTAGCAGYATGAGACCGCTTTCATTTTCAGACATATTATTAGTTAAACGTCAGAGCTGCAGGAGGTGAATGTTGCCAGGTGAAACTGCTGATTCCTGTGAGCTAGTCAGCGTACCGGTAGAAATATGGGGCTTAATTTGCAGCCCCGTGTCAGCAGCTGCTTGGGACAGATGAGGAGCAGGCACTGCCGAGCTCTTGTATAGTCAGTGCTGCCAGTCCAAAGCAGCAGCCTCCCTCCTCTTCCTGCCTCTGGTCAAAAATGCCCTTTGGATTTGSGTTTTCATCTGCCTTTCTTTTAGGCTTTTGTGCAGAGAAGCCATTTTGTGCTAGAAGTTGTGTTTTTTTAAAACCAAACACCAAATATAGTAGCAAAATTGCAGTCAAATCCCACATGCTGGCAGCACTTCATGTAGCTTGTGTATCCTGTCATATGATCTAGTTTGGTGAAAAAATAAACATGCTCAGCTGAAGCATATAGAAACTGAAAGTTTGCCTGAACACTGCTGCAACAAAGATTCTGTTATTTAATGCCCCACTGAATCCTTGCAGAAAGATTTTGTACAACTTCACCAAGTTGGTTGCAGGACAGCAAGAATAATCGGTTTTGACAACTCAAAATATT
This sequence comes from Oceanodroma leucorhoa, assembly GCA_030449065.1. NCBI lineage: Eukaryota > Metazoa > Chordata > Aves > Procellariiformes > Oceanodroma > Oceanodroma leucorhoa. Next base: position 10,508,619 of record JASVER010000001.1, read on the forward strand.
AAAAACTGTTTGGCTTTAGTAAATGTWTTACATTGAAGTAAGGCTTCAGTTTGATCCAAAAAAATAACTAATAATTTCTAGTTGTTTTTTAATTTCTAATTTCCAAGAAGATGTTTTTGCTCATGCTTCTATGTACTTTTCTGCAGTTGTGGTGTACTGAATTTTTTTTCTTTTGGATGAAAACAGAGATTCTGGTACAGCCACCTAGCTTCAGAGAAAGGAGCATATAGGCCTCTCTGTTACAAAAAATAATACAAAATKATTTGACAATCATAAGGTCTGATAAAATGCATAATTCTTCAACTGCAGCCTTTCCTACTGTGAAAGAAAGGCCAAATTAGAGTAAACAGATGTGCAGAATTCCTCTGGACAATTACAGACTATGGATATACATTTCCGGGCTCATTACCACTTCACAGCTAATGGAGAGAACCAGGAGCTTTTACAGCAGAGTTCATCTTACCTGGCATAGATGTTAGCKGTAGCCAACAAATCACGCCAACATCTATAGCCAACATGTATAGCCAACAAATCATGCTTTAAAAGTCCCTAGTTTTCTCCATTAGCTGCAAAGGGGGATTAGGGTAAGTCATCTATGTTATAGACACTTAGTTAGGTATTTTCGTATGTATGTATAGCTCTATATCTGATACAAATGTATCATGCATTTCCCCTCGGTTTAAAAGAATTACAAACATTTCAGTCGMTAGAGCTTCTTATTTTTAACAGTTAAGACTCTTGTTGAACGGATGCTAAAGGGCCAAGAGGGGAGCTCAGCAGGTAGGAATGGGAATCGCAGAGTTCAGCAGGCAGAGTTGAGGGGATGGACACCAAGAGGCCTCCAGCAGGAGCCCCCGAACAGGGAGTTACTCCTGAAACCTCTCCTTTCTCTTGCAGGCAGGACACCTGTGTCACAAGGGGTTCAGTTTTTGCACTTGGGTCTGATGCATCATTGTATATTCTTGCAGATCTCAGGGAATTAAGCTAGGTATTGTGACACTGAAATATTATTTATTTCTCTGTGCAGGTCATATAATTGTGTCAGGTAAGGTACATTTCAACGGTGTATAYTATACGGGGTGATTACCTGAAGTCAGTTCAGAGTGGCGTTTGTATGCTTTGTAGGCTGTCTCATAAACTCAGCTACAAATCATTTCTTCTAGAAAAGGTTTGAGATCACAAAAGCYTATGAAAACACAATAGTTCTTTGTACAAAGCATTCACACCCTGCTTTCACCAATTCACAAAACGTACAGCGGTTTGCTTCATTTATAATGCTACTCTTTCAATACAGACAGTTGGCTGCAGAATTAAACACTAATGGAATTAAGGAATCTAATATTAATATGCCTATATTATCAGTGGGAACAGATATGACTCACTTGGAAGAGAAAGCATTATTGTGCTCATTGGTGACTAATACAGTCTCAGATTTTAAAATCCTTTATGTGAATTCAGACCTGGCAAATCTRGATTCAACAAGTGCACCTCCTCCTCACGGATAAAAACAAGCACAGYATTGTGTAACCAATGCCCTGTAGCAATTGCACAGATGCATGGTGCTTCTCAGGAAAGCGATTACTGTCTTTTCTTCAAGCTTAGTTCTAAAGCAACTGTCTCACAAAACGGGTGGCTTTGCCAGCTGACTTTTAATTAGCGTTATTTCAGAAATGGAAGAAAGAGAATGAGGGAAGAAGTTACCAGATTGCTGTAAATGCCCAAGCGAGTGCCTTATCTGGACCATCAGTGCAGAGTTTGTGGAACATCTTGCAGTAGTCCACACTATGTGAAGTCAAAATAAAGGTACGTATTTTTCACCTTTTTTTTTTTTCCCCCTGAAGAATGGGAAGAGTCATGCCAGTCACTTGACTCACACTCCTCTGGCATCATCATTRTAATAGTTCGGATGGTTTCCTGGATCGGAAAAAACATGCAAAGGCACAAGTCAAAGCTGAAGCTGCTGTCCGAGTGACAGCTGTTCKTGACTCTGGACTTCCCTGATCTAGTTACTCTATCTTTAGCAACTACAGATAATGGCAGAAATTTTCTCTGGTACGTATTCTTTACTGTGCAAATTGCAGAGAGAGCTAGACAGTTGCAGAGTAGTTATGAACTACTCCGATTAAAAATTATTTTGCTCCTGTGCCACTATTTAGGGAGAAAATACCAGGCATAGCCTTTGACTCTTGCAGGCAGTTTTTCATGATCCTCCCTCCTCGGGGCTTCAGGCCCCAGATTTTCTTTTTGTCACTTTTTCCTTATGTGAGTTGCTCCCCATGCCCCTTCACTTTAACTTATTCCCATAAGCTTCCTTCCGGAAAAGGAGCATCTGTCTTCACAATTACACGACAGCCAGAGGGMAAGCAGTCAGGATTACGTCTGTTGGACTGCCATCAAGCAGTCTTTGCTCCCCATCCATTCCAGAAATGTTACTCGCAACTCTAATGGAAACTTGTGTGTACCTGCTTGCATACAGCTGCTTGCACTACAGCTCCTACTGACTCAGCAATGGGAATAAAGGATTAACGAACAGACTCTTAAAGCTCCTCAAAAAGTGTTTTACAATCAGTGTAASGATGATTAAAGCTTACCGTGTCATTAACCAAGACGTATTGAGTTATCAGTCATCTCTGCCRTCCCCCTGTAGATATCTGGGACACCCAGGAGTTTCTCAGATGGTTAGTGGAAATCTAGGGCTTGATTCAATTGCACACACATAAGCATCTGATGCCATATGAGGTATCCTAAGGTATGCCAGACATTCATAGGGAGCAGAAAGGTATGATATGGGATACTGGTGCCGTTCTGAATGAAGCAGTAGCTGAAGGCCAGGTGGAGTGCCTAGAGCACATTCAATGACAGGAGGGACCCATGTGGACCAAACCCCTAATCACAACAGTCAAGAGAGCCCAGAGAGTGGCTCTGCTGACCGAACATGTCTACCCTCTGGCAAATTGCATTGCTCTCTGTGCTCCAGCTGACGACATTAACCCGATCTCCACCACCTGCTAGCAAGTCACCTCCCTCTGCAGTTTCAGCTGCTTGGGCTCCACAGCCCAGCCCTGGTAGGGCCCCGTAGCCTTGGTTCAGCACGCTCCGGGATCGCTGCACCGTGAGAAAGCGCTGCACAGCACAGCCAGGTGAGGTAAGGCAGAACCAGAGATGGAGGTAGGGTTGTTGAGATGAGGTCCAGAAGGAAAACACTGATGTGAGAAGGTATAAAATGCTGGAAGGGAGAAGTGGAGAGTCAGAAAATGGCAGTTGGGTGACACTGGCCAGTGAAGACTCATTTTGTGTCCTGCAGGGGGAAATGAGCATGTTAATGCTTAGTCTAGTAGTTTGCTAGTAATAGCCACCTGTATTAATCAATAAATTATTACTTTACACTTCTAAATTGCATGTATCTGCTTGCAGGGKTTTTTTTGCAGATGGTGGAAGGCGTCTAGCAAAGTGACTCAGGAGGGGTGCAGATTGGCAGGGGATGCAGGCTGCAGAGGAATTTTGTTATTCTGAAAGAGAAGTAACAAAAGCTGAAAACAATTGTGCAGTCTGGTGTTGTCGTAACTATTCAAATTAGAGATTTATAGCTTGGATTTTATGGGGACTACTAGTGGTAGCAATATAAAGAGGGGAGAGAAGAAGGGAATGAACTTTTCCCACCCTGAGGAACTTTTAAGGATGCACTCTGTTCATGGGAGCGGGAAGCTTTCATGCGAGAGGGTGCACTGAGAAAAGCAGGAAAGGCATTTATAATCTGTCAAGAGAACACTAAATTTAAAGCCAATACTCAAGTTTCCGCATAATGGGCTTTATGAAGAATTGCAGAACTTGGAATGACGACTGCTGCTTTATAGATAGCAAATGTGGAATTGAAATATGAAATGAAATTGCTGAAGGAACAGGACTGGAAACAGTGCTGAGCAAGGGGAACAGGACTGGTGGGAGTGAGCTGATTCATGTGCCTCTGCTGCAGAGCTTGCATTCAGCACTTAAAATGCGAGAGCAGACAGGGTGATGAATGGCATACTGGCAGTCAAAAGAAGTTCGAACAGCTGTGAAGGGAGTATTGAAAGAGAAGCAATTTGTGGATCAGACCATTTGGCTCACCAGAGGATGACGCAGTCTTTGAAAAAGGCACTGCAGAAAAGCAGAGTATGGTCCCACCTCTCAGTGCAGGGTTTAGAGATAAAGGTGCTGGCCCTTTGTCTCTAAGGGACCTTTTGATTTGGCTCAATCCTTTTGATTTGGCTCTACTGGATTTCCCAGAAGGCACACCCCTGTTCTCTCTGTATACTGCTTTGCAAAAGGAGTTGAAACAGATTACGCTTCCCACGGCTCAGATGGCTCTGGTTGTTACCAAAGTAGTCTCCAAAACTGATGTGGATGTGCATGAACAACAGGGGAAAATTCAATCAATAGTTGATTTAATCTCAGAACAAGTAGGAATTGTATCACAGGTGTCAGGTCCCTTGAATGATACCACTGCAAATTGGATGGTGGGGCTTCTAGAAACCCCAGGAGTGCTGGTTAAAGATTTTAACTTTATTGCTAGGACATCCACCACTCCATCTGATCAGGCAGTTTTTTCAGCAGCATTAGAGGAACCCCAGCTGCAGAAGAGAACTCGTAGTATTGGGTGTGAAGGACTCCGAAAGCATTACTGGCTCCCAAACTGTTGGATGGTTGTTTTATCTGGAATAACAGAAAGCTGACGAAGGACTAGAACAGTATTTATCAAGGAAGCAGGCACTAGGTATAAGACTCAGGTTTTGTGTGGGAAGGAGCAAGGACATAAACTTGCAGTGATGAATGGATTGGTACTGGCTGAGCAGACACYTACCTGACAAACACCTACATGCAAACACAAGTTCATCTGGGTCAGAAACTCGCAGTGCTGAGRAGAAAGCGAGTTAGGACTATAGCATTCCCTGATGCTAGCACTCTCAGGTGATTGTTGTGCTCACCACAACTTATACCCCTTTTCATTGACAAGGGGTATAAGGGATAGACTGACAACCTCATTGACTGAGGTTCCTCTTGGACATACTCAGGCTGTTTGCTCTCCCTGCACTGAGCAGAGGCTCCAGAACATCGCTGCTCTCTTGCTTTAGAAATCCATTTCCGATTTCCAATGTGAACATGTTCATGCCTGGTTTATACTTATATTTGTACTAACACTACCCTTTAGTTCAGCAGAGTCCAGAATGGCTTTTAGTTTGCACTGAGTGGAGATTAAAACCTATGTAAAGGGCAAATCCTCTTGTAATAGCAAAGGCAGCTCTGATACTGTCCTGTAAGTCACTGCTGGGGCACTGCTATGTGGGCCTTTGAGGACCATAYGGTGCAACTGAGCTCGCCCAGACCACCTCACCATGGTTCAACATACATGCATGCATCTTGTTGTAATAAGCCCATCATCTCTTCTTGGCCTACACACTAGGCCACTCTGTATTTTTTTTTCTCTCTCACGTTTGCACTCATCTATGATGTGTTTAAACCCAACCCTTCTTAATTTAGGCTGTGTTTAGTTGTTCTTTTTTTTTTTTTTTTTAAAAAAAAAGGACATCAGTGGTTTTTCCTTTACCTTCTGGCACTCAGCAATTCTGAAATAAATAATCCTTCCTTCTCATAGCAGCTCCTGGTATTAYTAAGGAAAATATTCAGTAGAGTATCTCCTCTGACTAGTTTCCTGAAAATCTTTTACCTTATCAAAAATATGTTAGTTTAGTCCAAGAGACACTGTGACAGACTGCTGCATTAGAGCAATTTTTTTCCCTGAAAGTATTTATCTATATGAATCTTTTCTTTTAAAATATGTTCTGGAGATTATTAAAGAATGTTTAAAATCTGACTGCCAGCATAAACTGTAACTTGAATATGAACATGATATGATATTTTATGATATGCATACATACCAAGATTACATAAATATGTTGTATCTTTAAGGATGTTAGGAGCACGTAATGGATTTTATACAGTTTAGATATTTTTGTACCTAATATTTTTTTCAGTAGCTTTTTGCTCAAGACCTAGCCTGTAGCTCATAATGCTTGTAAGCCAAAGAGAATATGCTSGCAGGAACCAAGGAGCCTGGGTATCCGACCTGTTTACAACAGAACATGTATACAGAGATAGCAAACTAAGAAAGGTAACGCAGAAGATATCAGGGAGAAAACAAATGAAAAGCAACAGTCTATTAGAGACTTTTTAAATGTAGCCATTTGAAGRTATGTGCATGAGCTAATGTGCAAGTATTAATACAGTGGGAAATCAAGTGGGATGTCAACCATATGCCACCATATCAGAGGAGCCCAAAAGAATTTCCCAACCAAGCTTATTTCTCATTTTCCACGCAGCTGAAATGGGTGAAGTTGATGTGTTTGTCTGTAATTCAGTAAATTCACATGTGGCTATYGATAAATATTTAGAATCTGAGTAAGAAATTTTGGTGTTAGTGATCCGATTTCCCCATCGAACAGAACAGAGAAAGCTGCAGCAACAAAAATCACTATGTACTAATGTCATGCACATCATTCAGTACAAAAATGGAAAAACCTCAATGTTCAATTTAAGAAAAAAATATTCTGCAATGACTACTGCAAATGACAGGGACAGTAAATATGTCATTAAAGCAAACAGTTGCTACTGTATATGATGACCTGTTTAGGGTTATTTTCATTAATTCTTCAACTTAATCTGATGATGCATGTAAAAATGGAGGGAGTTTATAGGTTTTTTTAAAATTTCTTTTAAAAATTGCTRCAGTACTTTCACAGAATGAACTCTCTTAGTATAAAACTTTATCACAGGAGTGCAATTTCACATGCAAGAAAACCCARAATTTTTGTTTTAATGAGAAAAAARATTGTTCCATCACAAAACATGAGATCTCAAATGATCCATTTGAATTATGCTTTATCAGAGTAGTTTGCTCCTGTCGACTACACTTCCAKGCTAATGCACAGCATGTCTGTAATCACAGAATTTTAGAAAAGACATTCCAGCCCTGTAACATTTTAAATAGCCAGTGCACACTCAAGGATGCATTTTAACTCTTCAAAGAATCCATTAAGTACTCTGGGCTGCTGAATTACTTACAGAGATGTCCTCAACTACAACAAGTTGTTGGAACCAATGTTTTATAGTTATTCAGCTCCTGACTTCAAAGTGTCTATGGGATACTAAATTGGTTTGRGTTTATTCTAAACCAGTGTTTTAAAGAGACATGGCTAGTTCAGTAATGGTCCCTACTATGTCTAGGCAGCTCTGATGATATATAAAAATGGAGACTCACAGATCAGGTATTTTGGAAATACTGCACTATTTGGGAAGTGATTACTTCTTGCAAAAATTTCTAATTTTAAAAAAGGTATCTCAACACTGCCTTGTCAGAATTGTCTCTTGTAGCACATGGGATATTTCATCCCTTTAAAATAAAAACTAGAATCTCAATAAAATTTAAAAGAAAAAGCAAGAGTTTTGAAATAATATGTTCTTTAAAAGAAAAAACAACCTTGCATGCCTCACTCAGTGCTCAATCACTTCAGCTAGAACATGAAAATCTGAGGTACTAATTAGMAAATGATTTCTCAAACGTGAAACATGCAAGTTATCACCTGAACTGAAAATACCARAGTTAAACAGTAAAGCTAATGCATTTTTAAATCTTTCAATTTTATAATTAAACATACTTGAAACATAAGTAATCTGATAAAAATTATGCTTCTTCTGATAATATCCAATTAGAAATTTTACATGTTAGCTAAAGTCACCTTCACTAAATTATGCAACATAATCTATGCCAAATTCTGGAGGGTACTACAAGAGCTAACTTAATTGTCTTAAATAAGTTGATAGTCTCTAAATACAAGGGTATGCATGACTACAYAGAACTCAGGCCAAATATATGGAAACTACATTCTTTAGTTATGATTCATACCATAGCCAGTATGATGAGATACTTCATTAAAACAAAAAAAACAAAAAACAACAGTGTCTGGTCCAGCCTGGCAAGTGTTCTTTGTCCCACATGGTCACTCCTTCASATGAAGGAGTGAAGGGAGAAGGACAGAGATGGTGACCCAATGGKGGGTCTCAACAAAACAAAGACAAATGTGTGGCCAGAAATTATGGCAGCCGTTCAATGAAAGTCCTGTGGACTGGAGAGCTGTCAAAAGATRGCTCTTACCCACCATTGTTGTGGGGAACTCTGAAGACAGCTTTGCATTACTTTAACTGAGGGGATGGTCAGAAGAGCTGCCCTCACCTAAGATGACAGGTGGTGACAGTACCAAAAGGAATTTGAACTCTCTGTATAGGTCCTCTTACCTGTTTCTGGTGTACGGCAAGCTGCCTCCCATTCAGGTCAAGCTCTTCCCACTCCCAAGAGCTGCTGACAACACTGCTGGACCRCGCATGCAATTGGTTTGCAGCAGGACTGGGAAAAAAAAAGAGTTGCTCTTCTGACTAGAAACTGTAATTTTGTATCATTAATTAAACAGAACCAGTGAACAGAGAACTCAGARAGTAAGTTTTACTTCTTTTTAGTTTTGAGAGTGCTCTGCTGTCCTTGCTAACCCTGTGGCAAGTCTGCCCATGTTCAGTATTAAAATAAAAAAGTAGTGATGTACGCTGATTACTGCAGCAGGCAGATTGTCCAGTCCTCATTTTAATGGTCTCTTCTTGATTTCAATTACAGACGTAYCCCTATTAGAGGGAACCAGAACCCAGTGCTCGCATTGTTAGGACTTCCTATCAGTACATCAGAACRTCAGGGTGGAAATACATACAGATTCTTCACTGCGCCAACTGTAGATGTGCAGGCTCTCAAAACAAACTTAACAAGGTAACTTCAACCTTTCAGATACAATACCCTCCTCTGAAGCCTTACAAAAATACCAGTGCAACATAGAGCCATTTTACAAAACAATTATCTTTATAGAAAGGTATTTTAGTGGTATATGCTGAGGTAAATAATAAAACCAGACCCAACAGAGGGCATGACCAGTGTGTTATGGAGAACTCCAGATGAAATTTGGCCAAAAGCCTGTTTTATAAAAGCTAATATTTACCTACCAGTTATGATCTCTGGTAAGGTGCTTATTGCTGTAATACTTCAAAATTATTCTTCAGTTTACAAATTGAAAAATATACGAAATTAGATCTGTATGAATGTTAGGTATTAGCTGTCACAAATTTAAAAAGGCATTGTACCAAGTTTTCTTAATTGTTTACTAACCAATTTGATTGTAGCAGGTAAATAAACTACAGCATACATTTTACCTGACACCATGCATCAAAATCACCATAAAAACTAAGTTTATCAAAGTCCAACTCCACAAGGAAAACATGAAAAAGTGCAAATTATGTACCCAGTATTTCTGTCACAGCTGTTTTTTCTTAATATGGCATGAAAAAGGTTTACAGCATATATTAAGAAAATTCTTACAAGTGTTCACCTCAATGCTTATATATATACAACATTTTGCTCAAAGTGCTCACTATATGAAAAAAACTGATTGGATAAAAATATTTAAACAGTGCTTTCTGAACGTCCAGGGAAAAGTCATATAATACATCAGTCCCATTTGTTTTCCTCTTCACTCAGTGCAATGAGATGCAGAAGTCACATCAACTTCACAAAAACTTTGCTTGCCACATTGCCAGAAAACCTCAGTTACAGTGGCATTCTTGGTGTCCCATTGGGAGTGGGTCTTTTATTTTTTTGCACGTGGCTTTGATGTTTTCGAGATCTTACTACTTTCATTCTTACTTCGAATACTTCTTGTATGGCTTTTCGAAAACAATGGAAATTGTAGTCTATTAATCCTACAGAGACAGAAATGTTTTCCATATTAATAAAGACATTTATACAAATTAGGTAATGAAAAAATTGCTTATATTCTACATTTAGTGAAATATCACACTGTYTCTCTGGAGGTCATAATCAGTGAATTTTCCAGGCATTTTTTTCTGTGCTAAGCAAAAGCACGTTTGATAAATACAAATAATTCAGTAAGCATTATAGTTTCATACTATGTCCGATATTAAATATACTTATTAGTCTTAAGAGAAAACAAATAGAAGTTCATTGGCAGATAACAAACCCTTAACTTAATAAAGATCTTTGGAGAAGTGCTCAGTATACTACAAGGAAAATTAAAATCTTTCCTAAAATATTGTGTCATTCTGTAAATTTGCTTTACAGAATAACTGTGATAAAACTAAGTGTCATCTAGTAATTAAAAAATTTTCATTTTTTTGACAATGCTTAAGCTTTGAAATGGATACTTGATAGAAATATTACCAAATAACAGCCAAATTTCATCTTACACTGTAAYTGAAAAATAACACAATAGACATGCTGTTAGATTACATACATACATAATAGGCAGACAATATTTCTATGTGAGTGGGCTGAATGTGATCCCACAGAAAAGCTGTAAAGCCATATTGGTAGTCAATTGGAAGACTTGCTGGGTGCTACAATTGTGTAATACTGCAACACAATTTYAGAATTTTGGTACTGAGCTTATGACCTTATTCAAGGTTAATGCCATAAGCTTTCTTAACTCAAATGCTGCAGTGTTTTCCACTTCAATTTCCCTAACAGGAGATGATACATATTTTAAGTAAGTGGTTTAAATCCACCATGTTACACTTCAATTTTTTTCCTGGAATTATTTTCCCTCTCCCTAGAGTTCAGACAAAATATTATGTGGAAGTCACCAGGCATCAAAAGCTAATCTGCATTATAATACCAGAACTGTACCATTAAAGAATACAGGCTACAGCACTATGTAGACACAACAACCTGACACAGTTGTGGACAAACCCTAATGGGTGGTTGTTCAACATGGTGTCTTTTCTGAAACAGTGTTGTTAGTAGAGGTATGTCAATGTAACACTTCTTAGGCTTACAGCAAAAAAAAGAAAATGACCACATTTAATATTCATAGATAATAAAGGCGGTACAGGTATTAAAGAGAAATTCAACCAGTTGAAGTTCTATAATATAAAAGCTAAATAGCCTGTCAAACAGCCCAGGAGACATGGTATGAGTGCTKCATTCACAAACACACAAACACCAACTGGTGAATTAATATCACAAGATGGGGACACAAGCCCAGATGATGGCTCGTTCTTCCACTGCTCAGTTCTGGTCTCAGGGCATTTCACCAAGACCAGTGACTCGCTGAACATCAGGCCAGCGAGCAGAGCGATCATGAACTAAGTTTTCAGTATTGACCTTGACCAGGGCCAGAGAGAGAACCAAAAAGTGTTATGTGCTTTAACTACAAAATATGAAAGCCATCTCGTTCCCAAGTATGCATCTTTTCAAAAGCCTCCTTTCAGAGATGATAAAAGCAAGAACATATTTCTTTCTATCAGCCAGTTTCAATAATTTTCCCTTGGTTATGGCACGCAAGCTGTTCCAAATGCGTATGCTGGCGCCAACAGGTACAAATCAACGTTAGCCAAGATAAACTGACACATTCTACTATTGCAGATGGAAGCTTTACTGTACTGGATGTAAACTTTCATATGCTTTCATATCAGCAAATTGTGAAATACATTTATGATTCCATCTTATCTTAATGCCAGCACAAATACCTCATGCCTTTAAACATGTTATGTAAGCTCTATCAACCTGTACTTACCTTTAATACTTGTGATACAGCTAGAGACTGTTATCAGCTAATGACAAMCACAGTTATTCATTAACTCGTTAATATAAGGGAAAAGTAATGCAATACTAGAAAAGGGAAAAATACCTTTTCTCTCAAAGCTTTCTTCTCTGACAAAACAAACAAGAGCAAGGAATTTTGTCACCTCTTTTAAATAAAGGACAGTTGTATTRTTCAGTTTTATGATTGCCATTGATTCTTTGTCATAAGGAGTTCCAGTGCCATCTCCTTTAAGCCTAAGGGGCAATATTCAAACAAACAGACAGACAAACAAACAAGAAAAGATAAGCCACCAGATGAACTAGCAAAAGTACTTCCACATTGGTTCTTTTACCAGATAATCTCAAACTCCATGAAATTTTCATTTTAACCTTTCAGGGAGACTCTTCTTCAAATGACACACTACGTAAACTAAGGAGACATAGAGATTAAATCATTTATCCAATCACACACCAAATCTTAGATCTGGGGCTAGAAATCAGATTGTTTGATKGCCAAGTAGCTGAACTAGAGCCTTATTTTTCCCTCTATTAGCTGCCAACCATTTACCAAAAGGTTAACTGTTTTCTTTTAATCAATGCACTGTATTATGACTTTATCTAAAACATGTGAACCAGTAAGTCTGTACTGATAATTCCAAATCTAGTAACCTTGCTTGAGCAGTGGCAGCTGACTGATAGCTTAAGCCATCATGAGAGTTTTCTCATGAGATGTTGGGTTTTGCAACATCATACCATGAAAAGAGATTTCTCCTTCACAGATGATATGTCACGATGATCACTGTATTAGTTTTATACCTTGTAATTTTACCCTCATTCCTGAATGCGTACACAGATCTTGTTAAATGGGTAGTTATCACCAACCTCCCARAACAATTAGTATCAGTAATATATTAAGGTAGCAAGTTCCACAGATGCTCCAGGAACAGAGGACAAGAAATGAATTGTAATATCRTATCTTTAGTGTAATATCATATCTTTAGCTAAAAACATAGCAAGCAGATTTATGGTGATAAATGCTAAATGGTTACACAAAGACAGTGGCAGAGTGACATTTTGTGAATAGAGAGCCCCACAAGTGGTGTTGTACAGACAATAATTAAACGCATAGTCTTTTGAACTACACAGCATCTTTCTGTGTACAAAAAAAAAAWGCCACAGAATCAGCATCCTTTATGGTATACCTCTGTAAAACACAAGTTCCTGTACAGTTACTGAAGTGACCAACTCCAAAATCTGAAAYATACAGTAGAATATACAAACTTAAGAAATTTTAGAAAGGTACTCAACAATTTGTGGTTCTTTTGAAGTTCTAATGCTTAGTACACATCTGCACTAGGATTCTCCCTCGTACCTTCTCCAAGAGCGCAAGAAGTCTATCAGTGGGTAAGAATGCAAGGCTACCAAACACTACCACACTCTAAGCACACTGCGGTTTAGCCTCCAAGCCTATGCATCTCAATGCGCTAATCCTTAATGTGSCCCTGCCTTTCCCAGGAATAGCTGGCATTACATTTGGCCAAGGGCCAAGCCATTTAAAACATAACTTGCAAGGAGATGTACATGCTACCCCAGGAGATCTCYAACTGCTAATGTATAAGGAGGGGAAACTGAAAAAAAAACCCCACAAAGGTCATGTAGAGAAAAGAGGATGAACAGAGAACTGAAGCAAGAGTGAAGCAGCTCTCTGAGGCCAGTAGAGGCCACTAGCTATTAAAGTAAACAAAACTAAATATGGCCCCACTTTTTTTTTTTTTTTTTAAATGGGAGGCATCCTTCAGTTGAATTTGTCCCTGGGGAACAAAGAGTTAATGTTAATTTTTCCCTATATTTTACGTTGGTTACTTCCCAGTCCTTCCTCCACATAAAATTATTAGCATAGAAAGAGGAAGGTGTTCACAAAAGAGGCTGGGCAGGGAACAGTGCTTGTTGCTAGCAGGGGATCTGTACCTCAGAGGCCTGCCTCTCCCCTCCTTCTACCCTGTCCTGACAAATTACACATTCTCATTATTGTTTATACCCACACTGTTCTAATTTTGAGGCCATTCAGATTCTAGGCACACAATTTTAGGAAAAACATTAACAATTTACTTACCCRTATATACAGGAAATGTCAATCACAACATCTATCATATCACAGCAGAGCTCGTAAGTTTGCATATCCACTGGAGTACTGTCCGTTGCAATATAGATCTTACTGACTACATCAAATAAAAATGCTTTTTCAATCCCAGAATTCTATTTAAGAAAAAAAGAAAGAAAAATAAAATGGAAGCCATRTCTTCAAATTAATACCAAGCTTTTTTGTTTCCTTATTTGCCTGTTACACAAAAATCTAGTCTGAAGAAGTGGAAGTTAAACTGCAATCAAGCTCATTTTAAAAGAACTGTATATACAGCACTGTTGTATTTGTAGCAAACTGTGATGCTCACAGACCCTCCAAGAGTTTCTGCCTCTGAGCAGCCATAGTGCCAAGTTACACTCCCAAACTTTCCCCCTCTGGAAAACATCTGGAGAGACCACATTTATTTTCAGTGGAAAATGGGGGGGGGGGGCACGGCAGAATCTTCCAAGATCAAGCTTTTGGGTTTTTGATTGTAACAATGGACATAAAAAGAGAGCTGTAATTTAAAGTTATTCTAGCTGGACGTGTAAGAAGGTAGTAACAGGGAAAAGAAAAAGCTGATGGACAAAGAAGGCAGTAGTGTTCAGGAACTAATTTCTCAAGGAAATTGAGAAATTGTCTCACTGGGGTCTGTAGTTGTTTTATTGTCTGGTTCCTTAGAACATCTTTTAGGATCACAGGAGGAAGACCAGTATTTTGATGGTGCTCTTTCAGTTTTCATGTAGCACTGGTGGTTAAAGCCATGTTTATAATGCTAAGGCTTGCTAATGTGATGACAGCTATGTTCCTGTCATCCTGCCAAGCTGATTAAGACTCCCTCCTTACTGGAGATGTATCGTATTCGCAGCTCTCAGCTGCTAGCCAGGAATGCTAGCTSATACTCTTTGTGTAGATAAGTAAACTGCCATAAGCCTCTGCTTCCTGGAAAAAAAGAGGAAAAAAATGTGTACTGTTTAACTGAAAACAGTAGCTTTGCTTGCTGATGTCAAGGAATTGCACCTGGGCAGCTGTCCCAGCATGAACACAAAGGGTAATTTCCCAGTATTACTAAAGCTCAAGCTATAAAATATGCTTCAGAATCCACCTACACAAGGAAGAGAAGCAACTTTCTCCCATCAAACTGAATTTTTTCCATATATGGGCTTCCCTTTTTAATATGGTTTGGGACTGCTGCCACAGCAGTTTTGTAACTACCAAAAAACACATTGAAAACCCCTAACAAGTTTTAATAGCTTCAGCTTCCTTTGTAGTTACAGAACTTTTCCTTTTTTTCCCTTTTCCTTCTTTCCTAAGTCAATTATTTAACACATAGTTAAGAGACTAAAGTGACCCTCCCACTTTCCAAATTTCCTGAAATAGGTAGAAAAATTTCAACCCTAGGTATGCTATTGAACAATGGCCAGCAATATTTTGGACATTTTCTTCTTAAAGAGGCTTAATTCTGCCACCATTGCACACACAACTAAGGCTGGAAACGCCCATCAATAATAACGAGTATAGAGGTGAATTTCTTGCATTTCATTACGGAAAAGACTCTATGAGTGGGACATCTCAGTAATTCCTTAACAAAAGAAATATTCAAAACAAAGTATCCACTGTGGATACCTTAGGTACATGGGCTGAAGCACAAGATGTACAAGGAGAGTTTCGGAGAACTGGGTTTGTTCATCCTGAAGAAGAGAAGGCTCATTGCTATCTACAAACACCTAATGTAAGGGTGCACAGAAGACAGAGCCAAACTCTTCTCAGAGCTACAGTGTTGAAGGACAAGAGACCAAAAGCACAAGCTGGAATTCTGACTTGATAGAAGAAAAAAAAAACTTTAGCATGAGAGTGGTGAAGCACTAGGAGCATGCTGACCCGAGAGGTTGTAGAGTTTCCATCCTTGGAGATACACAAAGCTGGACTGGACCCAGCCATGAGCAACTTGCTCTAACTGGCCTGACTTTGAGCAGGAGCTGACCTCTAAAGGTCCCTTTCAGCCTACATGGCTCTATGAGTCTACGTTCTTTGAGCACTAAGAACAAAAATGTATGCATATTTATTTTGGTTATTCTGGCCACATGTGATAGTTCTGTAATTTTAATTTTTAAATAATAATTCTGACAGCACCTCACATACTTCAACAGATGCTGTCAAATAAGACTAATCACAAGATTCACCTGTAAATATCATGTAAGTATATAGCTGTAATTCATTGCCAAAATACATATTTGAAAATACAAGTCATTTTAGACAGAAGAAGTTGGAACTCGAGCCCTGTAGTGTCATTCATGAGGAGTCGATTATAAAATTTTGTATTATATAAAGAGAGACATAGTGATAASTTCAGCTGTACAGGTAAGACGTACCTTAAATTATTAAGATGCCAGTGACAATATAATAACATTTAACAATGAGAAGTGATTTTTCCATCTCAGAACTCCGTCTGCTACAGCCTGCCTGTACTTGCAGTGACAGTTTAAAAGGTTTTCATCTTGAGATGTTTGCCATGCTAGCAGTTATGCCTGCTGGTAAGGGCAGAGCTTTGTACCTTAACTTAAACCATGCTCGTTTTCAGTTGAAACTAATACATCATGGTAGGACCTGTTCAGGAACTGGCACATATTTGCTTCTGTCGAACTTTGTACGGTGACAGAAACCTTGGCGAAAGGGTAGGATGGACTGCCAGGAGTAGTAACTACTAAATTGTACCCACATGACTTCACAGATTTCATTTGCCAGGGTTTTTAGTACAACTTTAACTGAAAAAGCAAAGGATTTGCCAGAATGTTTGTGATGAAATTGCTCAAGGAAAAAAAAATATCAGTACAAACAATAATTACAAGTCATAAAAAAAAAATCAGGGAACAGTGGATAAAAAATACTACTCAAAGAGACATTATATCATTAATGCTCAGTCAGGGAAAATGACAATAAGAAATCAACTGTTTCTGTTACTAGAGCAGGAGGGTTCCTTGCTAGAGAAACAAAGGCCAACAGCTGCCTTATGCAACTGAATGAAATGCTGCCATTGAAGTCAATGAGAGCAGGGCCAGAATAAGCAAAAGTCATCTCTGACACAACCCTACAGTCTGGAAAGCAGATGCAACATGCACTAGAAGCTTTGTCAAGCACTCTGAATTGATGTGAGAGTACTCCTTGGCTAATCTGACCCAAGAGAGTCATTGCGAAAAATCTTCTGCAATGAATATGTGAGATTTTATTTTGGATAGGTAAAAACCATGAGGTAGTTGAAATTCAAACCATGTTTCTCAACTACACTGGGTTTGATAAAGTAGAAGGCAGTTGCTATTCTTTAAATTGAATGGGTTCAGTAAAACTGGTAGTATTACTCCAATCCCTAAGTTAGGTAAATGGGCCTATCTTCTTCCTTCTTGRAAGTATGAAAAGTAAGCCAGAATTTGGCCCTAAAAAAGTAATTTTTGAAAGAACTTACAGGGTATCACCAGTCACTTACAGTTAGGAATTAATTTTGGGCAGTTATTTAAACAGGTCTTGTGGCAAACAGATTTAGTGAATGAATTTTAAATACTACATTTGAATTACAGATTATGAAATTGAAATCATTAAATAAACAAAATGCTACTTAATTTTATTTTTACCATGATAACTCGTTGTTTGTTTTTCAAAYATACTTCTTAACATCCCTCAAAAAACCCCCAACAACCCTAAAATGAAAATCCACATTCCTGTGTCACACAACTTGATTGCTTGGTAAGGCCATAGTAATTAAAAAACAGACATCCTTCTATATGAAGCTGATAGAGTGTTAGTCAGGGAAGATTCACATGGGTTTTGAATGCCAAACCAACTGTTATTTTATGCTTTACAAGCAGTAACATTAAAGAATGTAGAAGCAGTATTATCACACTGATGGTTCCTCAAACGTACAAGCTAACACACTGGCACTATAAAGTTAGGCAAAAACCTGCTGTGAACTTAAGAGTGATCACAGATCTATTTTTGTAATCATCAGCTTTTCATGTTGGAAGTCTTCATGGCATAAATGAAAGCAAATCCTCATGAATATTGCTGCAGAACCCAAACTAGAACACCAATACACCCACACTTTGATACCCAGCACACTGGCTTCCTGAAGTAAGACACGACCAAAATCCATGTCAAGRTTTGTTGTCACTAAGTTGTGAAGTGAAGAGGAACCCGCTAACTAATTCTATGCTGGAGAATGATGTTTAGTCTTCCTGTGGTTGCAAATACAGTCATTCCGAGTCTCCTATCTACAGACACAAGATACTCGTAAAAACAGACAGCAAGCATGGAGGACATAGTGATGCAGCTACACCTTGCTATAGGTCATTAACAAACTGAATGTTGCTCTATTTGGAGCTAAGAAACAGTCTGAGACTGTTTCCCCTACTGACTAGGGGAAATAGCGTACCTCTCACTTTTTTGGACTTCCCATTCTTTTGAAAGACTTGTTCCTCCTTACAAATTATATTTGATATTCTAGATATTATTGGAGCTGCCTTCTGGGTGTTCCAGACACACAAGCAAYTGTCATCAGCCATTCAGGAAGCAGCTCACGCTCGATTCATCTGGTGGTTTGGTACAAATTCTTCACCAACTCCARACAGTGAGGAGACCCTATACAGAGATCTGACTCACAATATGAGTGACTGGGGTGACTCTGGCACAAGGAGGACTATCATTCAGAGCCTTCTCTTTAAGACCGTGTAGCATATTCAATATCCAATTACTCCAGAACTGTTGTCATCACTCCTTCATTACCTTTCTGTCCTAAGTGGAGTTCAAGTTTGGATGATAACTGGTATACAGTCCAGCCATTTTGGTAGAAACAGATCTTTGTAACAAACAATTCATTAYGAAATAGCATCATTTGTTGCTTAATAGTAAGAGAATAAGATTTGGAAAGACCTTTCTCTAATCCTAGCTCTCCCTTTCAGCAACACATCCAACTTTTTTCTCTCTCCATTTTCACACCCTACACTGAGAAACTGTGAAGTCTAATTTTATCTTACAGGCTGTTGAATGATATTAAATAATTTCATTACTTCAAAATCACAAAAAGGCACAACAAAATACCTTGCTTGGAAATTGAAGCTTGACAAATTAATGCTAGATGCAAGGTGCAAAATTAGAATGCTGTGAGAACGGGTGCAGTTTCAGGAGCTGCTATGACCTGACTTAATGACCACCAAAATGGGGAGTTCCCCCATCTCACAACCTACTCACTGTGTTCCCCTTTGCTCATGGCCACACGTTCCCATCTTTTATCTTGTGCCAAAACAAGAGGATGTTGGACTCCTCCATGACCTGCTTTTAACTAAATTAAACAGTGCATTAGTGTGTGTCATAGTGACTCCATGAGGGAAGAGGCGAGYGTCAGAACCAGTACAAAGGAGAGGAAGGGACCACACATACAGGAACAGTGGAGCAAGCAATTACCTCCACAGTGGTAACAAGCCACTAGATATACAAAGCTCTTTAACTGGCCTTGGGAGTAACTATGGAAGCTGTGAAAGTTGTGATGGACTCTACCTCTAAAAATTTCAAGACAAGAGAAGATTTACTTAAGCAGGTTAAACTTCGATACAAAGTAGAATTAATTCTAGGAAGCTCTACATAAGAGGTCAGACTAGATGATGTTCCTTTAAGAATTCATTTACACAAATTTTAAGTATTAWTTAAACAAATGCATGCAGCACAGACCTTTGCAACATTCAGATTAATGTATGAGCAGAAAAGTGATAGCTGCTAACCCACTTTATGTGATTCAGGAAATACTGTATCTCAGCAGCTCAGCAACACTGTTTAATAGACAGGGAGGTGAGGCCAAGMTGCATATGATTGCATTTCAACTAAGTTTTGATAATTTCTCTGAGAGTTCACATTGTTTATGATCTCTCAGAAGGCAGCAAACAAAATATCTGAACATGCATGTTGGACATAGCYGGATCTATGAAGTATATAACAAGTACTTACTGAAATAAAGATGTTAAGCAGGTTTTCCAGTGTTGGGAGCTGTGGAATCAGTTTCTGTACCACTTTGCTAAATGCTTCAAATATAGAATGATCATATATGCTTGTCAGATAAAAGCTGGAAAAAAACGTCACCACATTTTCCTTTTAGCCACATACTGTGAACATGATGTACCTTTCATAATATGAGTGAAATGAAATATTGTCAAACAGCAAGTGCCTACAATTATGCAATTACCTCTTGTGATCAAAAGTCACATGATATGATTGAAGCATAGGACTTCATTTCTATACAAAAAAAMCCCTAGACACTGCAAACTAGACCTCAATGTAGAACTTCATGATGCAACTCCCACCTTGGTATTCTTACAAAAATATTTTTCAAATTGCACAAAAGGAATATTACTGAGTATATCTGTTGTGATSCAGTTTTTGAAAACTGTGGACCCATTTATCAATGCAATGATGCAGTCAAGAGCTGTAAAGAGCTGGTATGTTGACAGAGCASGTCTCTCTTTTTAATATATTTGTACTTGGCTTTAAGTGCTAAGACAGACAAAACAACTTGATGTCCTTTAGTTCCCAGTCTGCAGAAGTCCATTATTTTTCATTAATTGCTACAACAGCCTGCTTTATCAGCAGACATRAGGCAAAGATACAGCACCTGTCTTCCCAAGTGGCTCCAAGCACGCTGCAGCAGTGACTGGGAGAGGACTCTGAGGCAGACAGGTTTCAAAGAAGGCAAAAGTGATGTAGGTAGCATATACACTCTACTGGCTGGAGCTCTACTGGTTGCTGCCACTGTCCAAGCAACTTATTTCAAGACAGCAGCTGCAGCAAAAACCGGTAGACTCTGGCATATTTGTCATCTGTTTTTAAGCACATCTCCTCTCCATCTTTCCCTCCAAGACAGCAATCAGAAATAAGATACTTTGTTTGGCTCAGGTCAAATGCAATGTTTCTGATTATCCTTTTCCTTCATATATCAAAAGCTTGTTGCCTGCTACTCCAAGACAACAGAAAATAGTAACTTGTCAAATAAGCTGCTCTGCTCTTTAGGATTCTCTACACAGCAGCTTTTCTCACCTGAGGTGAATCTTCTCCAATCCAGCATCYGCAAGGTCATCATTTGCCCTCTGGTGAATATCTCTTTGCGTTTCAATCTTGTGATCATCAGATAAGCCATCCACTTTATGGATAAAGATTTCAAAGTTGATATCTGGATTCACTTTATAGGCTCTGGTCACAGTAAGATGCAGCCGAGCTAATGCTTCCATATAATCATCCTAATGAAGGAAAAAGAAAAGCTACAACTGTAGGAAAGTTCTTAAAAATATATATAAATTTTTATGATACTTACTTTTAGATAATGCTACAGTTCAACAATAGCTTAATTTTTTAATTACTTATAAGTAGAAGCCTGAGCCTAGATCCAGCATGTGCACCAATCTCATGCTGTCAGCACTTAGGAGTCTGAGCAAGAACCTTGAGATGTCAAAGCAAATTACTTAACTTTTGAACATACTGCAGAGAGAGATTAAAAATAACCAAGCAGCTCTTCAAGTTTTAATGACTTTCTTTTAATGTGTGTTTGTGATGTACGCTATTTGCTTTGAAAAAATCTGTGCTTTTCAACCCATTTGTCTATTGCTGAAGGAAGAAAAGAAAAAGGTAGCTTAAACCCCCTTTTTTTACCTGAGAATCAATAACAAATATCAGTGCTCCAGTGCCTCTGAAAATCATCTCATAGTCAAACGTAGGGTCAAAGAAGTCAATTTGCCCAGGAAAATCCCATATTTGAAAGTTGACAAAGGAGCTGTTGGAAACATCCTCTCTGCAGATCTTGTTTGTGCTCTCCAAGAAGAGAGTCTCATTTGGCGACATTTTGTGAAAGACAACTTTCTGAATGGAAGACTTCCCACTTCTTCTCAATCCCATGAGCAGGATTCTTGGCTTAACTTCAGTACTGAAGGGATCATTGAAATCCAAAACTGAATAAAATCACACAAGAAGAAAAGTAATATACTATGGCAATATAATTAGTAACTGTCAGATGACATGCATTTGACATTTATTTTCATGACATTTTTACTTGGATTTATGAAAACGTTACCAATTTTTAAGCTTAGGGAGTTGAGCTACAGGCATTTTAACTTGAACTATTTGCCCCTTAGGCTATACTATCAGAAAACCTACTTCTCACCTGTAAGACAGAGACTGCAGAAGGTTTGATTGCTCAGTTTGCATGTGAAAAATGTGTTATCACACAMAGACATCCTAAAATACCTAATTTTACTCTAATTAACACTATCCCACATACACGCTAATCCAACTTTAAAATAATATAACCTGGTAACAAATACCCTTGTCAACTGATAGCTACATCACACTGCTGGAAGAAAGGAGTAAGTTTGTKTTAGTTACATCTGTGTGATCTTCCTAAGGCTACGTGAGGGCTTCCTTCCTCTAAAATAAAKAAATAAATAAGTCAATCAATCAATAACTAAAATCATACATCCCAGGAGCTATAGAAAAGGACAACCCGGCAGGCAAACAACTCCTCTATGTTGGGACTTACAACACAGTACTGAGCTCACGAGGAGTCCTTTACTAAGATAGTTAGGATTGCACYTGCTATTCAATAATTTGTGTTACGATCTGTAAAAGTTTGTTATCCAATAAATAAGAATACAGCATATCCCCTGCCTATTTGCAAAACAAAGGCCTGGGAACAYAGTGATTTCATTGTGTTACCTACCCCAGTCTGGAACTAGTACCACTAAAACAGAACATTTTCTAGGGCTGATGCAGTTACATTAGCACAAAGGTAGTTACAGGAGTAAACTATACTGTTACATCTGTAAGGACATAAATGTATRGCTATCCACACCTGTAAGCACACCAACTTCAGTTTCAGGTATTTCTAATCAAAACAGCTACAACAGTCTCAATCGCTGCATTTAGTTGGGCTATAACTTTGAAACGTCTGAGCTGAGAACGGTACTGCACATAGATGTAAAAAGCTTTCGAACACCTCTGTGATATCCTGTCTGCAGCATCAAACACAAGCAATGCAAAAAAATGAGTTGTCAAGGCTAAATCTGCAGAGTAAGGCTCACAGCACACAGTGRTCAGGTTTAAAATATTGATCAGACAACGGGCTAAACAACTAGTTGTCAGGCAGACCTTCTCCCACCCACTGAAGTACAGACTATTCAACATAATTCAGAGCACAACATAATTGCATTTCTTTGTCTTCTTCTGCTGGGATAAATTGTGAATTGCAGAAAACCAGGACACATTTGTTCATATGCATCCTTCCTGCGTATGCCTCAGCAACAACAGCTTGAACCTGTCAATTTATTACATAGCCTTATGGACTGAAAAACATGGAAAGTTTGAAGGAATCCTTTGCCTTGGGGCATGTTTTGCACCCAGGGGTGGTGATCACATCTGTCCTCTTGTGTTCCTCGAGCCTCACTCACAACTTTCAGAAACGCAAGAGCAGGATGTACCGGCTGGGAGGGCACAGAACCTTGTTCATACCTGTTKGTGCCTCCTGAGCTTCAGTTACCCAGAACTGGGGCTTCTCAACTGAAGGTCTTGCAGTGTCAGCGTAAAACATCCCCCTGGCACCATCTACTGGCTTGTGAGCGGTTATGCCACTCAGTGCGGGCCCGTGCCACCACAGTTGAAAATTCATTAACGGTGGGATCCTATCAATTTTAAACACATTTCAAAGGCCATGACAGGTATTACCACTTACTGTGCTCTTGTTAATTATCACACATGAAACATTGCCAGGCTGGAGCAGTGCACAGATGAAACCCCTTCAAGCAGAACAGAGACAGGTAACTCCGTAAGAATCTCATCCTCCTAATGCAGCAATGGTGAACTTCTGCTGATCCACTGACAACAAATTTAGGAAGTCAAACTGCAGTCAACACACTGCTCTACTTTTCCTGTCAGCCTGAACAGTGACAGTACCCTCCTGTGGCGTCAAAAAGCATGTGCCTAAAATACTTCACACCTATAGAATAATAATAAACATCTGCTCTAGGACAATGTAACAATATTTTATGTTTTGGGGGTACAGTCTTGTCAATAAAGCAAACCAAATGTACAGGATTTAACAGTGTTTCCTCCACCCCGCTCTCTTCTCTAACGCACAAATTTTCCACAGCTGCCAAATGTATAGTCACAATTTCATTAATGTGCATATATCCACACATCATGCACTTTGCATTTTGGCCATCAGAAGGGAAAATAATTTATTCAAAGCTTTACAAGAATTAGTTTGAGAAAAATACTCTATAAAGGCATATAAAAAAGAGTCTTCTCATTGAAGCTTTATTGCATGTTTCAAAAAATTAAAAAAACTCCCATTTTCTCTGTACGCAACAGAACTTAACGAAGTCTAATTTGCTATGGATTTGTACTTTGTGTCCCCTTCCTCTCCCCACCACAATAACACCAACTTCCCCCTGTATGTCTTATGACATATCCTCCAAATAACAGATACGACACACTGTGGCTGATCTGGAGCTAAACACATGCCGGTTGGCCAGACCATACACACGTGTACACCGCTTTGCCAGCTGCTGCCACAGAGAACGTACACATCTGCTCCCCTGTCCCTCTGAGGACGCTTCTATTTGGGTCTCTCCTCTCTTCTGAATGCCAGTTTTCATCAAACTTGTGGGAACTTAATGATCTTTGAGACGTCTTTTGTCCAAATTTGGCTGAAGGTGGACAGCAGTTTCCAAAGTTCTGATCGGTGATGAGACAACCAGAAGACAGGCTACCTACATAACTCCCTTTTCTTTAAGAAACAGGCTAAAAATTCACAYGTATCTAAAACAATATTTTAAATAACTTGCCATTTTTCATTGTTGTTGTATTAAATCATTCCAGGCTGTTAGATTTTTATGGACTGTAATACTTACTAGAAAGAAATTGCTTTATATTAAAGCCATACAAAAAAAAAAATACAGTTGCAAGTGCTAACAGCGTTACCAATGACAAGAATGAACACTAGCTCTTCTGCTTGTAAGACTGTTATTTAGCTTTTGAAATTCTGCCAGTTCAAAGACAGGGAAATATAGATGAGTATCATCCAAACCTGACTAGATAGCAAAGCTGCTATAGCACTTTCCCCTGAGAGAGAGTTAAGAGATTACCTTATATGTAAAGGAATTGGACGATGTGCAGCCTGCCCACATTCCTTTGCGGAGTACATGACAACTCCTTCTTTAATTTGCCACAGAAATGCCAGTAGATGTATCACTGCAACTTCCCAGACTCGGTTACTGAGTGAGATCATAATATGCCTAAGAGAAACACTAATCTCGTCTCTATTCTGTAATGGGAAAGATCATTTTCCCTATTGTGAGATGCAACACATTTCCYGCTTCATACACTTTTGCAAAGAGTGAATGTTACAAAATGCCAGTTCCTAATGTATATCAACTGTCCTTCATATTTCAACTTTTCTAGGCAGCCATAAAGAACAGAAGTCATGATAGTTAGAGGCCGTATCCTTTGAAGTATTCACAAATTAAACTTAACAAACCCAAAAGCACTTTTCCCCCAGAGAAGCACTCAATTCCTTACAAAATTTCTGTTGCGTCCTTGCTTATGGAGTGCAATTTGCGTGTGTTGCAACATGCAGAAGAGCCCAGCTCTGAGGAGTTAATTGAGAATYGCACGTAGTAGTCCTGACCTGTCTCACCAGGATACAGAGTACACAACAAATACTCTAATATCTCCTTCAYGCTATTAGAGATATTCATTGATAACTAAAATAGTTTTTGAAGCCCATCCTGAATTCCACATCAACTGCAATTAATTGTCAAAGCAGGTGACTATCAGTGCTTCACAGGCATGTGTGACGGGGATGCCACATTGGAAGGTGTATTTGTAGATCTCGCCAGTCTTCAAACATCCAAACAAAGCACATGAGCACATCTGCACATGAGCACATCTGCTCATGTGACGTCAAGCCAAAAGAAATTATTCTGCTCTTGTTACCGTCCGTAAGGTAACAAGYCTCTGAGTCTAGTTTTAAATTAATACAGCTAACAATGGTTATTTTTTTTGCCAACTAATGCAATTATGTTATTTTTAAGTTTTAACCTTTTTTATGCAAAGGAGAATTAGCAGTCCCAAACTTTCCACTCATGTACCTTCAAGCCCATTGATCTCGTAGCATTTCCAGTACTACTGTGACTGTGATATTTGCAGCACTTTGGAGTGCTATCAAGACAATAACCTTACAAAACACATACAATGAACATCTTCAACGCTAACAGAYGGCCTGAGCCTAATGAGTTAACAGAAAAAGCTTATAGGCAATCAAGAAAGCTGTTCAGCTACTGTGGGTTCATAAACATTGCAGAAATGCCTGGTGGAAGGAAATTTTTGTGGCTAAAGAAAAGACTCAGAACCAGAAGACCTGGTTCCACTCTGCCACAAGTGCGGCACTGTGAAATGATATGTCTTAAAGCTACTTCCTTGGACACTCTGCAGAGGGCTTCCTCRCTTCTAAATACTTTTTAATTGCATATATCAAAAATATAAGTAGGCTGTACGTAAACTAGGTGCTTTAAGGTCTCTGAATATGACCCCATGTGTAAAGTAAAAAGATTAAGAAGAGGACAAGAGACGTGGTTTCAGCATTCACGCTGGAGACAAGAAACCCGTATGGGGTGAGAGATGACCAATATGAAGTTTTGAAATCTCCCATATGCCTACAAGCACAAATTATGTTTTCACTTTTAAGCCTGGCTTCTCCCTTCACTTTTAACAGCCAGGCATTGAAGCTGTTCTCCTTATATTGTCCTTTGCATTCTCTCTTTGTAGAAAAGTGGAGGCTGTGACACTGAATTTTGGACTACTTACTGTACAGATCTGGGAAGAGAGAGGACAAAAACTGGGAAAAGGAAAGCCCCTTGCCCTGCAGCCCAGTGTTAAATATGCARAACACAGACCCAAATCCCAACCTCGTCCATTACAGATGCTCTATGCCTCTTTCCCCAGAGAATTCAGAATGAAACAAAAAGCCAGGGKATCTGGACTGTTAAAATGGCCCTTTGTTTTAATCCTGTGTAAAAATGGTCCCTGCATGGACTGCCTTCTCCTGCTATTCAGGATGTAAAGGTTTGTTTCTGTTAAGTACAATATTCTAGTGTTACTATTAAGAAGCAATTGAAATTTTTAGCAGTCTAACGAAGTTCCTATTGAAAAATATCCAAACAAATTCCTCTGAGTACAAAATATGGATTACTTCCCTACAGAAAATGTCAAGTTAGTTTAGCACTTAAGAAATATGCTAAAATMTATTCTCTTTGCATCGACATAAATGCAATTTTTTAGTAGTTTCAAATAAGACTTTAGTCTCAGCTACAGCTCTTATATCCTAGCATTCCCACAGCTTTTCACTATGAAGGCTTACACGCAAAGCACTGACCTTCTCCCCCCCCCAAATTGCATTAGTCAATGCGATACCTCCCATGGCAGCCTGTAGGACTGGGCCTTTAAGGAGAAAGGTTCTGCATGCTAATATTCAAAGTAGCCTTAAAACATGTGGCCTTTTATTATGCWCTTATAAAAAAAGCAACTCTTTTTTCACCCTGAGATACTGAGAGTTCTCCAAGTTCCTTTGTGAAACACGTCTCAGAAGAATGAATTCAGGCTCTGAATGAAAGCAACAGGCTCTGAGCTGGCATTGCCTCTTTTTACTGAATGAGGCTGCTTTTCCTGGTAAGCCTGTCCTTCCTAGCATCACCATCCATACTGACACAGATACGCAGCGAGTAACGTGGGTCCTCATATGCACAGACACACGGACAACAGACATTTAGCGGAGCCTGCCACTGTGGGGACTGACATTCACAGCTGCAGAGCAGCCCTGGACACAGAGCTGCGTGTTGCCGCTGCCTTTTATAGCCTGATACCCAACCCCCCCGCCYCCTTGGCCCACTCAGGTCACATCACCAGGCTCGGGCCACTAATAACTAATAACTCTCACCCCAGACATGSAAAATACTGAAAGGAGACTACCCCCACCACCGCTTTGTTTGCACTCCTTTTGTCTTCTCCTTCTCTCCCAACCCTTCCTGCTACCTCCCAGCCCTTGCCCTGCTCCCGCCTCAGAGCTCCCCGCTCTCTCTRACCCCACGGTAGCACCCAACGAGCGCCCTGTCCCCGTCCCGTCCCCTCCCACGGTCACCTCCGCAGCATCCCGGCTCAGCCTGGCCTCTTACCACCCACCCCCGTCCCCAGCGAGGCCTGCCCTCCCTCCGGACACCTCGTCTCCCCCACACCGCTATCCCTGGCTCCCTTCGTGCCCTGCTCACCCTCGCCGTGCCCCAAATCCCCGGGGAGCCTTGCCTCCTCCCTGACCCACATCCGCAGGCAGCCAGGCCCGACCCCCCGGCAGCCAAATCTCACCTCCTCCAGCGGTGCCCCCGTCCCGCCCGCCACCGTCCCTGCCACACCTCGGCCCCTGCCCCGCCGCACCCGCATCTCCGCGCACACGGGGCCGCCCCTGCCCCGCCTCACCCCCCACTCGTTGCCGGCCGCTGCCCCACAGCCCCCTCCGAGGCCGGTGCCTGCCCCCTGGCTCTCCGGGAGCAGCTCCCGCCCCCSGCAGCGGCCGCGACGCCGTCCCCCGCCGCCCCCGGTGCCGCCGCCGCTGCGGCCGCCGCGGGTGGCACTCACACGCCTCATCGCCGCCGCTCTCCGCGTCCCCATCCGAGAAGGACTCGGCCCCGTCGGCGTAGCCCGCCAAGCCCACGATCTCCTCCTCCTCTTCCTCCTCATCGTCCCCCGCCTCCTCCTCCGGCAGCTTCCTCGGCACCTGGCTCATGCCGGCCGCGGTCCCGGCGGGGCTCCGAGAGCCCCTCTGCCTCCGGGCAGCCTCGGGACGCGCCTGGCCGCGGGCGCGGGGGGGCCCAGGTGCCGCGCTGGCGGCGTGCCCCGCCGCCGCTCCCCGCCGCCGCCGCTCCCCTCCCCCGCACGGCGCTCGCGGAGCGCGCGGCGCAGCCTGCCGGCGGGGCGCGAGCGAGCGGGCGGGGGAGGCGGCGTGACCCGCGTCACCTGACGCGGCCTGTCACGGGCCGGCGGGGCCTCAGCGCCCGCCGTTCGCCCGGGCCCGGGCCCAGGCCCGGCCCCGCCGGTGGCACCCGGCGCCGGCAGGGAGAGCCGGGCGCTGCGGTGCTCGCAGACGGGCTCCGGGGCCTGCCGAGCGCCGCCGCCTCCTACCCCGGGTCCCGTGCGCCCCACGCGGGCCTAGAGACACCCGTGGGACCGGGGCACACCCGAGATGCTGCCTCGGGCGTTCGGGGGGCCGGGGTGGTGGCCAGGTGTGCCACTCCGCRGCACCAAATTTACTGCTGGCATTTTCGTTACAGGTAGCCCTCCCAGGGGGCTTCAAAGTCGGTCAAATGGTGCACCCTGACCCCGCACAGAGCCCAAAAGCAGGCTCTCGGGGCCCTCCTGCATCACCCCCACAGGTGCCTCTGCCTTCAGCATGTGGGAGACCGCGGGAGCCGGGCAGGGCCCGTGCCTGCCCCGTGCTGCTCAGCTCGCAGATCCGCTGTGCCCGCTCGGTGCCCAAATGGTGCCAGCGGTGCTGCCTGCAGCCTGCCCGGTGCTCCCTCYGAGCCTACCGTGTCGTCATGAAGTCGTATGGCCAGGCCCAAAATGTTAAGCCAGGCACTAATGGTGGATGGTAACATATTTGCAGCGTGGGTGAGATTATTTTAGAAATAATACTCTGTATGAATAAGGAAGACTAAAGAAAGCCATAGTAGTGAAACCTCCTTGGAAGAGGATGGGATTTTGAAGCCCCTGACAGACTGAGGTGCACTCAGGTGCCTGCCATTGTTTCCTTCAGACCTGCACCGTGAAGACAGGCCTGCCCCTCAGCCAGGCCCAGAGCGTGTGTGTTAGCCCCTGGCTGTCATCCCACGCTGCCCGCTGTGGTGACTGGCAGCTGAGTTCCTGGTTCTCCAGCAGCACATTTTCCTCTGTTTCTGTTTCTCTCTTACTAATTCTTCCTGTCCCCTTCACCCTCCTTGCATTCAGTGTAATTAATGGTTGGAGTTAGGTTCGGAGTCTCCACGTGTTTCCTGCAGCTGATTATTTTCCCACTTCTACGCTGCATGACAGTCTTCTGATCGCCAGGTGTTCCGGCTGTACTAACCCACTTGAGATAATGGAGGGACACTTTTGTCGGGAGGGGAGAAGAAATCCCCCTCTTATGTTCCACATCATGACAAATCTACCAATACACAAATTTATTGAAATGCCTTTCTTTATTCTGAACTTACCAACCTGCTTGGCAGTTCTGCTTGAACATTAACAATGTACCAAAACATTTCAAAGTTAAATCCCTTACAAGGAATTAGGACTTAAGTTTGGAGCAGAAATTTTTTACCAGTCATGTTTTCAGCATTGTGCCTTGGGACAGCCCTGGGAGGCACTAATCAGCTGAAAATTCCTGATGGAAAGAGAGGAGTTTCCAGCTCTGTAATGAAGAACCATCGGCTGACCACATTTGCGCAGAAAGGGCTATTAGGTTTCAAGGCTGGCTATGGGAGGTGGGTCTTGCCCAGAAATCAGACTGTCTGTATTAGGTTTCTTTTATACAAAGAGCTATGAAATATCACCAGTGAGAGAGAGAGAGAATAATTTGGAGCTATTAAAATACTAAATCAGGGTGTAGAAGCTCAGGAATGACAGGACTGGTTACAATGCAGCTCTTCCCGCAACACTGTCAGTGACCTCCTGCTCGACCACAGCTTCGGGTTCAAAGCCATGTAGACTCCAGGCCCAGACAGGTTTTTAGAATAGGGCTGAAGCACTTCTGCCAACCCCTTGGCAATATAATCTGTCCTGGATTCCACATAAGCTTCAGGACTTGTTGCTCCTCTGTCCCTTTGCCACCAAGTTGTTCTCTGTCCCCTCTGCACCTGGCCTTTTTCTTTCCTTCTTCTTTTTGTTTTGTCAGGTCATTTAACTTTGAAGCCTGTTGCACATAATGAAACAGCACCCAGCCTTCAGTCACAGGACTTCTAGTAAGGGCAGGTAGACATGGGGTTGAGTCTTTGAATATATGATGTGTACAGTATTAGATGTGACTGGACTTTGTCAGCAGGGAGCTGCAGTTCACAGGCATGATGTACTTTCTGTTTCAGAGGGAATCCCTCATGAATTTCTCTTTCTGACAGAAAAAAAAATTCAGAAGAATACAAAATTGGCTGTCTGGATTAAAAAAGGTGAACGATAATTAAGTGCGGGGAATGGTCCCACTGACATCCACACAATCAAGGGAGCCCGTCTGCATCTAGGTTTGCAGGATCGTGACAGCGTCTCATCCTGCTTCTGTTAAAGGGGGAAAACTCCCGTTAAATAGACTGGTGGCAGATCAGTGCCAAGAAAGCTTTTTTCTGCAATGTGTTAAGGTCTTGTTTGTCAATCATAATGATCAAACATAGCCAAAGTAGTCCTGCAAACATTTACATATACGGAACTTATTTAACATATAGCTTGACTGTTACTCACACGAATACTTCCATTCCTACATCAGAATTTTACACAATATCAAGTAAAATAAAATTCCCATGAAGTAGGCCTATCCTGAATATGGAAACGAGCAAACAAAATTATAGTGTGAGGAATTACAACATATTTTTATGTATTTTAGCAATTACATTCTAATTTCAGTAATGACACCAGACTTCAGACTAGTGCTGTAGTTTTGACAAAGCTACAAAGCTTTGCTGAGGTCGGAGAGGCGTCAGAACACAAAATTCAGTCAGTAAATCTTTCCTGTGGAGCACCAAGGGTTTTGAGGTGAACCTATGGCGTGACTATTGCCACAGAACGATGAATACCATAGTAATTGTTTAGTGAAAAATGCGTAAGTAGAATCATCTGCAAAAACGTTCAAAAGAATATATTCGTCACATAACTAGGTAGTGCCTGTGATACTTCAATGTTTTAGTTTGTTTAGRGCATCATCCTGAGAATGCCTTCAAGCCAGAGGAATGGCCTTTGAAAGCAATGTGCCTGCAGGATCAGGCATTGTATGGGGAACAGCTGCTTGCTTTCTGTTTTCTCCCTCTCCTTCAGATCCTGCTTTTATCATTTGGCTCAGCCTACTCACACAAACTCCTTTCTCCTGTACTGGTGTCTACAGATGGTCCCGTCTAACTTGCCTCTCTACCAGTTTGTGAACTACCGGTGTACACATGTAATTGCCCACACGTACACAAGAGTTCGGTGAACCCAAGGTCCCTGGGAGGTTGTAATAGCTAGAGGGGTGGGTGAGGCGGTGATCAGGCACAGCAAGCTTTCAGGTCAGCCCTCTCTGACCTTCAGCCCAGACTTCAAAGCCCGCTGGCCGGCTCCCCGCTGGAGGGAAGGGCATCTGGCCTCCCCGAAATTGGTTTTGTAGCACTTCTGCTCCTACGCAAATTATTATGAGCTTCCACAATTCAGTTGCGAAGGAGCTTCTGTTCAGGAGAGCACCCAGCTCTCCAGGAGCGCAGCCTTCCTGGCCAGCGGCGAGTAATTCGCCCCGCCCGAGGCCGGGCTGGTGATCAAGACCTGGCTGCGCGCCTGCCCGCCGTTGGCTCCGCTGCCCGCGCCGGTGCCAGGTAGGGGGGGCTGTGGCCCCACGCCCCCACGCGCGACCTTCCCCGTTTCCTCCGTGGGGAACGGCCGCGAGGGGGCCGGGGGCGCGAGCCGGGGCGGGCCAGGAGGCCTGCCCTGTCACGGCCCCTGGCCGGGGWGGAGGCGGCCCGGGCTGGCGGGGCGGGTTGGCGGGGCGCTGCCCGCCCGCCCGCCGCGGCCGCTGGGTGTCGCCCTCGCAGCGGGCACGGCGGCGGCGGTGGCGGCGCCACCTCCGGGGCAGCCCAGCCCGGCGGCGGAGACGTCGCTGGAGACGGTGGGGCTGTGCCCGGCCCCGCGCCCGACGGGGAGCGTCTGCCGCGGGGGGAGCGCAGGTGAGCGGGGCGCCGCCAGCACGCGTGGGCCCCCGGGCGCAGACCCGCGCCGAGCCGCCGGGGTTGCGTGTGGCTGTGGTGAGAGGGGGGAGCGCGTCGTGGCGGGCGGCGGCGGCGGGCTGGCGCTGGGGCCGGCGGCGGGGGCCGCGGGGGCGGACAGGTGGTCGCGGAGGTGGCAGGGGTGTGGTGGGGCTGCGGCTGGGTACGGGCCCTGCAAAATCAGTGCTCAGTGCCCGAGTAATTAAAGTGTTTCCTTATTACGWCCCCGGAGTAGGGTCCGGGGAGGGACCCCCACTTCGTGCACACACGAACTCTCCGGGCTGCCGCATAGATACAGGAGCCTGTATCTATGGAGGGGTTTAACTGCAGGTTTGGGGCTATAAACGAGGAGCCTTAACGCTCTTGTTCCAACTTTTAAGGCCGCGTCTGATGAGAAATGGAAATCTGGCTCAAAGTCATCCTTCCTGTTGTTGACATCACCTGAAAACTCCACTGAAAATATTTCCACTAGTTTACTGCAAACAGCAGCTTCCCCTGGGGTCTCAACACCTTGTGAGTGAGTATACGCTCGCTGCTGGTAGAGCTCTCTGATTTTAGAAATCCATGGCTACAGCGTGTAATTGTTCTGCAGTGGTCTTTTTATGGCAAGCATTAATAAAAGGCTTATCATGCCCTGGGGTGTTGTGTGCATTACAGCATAGGCTGTAGACAGCGCTCTGTTTTTTTAAAAGGCATAACCAGTGTCTTCGTATTTTTATAATTATGTGTGAAGTGATTATTTGTGTTTCTGTTTGGTATTCTTCAGTACACATGACCAACAGGACATGTTGTCTGCTATTGTCTACCTTTCATTCACAGGGAAAAAACTGAGAGGGGTAGAAAGTGTCTTACTGCCAGGGGGATCTTCCCTCCTTTTGTTGTTTAAAAGAACTTAAAATGCCCTATCAGTGTTAAAGGAGCAATCTACTGGGCAGATCAGTAAATCTGTCTCTGTTCAAATTTAACGAAGACTAAATTCTTATGTAGGATTAGTAGTCCTCTGGTAGGACTGTTTGAGTGCATGGCTTATTCTGAGGAGAATGTTATTTACTTAACTTGCTTGCTTTCAACGTGATATGTCCAGGTGTACAGCTAGTTTTATAACAACTTATTTTGGCAGGCTCAAGTTCCAAGTATTGTGTAATCTTCATTCTCTAGATACTTGGAAGACAAAGTGTTTCTGGAGATTATGATTACGTGTAAGATCTTCAGTTGTGTTGCAGACTACAAAACATAGCCTAATGACCCTAATTCAGAACTTAATTTCTGAGCAAAAAATACTAGTTGCATCCAATGCATGTACCAAAACTACAGTTGGCTGGCTACATAAAGTATTAGGCACCTGTCTTTAGATTTCAGTGAGTGCTTAAGGTCCATAGAAATCCTTATTTAGATGCCTGGTATAGATGATGTATGCCTGGTGTTTGTGTCAGTGAGGACCTATTAGTCTGCGAGAGTGGATGGGGATTCTGTAACAGTAGTAATCTCATTGTTTTTCTCCTTGTTGTTTGTTTGAAAAGAAACTGTAATAAAATTCAAAAGTGGCTTTGTGATAGTACTCAGTTGGGAAAGTTTTCACTTTCCTCACTTCTTGATATTTACCCAGACAGTGCTGTCAACCTCATGTAGGAGACTGGCTTTGAACACTAGAAATTAAATGATCAGTAAATGATGGGTAAAAATAAACTGATCAACTTCCTGATCATCCAGGTGCTTTTCTTCAAGCTTTTCTGCAGAGCTCTCTTCTTTTTCGGGGAACAGAAACTGTGGGAAGCAGGCTCCACAAATGGTGCCCCAATGTTTGCCGATACAGTGTAGTTGCAGCACCTAGCATCGTGCTCTGTCACAGGTGGCACGTTCTGGAGTTTGCACTGTCAAACTTAATATGTTCTTGGACTTGATTAGATCTTGACAAATCAGATACTTCTAAGGCATGGTAATGAGCGATTGAGCCTCAACCTGTAGTTCTCCATTTATCTTCAGCTTCACCTCTTCTTCACTTTGCCAGTGAGTCATTTTGTGATGTAAGAAAAAAAAACCTTGCTGCCCCTTACTCTCTATCTCTGTGTAATAGGACTAACAATATTTATCTGTTTGGATGGGTGGCGTAACAATGAATGTTTGTAGAGCACTTTTAGGTTTTTAAATTAATTATACCATCTAACAACTATGTTTTATTTATTTATTCTCATTAGTTTCAGATTTGCAATTCCTCTTTTTCCCTCAACAGTTAGGACTTTGGATGAACTTCCAAAGAACTCATAGTCGTATCTTTTCTTAGAGATACATCAGTGCAACATATCACTAGCGGAAGTTTTTTATTTAAAACCACAAATGAGGTACCATATTTCACTGGCAAGGTTGACGTGGGGAGATATTTGTCAAAGACATAAATGAACTGTAATTGCTTTGGGCAAATAAAAAATTAAAGTAAGTAATTTTAGCTCCTTTTGTTATTAAGGAATGAAATATGTGACTTCTTAAAAAAATAATCCAACCAAAATAGAAAGTGTATAGCTGCACTTTGGAAAGACCTCAGTCTGTAACAATATAGCAAGGGGCTAATTTTCTTCCCTGCCTCCTGTCCAGCTATGAGGACCTGACTTCAATGCCTTTCAGGATTTCACTTTTCTCTCTCACAACTGCTATCAATATGCAGTAACAAACTATTCTTAGCACCTGCTAACAGGGAGTGGAGTAGTCAAGAAAGAAGTAACTAAGCTCTTCCTAAAGGGTCCGCAAGCTAGCGATGGTATGCAAGAATATTTGCTATTATTTTACTCAGAAATAATTCTGGAGATTTTTTTCGACAGAGTGCCATGTAAGGTGGATATACTGGTACAGACTATGGTGTGTATGCTGTAGAGAATTATTGACAGGTTTACGAAAATCTGTTCTGTACATAGTTTCTTCTGCTGAACATGTACACTCCTTCAGTACTGATGAGAAGTGTGATGGACTGAAGTGCAGCCTTACTTGCTATGTAAATACAGGTTATTTAAATTTCATACCAGGATTTTAGGGGATCAAATTTGTGTATAAATTAATTTTTTTTGCTATATGGGGGAGAGGGGGGAAACGACCTTCTAATCAAAACTGAGATTACAGTCTGGATGAATACTTACATGAGGCAAAGCAGAAACACCAATTTCAGTATCTCTGACAGCTGCCATTGCTTATAGTGTYTGTTCAATTCTTTAGAGTTTTCTCAGCTTCCTTAAGAAGGAAATCTTAAAGGCGCAGGAGCAGGCCATCCCCACATGCTGAAAGACGAGCCAGTGGGAAGCAAGACCAGCCTGCCTGAACAGAGAGCTTTTTTTTCCTGGAACTCAGGAAAAAAATGAGAGTTTATGACCTTTGGAAGAAGGGGCAGGCAACTCGGGAGGACTACAGGGATGTCATGAGGTTATGCAGGGAGAAAATTAGAAGGGCCAAAGCCCAACTAGAACTTAATCTGGCTACTCCAATAAAAGACAATTAAAATGAAATAACATTAGTTGCTACGGACAATGTCCATCTTTTATTGGATAAAGGGGGAAACATAGTGACAAAGGATGAGGAAAAAGCTGAGGTATTTAATGCCTTCTTTGCCTCAGTCTTTAATGGTAAGACCAGTTGTTCTTGGGATACTCAGCCCCCTGAGCTGGAAAACAGTGATGGGGAGCAGAATGAAGCCCCCATAATCCAAGGGGAAACAGCTAGTGACCTGCTACACCACTTAGACACACCCAAGTCTATGAGGCCGGATGGGTGGCTAACCGGGGAGGTCCTAGTTGACTGGAAGTTAGCAAAAGTGACGCTAAAGGCGTCAAGAAGGGCCGGAAGGAGGATCTGGGGAACTACAGGCCTGTCAGTCTGACCTCGGTGCTGGGGAAGGTTATGGAGCAGAACATCTTGAGTGCCATCACACGGCATGTACAGGACAAACAGGTGATCAGGGGTTTATGAAAGGCAGGTCCTGCTTGACTAACCCGATCTCCTTCTATGACAAGGTGACGCGTGTAGTGGATGAGGAGAAGGCTGTGGATGTGGTCTACCTAGACTTTAGTAAAGCCTTTGATACCGCTTCCCACAGCATTCTCCTGGAGAAACTGGCTGCTCGTGGCTTGGACAGGTGTACTCTTTGCTGGGTAAAAAAATGTCTGGATGGCCAGGCCCAGAGAGTTGTGGTGAATGGAGTCAAATCCCATTGGTGGCTGGTCACAAGCGATGTTCCCCAGGGCTCAGTTTTGGGCCGGTCTTGTTTAATAACTTTGTGATAGTTATTAAGGGGATAGAGTGCGCCCTCAGTAAGTTTGCAGACAACACCAAGTTGGGTAGGAGTGTTGATCTGCCTGAGGGTAGGAAGGCTCTGCAGAGGGATCTGGACAGGCTGGATCGATGGGCCGAGGCCAATTGTATGAGGTTCAACAAGGCCAAGTGCCGGGTCCTGCACTTGGGTCACAACAACCCCAGGCAACGCTACAAGCTTGGGGAAGAGTGRCTGGAAAGCTGCCTGGCGGAAAAGGACCTGGGGGTGCTGGTCGACAGCCGGCTGAACATGAGCTGGCAGTGTGCCCAGGTGGCCAAGAAGGCCAACAGCATCCTGGCTTGTATCAGAAATAGTGTGGCCAGCAGGAGTAGGGAAGTGATCGTGCCCCTCTACTCGGCACTGGTGAGGCCGCACCTCGAATACTGTGTTCCGTTTTGGGCCCCTCACTACAAGAAGGACATGGAGGTGCTGGAGTGTGTCCAGAGAAGGGCAATGAGGCTGGTGAAGGGTCTGGAGCACAAGTCCTATGAGGAACGGCTGAGGGAGCTGGGGTTGTTTAGCCTGGAGAAGAGGAGGCTGAGGGGAGACCTTATTGCTCTCTACAACTACCTGAAAGGAGGTTGTAGCGAGGTGGGTGTTGGTCTCTTCTCCCAAGTAACAAGCAATAGGACAAGAGGAAATGGCTTCAAGTTGYGCCAGGGGAGGTTTAGATGGGATATTAGGAAAAATTTCTTCACCGAAAGGGTTGTCAAGCATTGGAACAGGCTGCCCAGGGAAGTAGTTGAGTGACCATCCCTGGCATTATTTAAAAGACATGTAGTTGTGGTGCTTAGGGACATGGCTTAGTGGTGGACTTGGCAGTGTTAGGTTAACAGTTGGACTTGATGATCTTAGAGGTCTTTTCCAACCTAAATGATTCTATGATTCTATCTTAGGTATTAGTGATACTGGACAAAAGAGGTATTTGCTGAAGTTGTTGTTTTTACTGCTGTGGTGCTCAAAGGCTTATTTCTAAGGATTGGCAGAGGCAAAAATTATTAATAGCAAAAACCCTTTGTCAAAACATTATGAAGCACTAGATTTTGATTGCCTTCATGGTTTACCTTCCAAAAACATAACACTTTGGGGGAAAAAAATATTTTCAGCCATCAGTTAAATGAGAAATACATATTTTTATAAAGCAACTATGATTTTAGCATCTTGCTGAGAAATTTAATCCAGATACTTGGCTGAAATTGAACCAAAGGCTCTTTTCATCCTAACACTTCAAGCAGAAAAATACCTTAATTTCTGCCTATTCGAGTTGAAACAAATAATTATGTGTAGGCCAGTTGCCATAGGCCTTAGAGTAATGAAAGAACTTCTTAAAAATTCCTCTTCAAGTTCAAATGTTTTTATTACAGGAATTGAAATTTTATGTATTATAGAATGGTAAGTAGTGGGAATTAAAATGAGCATGAACTTCAAATCTAGCTTTCTTTTCTACATATTGTAAGCGAACCAGTGTTTGATAGGTAATAATGTGTTTCTTGGTACACATGTGATTACTTAGGAGAAATACGAGAAGAGATTATTTTGATTCAAATTGCAGTTTCTAAGATTTAATTAATTCTAAAACATTTATTTAGTCTGGGAGCTTCTAGCTGTGGTAGTCCCATGGGACAGCCTTTGTTTCTGATTCTGGGTTCTTGCACTTAAATTGTTTGTCTGTTTTGTATGTTTTGAGCTAGATTGATGAAAAGGGGCTATTTAAATGATATTATTATTGTTGTCATCTGTGCTTACCCAACCATGAATTATGAGTATAGCTTGTTAATATTTCCATTTAAAGATTGATTCTTTAACTGGTATTAAATTTAAAAATCCATTTTTCCAGATAATTTTCTTATTAGCAACAGTGCGAGGGGGAAGCCTCCCCTGTGTCTTGCTGTGACCTTTCACTGAATTATGTGTAATGGCTTCTTCCTAAACTGTATTTGGTTTATCTCATGCTGCCATTCAAAAGACTATTGGGCTTGTGAAGGCAGGTGTTCAAAAGTTAGGAGGAGCCAGAATAAACACATGTGAATTCCTGGCTTATTTGTTGCATAGCTTTCAAATGCACGCGTGTCAGAATGTTCTCCCTGTATTGCTTCCCTGGAGGATGTGGTTGTATATGACACAGTGATGCTCTGTATCCAAGATGGTGCGAGTCTGGCCATACAGGTATTTTTCTTGTTTTCTGAAAAACCCTTGAGGTCTGATTGCAGACGTGCAGGTCTTGATAGTGAAGCAGGGAAGGATACTGTTGGTGTGCAGTAGTTCGATAGCAAGGTGAAGAATGCTATCAAAAAACGGTGATGAAATGAGTAAGTGTCAACTTAGGACACATTTTTGAGAAGCGTGTGATAAATGAGGCATTAAGGCTTCACAGGACTTTGAGGTTAAAAGAAATCTAGCACATTACTGCTAACAGTTAATCTGGTGTATTGAAAGAGGAAGGTGTCCTGTGGAAACAGTCCTGTTGTGATAAATGAATCTATGTTGGGTGGCCTAACCAATACAGTAGAGCAGCTTGAATTCTTGCGTTATCCAGTTGTGGAGGGGTTGTCTTGGTAGCCTCAGTGGTGTACTTCTGATGCAATATTGAGTGTGTAGCTAGCTCATGATATGGTGCAGGGCTGTAGATTGCTGGCTTGTTCTTGCACCATTTTACTTTTGATCCTTTGTCAGGTATCCTGCCATGTGTGGCATGAAATTCAAGGTCCTTGCAAGCAACAGGAATATTCTGTCTTACTGCCAGGACTCACGTCTTCCTGGCTGCTCCTCTGTGCCTCCCTCCTTCCTACTCCCCAGGCCTTCTGCTGGTCGTCCAAACCCTAGCTGCATCTCAGCCAAGCCATGGCCATGGGGGAAGCTGGCTGTGATTGGGGATGGGATTTGGGCACATCCGTGGGAAGTGGTGGATGGAAGCATCTGGTGTGGATGCCAGGTGGAGGGTGCTGGGGCTGTGGGGTAGCTGGGGTGTGATGTGCTGAGTGTGGGCACCCTAGCAGGTCTGCCCTAATCCTGAAGAAAATTTTATTTGGCCCCATGCCGTAAAAGCCTAAGCTTTTTTTATCTTATGTTGTGATCAAAAGCATATTTGGAGTACTCTGCAAATCATGAAATCTTACTTCCTTCAAATCCTGGTTTAAAACAAGCTTCTTCTGACAGTCTATCCCTTACTTTCCCTTTCTCTCTTGTGACTTGCCTTTTTCCCCACCTAAATACCGCCTGTTTTTGTGAAGAGAGACACTGAAGGTAAAGTTTTTGGGTGCATGACCTAGCAYGACGTTGGATGAAAGCATTTTCATCTGCATTATGGAAAATGCATTTGGATTTGGTGGGAATGAATTCCATAAGGGTGTGCATCATTGTGTCCGCATTGCAGTAGGATCGTTTTCTTTTCCAGTTTGAGATGCTGATTGCTTTAAGCCAGTCAAAAATACTTTCTTTTAGTTTTATCATCATCTGCAATGTGACATCTTAGCAAGACCTGTTGCTAGTCTATTTATATTGTGCTGATACACTTCTGAGTCAAAATTCCCTAAATTGTCTCAGATGGGTCAGTCGCTGAGGAAAGTGTTAGCTTTATGAAATAAAAAAGCACCATGAATGTATGGTAATCATATGTCAGCTCAATATTCAAGTAACTTTTTAGTGGTGTTCACAGTGAATTATTTTAGGTATGTTTTACTTTTATTAAGAGTTTAATGTCTATACGTGTGCTACAGTTGCAGAAATTGCAGCTGGTTCAGAGTCTTGGGCAGGACATGATCTTTTCATCATATCACTACGTCTCAAATAATTGCACTAATATCTGCAAGGCATACCCATTGCTTAAGTCAGTTCATTAGTATATTGTAAAGCTTAGATATGAGTAATTTTCCTTCATTTGCTTTCTGACCACTTTTGTGATTAGACTGTGTCTGACTGAAGTCTTTTGAGAGGATTTAAGGATGGGAGGCTGGGACTGGTCTTTCTTCTGGCTGTGGAATTATCTGCCTGCCATCTGCAGTCTTTCATTGACATTATTGTTCTGGTTTAAATCCAGATTTTGAAAGTACAGCACTTTCTTATCATTTTGTCTTTTCCAGACTTTACAGCAGCTTCTGAATTCTTGCAAGTATGGTTTTTTTCATAGCTTTTCACAGCTTCTGTATAAAATCAGACTGTGCTTTTTTCATGTGCCCTTTTTTTTCTCTAAGTGGTATTGGTCTCAAATCTTTACATTCTTCCTCTCTCGTTATATTGTGATATAAGTTCAGCCTTTGACCAGCTCCCAAGATCTAAAATTTGCACATGTGGAAACACAAGAAGTTTGGATAGATTTCTGTTGGCARTAAAACTGCTGAAATATCTATCTATCTTCAATGGCACCTTTTTTCATTGAACAGTGCTGGATGATGGAGTTGCAAGTGGATGTCACAGCAGGTGTTGCTGACCAGCTTGTTTTTTCATTTCAGAGTCTGAAGGTAGTTACAGTAAGAATAAATGTTGTGCTTTAACTTGTATCATGTTATCATTTTTGTTTGCTGTCATATGGTGCCCTGCATGTAAATATGAGTCTCTGCCCAAAAAACTYGGTACCATGAAAAAAGCTCAGAGGCAAGATGTAGTTGGAAATTGTTTTTCCTCCGTCCCCTCTGTTATGCTGCCTGCAATATCCACTTCTTTCACAGGTTTAGATTCTCTTAGACATGCTGAAATCCAGTCTTTGGACTTGTCAGGGTTATGTCAGATGCCCCCCACCTCCGAAAAGAGATTGTGCAGAATCATGTGTTCTAGCCCTTGAACAGATATAAATTTGCTTCAGCACAGGAGATGGTACCTCAGTTTTAATGTGTGATGATTTCTTCCAGAGGTGTGCTAGTATCCTCCAGGAGCGGCTGTTCAGTATGCTTGAATGCCCTGCATTAGTGCAGCTGTGGTTTAAGTCTATTGATATGAATGGGAGACACTAGTGTGGAGTAAGCTGAAGTGTGAATTYAAAGTACAGTATTTTATTAATGAATAATCAGCTCCCAGGTTGGATCCTTTTGTTCCACCGTAAGATTACACTTAATCAGTTTGGAGAAGCCCAGGTTTAAGAAATCCTGACCTGGCATGCACTGGGTGAGGTTATCATCCATTTCACTTTCTCTGATGTCTTGACGGGCAAGTGGAGATGCCTCTGCAGACGGGCAGCTTAGTTAACTGCCTAATAAAGCAGGACTGGATTTGGGGCGAGTGAGGCCAGCTCAGTCAAGAGAGGGGGTTGATGTTAGCTGTCTTAGTTGCTACTAGTGTCAAAATAAGCAAGAACAAATCTAATTTATTTAAATTCTAATAAGATAAAGAGCCTTCAAAAAGTTACCAAGTGATACAGATGCTTTTGACATAGCTTGAAAAAACAGACTGCCTGATGTTAGCTGCTTCTCTGTGTGGCCACCTTTATGAATCACATTATTTCAGTCAACCTGGAGGCAGGGAGGGAGGGATATATCTCGCTGACTGGGATAGGACTGTCCATCTGGGGGGATTTTGTTCAGTTCTACCTGTGCGGTGGCCAGTGGCTGAGCAGACACCTGCCTGCAGGTACCATGAGCCTGGTTCGGAGGTTTAGGTGAACGCTTTCGTGGTCTATCTGGCTAATTCTCGCCTCTGTTACATGGCTGCGTTTCATTTGCAGGGAAGGGTAGCATATATTCATCTTAATTCTTTGTCCTCTTTTAAGACATTCATATCAGTGACTCTCAAGCTGAGGAGGGAACGTGAGGGAGTGGGAAACAGGCTGAGAAAACCAGAGGAGGAGGCTAGGAGAACCACAGCTTGAAAATTGCTTTATGAGAATAAGAGCCATTTCTTCTCACTTGTTTTGAGCCTGACRTCTGCTGGTTTCATCTGATGCCGATCTAGTATTTCTCC
Source organism: Oceanodroma leucorhoa (assembly GCA_030449065.1). Classification (NCBI taxonomy): domain Eukaryota; kingdom Metazoa; phylum Chordata; class Aves; order Procellariiformes; genus Oceanodroma; species Oceanodroma leucorhoa. Next base: position 10,551,626 of record JASVER010000001.1, read on the forward strand.
AAGCTGATTTTCCCCTACTTAATTGTGTCTTGCCTTTGAGTTTTTTAAGTTCTCCTTCCTTGAAACTCTTCTAGTTTTGTTAAACCTTTTCTGAGAAGAGAGGGCCAGAGTTAGAACTTTCAGGATGCAGTTGAACTTTTCAGACAGCTGAATAAAGGTGCTTTTGGTTTTATTCTCTGCAGTAGTAATTGCTAGCACTCTCCCTGCTTTTTGACTGTGCTGATGCTTTTGTAAGAAGAATCCATTATAAATCCAAGATCTCATTCCTGAATCATTCAAAGCCCATCATTATGCATATGAAGTTGAAGTGTTTTTTCCCGCCATGAATATCAGTCTGTGTTTAAATGGTATTGAATTCTGCCAGCCATTTTACTGTCTGGTTACTTGGTGTTAAGTCCTTTCATATCTCTTTGCAGTCAGCACTTGCCTTTATCCTGAATAATTTAGTATTATCAGTGAGTTTTGTCACTTAGCTGTTATAATCTTTCCCTGTCCCCCTGTGRTTCATTAGTGGGTATATTGAACAGAATATATTCTTAATGCAGATGGCCGTGGGGCTGCAGGGTTAGTGTCCCTCCACTATGAAGACGGACTGCTTTTTCCTTGTACCATTTATTTCCTATCTAGCTGGTTCTCTATACAGATGAGGACTTTTCCCATTATCCCATAACTGCCTGGTTTTTATAGGATTGATTTTTAATTTTTTTTGAGCAGCCTTCCTTCCTTTGAGGGGAATCCTTGGGGATTGGACACGATTTACCATGGCTTGAGGAATAACTTTACATCAGCGAAGCTGTGGTAACARACTACGTGCAAACTCACCACAAATGTGAAGTAGCTTAACTTAAACATCTTTCTTGTGTCCAAACAATCAGCATTCAGCTCTAACTAGTCTACATTACAATCACATCCCAGCTTGCTTCATAAAATATTAAGTTGCAGTATGCTGTTTGGGATTTAGTTTTGGTCAAAGAATGCCCTGGGTGAATTTGTTTGACAGGTGTCAAATACAAACTGTTTAGAGTAACTCACTTCTGCTTCTTGTTCTTCCTACTTGTCAGACCAGGTTGACTATTTCTACATTTAGGCCTCCCTTGCTTATTCAGAAAGTATCCAGTCCTTTCTCAATGAGAATTTTACACTTTGTTTATCTGGAAGCAAGATGGGACCCAACATGAAAAGTGAAGGGCAAAATCAAAAGATTGGTATGAATACTTGCACCAAGTAGCATGACACACCAGTAAGTCGAAGCAGAATTCATAGGTGTAAGCTCTGGTCCTTGGCAGAGTTTTTTAACTGAAAAAAACCTATTTTTTAAAATGATTCCCAGATTCATTGTGTGCCTACAGGAGTAACTTAAGTCAAAAAAAACCAAACCCCAACTTTTTTCTGCCTCCTCTCAGTTCCCCCTTATCCCTGCCCACCAGCACACGTGCTTGAGAAGTTTAAAATCAAACTTCTGGCTTCCACACTCCATTACTCTTTCAGTGAATCTAGTCTTTCGTGTCTATAACTGTGCAGACATACAAATGAGGATGTTGCTGCTTCAGTTACTAGAATCATGGCGGGTTTTTCTTCTTTTTGTTTTTAATCCTCAAAGTGGAATACTTGGCATGGAAGCTAGAAGCATGTTTTACTCAAAATCTAGCATCCAGAATTTGGATCACGTATTTCCAGCTTTTAAGAATAATTGTTTTTGAAATACTGTATTAATATGAATTTGTTTGTATGTCGTATGTGGTTTTGTACCTCCAGCAAGTGTCTGAATATAATTACATGGGATGAGCTGGTTCTGGTAGCACACAGGCAAACCAAGAAAACAGGTAGTGGTGCATTCAGTAGGATTGAGCACAGCACATAAAAAAAACTTTTTAAAGGTTTATTTGTTCTCCTTCTTGTAATTTGAAATGAAGAATCTCTCCTTGACTAAGCTGAAGCAGGTGTTGAGCAAATCGTTAGGCTGCCGTGTAAAGCCAGTATTATCTGGGGCCTGGTCTCTGTGTTTCCAGAGATGCAACAAAGAGTGTCAGTAAGATGGAGGTCTGGCTCTGTCTTTCAGTCCTCTGTAACTCTCATGAAACATGCAGTTACTCTGCCTTGGTGGAAAAAACACTAAATGCACTTTTCAAGTAAGCTAAGCCAGGGAGGGTTAGCAGAATAGAATGAAACTATGATGGAATTTCTCAGCACACAATTAAAATGTGTGCTACAGTGTTTTACATTAAGATGATGAATTTTCATGTCATTCTAGGGAGATGTATACCGTCATCGTCCCCAAAATACTAAGATTTTGAAATGCACTAACCGTAGGGGCAGTGTCTGAGTCTTATTAATAAATTCACATTTTAAATTTTAATATAGCAGGCAAGCATCTGTTGTGTATCTGTGCTATTTACTTGTAAAAAACAAACAAACCCTCACTTGATTAGTTCTCATGCTTCAGATTTTGAGTATGACTATTCATGCTTCTGCTGACAGAGAAGTTTCTCATGGTTTGTGTATCTTAAACTTACTAGTTCTCCAAATATACGTGGTCTTTCAAGAAAAACAGGATAGGGTAAGAGTGTCTGTAATGCAAAAGTTAGCAGATTTTACCAAGTACCATTAAAAAATCACTTCTCTTATGCTCTGTAAATGGGATTTTCAGGCCTTGCTTAATTAAAGATCAAGAACAAAATGATACTAAAATAATTATTCTTCTTTTAACAAAATTATCTTGGTTTGTACTTGAATAGCAGTATTGCCCATAGAGAGGTAATTATCAACAACTTGTGTGGAGTAAAATTATAATTAGTTTATTGTATTAAATCTCAGAAGGGTAAACCTGAAAAACAAAACCTTCAACTAGTCTTTGCATTATTAGATAGTTTAAAGATGGATGCTTATTATCATGGGCTTTTTAAGAATGAATTTTTATGCCATATTTTGTGACAGTAATGCTGGATCAAAACCTGATTTCCCTGCTTGTGTGACTGATTTCATTTAATTCAGTGACTCTGTTTACGTGAATAAGACTCAAAGCATTTGGCTTTGTATGAAAAACATCTTCCCAGAGGGAGTTGTAGTAGGCTTACACTTAATATTTAAAAAAAAAAAAAAAAAAAGGAAACCAAGGTTTGTGTTTCCTTGTCTCGTATAGTGATTTTCAGTGAAGTTTCATTTTCCATGAAATTAAATCTGTGGCCAAGATGATATGATATTGGACAATTTTTATCATTCAGCATGCAGGTCTGTGCTGTTGAAACAATAGGCTGAGTGTTTTAAGGTGCAGATAGCCTGACTAAAATAACTCATGTTGCAAAAGAAATTGCAATGTGTTCTCAATGGAGAATGTTTGGCAGGGAGATACTTGTCAGCTCTGCGTGGTATGTTACAATCATGGGAGTAGTAAACAAGATAAAGAAAATCTCAGCTTTCTTTCTGTTTACAAAACTGGCCTTATGGAGGGTTTGGAAAACAAGAATATACAGATATATAATATGCTTGCCTTCTCTTTTTTCCCCTGCTTTCTGCCTCCCTGTATTGAGCCAAAGATAAATGGGCAGACTAACTGTATGAAAAAGAAAATGGCACCAGAGTAAGTCCACCTTTTCCTTAGTTTTTTCTCTCTCTGTTTTATACACTATTAAGAGCTGATGGTTGTGCGGCAACGCAGCTCCCATGATAAGGTATGATTCAGTCCTGTAGTGCCGACAGAGCAAAACTATGCTGTAACTCTGTTCCTTAATCACGCTGCAGCAGCTGCAAGTCCAAGGATGGATCAGCATAGTTCAGGATTGAAATTTGATCTTGTCTGCATTGAAATGTCAATGCATATTTTGGCCATATTAGTCCACTATTTTGGTTTTAAGGTGATGAAGATGTCCTCCACCTTTTCTCTGGTGCTGTCCATTTCATTTCCCCAAGCAAAATTCCTCTTCATCTTGTACCACTTCCAAAAACGTCTCTGTATTGATCCTCACCTTTGTCTTCTCCCCCTTTTTGTCCTAGATGTAATCTCTCATCCTTGATCTGTTAATCGGCTGGTTTTCTTTGATCTGTTCCTCGTCGCTGACAAATCTCCTCTTGTTTTGCTAGTTGTGTTCCTGACAGTGGTTAATGAATGCTGAGTCACCACTTTGAACCCAGATGAGCCATGAATAGAGCAAAAGATAGTTTAACAAACCTTTAAAAAAGAATTTGTGAGGGAGCGAAAAAGGATCCCCGTCCCTCTCCCATGCTCTTCCAGGTGCTTTTTACCAGATTGGTTGTCATAACATGTCTTTGAGGCTTTTTAAAAGCTCTGTGTTTGGGATTTTCTGTCTCRTCCTCTCTTCTAGGCTTTACCTGTCTCAGTTTGCAGTCTCTTTTTTTCTGCTTTCACTTCAACCTCAGTAATGTTTGGGTCTTGGGATATATTTTTCCATCTCTGACTTCTTTTAACTCTGTCTACTCCAACATCAGCAGCTCATGGGCTTTTCTGGTTGCTCTTCCAGTTTTGTTAGGCTTCCAGTCCTTAGAAGTGCAGTACTTTATGGTAACACTGGTCTACAGTGTTCCTGGGTAGGAGTGACGGGTGAAGGAATATCTATTTCTATCCTATCGGACAGGAACTGCCTCCTTCTTGAGATTTTGGATGTTTTTTTTCTGTATGTTGTAAAAGTGAAAGTGGGATCTGTCTGGAAAAAGTGTCCTGGAATATAGGAGGCACAGGGGTGCTGAACTTCATGAAGGTAGGAAAGCAGAAGGCCAGAAGGAAAACCCTGCCTGGTTCTGGGAACACGATCCAAGTACATAATATCCCTGTAACATGGGCCTGCCCTTCTCTATTATTCCATCATTGGTTTTGGTTTTTTTCCTTCATATTTCCATTAAGGACCTGGGCAGCCTTTGTGGGCAGATAATGTGGATGTTCTCCATGTGGCAACACTATCTCGCACAAGCTAGCTCCTTGTAAAGTATGAAGGAGACTCAGATATGCTGAAATTTCAAAATATTTCTGAACTATAAAGCAGGTACACTGAACTGCATGATCCTTTCCAGTACTCAAAATAAGGCCAAAGCATCTATTTTAGGTCATAGACAAATTAGAAACGTAAGGAGACTGAAATGGGCACAACAAATAGCGTTGTCCTCCACAGTTCCTACCAGTGGCTGACCAAGGAGGTGCTTGCACTAAGGCATCCTGATGTTACAAAGGTGCAGTAGCCTGGCCTGTGTAGTAAGGCTTTTCCAGATTTTCCTTTCTTCCAAGCTGTGGGAAACATCCACAAGCATTAAGAGGCTAAGCCTCTTTAAACCCAGCTTCAGTTCCCGGAGAGATAGCTTCCAGTGCAGGGTTGCTCCTTTGGGTTCCCGCAGGGCCAGTGAGCGCGCAGGAAAAGGTGGGGGAACAGGGAGCAGTGAGGGGGAGTGGGGGCATTTGTGTTCCCTTTGCATTTTCAGCTCCCTGTATTTGACACAAGTACAAATGTTTCTGGATGATGAACCTTGACTTCTTGTGCATAGCCATTGGGGCAGAGTCTTCACTGGGAGCTGAGATTCTGTCCTGCTAGAGGAGCAGCTTTCAAGAAAAGCAGTCTCTGTAGCAAAGACTATCTTTAATCACCTAAAATTATGTTAGTGGTGTTCCTTTCTATCTGTGTGAAGAGCCTGCTGGTATTGAAGATATTTATTTTACCTGATTGGGTATTGCATTTCCATGCAGCAGATGGCATGTGTCTGACAAGTGTCCTTTGGTAAGAGAGCAAACGTAGCAAGAATACACCCTAACCCATTGATATTTTCTTAGGTCTTTTGTACCATCAAAGCACCTTTGTGTAATGTTCACTATAGTCACCTGATGCAAGATCCTAGGTTTTGTGATACCTACTTTCTCCTGTTGTTCCTATGCTTGTACAGCTGGCAAGATTCTCAAGAGATACATGGAAGAGCAATGTGATATTCAAGGTGAATTGTGTTTAATCGAGCTGTAGCCTGCACTGAGAGAGGTTACATAAGATTAACTTCAGTTACTTGGCCTGAAAGTACTTTGTATTGATGCATAGCTTTTTAAAATTAATTAATTGAGATCCTAGTTTGCAATACAAGTAGGATGGGAACATATGATTTTGTTTATTTTGAGCTTGGTGTGGAGGCATTCCTCATGAGCCAAATGCTGAGACTGTTGCTCTGCATGGCCTTACTCTGCCAGAACAAATGAGGAAGGACCTTTTGGGAACTGGGCTATTTTATGGGTTGGAACAAAAGAGCCCTGGGGTAGGGAACCGTAAGTCAGACTTTTGTTACCTGACTGAGATTCCCACCATTGGACTCCTGCATGGTGTGGGGAAGAGTCTTCTGCAGAACTTCCAGAGAATTTAGCAAGTATTAAAGAAAGCATAGAGTGTGCCCATGACCCACTGAGAGCTCCTTCACCTCCATGTCTGCCATGGGATCAGGCAGGGGGATCAGGATTTCCAAAGTATTGTCTGTCATGACCTGTTTGGAGATTACTCCCAAACATCACCTATACAGGTACTGCTGTGAAGGACAGCTTGACCATCCATCAGCCAGAAAAGATCAGACAAAAAGAGCTCTACTGCTAAGCATCAGCTGTTGTATAGCATTACAGCTTCATAGAGGGATTAAGACTACTTTCTGCAGATACTGTTTCTTACGGTAGTCTTCCTTCTGGGAGAACTTGGAGCATGTCTGTATCTGTGTGGCATCTCACTCTTCTGTCCTTGGCTATTTGTTGATAATGGTGAGTGCATTAAGTACCAAAGTCTTGTTTCTCTGGGGAATCAAGTCCCCAGTTCAGTCCCCCAAGTCCAGAACTTGTCAACCTTTTCCCATTTTTTAATTACTTTAGACATCTGCCTTCCACCGATACTCTATAGTTACTAGGGGTAAAGTTAAGCTGTACCTTTCTGTTGTTCGAAGCATCCAGTGGGAAAGGCTTCAGAAGACCTTCAGACTGACATAGGACATAAAGCACTCATATGTTCCCTCTCTGTCATTTGCAAGTCTCATCCATATGCTTTATCAGACTTCTTGATGGGTGATTCACCCTGATGGGTGATTTGCTACACCAAAGTAGGTTATTCACTGACTTAAAAAATAAGAGTGAACTGATTTTTCAGGTAGTGATTGCCAAGTTCATCTCTCTGTATAGGGTAATTCCCATGGTGGTATTCTGTCTTTGCAGCTTTAGCGTTAAACCCTGTTTCAGTTTTAATTCTTCTTCTTCTCTGCATTAACTGTATTATCTTTTTGTTTCGGTAACAAAACCTTTAGGAATTACAAATCCAAATGTAACCCTATTGTACTTATCATGGTCATGGCACTCACTGTTAGGTCCTTTAGGCTGATGCATTAAAAACCTCACTGACAAAATGAATGTATAAGAGGAGCAGAATCATGAGTTTTAGACTAGTGCCCCTGTTGTCGACTACCTGTGTTTATTTTGCATCTTATAAAGTACCAACAAGAACATTGTGATGAGCATCACAGCATTGCATACTTGGATACGAACAGTCGATGAGGAAAATGAACTTTGATATGCCTACTAGAATTATTGATTTAGTTGTGTTTTCTGCAGAGAAATTGCCTTACTTTGGGTTGGGTTGGATATCCTCAGATGTGCGTGGAGGAGCATTTCTGCTGTACCATTTCTCCTTTAATGGTTAAACGGCTCAGGACAAACTGGGAGGGTAGAACGGTTCAGGCTACCTGCGTGGAACACTCTGGTCTGGTCCTCGTTCATCTGGTGGTTGTGTCTTTGTTTTGTCTGGAGAATAAATGCTTGAATACATCTTTACAAATTTCTGATTTCTAACATAGCCACCCAGTTTATTCATCTTGATATGCTTAACTAAAAATCATAAATCTGTATTGTGTAAGTCACTGAATATATTTTAGATGGATCAAAGGCCCACAGAGCAGTTGGGRTTGGAAGGGACCTCTGAGGTCATCTGGTCCAACCCCCTGCTCCGGCAGGGCCACCTAGAGCCGGTTGCCCAGGTTACTTGGTTTCTTTGCAGTGTTATGTATTGGTGTTATGTATCTAAATGTTTGAGTGTTCTGTATCTTAAAAGGAATTCATGCACCCCTATGGTAAGGCTCTGTAGTGCTTAAGAAGGATATTTTAACCTCTTATTGGCTGAAAAATCTTTGCAAGTTTTGCAATAAACAGTGCTCCATTAAGCAAGGTCATATGTCAATTTTGGTACTGTACAGTCCATAAAAACTGCAGATAATGGGTATGCAGATGGCTTGATTTAACAGACTGGTTCATAAGCATGGCTGAGACGGATGGAGCTGGGGGAGTGTGGGGGAGAGATTTGTCTCAAGAAGTAGTTCTACAGGCAATGTATGTTTTTTGTGCTTTAGGATGTTACTTAATACTTGGTATCTGAAGTATTTGAATGTGAAGGAGTTGGAAAGGACTGAGACCTTGGCAAACAATTTCAGCTTTGCTGATCCCATGCAGAAGGTGTAACAAGAGCAGGCATGGCGTGAGATGGGTCAGTGCAGCCAAAGGCCTTTTGCAGATAATTCTTCAAACCTCTGTTGGCAAGGTTATTCACCTGATGCTGGGACTGCCTTCAGAAATAAGTGTGTATTGCATAAACTAAACTTATTCCTGGACTCTCAGGTTGTAACATCTGAGTCAGCAAATGTGTCCTACTAATATATTCAGCCCAGTACGTTTTGATGAAGCAAAGGTCTTGTACAAAACCCTGCTGCTGTCATTGTTGTGCAGTCTGTCCCAGCACACGCCTTTCCTCAAGCGTAACCCCCTCTTCTCCCCCCCCCAAATCAGCAATTGTAAAGATCCTGCTGGCATGTCAGCACACGTCTTCAGAGAACCCGAGGGGCATTTTTAATGAGAATAGCTTTAGAATTCCTGGCTTGATTTATGAAGAAAAGGGAGGAAAAAAATCACAGAGACAGTATCCTCTTACCTATTAAAATGTTTGCCTTCGACTTAATGGTGATATCAGCTTAACTTTTGCAGATGCAAATTGAATAACCAAATGTTTACCTGTTTTCCACTTAGAAGTATAGACTTTTTCTCTGCTTAAAGGCAATACAATTCCAGAGAGAGGGAAGTGGAAAGGTAAAGGACTAGAGGTCTTTGTTCTAAATTATGGAAGAAATAAACATTCGGGACATCAGCATTGGCTGTTTCCTGCAAAATTTTCCCACAACTTGTCTGTGAGAAATAAAGCTGAAAATATTTTTAGCAGTTTGCTGTACTGTTCTAAATAGGTTTTTGTAACTTTGTACAAAGTGAGACGAACAAGGCAACAGGTCTTTGCTTCTAGTTCCCATTCATTAACCCAGCTGTGTTAATATATGCATTTCATTTTTTTGTTTGTTTTTGAGCAAGGCTTTACGTTACAGCCACAGAAATAAGGCAAGTACAATCATTCTGGATTATTTATATTCATACATTCATAATAATAATTGATATTCATAATCATGTTTACAGGTATAGAAAACCACTCCAGCCCATGCTGACATCAGTTGCAACTTAGGTGCCCTAAGTCTTATCCATATCTACATTGCCTTTCAGAAAGTGCCAAACCTGTTCTCATTTATGCTGCACCCAGCCAGTAGACATAATTTCTCACTGTTCAGTAGCACCTCCCTCTCCTTCCCCCCCCTCCAAAAAAAAAAAAAAAGCTTGACTCCCAACATTCCTCTCATGTCTTACAAATATTTGTGTAAGTCCTTGGCAAGAAGCTGACTCTGTTCCTCACCGCTAGCCAGTCTGCTCCTGCTGCCTTGTATGCCTATTTCTTCCAGCACTTATTCCTGTAGTTCAAGTACCGGAGGAGGCATGTACCGTGGTTTTAAACACCCTGAATGCAAGTCCTGTGGATCATTAGCATAGGCAAGTAGTATGAGGGAATGTAGATGCATTGGGTGCTGCTGGATGTTTGGTTTTCCGTGGCTTTTATTTAAAAAGGAAGTTAAACATGAAAAACCATAAGAAAAGAATGCTGCGGTGTAAACCTTAAAGATGTCATCGTGTATGTGTTACTCTGTGGGAGACATGCCTTGTGTGGTGCACAGGACAAGCAGTGACAGGGCAGGGCTTGGGAAGGGCTTTTGTGTGGAAGCCGTGACCTGGAACCCAAGAGCAGGCTCGCACCATTGGGAACAACGCTTGACTAATTCTGGCAGTTCCTGCCCTCTCTGTGATTTGCTTTTCAGCTTTAGCATTATATTAACTCCTTCGGGGCAGATGTGTTCCTTAGGTTTCTTGTTGCACTCCCAAACCAACACATTTGTCAAAACCAGGATCATTTGCTGTACGTCCATTTCTTTTACTGTATTCTGTTGCATGAATTTATACTGCATATAAATCTGGAAAAATGTATTTCAGGATTTTTGTTTCCTTATTTTAATACCTATCACTGTAGTACTATACTGAAGGGTTAGATCTCTGGGGAAATTTCTTTGCACTATACTAATGATGGTCAATTCACATCAGTTTAAATCCAGGGAATGGAATAATAATGAGATTTTGTCCCTCATCTGATCCTGAGTGGAACTGATTCTGGAAGTGCAGAGAAGGTATTATTTGAGAGGAGACTGGCACTCTATGGCAAAGGTTGCCCAAATGCCAGGTCCAATACTCGATTAAGAAATTTGCTCCTGTTGGTTCTGCAGACTTTATTTCAATCTCTTAATTGGTTTTTGTGAGCTTTGAATCAGAGCAAGCAAGAGCAATATTCTTCTCATAATAATGATGGTAAAACCTCCTGAAACTTCTGCAGTGAATTCCTGTGTCCTGTGTATCCTCATCCTAGCAGGTCTGTTAGTAAATCAACATGCAGTCTAGCAAGGAGGAAACTTTTCAAGTAGAACTTTTCCTACGCAGATGAAAATACAGATCTGTAGGTCTCAGTCTCCAAATCTGATTAATATAAAATCTCAAATGCCTTATAAGAGAAGAGCTACAAGTCTGTTGATGTAAAATTGCAAGTATTGTTCTCTTGTGTAAATAGTTTGTCAATATTACTGGAGGTACCAAAGTAGAAAAAGTAGAAAGAAAACTCTCTGCTCACCAAGGGGACAGTCCTGCTCTGCTTGATGGTTCTGGCAGAAATTGTGTTTCATAGGACAGGAGCAGGATCGATTTCAGATTCTTCATTTCTTTAGCCTTTGCTGCTTCCTGCTGATCTACTCTTTTTTTTTTTTTTTTTTTTTTTTTTCTCCTCTTTCCTCAGCAGCCTGAAACACATTCCAGAAATGTCTGTGTGAGGGAGAAGAGTAAGAGTGCCAAGGCTACTGATGAATAAGAGACTTTGTGATGAATCTTGTAAAATTGGACCTTTTCATTCAGACAATGGTTCTCCATTACTGAGTCTTTTGTTGCCTTCTTTTGAATTGGAGGGGAGAGGAGGAGATGTTAAGTGTTGTCCTGTGACACTTCCCTCTAGCCTACCTGAATTACCGGAGGGATGAATTGCTTTGACTAGTGGGGGATGGGGCAAAATGCAGAGGAAGTTGATTCACTCTGTTAAATCTGAAAATGCAGCAATGGTATTACTTCACTTCCAAAACTACCCAGTTCTGGGAAATGTAGATTTACACTGAAAGTTTGATTTTGAACTATATTGATCCGGGCTGAGAGATGATAATGAAAACTTTCAGTTTTAAATCACTATCTTTAAAATAGACATTTCAGGTCTTGTTGACTCCCAGTCCCTTGGAATAAATCTGTCTTGAAGTTGAGTGTTTTTTTCAGTTCTAAAGTATTTCACAACAGTGTTGTTATTCTAAGATTTGTTTTGTTAATATATCAACTTGGAGCTTCCTACAAGGTGAATTTGGATTGTGTGTATATTTTATCCAGGCTATGCCAGAATCCCAAACATACAGTTTTTCCCTGCTGAACATACCGTATTTCTTCAAGTTTTCCGGGTAATAACAGCTAAAGAACAACTGCAACAGCTTCTATCTTAACTAGGTGACCTGTAGTGTGTGGTCAGGGCTGCAGCAGCTGTGTCCCAGGCATACACCTTGGTAAAATTATCCATCACACCTCAGGTGATAGTATCTGATTACTAATAGGTAATAAATAATATGTAAACATAGACGTGTGAGCTGTCACTTCAAGAAGGGGCACTTGGTGCAGTAGAGGAACTGTATGAAGGAGTTTGCCTGGTTTAGGAGTCCTTGCTTGTGAAAACTTGCAGTTAGCAGAATTGAGTCTCATAAACTTGTCTTGAAACCTTAGTTCTCCATTAGGTATGACAGGGTATCATGCAAACATCTTTGGAATTAATCCATTATTTGAAACTCCTGTGGTGTTTGTTAACTTAAACACCTCGAGAGAGAAGTGTCTTTTAATAGTTCAGTACTTTTGCCCCTTCAATTACTGCCGAAGCTCCTATTGTGTCCATTTGGTATGTTCCCTTCTCTCCAAGTTGAAGCATGCAGCTCTGTTGCAGCAAACACTGCAGCATCCTTTCAGCATTGCCGCCAGAGCCGTCAGTCTCTAGCTTCAAGGGAGCTGCCCTGTCTCCACAGATTGCTCCCAGCATTTGTGTTGGCTGCTGGTGCGTTGGCTTGGCAGTCACTCTCATCTGGGAGAGCTTTTTAGAAGGCTCTAATCCTTATTTCGTATAAAAATCTTCTGGACAAAATGTCTAACTCGGGAATTCAGCTGCTGCTTTCCATGCTGCATCCAAGTTCTGTGTTTGGCTTCTTTATAACGTACGAGGGGTTTTGCTGAGAAGACTGCGCTGCCCCTCCGTGCTGCTTATCCTTCTGAACAGTTGCAGGAGCCGGCATCCCTTCACATCTCAGGGGGAGACCTCGTAGTGCAGTGGCAAACATCTAACTGTGCAACATCTAAATCTTTTCAGTGCTAGGGGGAGCCTGCCCTGGCAGGGGGCTTGTTGGGGAGCGTAGCAAGGTCTGTGGCTACATGGGACCTCCTTCCTTTTTCCTCCCTCCTCCCAGCAAGACAGAAACCAGAACTGGGTGCAAAAGGATTCAAAGTCAAGGCAGCCTCTTCTCCCCCTGCCTGTGAGGGTAGCACCCCGGTAGCCCGTGCCACCAGCTACACCTGATGCAGAGATCCACTGATGCCCCTTCCCTTCTTCCTGCAGACCGAAGGTGTCAGGTGCACTTTCCGCCCTCCCTGATTGTTTTGTTGTGACAGGACATCCCAGAAAAGTAGTCCCTCTGAAAAGCCCTCCTCCTGTCCTGTGCACATTGACTGGGGTAGTGCAGGTCTGCCAGGCTCACACACCACGGACGAGTAAGTAGCGGATAGGTGATATGGTGATACACTCCTGATTTCTAGCCTGATGGTTTCTGCGTGAAACCTTGCAGACCGATGTGGGAAGGAGAAGACAAGCATGCTCCTCTTTTTGGAACGCGCTTTGTGACTAGTTTTGTCCTCCGCCCTGCAAAAGCTGATATTACAGGAATAAAACATTTTGAAGGGAGTGAATAACCTGTCATAAGCCAGCACTGCTTCTTTTGCTCACTTGAGAGAATTCATTACAATGTCTGTTCTTCTAGCTGGGGAGCGCAGCACGGGCTTCTTGGGAGGCAGATAGCAGATCATCGCAGAAAACAGACCTGTAGACACACGTGGTCCTCTGCAGGTGTGCTGAGATACCCTCTTCTCTTGTGCAAGGAGGTGACAATCTCTCCTCCCAGCAAAGGGACTCCTTCACTCTTAATCAAATAGATAACATTACTGTAAAAGTGAATCTCTGTTCTTAAGGCAAGATGGAGGAGCTGGTATCCTCAGTTCTCTTCAGACGTTGCCCTGTTTTGTTATGGAATTGTAGAAAGCATTACTTCAAGTCAGAAAACACTGAATATTGGGAAAGTTGTAGTGTACCCCTGCCCAAGAAAAGTTAGAGCTGTGTATTGCACTTCCTGCAGAATAGCATGGAGGGGAGGAATTTTCTGCCTGATCTAAAGGTTTGGTTTGTGTGTGTGTGTGTTTGTTTTTTTGTGAGTTTTTTTGGGGTTTTTTTGGTGTTTGTTTTTTTGTTTGTTTGTTTTGTTTTGTTTTGTTTTTTTTTTTTGTTTTAAGGATTGGGCTGTTGCCTGGCGTTATTGCTGCGGATCTCCAGGAACAGTGTCCAGACCTGTACATGTTTTGCAGGCTTCTCTACTCTCTCATCGCTGCTTTCCTCTCCCTAGCCCCAGTTTGCCACTTCCTCGTCCATTTAATAAAGACAGAGGGCTCTTTATTGTATGGTACTCAAAATGTAATATGATAGTGTTGCAGAAGAGCTAGTGGAGTGGTCATTAGCAGGTGTTTGATGTTTTCTATTTCAGGGAGATCTGTAGCTGTAAGAATGGCTTCTGTCTCACTCAGTCCCTATACAGGAAGGGAAGGCAGGTTGGGGGTGCCTTGTTGTGTGGCACCATCTGTGCAGCCACAGGCCTTCCCAGGGGCTGCAAGTGGACGTGGATGGTGTTAGGTCCCTCTTAACCTCCTGAGGAGGAACGATACCTACAGCTCAAACAGGTGAATGTGGAGCTGGGTCTCACAACACGTGGAAACCTCTGAGCTGGCGAACCAAATGGATGTGAAATCCTATACAGAATCTCCAAAATATCCGATTTTAGATGACATTTTTTCATGAGGGAAGTATGGGCAGATCTGTTGTCATATAAAGGCATCAGGATTGTTTCATCTCTGGCCCCTCAGGAAGGAAGAAGCTAAAGTTTTACTATACGATGTGCTGTTAGTTTGCTGTTCAGATCATCTGATGTAGGTATTCCTGCTGTTTCTGTTTCACCTTCTGTTTTACTCCAAGCATGTCTGCACTGATTACAGTGTTGTCTTCTCTGGCGGGCAGACAAATAAAGCAGGACTGATCCAATTGTTGTTTCATAACTGCTTCTTGGAAGACACGTCCATCAATTTGTGGACAAATTCAATAACCAGAACAGGTTTTCTTCATTTTTGAAAATGTGGCTCAAGAACAAACATGTGTTGTTCGTTTGGAGTAAAGTGCATTTTAATGCACAGTAAAAGTCTCTGACAAAGAGAACATGCGTAGCCTACGGGGAAAAGTAGCTTAATTCTCCTGTCTTTAAAGATTAGATTCATTTTGGAGCTTCTCTCCCAACAATATGGTTGAAATATGACACTGCCAGTGGTTGTCTTGGACGGTTGAACCATTAAGGCAGGTAGGATTTGGAAAGCTTTCTCAAAAAGAGTTAACATCAGTAGCAGCCTACCATTCTCTGAGAGAAAGACATCTGTGGGTTTTTTTCCTCTATCAAATTTTAGATAGATATTTAAAAAAGGCTTATTGCAAATATTCCCTTACTGAAGGAGAATTCAGCCATCATGGAATGTAATTGTATTCCCATATGAAACCATCCTTTGGCCCATTAGTATCTTGTATGTCTTCTGGCAAGTAGATTGCATGCAACGTAAGCCTTGGAACTGAATTCTTACTACAGTCATTGTACAAATTAATTTATTTTAAAAGTGACAATGTTTTTTCATATTCTACTAGTATATATGCTTCTTAATATTCTCTAACCTCACTGATATCACAGACTAGTTGAGTTTGGAAGGGACCTCTGGAGATCTGTGGAAGCTGCACACTTTGGATATTAGAACAGCGCTTTAAATACCTGACAAGAACTAGATCCTCATATGCTATGCTATTCTGATTGAAGATGAAACCACTTTCAGCTCAGAAGCTTTCAAATGTATTGCTGATCTCCCAACAGCAGCACACTGCTATTGATTTCATCTCAAGTAGTCATTTCAGAGTTACCCTTACGTCATTGCCATGTTTTTGTCCTTCACCCTTGACTGAGCTTTCGAGCAGTGGGCATCTGGTGAAGGTGATGACAGTGATGAAAGTGTAACTATTCAGAAAGAGGCAGCAAGGATGTTTGCACCAGAAGGTTTATGTTGAGCGTTCAGCTTCATAGGTGAAAGGTGAAGCACTGAGATCTCGTCAGACAGTCAGTCCTTCCGAGAGTGACTGGACGAAGTTACCAGGGCATTGCAAGATTTGATCTCATGTTATGAGGAGAGGTCATGCTGGTCAAAATGTCAAGCTAATAAGTAGTCATCTCTTGATTTTTATTTTAAAAAGGGGTCAGCATCTTCTGCTGCCACAAAGCTAGCTTCCAAAAAGCCAGCCTCTCCTCTACCTTTTCTCTCATTACTAGATGTTGAATTGGCAGTGGACTACCCTGATGATCCCACTCTTGCCTCTCTTTTCTCCATGGCAAACCTACAGCCTGTGTGTACCTGAAAACGTGTGTAGGTCTCAGGTCTCTGGAGGCATTCCCTCCTCTCTTACCTTAGTTGCTTTTCTATCTGTCAAATCACTAATGGCCATATGTTTAAGGAATGAGTCCTTGATTAGCTGATTTCTAAGTAACGGCAGTGTAACAAACACAACCATGCAGGTTGAAATGATACCAAATCCAGTAATTCACCAATACTGAGCTAAGCTTAATATCCAGGTGCGCCAAGACTTACATGACCACGGTGAGCAAGCAGGCCAGCAGGAAGCCAGGCATGGCTCTTCAGGTGCGGAGCGACTCGGACCAGCTGAGGGGCTCGGGGAATGCCAAATTCCCTGCTCGGACAGTCCTTCTTTACTGCTGAGTGGCAGAAGCAGTGCTTGGACTTGTTAACTAATGACCACATCCCACCTCTGCTCCCCCTCTATGCCGGTTCTGTCCTTGGTGTGCACGGGCATGGAAATACCACATAAGGCAATACTAGCCCCATGCTTATGCCACTCTTGACATGGCTTGTCAGTCGGGAACTGATTATTCTGATTTTGGAAGGTACGGGTGGTGGTGGTGGAGGCAGATGTTTCCCTCRTGTCAGAGATAGGTGCTGCTCCCAGGCAGTTGATGGTTGTAATGGATGACCTTTGTCTTTACCATTTATGGAAGAGAGATTTATTTTATATAAGTGTACTCAGTTTTCTCACTTTCCATTCTTACATTGAAAGGAAGGCAAGATTTCATTTCCTAATATTTTTAAGGAAAAAAATAAGTGGGATAGTGAAGTGGGGCACTTAGTCACTCATAGAAGCTTGGGGAGAGGCGTAGGGTGGCCAGACTAGACGCCCAGACTTTTCACACAAGTGCTTTTGACTGTGCTCATACGTTTTATTTCATGAGTTTTTAATGTTAGCATCCTGAAGGCTTGGGCATAAGTGTGAAATGCATGTTTCAACTCCTTCAAGCTGGAGGGGGAGTAAATTTAGGATTTCCGTTCTCCTTACTTGCCCCTTACAGGAAATGGTTGATGTATTTGTGGCTTTCCAAAACGGACAAGGAGAGGGTGGTACCTACTCATGAGGGTTGTTGTTACTTCATTGCTGATTTTACAGCCTGTCCTGTGTATCTTTTTACCTACTGTATGCTGAGTTCATTTGGATCCAGCTGTTGCTGAAATAAAAGGCTATTTTGCTGTTGGTGTTCACCTGCCTAAAAAGGTACCATGAGCAGAAGAGAAATACTTTGAATCCTTTGGACATATTAGGAGAGCTCTTCAGTCCCATGGTAGTCATTGCTGTGGGCATGCGAGAACTGAAATAATAATTGTAATAGTCTGGTTTCTTTTACAACCCCTCAAGGCAAGCGCTTGTGATTATTTGCTGTTAGATACAAATCAGAAGCAGTATGTGCATTAGGTTTTGGGAACCATTGCATTAGCCTTAAGAGGGGAAAAAGAGCCCTGGTAGATTCCTATGTGCTAAGGGAATTTCTTGCAATACCCTTTATCTGCAGCATAAACGTCATGAGCTATTTAAAAAAGATACCTCTTGTAAACAAATTGCTGAATATCCCTATTTAGTCGGTGGATCAGAAAGGCATTACTCTCTTCTACAGCTTTTGCTCCAGCATCCTGCATAGTGCTTTATCCTGCATAGACATTCTGCTGGGCAGCGGAAGGCACGGGAGGAAGGAGGGTCACTGCCTGCTATGAAACCTCTCGCCCAGCTCCGCGTTAACAGGCTCCTTTTTTCTGGCCTGTGTAATATCTGCTAGCTGCCCCTCGTGGTGTGTTTGCACAAGGATCATTCGTGCAGTGCATTTGGCCCCAGTTTGTGCTGCAGCTGAATTAGATCAACCCAAACCCGTATGTAAGATATTTTGCTGGTTAGAGTGACCTTGGGAGTAAGCCTGTTCCCTGGGGCTATGTCTGTTTTTATGTATGTGCTGGGTCAAAGTATTAACTGTTAGTCAAAGTTGCTAGCTAGTTCATGGTTTATTAAACGTAAAGCAGACAAGCCAACACTGAACGGACTGTCTAATGCTGTGCTAATGGGTATATGATAAGGTCATGCAAGTTAGCAGTATAAATTCATTGTGTATGATGGGAGCATAAAAACAAAATGAGAGGTTTCAGGGGGTCTTACTAGTGGTGAGCAAAATAACAGGCTGAGATTTGCTAGGCTCAGTGGGATCCTGGGATGATCAAACTGTCCGCGGGTCTGGATGTTTATCTGTGTACACTGGGATCCCAGATAAACATCCAGACCTGAGGATGGCTAGATCATCCATATTACGCCGCCATTTCTTTGCCAGTGCAAAAAAAACATCCACCCAAATGGGCACAAAATGTTGTGTACACTTCCACCTGTATGACCATATCTGCAATAAGTATCCTGTGCTTGTTTTAATTCAGGTGGCTGGTTTCAGCCTCTGGAGGCTGGGATATTGGCACCACTGAATATCTCTTTGAACAGATAAACTAAATGTTACATTTTTTTTAAAATTTGAGGCAGTCAGTCATCTTCTTAATAATAATGATAATGTATTTTTGTAAAGTATCTTATGTCATTTTCTAAAATCAAAGCACTGAGGCCTAAATAGCTGAGCTTCATTAAGGAGATGAAGTGAACGAAGAGAGGCATCTGGCAGAAGAACGGAGGACAGTGTAAAAATAGAGGCGTATGTTAGTATGAGTAGCATTAGTCATTTCTGATATTACGTTGCCTATGAACCTCTGCTCCATTCAAAGCAGAAGACTGAGCCAACAAAGCCAATTTTCAGGACATTCACAGAGTGTTCCTTTCTTCCTGAAAATAAGTGGCTGAAGCTTGGGGAAATTAGAGGTGCCTTTTGGCCAGCAGAAATCTTTGCCACAAGGACCATTTGATAATGTGTCCTAAATAAATCTTCAAAAAGAAAATTGGCAATTTTGTACTGCCCTTAATTTATGTAATTATTTTTTCAATATGCTGTTTTCCTAGAACATGTGTCCTGATTGACTGTGATCTGTCAATACAAGGATCCTGAAGAATATAACTTAAATAAACACACCCCTTATTTTTACATATTTATTTGTATAGCCTGTGAGAAGAGGGTAGCTTGCTTTGTGCTAGGTTTCAGAGTTTTTGCCCTAGGCTGTAACATGGCTAGTACCAAGTAGAAAACTGTACTTCAGAAACACTAATGATTTTTCACACTTTTAATCTTTAGTTGAACAATTGTTTTCAAACTTTTGTCTTTAACTCCTTGTTTCTGTGTTTTCTTGTGTTCCTTTTTGTTTTGTCCTTTTCCGCCCTTGCACTTATTTTCTCTTACTCTCTATTTTCATCTTTTATGTTGCTTCTAAGAACCATAGCTTGGTGCAAACAGTAGTGTATTTTCAAAGTACCACTGTACGTCACAGTAAATCTGGAATCAACATCTTTATAGCTTGTAAACCAGAAGCACAGAGGAATTAAATGACTCTCTCAACAGCACGGAGGAAGCCGCTATCAAACCTGGGACTGGAATATAGGTGTTCTGGTCACATCACTGGAGCCAGCTACCTCTGTGTCTAATTGCTGCTTTATTTCTCTGTCTGACCTTTTCAGCTTTTTGTTCTCATTGTGTTCCTGATTTGAGCTCTTCTCTTCTGATCTAGGTTGCTTCAGGCCTGGGCACTCTGGAACTTCTTTGGGATACATGTTCACTTGGCTCTCCATAATGCTTTCCATCATGGTAGTAACATAGGCAGGATAGTGTTTCTTCTGATAGCATAAATATGCTCAATAATAATATGGTGGAATATGGACAAAATACTTATTAAGAAAGACTACAGAACATATATCTATTGTTATCCATGGATAATAGGGGCTTCAGGATTATTTCTGATTTATATAATTGTGTGCACCATTATATTTAAGCATGAGTGTTTCCTGAAGTAGAGAAAGCGTTTTTGGTAGTTTGTTGAAAATTCCCTCATGTCGCTGACTGTATTGTAAAAACAATGTGGTGCAGTGAGCAGGGGGTTATGTTAAATGGGAAAGACATGTTTTGCTTTAATAGTCAAAGTGCAAGAGCAATGCACTGTAATAAGGGATGGCAGTTGACAGTTTGCTAAAGGGAGTTTTTCATATTTTAAGATTTTAATAGTAATAAATAAAATAATCCTGTATGCTGAATGCTTCTAATTGTGAAAGAAAAGGTGCACCAAAACCAGTTTTCTCATGTTAAAATGGTCAAAATTTCTCTTCAAAATGAAGAACCTGTATAGCTCTGTAGAAAGTGGCGAGACCTGTGCCAGTTTGGAGTAGACACAGGAGAGGTTCAGTACTTGCCTCGGACTGTTTTTCTTCACTCTGTTTCCAATGAGCAGCTGCAAATGCTCAGCTTTTCATGCGCATTTTTAAAGTAATTTGACATCCCATTGAAAAAATGGGATGATGTAGAAGTTACTTCTCTGAGAGGAAATTCACTAGTGGGGTTTACCATAATTTAATACTGTCTAGTGATCACATGCAAAATGATTTAAATGAAAAATATACATATCGGTGTCATACTTCACTTTGTCCCTTGTTGAAGGGGAGAGATCTGGAGGAACATGAGTAACTTGGATAAGTATCCTAAGAATTCTTTATCAAGCTATGCTAAATGAATTAAACATGGGTTACTTTACAACAGCATCACTTTATTTTTTGCATCAGTTTAATTAAGTTGGTTTTAAATCACAGTCACACTGGCATATCTTTTTCACAGAAATGAGCCTCTGCATTTTTTTTTTCCTTTGCCTACTGAAATCCACACTTCTCTAGCCACTCTTAACGTGTCCCAGTCTGAGAGGTATCTTTATTTGCATTTAGTTTTTGATTTGCTGTGTTGAACAGGTGGTTTCCTTCAGTACTGCTGCTTAGTCAGTTTGTTCCTATTTTTGCATTTGTAGAGTTGATTATTCCTATCTAAATGTGGAACTTTGCACTTTATTGATTGCATCCTCTTTATTCCAGACCATTTCTGCAATTTGAAATGACTTTGAAATGTGGATCCTGTCTCTCTCTAAAGGACTTGAAACTGTACCCATTCTGATGTCAGGCACAGATTTCACACGTCATCTCCATTCCCTTGGTCACAAATGGGACCATTGAACAAAACTGGACCCAGAATAGACACATATGGGACCCTGTTAGAAATGGCTGGACAGTTTGATAAGGAAACGTTGATAACTACTGAGTTATTGATTTTCTAAACCACTTGTGCACCTGTCTTGCACCCATAGGTTGTATTTCCTCAGTTCGTGTGTCAGTGTCAAAAGCTTTACTGAAGTCAAGATGCATATGCTGCTTTTCTTTTTGCCTACTGGCAGGTTACCCTGTTGAAGGGGAACATTAGGTCAGATGTAATTTTTGACTACTTTTGCGCTGTTTGTTTTTTTGTTACCTCATTGCTGTTCCTGTATTCCCCTTGTGGCTGCTTAGCAACTTGTTTCTGGGTGGTAAAGGCAGGATGGCAGTTTGTAATTCTTCCAGTTTTTCTTTTTTCACTTTTTCAGTGACAGTCTTAACCTTCCTTTGTAGACTTTGTGTCTTCCCTCTTCTCAGTGAGTTCCTAAACGTGAGCCTAAACAGTTTTAGGGCCATTGGCTGAGTGTTTTAATTGAGATTATTTTCCAAAATGTCCTGACGTCCCCCAAATTTTCTCATGTGTGCTTTCTTTGGTACAGCAAGACAAGGCAGGAAGATGAGTGGCTGTACTGGCTCAGCTGGACCAAAAGCTTCTCTCCCACCTTGCCTCAGACAGTGGCCAGAAGTGGGTGGCAAGGGAAGAGAAAGGGAAAGAACTAAAACCAGCATGTGTGTTATTTCCTCCTAAGACTCTCTAGGATACTATCAGCTCTGGGATTTTCAGAGCCAAGTGTGGTTTTGTGTATTTGTTGGCCCTTGGTAGATATGATCTTTCATCATCTACAGCATCCTTTGACAAGGAATTGCAGAGGTCTCGCTCTCCTCTTCCTTGTTCTTAAACTGGGTCCTCCCAGCTTCCTCTGATGTTTTTCTTTTTTCTTTTTTTTTGGTTCGAAAAAGCAATGAACAGTTCATCCATGTTCCACCTACGTTGTGCTGCCGCATGTCACCTCCTTGCAAAGTTTCCTCTGTTTGTTTCTGAAGAGTACTGGCTCATCTTGGCAATCCTTGTATAGGAGCTGGTGTCTTCTTTTTGCGTGGGGAGGCCAGAACCTCATGCAAGATTTCAGATACGGACTTTGGTCTACGGATCATGTGGCATTTTGAGGACCTCTTGTATTTTTTTCCATAGCGGTTTCTAATGCTTGGCCTAATTAATTCCCAAGGCTTTGACCATGGCTGGTTATTGAGCCAATGTTTCACTGACGTTATTGTCACGATCCCAAGATCCCTGAATGTAAGTAAGTGATCAACTCACCATCATTTTATGTGTGGTGTCCAGCTCGCCAGTCCTGTAAGAGAAGGGTCCCTCCATCGCTCCAGCAGAAGAGCGTTCACATCCCACTTTGGCTTTGTGCCTGCTCAGTGAGTTGAATCAGCTCACCCATGAGCAAGAGGAGCATCAGGAGTAGGTGACCAAGCACACGGCAAAGAGCGTAAGCGCTCTCATTTCGGCAGGAGCGTGCTGTTGAGTCGTCTTAGCCGTGTCAATCCCCTGCATGCTTGGGATCCGCTTGCTGGGTTTGGCTTTTACTCCACTTCAGATTTCCTGAAAGCCTCACCAGCCTACTCTGCTCACCAGAACGAAGTCTGAAATGGTGACTTTTACCCACCCCGGGCAGGGAGGGCCGTTCCCAGCACGCTGCCTCGGTGGGCTGCCTGCAGCCTGCCCTCGGTGCCTTTCGCATCGTTTTCTTGAGCTCTTTGGGGTCTGGAGACTGAAAAAACACACTTTGCAGTTGAAACTGATGGCTGGCTGGCTGAATGCATTTGCACCTCAAGGATCACCACTGGCTGATGAGGCCATGAGGCGTTTCATCACTAGATATAACTCTTCTATCCTCCCGGGGAGACACCCTCCCACCCTCTCCGTGCCTTCCTCCCTCCCCAATTGCAGCTCCTCTTTAGGCACAGCCTCGCATCACACCAGTCCTGCTGGGACACAGGACCTTCATACCTCGCTGCCACTCCTTCAAATTTATGCCTTTTTTTTTCTTTTCTCTTTTTACTCTCGAAACCATACTGAAGAAGAAAATACCATCCTTCAGTTTCTAAATCTCTCTCTGTATATTGACATCTCAATGTATTTATGTTTAAGGCAGATATTTGTATTGATCAACAGCCCTCAAAAGAAGGAACAAGGAAAGAGGATCTCCAGCAGCAGATGTCTTGCAAACACATCTCGTTGTGAGGGCTTCAGTGCATGTCTGCAAGTAGTGTTGGTGATGCTGGGTTTTGTCTGTGCAAGGTAATGTAGTACTGCTGGTTTTCCTCTACCCAGCAGCTGCGGCTGTATTCAGGGGCGTGCAGTATTTTTTCCTTTTTTTTTGCTTTGGGAAGAACCACTGAAAAATTCACAACTGAAGTTTTTTTTACTCTTCAAGCTGTCGTCTGTAATATGTTAGTTATAGACTTTCTCTGGATAACATGGGATTGGATAACAGTGGCCTAATCTTGATTTCCTAAATTTCATAAATGAACGTTTGTGTTAATTTCTGAAGGTGAAATGGTTCTTTTGCTGCAGTGTAGTTGTTGTTGAATATTTAATCAGACTATATTCACATAATAATTTTTTGTGTCTTCAGCAGAACTTTCTTGTAATTTTTCCTGTAATCTTTCCTTAGCCACCACTGCTGTAGCTGCAGATAGTGTTTTTTTATTATAAACTGTGGCATGACTTTGGAAGGGTATCTGGCCTAGAGAATTGAGGCAAATATTTATATATTATATGAGAATTGAATGACTGCAACATTATTTTGGGGATATGAACATGACTGATAAAAGTTTTATCTAAAATGCTTAAGAAGCATTGTTTATATTTTAAATGAAAACAGTAGGCTGCTTTTAGGGAAGGGTGATGAAGGAAGGATGACAGAGGTGGAACAGCGGAAGGAGGGAAATACAAAGTGCAGGATAGATGTTCAACACAGGTGGGTGAACATGCTGAAGTCAGTGCTTTGAGCTGAGGAGAGAGCTGTAAATTTGTATATGTCTTAGAGATTAGCCCATGAGAAGTAAATGTCAGTGTTGCTTTTGTGTTTTTACAAACCGGTGAAGCTGATGATTGGGAAAGTTAGTCTCTGCAAAGTGCTCACTAGGTCTAAGAATCACGCCACTTTATTTACTTATAGTTCATCTGTGAAGGAAAGAAGGAAGGAAGAAAACGATATATTTATTTATTTCAGTGATGCATGCGGTGAGCCTGAAAAGCTCTACTGTTTCTCCTGACTGCTTTGCTTTTCACCATGGCAGTGTTTCAAACACCTAAGTCTTCTCTGGCTGTGTTGGAGGTCTCCACGAAGGACCAGTGTGGTTAGGATGGGAGTTTACCCAGCTCTAGGCTGCAAACTGGGATGATGCAGGAAATACTTTGGCAGTTGTACTGAAGTGATGTGTCTTTCTGAGCATTATCGAAAACCAAACAAAATAACAGGAAGGATTTTTCCTCTCCTTTGGCACTTTGCCATGGTGCTTGTTACTGTGGCGTGGCCTTTCCAGTCATTCATGAGACATCCCAAGAGGCGCCAGAGGCAAGACCCAGATTTCTAGTATAAGTAATGAACAGGAGCTTTCCCTCTCCTCACCTAAACAAGTATTTTAATATTACAGAGACACAGGGTAGGTTTTCTGTGGCAGGTCATTTTTAAGAGCCTTCCACACAATTTTTGTGCCGAAACACTTCATTGACTTAATACTGTTACAGAGATAATTAATAACATAGAGGGAAGTTCAGAAGCTCAGGCAAGAAAGGAATGACACATTTTCTCTTGGGGTTTGAAATGAGTTGGAAAGTAGATGAGGCAGGGAGGTGCACGAAGGCTCTTCCAGGTGACACAAGCAGCACAGAGGAGTTTTGCACTAGCAGTACCRACGTGATTTTGGATGGGCAAAGAGGAGGCCTGCAGCACTTGAGCCAAGAAGCAGGAACATCCTCTAGGGAAGAGACGGGAGCGGGATCTCAGCACGAGGGACGTGAAGGCTGAGCGGCACCATGGAGCGAGGCAGGCTTGTGTTTTACATGCCCCGTCTCCATCCTGTGTGGGTACCACTGGTCATGCAGGGAGCAGYGCTGGAATGAAACGTGGCCTCATCTGAGTTGCTTGCAGATGAGGAACAAGTCCATTGGCCCGTCATGTTGTTTTGTCTCTTTAAATTTGTTAATGCATAGTAATGTGAGAATTTAGCAAGAAAAACCGTTCCTTCTCACTTCCCTCTGCATTGAGGCTGCTGTCTGTATTATTTCGTTTGCTCTTTTTCCTCCTTCTCTTCTAATACCAGACRTCTGGGATAATGGAGTTTTTCACTTCTACAGCAAATGCAGCACCTGCCATGTGAAATCTCTTTGTCTCTTGAGTGAAAACTTTGACCGACACTTCTCCCAGACAGAGATTAAGGCCTTGGTATTGCTGTCTGGGCTGGACATTTGATTAATACAGGGTCCCTTTATTGTCACCCTGCCTTTCTGCTCTTCCTCATTAGAAATCAGTGACTCTTCCCCAATTCATTCATGACACAGAGAAAAGAATGCCTAATGATCCACATAAAGAAAATATGTAGCATGCATTCAGCTAGTAAAATGAGCTATTTTCCCCCGTGGAGAGGGGATTAAGCAGGGGGTGCATTTGCCTCCTGCAGCTGCTAGTAGAAGCCTCTGACAGACAGACGGCAGTGCAGGCTATATGCATGCGTGCATGTGCGTACACACACACGTAGAAGAACTGAGCACAGTTCCTGTTCATATACAATTCTGTTTTGTGTTTACACTTCARTGAAGTGGTGTGGTGGCTTGGAAATGGTTCTGCTCTTGCGAGCCATCGAGTGTTCCCGTTAGCACTTGACGGCGCAGTGTCAGCAGGGAGAATATTTACCTGCTGAGGTTTGTCCAGGGAGGAACTGCAAGGAGGGGTGTGTGGGTCTGTTTAGGCCAGAGCGTGGTGCCCTGAGGACATAATCCTTCCCGTAATGAATTGCACAATTTACTGAGTTAGGAATGGGTATGTTGATAGTTTGCTGTAACCCTTTTAGCACTTATATCCAGGGTTTTCTCCACTTTTTAGTGATGTAGTCCTTCCAGACACAGATGGCGTGAACATGTGCAGCAGTTCATCTGGGGTTGGGGTGCGATGAGTGCAGTTCTGCTGTCCTTTCCCGGCTGCCTCCCAGCTGAGCTGCCAGTGGCCATGCTGGGGCTGGCATTTGGGGCTTGCCGCAGTTCCCTTCAGCCTGCRTGGGAGAACAAGCCTGAGAGGTGTGTTGCAAAGCCCAAGGCAACAAGCTCTCTTGGACACGTGCTGATCCTGTGCACGGGCAGCGTGGATGGACTGCTGATGCAAAGAGATGTGGGAGTAGCTCAGAGGAGAGACATCTCAGGTCCAGCTGTTACTGAAGGGGAGCAGAAGCTTTCTTCTGCGATGGTGAGGTGGTTATATGTTGTGTTAGTGGTGAGATCAGTGTGGCCAGGACTTGCCTTACCCCAGGGCAGAGGGGGCAGAGCTGCTGGTGCTTGGGGCTGCAGGGTTTGGAGCTGGCTAGAGCCTGGCTATAGGGATACGTGCCAAAGATGCCAGGAGCAGGGTTAGCAGGTCCAGCATGGTGGGTGGTGTTACAGAACAGAAGAAGGGAAAGCTCACCTTGGATGTTTATAAACCATAATGTAGAGTGTAAAAAGGAATGTGAATAAAATCATATCTATATAAATATCTAYATACTTCTTTCTGAGTAAATGAAACTTTATGAAATATTTGAATGCTACGCTGAGGTGGCAGTGAATTGGGAAGAACTTCCAAGCTCGAGGCAGCAGGAAGGAGGGAGCTGTCAGCAAAGGAGTAAGGCTGGCAGGAAAGGGACAGAGTTTTCCTTCCGTAAGTACTAAATAAACTCAAATGTCCATGGGTCAGAAGAGAAACTAGTTGAGAGAAGGCATGTGGGGGCTAGTACTTTAATGTATTTGAAATGAAGTAGCTCAAGTTTGGGTCTTAGTAATCTTGTGCCAATTGGGGGAACCTGTCTTGATGTTCTTTGGGGAAAATAAACCCTGGCTTCATGTCGTGCCAAGTGATTATATGAAAGGACTTGGTGACCATGTAGCTGCAGTGTGAAAATACAGAAGTTTTTCTTCTTTGAGTCCGTTCCTGAGAAATGTAAACCAAAGTATTCTTAAGAAACATGTAGAAATATTTTACACTTAACATGTACCTCATGCATCTGTATAGATGTCAGGGACTTAACTGTTGAGAGTCCTGTGTAATATGGTTGGGAGATGGCTGCTGTGTAATGTCTGTTCTGAGTGTAAGCAAAGCACTCTGCTCACTGCCATTCTGCATTTCCCTCGTACTCAACCGTGATGGTCTTGCACTYTGTGAATCAAGTATCTGACAGAACAAAGGATCAAAAAAAAAAATACCCTGATTCAAGATGAGTTCAGGTGAAATGAAGAACGTGGATGGGGGCAAATGTACTTGAAGAACAGGTGCTATGTGAGTGCTTTCTCAGTTAAAGATGCTTGTCTGCCTTGGCAGTGTACTGCCTCCAAAACGTACTGGGTTCACCCCAAATCATAAGGTGGCAATGGCCCTAAGTGCCTTCCTTTATCTTTCAGTTGGTTTTACTTCTGTTTTTAATGTTTTAGCATAGTAAAGCTTTTAGCATCCCAGCACCTCCCTGAGAAACTTATTCTACTGCTGTATGAACTGCCTTGGTTAATAACTCCATTTTAGTATTAATTTTTTTTTTGATGCATTAAGTTCTGTGGGTACCTGAAACTGGCAGCTTTCTTTGGCAGTGGTGCTACGGATCAAGAAACCAAAAGTCAGACCTCATAAAGAGGGTATTTCCACAAGCACCTGTTCAGTTTGTTTATGGAGGTATGCCTCCAGCACAGGATGAGCTTCATTCTTGAAGCTCTGGCAAATGAGCTGTGACATGCTCTTACTGGGGATGCTGCTGCAAGTAATCAGCTAGAGTTTACTTTCCTGGATGAAATACATTTAAACAGCAGTGAAGGAGAGGACTGTGATTTATTTTGATTGTTTTTCCCCATCATATTTGCATACTGCAGTATGTAATATGAGCAGCTATATATAATGATTTTTTTTTTCTCCATATGACACCACAAATCAAGAGAGAGGTTAAAAAAAAAAAATTGCTTTTAGTGACATTGCCTTCTCCTTTGAAGAACCCAGAAGGAGTTTAGATCCAGATGCTTCGAATGAACATATTGTTATATTTGTGTTGAATACAACAATACATTTTTGTGTTGGGTAATGTATCTGTGAGGCAAGTATCATCACCTGAACATAATAAACAGTTAAAATCAGCCTTCTTTGTTTTTGTTCTCATTCCCAGCTCAGTGTTAAAGAAATAGTTATGAAACTATTCATCAGAGGTTTTTGATAAACATTTTTCTATAGTTGTCTATAGAGTTCTATAGTTGTCTATAGAGTTCTATAGAGTGATTAAGATGTAATAATGTGCTGGTTTTGGCTGGGATAGAGTTAATTTTCTTCATAGTAGCTAGTAYGGGGCTATGTTTTGTATTTGTGCTGAAAACAGTGTTGATAATACGGGGATATTTCCGTTCCTGCTGAGCAGTGCTTACACAGAGCCAAGGCCTTTTCTGCCTCTCACACCACCCCACCAGCGAGTGGGCTGGGGGTGCACAAGGAGTTGGGAGGGGACACGGCTGGGACAGCTGACCCCAACTGACCAAAGGGATGTCCCATACCATAAGACGTCACGCTCAGCATATAAAGCTGGGGGAAGGAGAAGGAAGGGGGGGACGTTCGGAGTGATGGCGTTTGTSTTCCCCAGTAACCGTTAGGCGTGATGGAGCCCTGCTTTCCTGGAGATGGCTGAACACCTGCCTGCCGATGGGAAGGAGTGAATGAATTCCTTGGTTTGCTTTGCTTGTGTGCGCAGCTTTTGCTTTGCCTATTAAACTGTCTTTATCTCAGCCCATGAATTTTCTCACTTCTACTCTTCCGATTCTCTCCCCCATCCCACCGGGGGTAGTGAGTGAGCRGCTGCGTGGGGCTTAGTTGCTGGTTTGAGATAGGCTTGAGAAAAAAGCACTAAATAACATAGTGCTATACTAGCTGTTACAGAACAGCTGTATTTTTTTTTTTCCTTACCAAAGAGGTTATAAATTAGGATGTTTTACTGTGCAAACTCAGTCCTTTTTCTTACGTTCGGCTTCATTTAAATTGACAAGAACATGAAAATAAATATGACAAAAATAGGTATAATCACTCAAAATTTTGCATTCAGAATGCATGAGTGTGAATTGGGGGCACAGAGGTCCATTTGGAGAAACAGAACATAAACTTAGTCTGTAATCTGTTTGTAACAGGCTCAGATGATACCAGTTTAAGAAGTATGAGAGCCTTGGAAGGAACTTAAGTGGCAATTGAAGAACTTGATTTGCTTGCTTGCTAGCTTGTGCACCATGCATGCACGTCTCCTTGTTTTTCAGACGATTGTGCCAGCGCGGTAACAGTTCTTGTTTGGCATGACAACACTTTGGCATCACTGAGACTGTGATGCTTGTTTCATCCCAGCATCTGGTGAGATTAAGTATTAGTGCTGCTGCTTAATGAACAGTTTGTGGATATGAATGAATATTTGGGGTTGTTTTTGTTTCCTCTGCTTTGTAGCTGACAAAGCTGTCGGGGATGAACAAAGCCTTCCGGACTGCCTACTATATAGATTAATTTACAGCTGCCAGTTTATATTAGTTGTTCTATTTATTCTGCTTGGGTGCTTTTTTGAGGAAAGGAGTATTTCTTGGTCAATTGTCTTGTAAAGACAAAGGAATTCAAGAAATGTGAAGCAAACAAATTCCCACTAATTAGTCAAGCTTTTGGCAGCTTAGTTGTTTGCTCCCTTTTCTTACGATTTTATGTTACACGAAAGGACTGAAGTTYGAAAACAGAATTTAAGTTGGGATCCGAACTTTGTCTTTACCCTCCTGCACTCTGCGTTGGTAATGCTGGGGCTTGGCAAATAGCAGCTATAACCAAATTTCTTGTCTGCCTTCTTAAAAGCCCAGCCCTACTGAAGGTTTTGACAAATGGGGCAGTGTATGTCTCTTRCCTTTGCAGCTCCTAAGAGGTTTATCAGGATATAGGTTTATCAGGAACCTGTAATGCTCCTTATTTTTGTGATGTTTCCCTAGAATTCTCCTCCCCTCTGTTGCTGTTTGCACCAAGTCCTGGCTCCGTGTGTCGACTGCCTGATGCAGCCAGGGACTGCTGGCTCTTGCTGCTGGGGTTGTCCAAACCCACGCGCAACCCCGCACCCCCTGAGAGGTGACTCTGTGCATTAGGTGGTTATCAGCAAGGGCGAAAGAAATATCTGAGAGTTTATCCAAGAGCCTTATGGATATGTCTGGATATTGGTAATACAGACTCACTGATGTCTTTGCCCATCTTCTAAAATAATTGCTTTGGAGGACTCAAGTAGTTCAGAAGGGGATTAGTTGGTTTACTTACAGCAGGATCAGGCACACCGGGAGATGTGCCCTTCTTCCCCACCCCCAGCGGAGCCAGAGCTCTTTGTTGCCCAAATTACTGAGAATGGGATCAAACTGGGCTGAATATAATCTTCTACAATCCTGCACAGAGGTTTCTTCTCCCCCTCCCCTCTCCTGGGTTGCAGGGTGGGGAATAATGCATTGTGGGCCTGTTTGGAAACCAAGTTGGAAGGTAATAAGACATGAAACATCGCAGGCGTTAAGAAGAGACCTTGCAGGGGCAGGAGCAACTGCTCTCAGGACCCCGCAGGGGAGAGARCAGGACCCCTGCTCTCAGGGGAGCCCACTCTCTGCTGAGACATCCCCGATGAACTGTCAGCTCTGAGGCAACGCAAGGAAGTAAAGTCTCTTTGGCTTTTGGAAAGAATTTCCCCCCTGCCCATTGTATGGAATGGTGCCTTCTGTAATTCACTCGTAAACCTTGGCAGGTAGCAATTACAGTAGCTTGTGCATTTTGATGCAAGTGTCTAATGAGAGGTATACCGTGCATAGATAGATAAATAGGCATATATATATATACACACATCTATTTTTTTTTTTTTCCTTTTTTTTTTCTGATGAGAAAGTGGGTTTGCTCCATAGTAGGTGATTAGTAGAGGGCATGATACATGCCCTGTGATCTCTGCCGCCTTCTGTCTTGGTTGGACTTTGGCTTTGGAGCTTGCAGGTGTCTAATTGTGGCRATGGTGCAGGTGTTTGCTGTGCAATGTGCAGCTTCATTTGAAAAATACTTTCTGCTCCTGTTTTGGTCTTAATTCTTTTGAAGTTCTTTTAACTGATTTGGAAATATCCATTTAATGAATGTTGTTCTTTTAACTGTTTCATATCAGATGTTAGAAGATTGTGTGCTCCATTTAATAAGAATTTTATTTGTTGAGTGTGTCAAAAGTTACTTGATATGTATTATGTGAAAAGTTTCAAAACCTTATTAGCTAGTCTTGTGTTTCTAAGATCGCGTGGCAAAATGGAGCTGGTACTAGGTTTCTTCAAAGTATGCTTTGACATACAGTGTGGTACTTACAGTTAAAAACAAAAAAACAACCCTCCCAAACGCACCAAAACCCAAAAYGAATGGTCAGTGAACTATCAAAACGAAAAAAGCTTGTTTTCTGTTGTAACCAATCTTTAAGGTGGTCTTGAAATAATGAATAAAATTGTTTAAAAAAGCTGTTTTTCATCATTGTGATTGAAATGTCATTTCCCTCTGAAAGAAACTGCACAATATTGAGAAGTAGTAATGTTGTATCAAAAATATACCCAACAATTCACTGTTTTCTAATACTTTTCTTTATACTGAATAGACATTTATGAAAACACAGTATCTTCTTGGTTAAAAAATAGAAATATCAAATTTTACTATAAAGTTTATATTTTGTTGCAAATTGTTATGCCTTTATTATCACCAGAGATGCTGAGCTTTCACCTTTCTTAGATCACACATAAAATTAGTTCTTTAAATTAAATCAGTGCCTCCCAATGCCTAACTTCTATACCAGTTGAGTCTGCTGCTCAAAAAAACTCTAAGGAATCATTTTTTTGGATGTAAAAGCCCAGGGTGTGTTGGGTTGTCTTCAGAAGTTGTAAAGCTGAGCGAAATGTAGTTTTTTCTGTTGCAGTTGTGGGAGGTTTTATTCCTGGGGCAAACTACCAAAGCTTCAATCCAGCCATGTGGCCCATTAGCTGGCTGGTAGGGATTAGTTGTTCAGAATGATTTGCTCTATGGTTGGAGTGGGTTTACAAGTGTGTTGCTTCGCCTTGGTCACATCCAGTTCCTCTGCCCTGGACTGGAGCTGTAGACAGCCTGGGTACCTGAGGGCCTGCTGGCTACTGCACCCCTTCCCTCTTATTGAGATGGTAGGGCAGGTGTASGATAATCTTGTATGATACTTCAAGTCAGTATTTTCCTTCTTGTTTTTAGTACAAACAAGACGATAATCAAATGTTTTTTGCCTTAATTTGTGAAAAATATGTGGACACTTAAATCCTCTTAGTGCCCTTTTTGCCTGTTATTAAATTACTGGTTTATGGAGTCACTTTCAGAAATTCCCTACAGTTACCTTTTGTCAAGGAAAWTTTAGTTATTATTTGATATCTTGTGCATTGTTTTATGTTACAGCTGAATAAAGAATAAAATTTCTTCATTAACTACTACGTGCCCATGCAGCAATCAGAAGACCTTAGGACCTGAGTAGATGGGAGAGAACTAGAGTACTTCTCGGTACCTGGCTTCTTTATTCCATGTATTTTTTTTCTATGCTCTATTTTTGTATGCGTCTGAAATAATTGCGCTTATTTTGATTGTTATCAGTAAATTGAAAAGTTTTACAAAGAAATGCAGAGCTACTTAATTTCCTTCTTTCTCTTTCATTCTGCAAAAACATACATCTATCACTATCTGTTACACCATCTAAGTCAATAGAGGCTTGATATTTGTCTGCATGCAAAAGGGAAATTGTCCTGCCGTGCAGCTGAACAGAGTACAAGAATCAGTCAATATCTCCATTAAGCTCCATTAAGCATTTTTTAAGAGTAAAAACTTTGACAAATTTTGTGGTTGAAGACCTTCATGTCAAATGGTGGTAYGGGTTTCCTGATTTTCTTTCATGTGCATAAGTGACTTAACAAAAATAGTGACTGTTGATTGTATTATAGGAATAGATGTTCAGAGCATACATAATTAATACGACCTTGTAAAGTAATCCGTGTGTATAAAAACCCACAAAAAGACTTGAAATTACATGTATTTTTTTCTTTTGGATGTTTTCTTGTCAACTCCTGACTTTTTTTTTTCTTTCCTTCTTCTGGTGTTTTTATTGGAGCTGATGACAATATTGTTTTAAAAAGCAAACCTTTTTACTCACTATTTTCATCATCACATTTATTCTTTTTRGCAAGATCTGATGAGCTAACCTCAAAATAGTGTGCTTATTGATTACTCTCAAGGGAAAAAATAAAGCAGAAAATCATTGGGATATTTTGGTTTTGTTTTGAAACATCCCMGTTGTAGCTATCCAGTTGTGTTACCTGATATTGAACCTTTTTCCCTTTTTGTTCCTGCCACAGATGGGAAGCAGGCAGTGCACTGAGCAGGTACGCACTCGCAAGCATAGTGAGTGTGCTTTCAGACAGACCTGCCTGCCCAGATGCATCTGTGCATCTTCCCTGAGCTGGATCTCTTACAGGAAGATGGGTAATGAGTCAGTAGTGGCAGTACAGTAGGAACCACCACTGAAGCTGAATCCTGTATCTGGGTCTCAATAACCAAAACAGAAATGGGATTAATCTAGTGCCCTCACATACATATATGAAAAGTATGCATTGTAGTTTATATTAGGTAAGGAAAAATAGTTCCTGTATTTGCTAATAYATTTTAAACATGGTGATTTAGAATGAATGTGAGAAAGATAAGCAGGTCAGTTTGTGAAGTCTTTTGGGTGTTACTGAAACATCGGGCTATTAAAATTTGGACACTTGATGCTTAAGCCAGCCTGTCTCCCTTGGACTCTCTTCTAGGGAATGGAAAGAGAGGTATTTCCTCCAGAGGGATGTTCAAAATCTCCCAATTAAGTGCCTAGTCTGGATTGTCTCCATAAGTGTGCTCTGCAGTCAGTGAAGAGGATGGGGCTGGGATACCTGTGGATATGTTCCCCTGTCCCTTGYCTGTCCCACGGGGTGGTGGTTTGGGTTCCAGTATGGTGGTGAGGGAGAGAGGTGGGGCAGTGTCAACACAACGTCGGTTGTGGGACGTAGTTTAGGGGGAAAATTTGACAACTTGTTCATTTGTTTGAATTAATTCCTAGACGTGGTGCTCCTAAAACTCCCCATATTGTATAGGACACTGAATAAGTGACATTTCGTAGACTAGCCATTCTGTTGTTATCTAAAGAGCTCTTCTGTTTTCATGTGGAGGGCACCTCATTCCCACGGTCATACTGCTCCACAGCCCTTTGTTCATCTTTGCCTCTCTTTTTGCCCCTTTTGGATGGAGGGGCGTAAATCTCTTTGAAACATCTAAAATGTCAGGGTACTTAATGAAACAGTGACACAGCTAGTTACATTCATCATGAAGAATTTAAACAGAGAAGAATAAACTAAGCCAGCAASTTCATAAATACAAAGGTATGTTTTCCTGCAAAACCGTAACAGTTACCTGGTGTCTGTGCATCGTAGACCATTACAGTRTCTGGTTTTAATGTGTGTGCCTTACAGTGACGGTGCAGTTAGCTGAATTAACCTTCCTTTGGCAGCCATAACTTTGAATTTACTAACTTTTATGTGCTTAAACTTCTGCTCTCTTATTTCTCCCTTCTCTCATTTGATCTCCTTCTGAAAAGCAGTAAAGAAACTAGCAAAAGAGAGGGAAGGAAGACATGATGGACAAATGCCATAATTCAGTTGAATGCATATTTGAATTGAGAAAAAAACATTCTTTTTAAAATTCATGTTTTGGAGTTGTATCGCAGGCTGGCAATCCTGTTCGCTTCAAAGAACATGTGCGGACCCCATCAAAGTTAACAGCAAATTCYCTGTGACTTAATAGGGTCAAGAATCATACTTATTTTCTACTTAAGGTTTTGCATGTGTAAGATTAGATATACTCAAAGTGCCACAAGGAATGCCTTTGCTGCTTAAAGATGCTAAATGATGGGTAAATGAACAGTGGTTAAAAGGTGCTGGGAATCCCATAGCCTGCAGACGGGAGCTCAGGGCTATAATTACAGTTCAGAAGACAGTCTACAAACACTTTCTAGCTCTTTCTGTAAGAAGATGGAAGCCGTGACGTAGCAAAGTACTTTCTTTAATGATGGCCAGTTTGCTGTTATGTGTGGGATTCACACCACCATCCAGAGGTGTGTGAAAATTAGAGGTAAGCTCCCTTTGTGGTCAGAGGAAGGGGCCAGAAAGAACCTGGGACACTCATCCTGTRACTGCATTACAGCCGTTTCTCTTTCTTAATTGACTGTAGAAGGAAATTAAACTAGTCTAAACCTAATCTTTTAGAAAGTTTAAGGTAGGTGAGGTGTATCCATTATGGTGACTACTGCAAGGCTTTGAGAGGGACATGTATGCCCCATCATTAACCTCCAGTTAAGTGAATGAGCTTGAGTGAATGACTAATTCCTAGTATTGCCTGTAAATAGTGTAAAATAGGAATATAATGAGTGGGAGAAACAGGGAGCTGCAAAGAATTGGCTGAAGTCTCCAGGGTTGTGTCTTTTCCCTTCCCCCTTGCTCCTGGGAATCAATAGAAAGGGAGAGCAGTTGTGTAATGGCTTTTTTGCCCATCACTGTGTGATGCTAGTTTGACACATGCAATTTACTTGGAAAAGCTTAAGTAGCCTTAATAACAGAAAGTCTCAGCAGAGCTGACACTAATGGTCTCCCCCGTTGTCAGTCTCAACAAAGAGATTAAGAACTGAATGAACAGAGAGACCGAATTACCATCTCCCCCCTCTGGGTGTTGCCACATGAAAACAGGTGTAAGCCATGACAGTGGGTCTTCGGGC
Source organism: Oceanodroma leucorhoa (assembly GCA_030449065.1). Classification (NCBI taxonomy): domain Eukaryota; kingdom Metazoa; phylum Chordata; class Aves; order Procellariiformes; genus Oceanodroma; species Oceanodroma leucorhoa. The sequence continues at coordinate 10,588,042 of JASVER010000001.1, forward strand.
AGACTGGAATGAGAGGGGATTTTGCCTGTGCTCTCAGTTTAACGCCATTGCTGAGGGCTGCTGCCACGTCACCCAGTCCAGCTTTTTTATACAAAAAATCAAGTCCAATCATCTTTAAAGAAATTTGGTATGTCATGCCCTGATAATGCATATTTTTGAATGCTCTTCAGACACTAATCATCTGGTACACCGTATTAAACCTAGCCCAGCTAGGTCTACCATTTTTTCTACCCAGTTTTGCACAGGCAAATAATCTTTTCTTGGCCAAAACTCTCAGTGAGGTGTAACAGTGCAGCTCTGCGGGGTGTGCACCCAGAGACCGACGTGTCCCTGGTGCATTGGGTTGAGCTTGCAAAAATGTCTCAAGGGAAGTAGAGCATCTGATTCTGCTTTCATCCGGAGCTTGGAGAGCCTTAGTTAATAATATAAGCACTATTTATGAGTGACTAAACACTTCCCTTTCTGAGTGCTATTCCTTGAATATATTGTAAAGTACAGTGCCAGCTCTTTTGCCTCCCTTCTATAGGACAGGTTTGTACAATCAGTCCAACGTTCAGTTAAAAAATTGCTGCTGCACGTGCTATATATTTTCTGTCTGTTTTTTGTGGCCACTGTGTGGAAGGCTTTAGTTGCAACTCACTTCTCAGTAAGATTGTTTGGTCTTTTTTTGGGAGTGTTGCTCATTTTCTATAACATGGCAGACCAAACATTTCTGATCATTAGCAAGTAGAACAAACATGTTTCAAGAGCGATCTACATGGGCTTTACCAACGTGGGATCTGATCTRTGATGATGATTGTTTGTGAAAAGTAGACCCTCCACTTTATTCAGTCTCAGTACTGAGGAAAAGCAGATCACCTTTCTGTGAACAGCCGATATTCTAAGATACTGTTGTGTTGACAAATCAGTTGTTAAACATAAACCAAATGTGTGTCCCCTGGATTTAGAAGATTAAAAACGAAATAAGAGTTATGGCATCAGTATCAACATTGTCTAGCCTTATCAGTYTTTGCTTTATAACTCATTATATTTTCCAATATCACTTACAATACTTTGCCACGTACACCAGGTGGATCGTGGAGCTCAGCATATTTATATTTCGAAGGTAGTGAAACAGATGCTTTGCATTTTATTAACTGAATGTAAGTGTATGAACATATTTACTTGATGGTTCTATAGAGGAACAAGCCTGCTGTTATACAATGTAATAACTAATATTTATGCTGCTAAAATATATTTGAGATGCATAACAAGTAATGTTTTTGGGTAAAAATGGATTTGTACAGCTTAGTTCGTATGTTTTTCTATGTGCATACAGCGTACAAATTAACTCTGTGTATCAGATGCATGCGATGTTTAATCTCAAGTGAAATGTTTGACACTTGTAGCAGCAGTTCAAATATGAGGATAGCTTTATTAGTGTTGTAGAGTCACATTTGCTTAAATTCAAATTCTTGTCTTCCTGTGGTAAATTAAAGTTTTGTTGTTGATCTCCAGTGATTAGAATTTGCTCCCTCGTATATCACAGTTGTTTTTGTCTAATCAATTAAAGTGTTGCTTTTTAATTGATTAGTGCGTGCATCAAAAATGTGGGGAAGAAAAAGAAAAAAAGTGTTATTAAACTTCTTTAAAGAAGACTTGCATGACTGATACAAAAGGCAGGAGGAGGAAAATCTTCTTTTCCCTCCTAAAGAAAATTAGAACTACCTCCTCCTAAATGGAGTGCCGTGCATTTTTCAAATTTGTGAAATAACCTATGTGTTTCTTGAATCATGTGCACTAAGCAAATCTGACAGTTTATAAAGGATRTAGTAATTTATTATAAATATTTACTTAAGTATGGCCTGGCTTGTTTTCAGAAGGCAAATGCARTGATCATGAGACTGAAACAATTTTATGCTACATACATGCCACTGTATCTTTTGTCTTRTCTGGCTAACTATTGCCTTGTCTAACTTTCCAAGGAAGAAAAAGTAATGTAAATACAARCAGAACTTTGATGAAGCAGAAAAGAGATTTGGTCACTCTATAAAGGAGGAATTTTTTCTTTCTTTCCAAGGAAAGAACATGGTAGACTTGCTAGTTATTTTTCTCTGAACTAAACTTATTCTATTCAATTTTAATATCTGGAAATTTCTCGGTAATCACTGATTTAAAAAMTTCTGGTGTGTCTCTTATGAATTCTTAGAGATACTGTAGTCTTTAAAGCAGTGAACATGGGAAAAATGGGAAGCGTCTGAACATACATCTAATAGGGCAGTCTGCCAAATGATTCCTGCATCTTTTAGCTCTCATTATGTTAGACAAATCTTTATCAAGTGAAGCGTTCAGGTTTCCCAGAAGGCCTTAGCAGGGCAGGGACTTAAAACCTGAAATTTCTTAACAACTTGTGAGCAAGGCTGTGCGCACATCAAAATAACATAATTTATACAATTGACACTTTGGGGGTGTGTTTCCTTCTTTATTGCATACCAAGCATCATTCCAGCATTCATTTAAGGATATTTAAGGGTATGTACTTTCTTCTGATGTGTCTTCTATCTCATTGTTGGAATAATACAAGAATCTGCCCTGACATCTCTGTGAGGTGCTCCTGGGCTGGCTTTGTGCTGACGCAGAGCTCATTGCCAGGCTGGTTTCCCGTGGCTCTGGTAGGCTGGTGGCCGTGCAATCCCTTCAGCTTAACGGCAGTCCCTTTCCACAGCCCCAGTGAGGTTTTTGCCAGCTTGGGCTTGTCCAGAGGGATGATCACCTCCCTACTCCTGCTGGTCACACTACTCCTGATACAGGCCAGGATGCCGTTGGCCTTCTTGCCCACCTGGGCACACTGCCGGCTCATGTTCAGCCGGCCGTTGACCAGCACCCCCAGGTCCTTTTCCGACGGGCAGCTTTCCAGCCACTCTTCCCCAGGCCTGTAGCATTGCCTGGGGTTGTTGTGACCCAAGTGCAGGACCTGGCACTTGGCCTTGTTGAACATCATACAACTGGCCTCGGCCCATYGATCCAGCCTGTCCAGATCCCTCTGCAGAGCCTTCCTACCCTCAGGCAGATCAACACTCCYGCCCAACTTGGTGTCATCTGCAAACTTACTGAGGGTGCACTCGATCCCCTCATCCAGATCATTGATAAAGATATTGTAGGTGCCTTGTAAACTAGTTGTACATTTCAGAAGTATTTTACAGTGTGTAAATGAAGTGATAGAAGAGGAAAATGTCTTGTTTGATCCCCTAAATTGAACTGAGGCTCCATAAAAAGTGCTGATCTGAATCTCTACAATGGAGGGGAGACTGTGAGGAGCTCAGGGGCTCTGACACAAAGGAAGGAASGAAAAGTATTGTATTAGCAAGCAGATTGAGTGCAGATGACTGACAGGAGACAGGCTTTGAGATGGAGGCATGAAAAGATGGAAGGAAAACAGAGAGAAGAATAACATCCCAGAGAGACATAAAAATAGCAGGTGAGATCCTTTCCTGTTAAAGGTTTTTTTKATGTTTTTAATTATTTTTTTAATCTTTGCTTCTATTCTTAATACCTCAGTTTGTAATCTGAGAGAAAAGCAGGATATACTATCTCTGCCTCTTCAAATGTTTTATAAAATTCATGCTGAAAACTGCCTCACATATAAAGATCAAACTATATTTATTCCAATRTAAAGGAAGTACCTTACAGTAACAGAATCGTTCTTACTGTCATTGTCCAGAACTCCATTACAGTGGAAGATGAGGTATGAATAAAAAGCAGTTCAACTCATGAGCTCCCAGTTGAAATTTGTAAGCGTGGAAGAGAGARGCTGAATCTGGTTTCTCCTCAGGGGAGTTCTGTTTTCTGTCAGCCTACAAGGATGGAAACCAGCGAGCAGTTACAAAGTAAATTTCTGAAGATAAATAATTAAAATAAGTGGATTTTGAAAGGAAAAGTCTGTTAAAGAAAAACAAGTTTTCTCCCAGTGCCATTCTTGCGGTGTGAAGTACTACAGTATTATTCTGCCGTCCTTCAACCATCTCATTTACTTTAATAAATGTGGCAGGGCTGGTTGGCTCAAACTTCCAGTTTTGGATTCTTAAMAGTGGGTCAGGTATGGATTACAGTTTTGCTAGATACTGAGGAAGCTTGAAAACATTGACCTGGCTGCCTGAATTTTGAARTCCTCACTTTTTGTGTGATGACTGGTGTGGGAAGGGATGCAGCTGGGACCCCAACACGTGAATAGTGTCTGTCCTTCAGCCGTCTCCTCTGAGTGCAACGTCTGGGAGGTGGAGAATTACTCGCTGTTGCCACCCATCTCATTTCAAATGTTAAACAAGTGCAGTAGTGCAGCTTTTCCCTTTTTCAATTAGGAAAAGTGAAAAATAATAATAAAAAAAGATAGCAAGCAAATCTGCCTGGCCATTTGTGTCTTTTTAGTCCCATTGCCATGTCTCAAAATCACGTAGGTGTTGAAGCAAACCTGAGGCTGCCAGGTGATGCCCAGTTGCTCCAGCCTCACCTCCGCAATAACCTTCCTCCAGCTGGAGTTGCCGAGACTATCAACATGAAGAAATGATTTACTGAGCAGGGRACCCACCCATAACTTACAAGTTGCTGGCATTTTGCTCATCCTTGGAAAGGTGTTAGCAGTCCCTTGCAATACTACTWCTATTATTTCCTGTTAGATTTATCTAACAAAAAGGGCATATCTCCAAATTGTTGGCAGTGATTTTAGGTCCAGAACTTCTCTGAGCAAACCACTGAAGTGCTTAAAGAAACTAAATAGTTAGCTGTCCATGTAGGAGTCAAAGGCAATCTGCAAAATAACATATATTCTATGTTTATTTTCTGGTAGAAGACATTCAAATATTAATTGCCAACTACATGTTTTAATTTTCTGTGTACCAGTGTAAGCTCCTGGTGTGGATTTAATATAATTTGGAAGGTTTTTTCTAGCCACTTTGCTTCGACTTCAGAGGAGGAACTGTTAGGAGTTTACAGTAAACTGCTTTTTGTACCTGGGAAAAGTGATGGTATTAGACCTGCTTTTAATAGCAGTTTTTCTCCTGGTACTGGATGGGGCTGAGCAAGTGGATTTGTTCAGCATTTTGGCTTTGTTTACTGTGCTGAGAAAATACTCATTTTTTCAGTTGCTGGTGGTCATTGGTAAACGCTGAGATAGAAATACAGAGTTGTTTTAAGACTACCTTGAGAGCTGATAATGCTGAGGGACCATTATATATAGTTAAGAGCTTGCATTTTGTTAGTATCATGGATTATTCACTTTTAATCCTTGTGTCTGTTTCCAACACTCTGTTCAGTAGTTATCACCGAAGAATGGAAAAGATAGATCTTTTCTTCTAAAAATAGAGTTGAGCTTATTTTAACACGCAGCTATGCCCTGCAAACAATGCAGAAGTACCATCCTTTTTATCTTGCAGAGCTGATGTCTTTCTAGCGTGAGAGTCATACTTTACTGACAGAAATTAATTAACTCCCAACTCTTTCTAACTATGGCAAAATACTGTAGAAGCTGCCCTGGTGTATGCATCTGTAGCGTATTTGTTAGTGGAGCTGCAATTGTGAGGAAAAGCTTTGTTCTCAGTAAAGGTGCTGAAAAAACAGAGATTGTAGCGGTAGAATAGAGGGGGAAACTTGACCTTTGCCTTGCAGGTGTATTTGCTGTTCAAAAAGCTATTAGAAAAACTGTTAATTTATCTTTAAATTGAGCAGGTTTAAAATAGATTCATCGAGACCTATTTCACCCTCCGGACCCTTTTCTTTGAACCAAGTTTCAGGTTGTAAGTAGTCGTTAACAAATAATGTGTAAATTAGCGGCATGTTGTAATTTTATAAATTTCTGTCTGCATTCTAGATATTAATTGCCAGATGTTTGTGTACACTATTTGTGTAGAGGTAAAAGTATTTCTGTTAGTATACGGTTTCCAAGGAGTACAGGTAAGAGATGARATACCCAAGTGAAATCACACTGGCTGTGTTCCTGCTGAACCTGGTGAGRTGAACAAAATGATATAGCTAATCAAAATTAAATTGAATTAGGCTTAATTAGGTTTCCAGCTCTAATGTTTCTGGTTTGTTTGTGGTTTTTTTTTAAACAAAGGAACCTGCTATTTTTCCAGTTCCCAAATGCAATTGTAACAGCACATAACCTGTGCTCCTTGTAYACCCTCTGAGATATTTTGGGAACCTGTTTTCAGGGTACACCATTTGTTCCTAAGTAGTAGTAGCAGTGTGTGAGTTCATCCAAGAAGTAACCACAAAAAATGGAAATGAGTTGAACAGTAGTACCTTCTGATGGTGTTCAACGTTGGGGGTTACCAAATGGAGAAATCTTCCTCATTTGAAATGTGTGGGTGGGGACGGAGGAAGCTGTAATATAAATGTATTCTGGCCACTTTTACCAAAATAGCTGTTCTCTGCATACCTTTGCACTTGGAAAAAGTACGATGAGGAGGGGGAATTGCATGAGTTCAGTAATAGCACGAGCCTATGTGATCACAGTTACATTCTCTGTGGTGTGACATTTCTTAATACAGGTGCGCTGGCCTTGCAAAATACCAAGTCTTAGCAGAATGGCCAAAAACTGTAGGAAATAAAAGTCAAAATAAATACTGCACATAGATATGGAATGTCGATTATATTTGATACCTTTTAAAAATGAAAATGTGTTTGAATTGAAGAGGCAGAGTACTTGTGACARTATTTTGCAATAATGTTTCTTTCTGCATACCTAAGCATGGCCTGTGTCAGGAATAGTGTGGCCAGCAGGMGKAGGGAGGTGATCGTGCCCCTGTACTYGGCACTGGTGAGGCCRCACCTYGAATACTGTGTTCAGTTTTGGGCCCCTCACTACRAGAAGGACAYTGAGGTGCTGGAGCATATCCAGAGAAGGGCAATGAGGCTGGTGAAGGGTCTGGAGCACAGGTCTTATGAAGAGCAGCTGGGGGAGCTGGGGTTGTTTAGCCTGGAGAAAAGGAGGCTGAGGGGAGACCTTATCACTCTCTACAACTACCTGAAAGGAGGCTGTARAGAGGTGGGTGTTGGTCTCTTCTCCCARGWAACAAGTGGTAGGACGAGAGGAAATGGCCTCAMGTTGCACCAGGGGAAGTTTAGATGGGATATTAGGAAAAATTTCTTCACTGAAAGGGTTATCAAGCATTGGAASAGGCTGCCCAGRGAAGTGGTTGAGTCACCGTCCCTGGAGGTTTTTAAAAGATGTGTRGATGTGGTGCTTAGGGACATGGTTTASTGGTRGACTTGGCAGTGTTAGGTTTATGGTTGGACTTGATGATCTTAAGGGTCTTCTCCAACCTTAATGATTCTATGATAATGATTCTAAATCATCACTAGGGTAAAGTGGCTTAATCTACAGTAAACTTATAGGATGTTGGTTGGAAGGGACCTTTTAAGGTCATCTAATCCAGCCTTTTGCTTGAAGCAGACCTGTCACTATACCYGATTAGGTCAGCCCCGGCTTTGTCTAGCCAAATCTTGGGTATTTCCAAGGATGGAGAGTGTAAATGTTTTCAYTAGCGTTGCCACGCTCAGGCTATGCCATGCCAACCCTTGGCTTACCTACTGGAATCCTGTTGGTATCCCCTTCCCCCACTGATTCTAGTTTAAAGCTCTCTTGATCAGTCCCTCCAGCTTATGCCCAAAGACGCGTTTTCCCTGTTGAGACAGGTGGGTCCCGTCAGGCCCCAGCATACCTTGTGTTTCAAAGGCTCTTCCGTAGTTTAAAAACCCAAAGTATTGGCAGAGGCACCAGTCCTGGAGCCAGGTATTGATATCCTGGGCTCACCTGTTTCTTCCAAAGTCTCCCCCCATTACTGGGAGGACTGAGGAAAACACTACCTTTGCTCCCAAATTTTTTAGCATTCKTCCCAGGGCTCTGAAGTTTCTTTTGATTGACCTCAGACTTTTTGTTGCGACATCATWTGTATTCATGTGAAAGAGCAGGAATGGATAGTAGTCTGAAGGTTGAACTAGGCTCTTCAGTGTTGTGGTGATATCCCTAATTCRGGTCCCAGGGAGGCAGCAAACTTCCCCGAAAAGAGGGTCCCATCTGCAAACAGGTGCTTCCATTCTGTACAGGAGGGAATCACCAATGACCATAACTCGCCATTGTTTCTTCTCGGTGCTGGTCTTAATGCAGGTTTTGTTGTGAGGGGTTGGTCTCTCTGACCTTGGCAAGACTGCTTGCGCAGGTTCCTCTTCTGCCTCATTATGCGCTTCATCTATAYCCAGGGCCTCGTACCTATTCTGTAAGGGTATCTTAGCAGGTAAGGAGAGGTTTCTGTTATGTCTCCGTGCTGTAACCTTCTTCCACCTCTCCTTATCCCTTGTGACACTGCCTTCCTCCTGGCACAAAGCAGGTCCAGGACCTGCCTCTGTAGTGGCCATGCTGAGTTGGCTTCCGTGCATCATAGATGGCAGTGTATGGCTCCATTGATCAATCTCTATCTCAGACTCTCGAATACTCCTCAGTCTGCCAACCTCCTCCTGCAGCTCAGCCACCAAGCAGCGCAGTTCATCAATCTGCTCACACCTCCCACAGGCTTGCCTGCAGTCACTTTCCACCTCTAGGAATATCCCTTCACACATCCCACTGCCGGAAAACTGGATGGTCGCATGCTTGAACAGGAGCTCTGTCTGTGTGGCTGCACTGGTTCTACCAGGTGCTAAAAGCTCAGGAGAAGCAGAGGACACTGTTTTTTGTTGGGTGATCATCACGCTGCCACRCGCCTGCCCACTGTTGTGCACCTGCCCACTGGGAAATGTATATCCTGGTCTGTTGCAATCAGCTCAAGCAGTTGTAGGCTGCTGTTAGATCACCTATAGCCTCCTCTTTGCCAGATTAAATGAGCTGTGCTCTTTCAGTCTCTCCTCCAAGTCATACTCTAGGTTTATGACCATGTTGGTAGCCCTCTCCTGGATCCTTTCCAGTTTCTCAACCCCCTTCTTGAACTCAGGGGGTGCAAAATGGGGCACAGTGTCCCAGATGTGGCCTCAGAAGTGATGGATAAATAGCTTCCCTTGATCTGCTGGTCATGTTCCCTGCTAGTGTAGTGCAGTATGGAGTTTGCTTTATTCACAGTGAAAGCATGCTGTTGGTTTATTAAGCTCAAGGACCATGGTAACGCCTGGGTTCATTAGCAGGGCTATTGCTCATCTGGTCAGTTCCCAGCCTGTACTGGTCCATGGGCTATTGTGCCCTGGTGCAGAACTTCACGCTTCTTCTTGGAGATTTCCATTGGCTCAGTCCTGAAGTTTGTCAAGCTCAATGGATCACTGCTACTTTCTAGCATGTCAGCTATTCCCCCAATTCAGTGTCATTTGCAGATACGCCAAAGGTGCTTTCAGTGCCATCATTGGGGTCATTRATACTAAACAATAGCTTATTGATTAGTCGAGCATGGATGGGCTGGCTGTTTGTGATTTACCTTCTCACCCTGCACATGCTGGGACATGTGTTCCACGAGGATGTGCTCCATGATCTTTCCAGGGACTGAGGTAACCTAACTGGCCTATATTTCCCTGGGTCCTCCTTCCCATCTATCCCATCTGAAGATGGGTGTAATGTTAGTCTTTTCCAGTTATAAGGGACTTCTTCCACTTCACCAACATTTTCTGTGATGAGAGAAATGATCAACCAGCTCTTTCAKTGCACGTGATTCCCATCCAACCCCATGGATTTGAATAATTCAGCTCTGTAAGTAGTCCTTGCCCTGTTGCTCCCCTACCGTTGGTTGCTGCTGTCCTTCCCAAACTGCGCTGGTACGCACAAGGGTCTGGCAGCAGGTGTTGCCTATGAAGACCGAAGGGAAAAAGGGGTTGAATACCTCGGGCTGTCAGTATTTGGCCATAGGTTGAATTACCTGTCAGTAGGTTGTTTTCTCCATTCATTAATGAACTGCAGTTTGGAGAGGAGCCAGCAGTTCAGCAAGGCTTATAAGCAGGCTCTCCCAGAGTAGAAATCACAGTTTCCTAAGCTGGTTACCAAAACTCAGGTACCTGAGTTGGTAATTCAGAGACTTGAGAGGTTAGATTTGTATTTCCAACTTACTAAGTAACAGCATCAACTCCTGTTATGCTAAAATATGGAGCCCTAAAGACATGTGCTGTACTATAAAGCWGCTGGAATAAATGAATAACAAGAAATAATTCTTTTTACATGATTTGTGAAAACAGCCTATATTTTGCTTTCCATCACGTAGTCCAATGACAGTAAATTAATCCACAGATATTTATAGTGTGGTAAGGGAACTRAAACATGATTTAAATCTTGAAGCATCGTATAAACAGGAACTTAACAACCAACATTTGTATTAGTTGCAAGAACTTCTTAAAAGCGTGGCTAATTAGTAATGACTTAAGTTGTACAGCAAAGCATAAAAGGAGTCGAACTTAGGTCTTGTTAAGTTAATCTTTTGCAGTCTGTGAATTGAGTCACAGCTTAGGTTCAGTGTTACTGCATTTTGTATTGTCAACAGCTTGTGTTCCAGTGGGCCACGCTGTAAAAGAAAAGAGAAGAAAGCCAGCTTGGACTATTTTTGTTAAATTGTAGTCTGAATGGGATCAGTGTGGTGGTTGGGTTGAAAGCCAGAGTCAAACTCCCCCATTTTGTTTTGTTCAGCTGAACGTGGTTGTCCTCAGGCGTGCTGCCCATCTGCCCTGAGCCCTCATGCAGCACAGCTCTGTGCACCCAGCAGCCCGTCTGGGTAACGGGAGGCTGCGCAAGAGCAAACGTTTGGGTTTTGCCCTGTCAAGCCTTGACCGCTGGACATGAAGCTCACAGCCCTTGGTTCCTTTCCTGAGCTCCTTCCCAGAGAGGTCATGGTGTTGCACTGTCTACAGGTAGAAATACTGCTGAGCAAGGTCCTGCTTGGGAGCCTTACTGCCCAGCTGCAGCCCAGGACTCGGGTCCCTCTTCAGGTGCGGTGGTGTTGGGGTCTCCCTGCCGTGCAGCCTCTCACACCAAGTGTTTTCTGGTGTCGAGACTTGATGCATCAAAGCATCCAAGTTGGACAGGTTGGGGTTTGCTGCAAGCACACGTTTGGGCCCAACAAACCCATCTGTGGCTGCTTTACGTGGGTCAGGACTGTCCTGCCTATCGATACAACCACCCTTCACGTTTTGCATTAAGCCTTTAGGACATGAAAATGCTTTCACGTCTGATTCTTCTGCTGGTGTCTGACTTATACACACCGTCAGTAGCTGTACATATTTATGTGATTGCTAGTGGGTCACATTCCACATTGTGACTTGCTTGCAGAAATAAAAATTGAAGAAGAAACTTAAACAAGGAGTTTGAAACATAGCATCTAAACTACCTATTGATATTTTAAGGAACTGCTGGGTCTTCACTCCCCCTTAAAAAAAAAAAAAGGAAAAAAAAAAGAAAAAAAAAAGAAAAGAAAAATCAGGCAGGCTTCTACCTGAGTTTGTTAATGATAGTAAAGGTTCTTGATAGTCACAGAGGACTTTCTCATTTCCTTATAAGAAAGTAAATGCCCAACGTGCATCTTGAAATGTATTGGGAAAAAATTTTTATCCAAGAGACGGATGTGAGCAAGGGCAAGAGAGATGTATAGCTATTTTATTCTACTTTAAGTAATACTGGTAAGGGKTTTTTTTCCTAATTTTTCCTTTTAAAAAAAGAGCATTTATGATTTTTAGAGGAGGAAGGAGTGGGAGCAGTGGAATAAAGACAAGGGGCTTAATTTCAACAAACTGAAGGGAAGTGGTGTTAATATCCTATGGGAATGATAAGGATTTTGCGAAAGGAGGAATRRTTTCCAAACAAGGAAGTTTAAAGTTTTRCRTTTGATGCTGTGAGACTGGGAGAAAACCCCAGAGAAACTGTGGTAAGCAYAGCTATGGTAAAAGCTGTAAGAAGRGATTRGATGAGCTCTGGYGATCTCTCTCCGATTTCCATTTCTGTGATTCTAACTTTAGGCTACGTCTTTTGCACATCAKCTTGAGCATGGCTATTAATAGTCTACCTGTGTTTAGATACAGTTTATTTCTTTGGTTCTGTATATTTCAATTGATGTTTCTAATTAAAATGAAACAGAAAGGTGTATTTGCAAGTCAATGACATTGTCGTTGACAACATAGTCAGCAAAACAGTACAAAAAAGTCAAGTCACAGACATAACTGGGGGTTAGTTTTCCAGTGCCTTTCTRTATTATCACCTTCTTGCACATAAACACATCTTCTGATCTAAATGCATTAGGAAAAAGGATAGGAAAAGCAGCTGAATTATGCAGAGATGTTAATTARTAGGAAAGAGGGACGGTAAGGTCTTCCAACAGCATATTCTAATTGAAGTCACGGCACTGGCATTTCGGCAATGATTTCTGCTTCAGAGATCAAGAGAGATTATTTATTCTTAGSAGTTTTCTGTCTGCAGTTCTCAAAAGTTCAAGCAGGCCAAATGACTTCCACCGTTTGTGAACACAGTTGAAGCAGTGACATTGCACTGAGACCGGAGGGTCCATTTCCAGCCGGTGGGGCCAGGCAGTCCCAGGCAGACTGTTTGGTGTCCTCGCTAACCACAAGGGGAGGAGATGACCGAGGAGATGACCACTGCTCCAGTTATGTTTAACAAAAAGGTTCATTTGAAAAGGCATCACTCGTTCAAAAAAAAGCAGGAAAAAAAAACCCCACCAACACCCTACACAGGTATTAACTTTTTATAAGATGCACGTGAGTTTACTGAAGCACATGCTCAGCATTGGGACCGTATGCTCTTTTGCAGCCTTTCTTTCACCTGTACGTGAGAATGGTGAAACGTGGCTAGTCCAGAAGTCCGTCTCCCAGCAGTGGCCTGAAGCAGATACATAGTGAAGCATGCAAGAAGCAGGCAAGCATGGAGTAATGCTTTGCTGGAATACTTCCTCCATTTGCTAGCAGTTTTCATATGAAATATTTCTTATCTTTGGTGGGTATAAGAGGTGGGGCAGGAAAGCTTGTGGTTGTCAAACTATATTTCTGTAGTGTGTCAGTGGGCTTCAGAAAGAGAAGGGAGTCGCCTTTCTCCCCAGTGTGGTCATTGCTGTTTAGAGGCGATAATTGAGCACATCGTTTACTTTTATGGCTAGCTCTGTTTTACCAGCAGCCCAGTCTCTGGCAGATCCTTCGCCTCTACTGCAGGGATTTTAGGAGGAGAGTAAAAGTCCATTTCCTCCTTGTTAAACTGGCAACTGCTCACTCTGCCTCTGTGCCCTGGGGAAGCTTCTGCAACTTGCTTCTCTACAGATGTACAGAGCTGCCATTTTACCTTTGGAAAGGAAACCACCGTGAGCCCCCGGCCCTCCACCCCTGCATGCCTCAAGGGTTGAATTTATGACCCAGGAATAGTAGAGACCTGCTTGTTTTGGCAGTGCAGGCCTGTAAGTCTTCTCATCTGCTCACAAATACTGCTAACATGGTAGTCTGCCTCGAGTTTAGAGAGGATCTGCTGACTTCAGAAAGGGTGTAACGACACTTACAGCAACAAATAAACCTGGAAAAGCAGCAAGAAAGGGGAGCTAGTAGGAGTTTTTGTGTAAAGAGAACAAGAGAGGGATCAAGAGAGGCTGAGAATGGAAACCTTAGTGAATACGCCTAATAAGTTCCCATAGCCAGAGAAAAATCTACTTGCTCGCCTCCGCCTAGGTGCCATGGCTGAAASGGGATACCTGGGCTGGCATGACAGSAAGATGTGATGGGGAAGGTACTAGAGAGAGAAGCAGAACAACTCCTTTTCCTGCTTTTATTGATTTGTCGTGTGATTTCTGGGAAGTTATGAAGGTCTCTGTCTCATTTTCCTTGTTCAATTAATTGTGCAGCTGTCACTGCTTTGCATTTTCAGAGATTGGCTAGTGGGAACCAAACTGGAGGGCCATGGTTTGAACTTGTTCTGTTTATAGCAGGAAGCGGCTGTGAAAACCTCAGGAGGAAATGGCTGGGTTTGCCCAGGTGTATTCAGGCAGCCAAAAGCTGCAGAAAGCACTGGTGTTAAGTTTCTGTACTCTTCTGTCTGCTTTGACGCTCCATTTACGATGTGTTTCTCCTCACTCAGGAGCAGTGTACCGTACAGTAGTACAGAGACTCGCTGTTGCCATCAGCACTGGAAAAGACTGAAGCTGGCATCCCCATTGTCCCCAACCAGAGGCTGCCCGGCAAGACACAGCTGTAAAATGTTCATCAGAAAAAACTGAGTGGTAGATCCTTAAGAGTGAGTAAAAAGCAAATCTGACTTCAAATATCTTTTTTAAAAAAATGCATTAAAATAATGTCACGTAGAAATTTATTTGGAAATGCATTGAAGTTCCTGGGTAAATACAGAGTGAGAGAAGTGTGGAGTTTTACCTGTGGTGCCAGGTTATGGTATTTTGTCACACTGCTGTGTCCTCTGGAGTATGTAGTTCCTTGCCTCCACTGCTGTCCATTTACACTGTGTTGAACTGCATTTCTAAGGACCAGGGGCTTAAGGCTAGTGAAGAAAAGTGTCAAGCATCCTATTGAAATGGGGTTTCTCTAAGCAAGAGGCTGGCTCCTAGGAAGCAGAACTGCTGTGGCAGGGAAAAGATCACCTGGGAGGCACCAGCTCCTGGGGCTGATATGAAGGCTGCTCAGGAAAATACCTGGACAGCTGTATGAAGAAAGGAGATGTCCTGTTTTGTGGGCCATGTTCACCCACTCAAGCAGGGGAGCTACGCAGGAATGAAGAGGACAGCGTCCTGACCTGCCTTCTCCCGGGCACAGGTGGACAACCACAGTTTCCAAAGTCAGAGAGAGACAGAGAACGTCTTCAGGATTCTTTCTGTTTTCTTAGTGATTTTCAATTGCCTTTTAGTTTTGAATAGTGAATGACTGTGTTCGGAAACCCTTTGCAAAGCAATCCTTAGGTGTTTTGTAGGTTGTAGCTCTAGCCCTTAAGAGATGAACTTGTAGACCCAAAGGATTGAATACTCAATGGGATGCTACRGAGTATGAGGCGGCGGCTGGGGAGATTGCAGGGGGGTGACTCCAGTGTCCAGGCCTTGCCCAGGTGTTTGAACCTGGGTACCACTCCTGCCTTTCCACAGCTGAAAGAGGTCTGCCTGTGGAGCCCATCACTTGAGACATATCACTTGTGCTCTGCCCAGCCCCAGCTGGGAGAAAACGCATGAGATTTGAGTGATTGGTTTCCTCACAGCAACCCGGGGAGTTGCCTTTTGTGGAGTGCTTGACCAATGGGATATTTGTCCAAGGTATATATGTTATAGATTATTAACTTGTTATGCATGATACAGCAATGCTGTTTCCTGAACTTTGAGTGAAAGCAAGCTACATGTCTTCTGAGGCTATCTTAACAGAAAATATGTTAAAATGAATTAGTCTTGCTTGACATGTGAAGGCACCTACAATTCTGATATACCTGAAAGAAAAAGGCCCAAACTAATCTTTGCTAGAAGTCCCACAATTAAAGCAATGGCAGACTGAGCAATATGTTGTTAGAAACATAGCTTGCAATTACTTGTTTTATTTATTCCATTTTCTACTTAAACAGAAGTCACAGCTTTATGAATGCTTAAGCAGGATAAATGCTCAGGTACAGGAAAGCACTGTGAGATAGTGGATTTTCAGATAGGTGGAGCCTGTAATGCTTTCTGTGGAAGACTCTGTTTTTGACGACTTACATGGGTGTGCATACAGTGCCTACCACTTCCCTGGTATGCAAACCAGGACTGCAGTGGTGGATGGAGAAGAAGATGAAGGACCAAAATCTGGAGACATAGTTCCTTAAAATCTTTAGCCTCTGGAGTTCTCAACGTTAAAAGCCCAAACAGTTTGTAAGAATGCACATAGCTCCTTAGAAATGAGATCTATATTTTTACATGCTTCTATGTATGTGCGCCCATATGTAGGTACGTATGTGTAAAATAGTATTTTCATCCTCTCAGCTACATGTAGAAAATGTATGTGAGTGGATAGGAAAGTGGAGAAGTGTTTTATTGGAGTCAGAATGACTGAAGGATGGAATTCTGTAATATTCTTTAACTGTTAAATTGCTGATGGATATAGAAATGAGCTGCAGGTCTGTCACATATATATACATGCATGTGCATGTAAATGCGATCTACACAGAGAGAAGAAAGATCTTACCTTTCTCCAGTTAGCATCTAGGGGACTCTGTGAGGATTTTGAATAAGGTACATGTTTGATGTGATATAATGTATTTGTTCCCGAGCTGGCTGTATAGAGCATGTTGCAGTTGTGCACTGTGAACCTGCTGGAGTAAGGTTTGTGATGATGATAGGGTTTTTCAAGAGAAAGTCAGAGACTGTCCCCATAGAAAGCCCCATCCTCTGCACAAGGAGGGGCTTTCCATGTGCTAGGCTGTTTTATTGTTTCTGGGAAATAAGGCAGTCTTGATGCTGGAGGATAAGCTGGGCTTGTGGGATCATTGCCAGAAGCAGCTTAGGACTTAGAAAATAAAACCTGAGAGCGTGGCGTGATTTCTGAAGTCCATGCAGAGGACAAGTCATTACTGAGACTTGCTGATACTTTCTGCACCAGTTGTTTTTTGCATTTCTTTTCCAATCTGAGTGTTTTAATTGTAAATAAATCACGGTGATTTACCATTGACWGGAGATGTCATGGTGAAGTCAGGCAGCTAAAAGTCCTCTAACAAATTGCAGAAAGCTGAGTGTTTGTCACAGATACTGTGGATAGGATTCATTTAATCTAACTTTGGATGTTTATAGAGCAGTATCTGAGATGATGCTTAATGAGGTAAGTAATTCTAGAGTGTGATTCATCTGACAGTTGAAAGGTACTTTAGAATGACATGGACCGTGTCCTTTGTTGACCGTAAAGGGAGCCTAGCTGAGTTAAGTAAGTCAGTGGTAGATGTCTGTACTGCCCAGTGAACCCTTTTCTTTACGTCTAATGTCACAGTGCTTTCCAGAGAGCCACTGACTTTTGGAGAGTCCTGAAAATTTGCATTCAGCCATCTGTGGACAGAGCAGAGGTGGTGCCAAACACTTCCTTGCAGTAATTTTTTTTTTTTTCTTTTGAATCTGAGATTTAGCTTCAGTCGTCAATGGCTGTCTTGGGAGGAACATCGTGTAATATAATGGAAGTGATAATTTTTTAATTGTTATCACAAGTCTTAGCTCTATAGTAAAGCATGAGCTTTACTAAATGCATGCACGTGAGCTCATGACTTAGAAGTGTAGTCTATGCCACACAGCCTCTAAAATAAGAATTTATGAAAATACAGCTCTGGTTTTCGGATGGATGACAGAGGAATCCAGATGTTTCTGGCTTTTAATCTTTTTGTGAAGATGTTTCAAATTTCACTGAAGATAGAGTG
This sequence comes from Oceanodroma leucorhoa, assembly GCA_030449065.1. Classification (NCBI taxonomy): domain Eukaryota; kingdom Metazoa; phylum Chordata; class Aves; order Procellariiformes; genus Oceanodroma; species Oceanodroma leucorhoa. The sequence continues at coordinate 10,605,379 of JASVER010000001.1, forward strand.
AACCTGATTGTTTCTTACATTTATTTGGAAAAATGTTCCTGTGTCAGAGGGATGGGGGAAGGAGCGTATGAGAGTGGTCCAAACATGCAGCACACAGGGCTGAGCACAGACTGGCCACGTGGGTGGTGGGCATGGTCTGGATATTGAGTTTGGAGTTCTGTACATGTGAAAAGAAGCAGAAAACAACAAAGCAGGTAGCAAGGAGCAGTAGCCAAGAATGCCAGCATGAGTGTTCTCCAGGGTGGTGTACTGTAGGAGCTGCTTGCAATAGGGATGCTGTCTGAGTCCCACTGGTGAAAATCTCATTCCAAGAGAAACCGTTTAGAGTACAAGTGTAACAAATTAGTCTGTCTGCTGTGCAAACTATTCTGTGAGTAGTGCACACCCTGCTGTTATATATACTTTCCTGTTCTCTGGATAAAGAAATAATTTCCTCTTAACCCAATAAGCATGCGCACAATTTTAAGCACATGGTTTATTTCAATGGCTTTAAGTGACTATAGATTGATTAATTTTCCAGTGAAGGGCCACAAAGATGATGAAGGGACTGGAGCACCTTTCCTACGAGGAAAGGCTGAGAGAGCTGGGACTATTCAGCCTGCGGAAGAGAAGTTTCAGAGCGATCTTATTAATGTACAGA
>JASVER010000001.1:10606198-10643312 GCA_030449065.1 Oceanodroma leucorhoa
TACAGAAATACCTGAAGGGAGGGTGCAAAGAAGACGGAGCCAGGCTCTTTTCAGTGGTGCCCAGGGCCAGGACCAGAGGCAACGGGCACAAACTGAAACACAGGAGGTTCCCTCTGAACATCAGGAAGAACCTTTTCACTATGACGGTGACCAAGCACTGGCACAGGTTGCCCAGGGAGGTTGCAGAATTTCCATCCTTGGAGACACTCAAAAGCCATCTGGACATGGTCCTGGGCAACCAGCTCTAGGTGGCCCTGGYTGAGCAGGGAGGTTGGACCAGATGACCTCCAGAGATCCCTGCCAACCTCAGCCGGTCTGTGATTCTGAGAGTTAGGTAGAACGGGCTGACCCTGGTGACACTTCTGTGTTATGATGTTGGGTCAGATGGTGAAGGCAGTTAAAACTGCCTTTGACAGATCACATACGCAGTCAGGGCACCTGATTCATAAATTTCTAATGGCCCTACTTACACTAATTATCAGTGAAGCAGAGCAGATACATTAGATCTATTACATTTACTGTGACAGGAATAGTACAATACTCACTGGCGTCAGCATTTTACATGAAGAATTAATTGTGCAGTTAAGCTGTTGTTTTAAAACGTCTTTYGTCTCAGTGGTGAAAGTCTTCATCTGTGTAATACCGAAATTCTGCTACTAGACAGACCTGGATATTCAGAAGGTGGTTCATAGTGTGGTAGTTGTGGTATTTTTAAAAGATACTGATAATTATGCAGTTTTCTGGACCCCTTCAGGACAGTGCCCAACCATTTGAAGCAGTACCGTCAGCCTTCTCCAGTGCAGCCCCTTCAGATGTAGCAACTGCGTGAGAAATTAAGGCATCTGCAGAAAGCTTCTGAATTGGTTTATGGTCCTCTTTGAGGAAAATATATTTAGCCCGTAGTGACTGATTTTTCACAAATGGCAAATAGATTTATGAAGCAAGTAATACTTGCATATCCTTCGCCATTTGTTCTGTATATATTATCCTTGATGGATGTTGTACATGAAGGGGCCAAACCCTGAAGATATTCAGTGCTCATTTTACTGCCTGCTAACGCGAATATTAAAATCGGGGACACTGTACATAGTGATAGGCAGGATGACATCTACACAGAGAGAAAATTCTCTCTTCTCCCACAACACAAATACATTTACTGATGTCTGAAAATACGCGAAGTAACTCGGTCTCCTTCCCTGGCAGAGGAAAATTTTCCTTTGGCAAGTTAGAGAGCTTGCTTCAGGTGATAACTGGGGAGAGGGTGGTACCTGACACTGAGAAGTACCTGCCGAGGGACCCAGACTGGAAGCCTTGCATCTCAGGGGTCACTGCAATATGGGGAGCAGACCTCCTAGTTACACTCTGGTGCCTTGTGAGCTACAGAGGTGGATGGGAAGCCGTGATTCGGGAAGGCGCAGATTAAAAGGGGTTGTGGAAGCCGGTCAAATACATGTTTTACCTATGGAAGATGCACCTTTGTAACTCATAAGAAAACATCCCTTGAGGTTGTTTTAACAGGAAAAAAAAGTAAGCTGTTTGTACTGCAAGTTTGTTTCGGGAGGCGTAGTGTGAAAGCTCAGTAGGCATCTTTCCTTTGCAACACTTGGGTCTCACTGTCGTCAACTTCCATGATGGAGACCTCTGATCCAAGGCCTGTGCATGAGTTATCAGGGAAGGAATATTAACTGTCAGTGTCTAAGGAGGGTCTTTTTCCCCATGAAGCCTCCTTCATTAGCATGCTCCCACCAGTGCAATTTATGGTTTTGCCAGAGATTTTCCATTGAGATAATCCATGCACAGCTGTCTCCCGTCGCTCTTGCAAGCCGACATAGAAGCAAGATCAGCCATGCCATCAGCATTAAGAGATCTTAGGGTTAATAGCACCATACAGTAAAGCAGCAAAAAAAAAAAAAAATTCTGATGTGTATAACCCTTTCCAAAATGCATTATTTAATTATTTTTTTTTWAAAAAGTGATTTTTATCACCCAGACTTGTTTTTTGCAAGGATTTGACTTAAGTTATCTAGATATTTCAGATTGATTAGCAGCTGTGGAGTGCTACTGATGAAAGTAATTACTTTAGTCCTGAGAGGACTGCAGCATGTTGTAAAATATGACATAACACTCCTTTAACACAATAAAAAAGGGTTTCCAAGTAGATACTCTCTCTGTTGCTGCTTGAAATGTTTGTGGGTTTTGGCTTTGCAAGTTGTTACTGCTTCTGTCCCTCCTGCTTGTGTAATTACACAGAAATGGGCATTAAAATAGGCCCACCTGGCTCTTCACACTCACTTAAATGTGTTTTTCTTGGTGCTCCCTGTTTCTGAAAAATAGAAACAGCATTTAACCCTTAGTTCACAAATGGGGTGGTGGGACAGAAAGGACCCATAAGCGCTACRGGAGGGTGGAGCAGGGAAGAGATGCAGGAACTTCAGAAGGAGAGGAAATCCGCAGGGATTTGGCTCTGCTGGGTCCAAATTCAAGAAGGTGAAACTCTGCAGAGGTGAGTGCCAAGAACTACACTTGCTCAGCTGTAAAAACTGATCTCTCCTTCCTACAAGGCAGGGAATGACTGATTAGGATGCAGAAACGGGTGTGAGAGTTTGGAGTGGGCTGGGAAGTGAATTTGATCTGTCGYAAGGAAGGGCAAACCTGGCCCCGGGTCTCTGGGATGCAGAAATGGAGCTGTGGAGGAGGCCAGAGGGAATTACTAACTGGGGAGTTGTCACGACCTGAAGGGTTACCTGGCCTGCGGGAGTAAGGAGATCGCGACCGTGGGTTTGCAGGGATTCTGTAATACACAAGGACACGGAGGCTTCTTCCTCTAAACTTTTCTGCTTTATTGTTACCAAAAATAACACAAAATTCACCACTAGCAAGTATACCTGTGATCAGAACAGCGAATATATATATATATCTCTTTCAAGCTATTACAAATTATTAGCAGCCATCAATAATAGCAGCCATCAATAATAGCAGCAACAAGTATATACATAATATTACAGGTTACCACAAACTTATCCCTAGTAAACTTATTGATAATATAATAGCAGATATACTTACAGTAGATTACTTATATGCATATATATGTATGTTCATCATATTAACTGGTACCAAGTGCATCAAACCAGTCCCAGAAGGGGGCCAAACAATCCCAGAAGTGGGAGGACAAACCAAACTGACCCCAGAAGTGGGCCCAGGGGGAGACCAATAAAGTAACAGGCAGAGTATCACTTCAAAGATGATCCTTGTCAYGGAGTTGGGAGTCAGCCAGGCATGCCCGGTGAAGGCCCAAGAGCTTGTCTAGGAGATCTTGTAGAAAGTTCATGCAGGGAGCTCAACCTGTTTAGGAAAAGGAAAACTACATGCAGCAGGGGAAGTTCTCGGAGGGAAAAGCTCCATTTTGGATAAAAATTAAGTCCTTTCTATATCATGGAGACATAAGGACACCACCCCTTCAAGCAGCCAGTATGTGCTGTTAATTTCTGTTTTTCACCTGGGACGGCCAATAGATGATGGTGATTTCTGTTCTCTCAGACCAATTTTTATTTTCCAGGCTCTTTTCCTGTTCTTGCAGTTAGAACAGCCAATGGCAGTTACWGATCCTTACTTTCTCAGGATGTTTTCCCCTTTTTCCAGACTATTTGTCACCATTTCAGACRTTAAGTTGCTGTTACAGTCCCTTGTTCTTGTGCTTATCAGTGGTATCTCAGGATGCCTCTGGTTTCTAGGTAGCCAGTTGCACTTCAAAGATGCCGGCTGCACTTCTCAAGGATGCTGCTGGTTCCCCGGCTGGCAGTTCCCAGGCTCACACGCCAGCAGGCATTTCCTCTGCCAGTATTTCAGCAGACATCTTCTTCTRTTCAGTATTTCTCCCCTTGCAACCAGGTCGCCTATCAGGCTGCTCACTTCAAGAGTCCTCTGCAAATACTCTGTGTGGTTTTGAGTRCCAAGCCTCAAAAGAAATACAGCAGAGAATGAACAAGCAGAGAGTTGGAAAAAGTGATCTAGGAGGAAGGGACAAAAGAACTTCAGTCTGTTTTAACCTGGAGCAGGAAACAATGAAGGAAGTGAAGAAGGGAGGGGGACAAGGATCCTCATCCACAGGCAGTGATCTTCCATGCTTCAGTAGTGGAAATTACAAATAATAATATCTTAAYGAATATGTTAGAAAACAATTAGGAATCATTTTGATAAAAAGCCTTATTTTGGGGGGGAAAAAAAGTAAGTGTAGTAATTATTTGGTGTAAAACACTGACTTGAAATCTGTTTATTGTCCAAGTTTCTGTGCTATTATATACCTCCACATGTAAGAAATGACGTGGAGGTCCAGTACATTTGCTAAGACTGCTGACAAATGTATCATTTAATGTTGCAATTTATTTATTAACATCTTTGCRCTAGAATTGGAGTAGAGACCTCCTGTGCATGTCACGTAGGATCCTGCGCAGCCRTGAAACAGCAGCTTTGGTAGCTGACCTAACCTGGCACAGAATTGAGCCTGTGATCTGAAGAGAAAAGCTTCGTCCCCTTCACCTGCTGCCGTGTAACCCAAAACACTGAGCACCATGAGAAATGTGCAGCGTGGAGGCTTTGTGCACAGCATCAGAGAGTCTTTGCTACCTTTGACCCAAACTTATGGAGAGATAGGATAGGATAAAGTGCCTAAACCCACACTTTTTCAGCAGGCTTTGTAGTCACTAAAGGCTGGGCTTTCTCCTTACTGGGATCTCCTCAGAGATGCTTTTAAGTTGCATCCCAGTATTTGGGGACCATTTTCAGGCCTCTTCCAAAGTCTGCTGAGGCCAAAGTGAGCCCTTTGGTAGGCTCAGCAGGTTTGGGACCTTTCCTAAAGCAGTTCCCTGTGTGAGTCAGGTGCAGCTAGTTTTAGCCCATCGATAATGGTTTTGCTTGGGTGTTACAGCCAGCTTCTAGACAGTGGCACTGGGGGATCAGTGCATGGCTTTAGGAAGTGAGAATTACTGTCCCAGCTGCGCTGACTGGCGGGGCGATACYGTGCCCCATGCAGTGGTGTGCGACCTCCACGTTCGCTTCCCTGCTGCACTCAGTTTTTCTCACTTGCCCATTTTCCAGGGTGTGCCAGGTCCCTGGATATTTTTGCTTCCTCTTGCTGTTGCAGTACCCCGTGATGGGACRCAACTGGAAAAATTACCTTCTCTTGATGGTAACAGTGTGCACCATGACCAGGGCACACACCACTCYGTGAGTTACAGTGGACATACTCAGCATTTCCACCCGTGTTTGTCTGAATATGTCTCTCTCCCTCCCTGGCCAGTGCATCCCTAGGATCTCATCCACTGACTTTCAGCTTGAGCCTCATTAAGCTTTTGATTGACACACCGCCTGCACTCGTGCCAGATGCCTAGCGATGTTGAGGAATATTGTGCTAATACCCTAACATCTCAGGTACTCACGGTGTCTCTGTGATTCAGTGCTGAACTGGGGGGCACTGGTCCAGCTACCTCACCGCATCTCCCAGTGCTATCCCAAGATGTCAGCTGTGACGGTACAGGAGGGACTGTGGCRTCGCTGCTGGCAGCTCCTAAGTTGTGTTTTTCTTGAAGAGGAAGAACATCTCCAATGCTCTTTTGTCAGCTGAAAAATATTTTGAAGCTGATAAATGTGTGTTTTCTTCTTCCCTGCTCTGTCAGTCAGAGCATTTTCTGATTGCTGCCTGGCTGCACATCTTTACTCGTGTTTATAAAAGATAGGATCTAGCTCAAATAGAAGTTTGTGGCTTGGTGCCAGCTGGCATTAGATTATTGTAGTAGTGTTTTCTGGCATTGAAAAAAATCTATAAACGTAGGAATTAATTTTTTCTTGAAATTTCCCAGCGTGTCTTTTGCAATATTTACCTGAGTTGCCATTATGTGCTGGCTGGGAGAGTGTGGGGTTGCTTGTGCTGGCAGGGAAGGGGGTTCAGAGCAAACACGAGGAGGAGGAGGAGAAGACCTCTGCGCTGCCACACCGACATGGGGCAGTGGGGTCCCCAGACTGAATGGCAGGTACTGCCTGTGCTATAGGTAATTTGAAAAGCGGTGTCTCTAAAACCATCTTTCTGGTACAGAGGTGGAGCACGGAGGTCGGAAGGCCTTTCCTGGCAGCGGAGGACGTACCCTTGGGAGTAATAAAGGAGGGAAGAGCAGCGGAGGAGTAAAGGCAGTTTGTTAGGGAAAGGATTTTGGCACCTTCTGCTCCCAGTGAGGTTCTGCAGTCAGCTTGGGTGGGATTTGTATGGCCTTTTAATTGATCGGCAGGTGGCTCCTGCGCAGAGGATGATRGTGAGGGACAGTTCTCCCATCCAGAAGCCCCACTGTGTGTGAGCATAAGGTAAAAGCCYGCTCCCCCACAAGCGCAGCCGCATGCCTGCTTCGTTCCCAAGGCTGGGCTCCAGCACTTCTGTTAAACAGCAGTGAGCTGGAAAGACCTCCTAACTGGTGTTCTGCAGATGGGGCCGAGGCATCTCATGCATGTGTGTTTGCACACAGGCACTGTCTCCTATCAAACAATAGATACTGTTTTGTCATGTAAATAGTGCTCAACTGATGAGGGCTTGCTGAGAGTTGAGCTCGCTTGTACTGAGTGGTTTTGACATGTGTGTGCACGCAGGTGTTGAAAGAGGGGGCGGTGAGAGTAATGAAGTTGTGAAACTTCAGTGATACAAGCCAAATAAAAAAAAATCAAATCATGTTATATGGAAAGTGGTAAGTGTATAACCTGCATAGTGGATAAGKGGGGTCGGGGCTACGTGGCAGAGAGATTAAGTAGGCGGGGAAAAAAAMCAGCTGTCTTCGTACAAGGAGATTAGTGATGTCTAACCGATGACTTGAAACTGCCTCTGATCTTCATTGTTGGTCTCCATGTGTCTGTGCCTCTCTCCAAAAGTGTTCTGCTCAGCAAGTGCAACTTTGGAGATTGGTTTTGGTGGTAACAAGGCATTCCCGAGAGCTGCYGGGCAGCTGAGGATTTGCATTCAGTGAAGCCGACAGTGGAGGACGAGTGACAGAGCCGCTCTCGACGAAGCAGTTGGGGAAGCTGGGGTGGCTGTCTCCCCACCTCCACCGCCTGTGGGCTTGGCTGTTGGTCTGGCCACCGGCGGCCACCAGCTGTGTGGAGCAGTGACATGAATCAGTCTGGTCTGGTTGTGGTGGGAAGCGTGATGAGCAGCTGTCATGCAGATGCTCCCTAGGAGGCTGCTAAATAGTCATTGTTGAAGTAATTAATAGCAACAAGTGAAAGAAAAAAAAAAAAAGCCCAGAACACGTTTTCAGATGTCCCAGACTGTGCTGATACTTAGGGTGATGAATCACACAACTGTCCATATGAAAACTAAATAATTTTACTTGGTATGATAAAATACGCAATGAAAACAATAGGAAAAAAAGCACAGACCGACATATAAGCTACCAGACTTTTATGTAGGTGTCCAGTTCAAAATGTTGATTGGTATAAAATCTAACTCCAAAAATAGTATTGACATTGTGAAGAAAAGTATGAATCAAAAGGATGTTGTTCTTGACTTGGTGGGGCTTTGCTGTTTTCCAGATATAGCTGCTGCTGGTGTAGTTTTCATAATGACACCTTTGACTGGTTTTTAACTGTCTTTTGGGGCAGGAAGGGGTGAGAGGCAGAGTCCTCCCGTTAGCAAAATACATACACTTTTYCTGAGTAGTTTATACTGGATCCATGATGGAACTGGAGAAAAATCACTTAAAGGAAAGCAGTGCCACAGGCCTTGGAAAATCCCTCTTAAAGTCAGTTGAGAGAAATGGCAGATATATCTGCATCCTGCAGTAAATGATAAAATGAATTCCAGGAAACTCACTCTTTCTAATGCAATAATCTACTCTGCTGAAAAATGCTGTTATTCTAAAATGAGCACAATCTTTGTGTTTATGTCATATTTTAAATATGACAAACTGCTTCGCAAAGAGGCTGGACAAGAAAAAGAGCATTTTGTAGATTTTAATATACTGTTATGTACCAATAAGCAAAGAAACTCATTTTGCTCTGAGAGCCTAGCAAAGAAGAGATGGGCAGTATTTAGACATAGGAAGTTTTCTTAGAAAGACTTTTTTATTATTATAAAATAGCAGCTATTACGTACCCTCCCATAACAAAATGGTCTGACTCCATATCTTAACACCGGGCTATTCTAAAATAATTTAGAATAATTTTATTCCATTATGTCATATAAAATGAAGCTACCAGGTGCTGAGAGTTTTTCTTGGACTATTCAGCATCATTTCTGGTGATAAACTAGAAAAGAGAATTTGGGGTCCCTTGTAGAAAAGTGAGGTCCCTTTTTCTTTTTCTTCTTTTTTCCTTTCATCTTGTACCTTGGTACCCATGGAAACTTTTTGTTAGCTGTGTAAGCATTCTTTTATTCAGATACTAATTTAATTTGGTGATTGTACTGAGAGTGACCTGTGCTCTGGCAGTGCATCTTTTCCATTTAGCGCAGTGGACTTTATAAAGTTGATTAGCTCATATCTCTTAAATCTTTCATAGTTTTTTTGTCTTCCATCAGAGAGGAAGCTGTTTTTTTCAATCCTTTCTGTGAAGGATTAAAGGCTGTCACCTAGCCTTTCAGTATCTGTGATGTTTGATGTGTCCTGGACTTTCAAAAATCATCGTTCCTGTACTTTTTTTGTTATGGATGTGTGGGCAATACGGCTGCTGAAGCAGCGTGGCAGCAGTTTGGAGGGGAGGGAGCTGAGGAGGGGGAAGGTGCATAGAGTGTTTTTTGCCCACTCTGCCAGTTGCACAGGAGAGAGGCTGGAGCCGCGAGCTTTATGACCCTGCCACTGAGCAGCCGGCTGCCCACCCACGTCGTGCTGTGCCGCTCCCGGCCGAACATCTCCTAGAGCATCCGTAGGGCGGTGTGACTCACTGGGGCACGGAAATCATCCGTGGGGATGCGGCTGGACCTCAGCGCCTGGGGACGGTGCCTTGCTGCTGCCGGTCGGGAATACTAATCCACGGTCAACCTGTCCTTTTCCACGCTCTGCCGATGGGGTGAGCAGGTTATCCTCGGGGGTGAGCAGGTTATCCTCGGAAGGGATTGTCCCGCGGTGGAGCAACTGAACCTGTGGGCATCACACCTGGCTGGCTTCCCTGGAGAGGCTCGGGAAGGAGGTGTTGCTTTCCCAGCCTGCCCCAGGTAAGTAAGCTGATCTTAAACAAAGAAACACAGAGACGGCTGTTTCTTATTTAAAAATACATTAAAGCAAAATCCTTTTTTGTTTGTTTGTTTTGAAGACAGAAGGTTTGAATATTTCCGTGCTCTGTGCTTCCCCCGAGCTCCTGGATTTGGGGGGTGATAACGAGGGATTTAATTCTAGGCAGCAGGTGCTGGCAGCAGGGATGCAGTGCAGCGCCTGTAATCGTGTTGTCGGGTTCATTTTGCACCATCTGGGTGTGAAAGGGGTGGTCGAGCTTTTAATTGTAGTCGTTGGGCGTCTGGTACCTTCCTCCTTCTGCTGCGGGTGCAAATGTGTTCAAGGAAAGATGCTCTGTGTGTCTGAGGCACGTAAAGAGTTAAAGCTGGCGGGGAGCGATGCCACTGCCTGCTGAACCGCTGCACTGGGAAAGGGTCCCTTGGGAGCGGAATGAGAAGGTTGTTCCTCCTCCCGCTCCCACTGGTGACCCATCGCCTTTTCCTACCAGCTCAGGAGAAAAGGAAAGTTGATCTTTCAGTTGTCTGGGCTTCCTGTCCTAATCGGATGCGCTTTTCTGAGTTGCAAATAATCCCAGCCGAGGAGATATAAAGCAACCGGCATGGGGAGTGTGACCTGTTGTGCGAGCACCCGTCTGCGAAACAGCCCGGAGCAGGAGCCAGGCTTGTGACGTGACTACCCTCCGGGAAAGGGGACCGACGACTGCTGTGGACAACATGGGAGACATCCGTAAAAGACTGATAGCTGAATCAGCTCCTTGCTATGCTTTTATACGTGATCCAAGCAGTGGAAGAGGCAGGAGGGGAAACTACCTGATAACAGTGGTGCTGTCGCAGTCCGTCACTCCAGTGTGGCAGGGCATGGCAGGCTGAGGAGGCTCATGATCTCTGGGGAGAACGTATTGCAGTTATGGGAAGGCAGCGAGAGAAAGGGAGAATAATCAAACTAGGAAGCGAGTACGGTTTCCGGCATTTACCTTGCATAGGTACGTACCTGTTAACCAGACTTCTGCGTGGCGGAACTAAACTTTGCACTGTCACAAGTTATTTGAGGTGTTAGTGTATGTTTCTACTGGTGTGGCTAAGGTGTAACAAGCATCCACGGTTTCTGTGAATTTGCTCAGAAATGTCAGTGTGTCAGGAAAATGTTTGCATTGAGTTTTTTGCAGTGAATATGAAAATCAGTGTCCATGATGTTTCTACTTTCTTTTGAATTTCAGGGGTAAGAAAACCAAACAGGGTCTGACCACAGATGTTTCAAGATGCACAGAGTTGTCAGTTTATTGTGCATGACTCCATCCAGTGTATGGGCAGCCAGGTTAGGTGTAAGGATGAGGACAAACAAGTGATGGTATAGTTCATCTGGAAACCACCGCTGCACAGGCAAGGGCTGACACAGAAACAAACCTCCTCACTGCCTGAAAAGCTCACGGAGAAAATTCCCTGTTGTATTCCCTGTTGTTGCCTTGCACTGTGTGCCGGTCACAGAGGGAAGGAGTGGGAAGCGCTCCTGAGTTACAGCGATGCTGCTTTGGGATGTGATGGGAGGGTCAGGGAGGCGGGAGCAGGGCAGCTGGGCTCGGGGGTTCAACTTGCTTTGGTAACATGTGTCACTAGAAAGAAAATACTTAGGGAGGTGAGATCGAAACTTGGGTTGCTTTTCACAGATCAAATTATTAAGTGTAAGCCATCTGTATGGCATTTTTATGTGCACATCACTGTGCCGGAGGGGCAGGGTATGATGTGTACAGTGCTGGTGAAGGAAACAAGGGTTTTTTTCTTCTTACTTCCATCTTTTCCATGTTGCCAGGGTGTCCAAGCTGTGTCCGTCACATAGAGGGTGTGGGTGAGACCGGCCCAGTGGCACAGGGTGCAGCACCGCTTCTCTGACATCCATTCTTGTGCTGCTTTTGAGACCCAGAAAGTTTTTGTCTTGTTTCTCTGAATGAATGTGCAGCTATTTCCATGTTGCTCCAAACATGCTCACACCTAGAAAGCAAGAGGATGGTAAAGAAAAGCTAACCTGAATCTTTTACCTGGAGGTAGTATTGCCTAATGCTTATACTTAGAAATCAAAAGTCAATTATCTCGAGTTATTTCCTGGCTTTGACATAACTTTTCTGTTAACCTTGGAGAAACCAGGAACTTTCCTGTGCTTTAAAGGGCCCTTTTCTAAAATGCGTGTAATATTCTTGAGCATAATACTCACCTCAAAGGGTGTTACAAGAATTAATGCTCATAGAGGGTTTTAAGATTCATTAATGCAAATTACCATCGGCGTACAAATTAAATTCTGCAAGTATCTTCTACTACTACAAATTAACCAACATGGTTTTAATATATGTGAGCTTGTGATCAAAAATGTTTATTGTAGATCAGTGATTCTGCAGGGTCCAAGGACTTTGGATACCACTTTGGTGACACAGAGGATCAAGGTACCCTATTAACCATTCAATTAAACAGGGCTACAGCACCTTTTTGTTGCAGAGGTGTACTGGTGGGTACAATCTTATAATATTGGAGTGATGTTTGTTAGAAGGTCTCAATCCCAGTATTTAGAAGACAGGGAGTTCATGTGCCACAACCACCCATGCATTTTCTCCTGTTGCTGGGAGTGTCTTCCTGGTATGAGGATGGAAACTAAATCTTTTCTGCTGTTCTGGTGATGATTCCCTGCTGAAGCTGTTAGCAAAAACGTCAGTACTCTGAGTGGTGGGATTATGATGGGGAAGGTTTTGTACTATCAGCTAAACCGAGACAAACAGATCAATTTAGGGGAGCAGCAAAGCCGTTAAGCAGTAATAGCTTTTAGTTATTGCTGTTTTGAGATGGATTCAAAGGGATAATATAAGGGTGAAAGACATTGCATTCCACTATCAATCTCCAAGATCACCTAGTCCCTGTACCAATTATCCTTAGACTACGCAAAGGCTGTAATACTGGTAGTTGATAAGGAGCAGTGCAGTGATATTTCAAGAGCGAGAGAAAGATAAATCATCTGTATACACACTGGCTATCTTGAAGGTGTTTTTCCTGTACTGAAACAATTAAATACCAAAGTGTGAAAAGCACAGGTAAAGCTGAAATCCTCCCAGACTGGGCAGGCTCTGGATCCTACAGCTCAGAGTGATCTGCAGATACATTTTCTGGAATTATATCAGAAATCTCTTTTCAGCTCCAATGGCTCATTGGACGGGTCAGTGGAGCCCAGGAAGAACATGCTCACAAGTCTGCATGATGAGTGCTAAATGTTTCTGGGATCAGTGTGGCGTGATGTCAGCACTGTTGGGGGAACATCATTTCTTGCTGACAGCAAAGATGAGTGTTTCCCAGTTGCGGGTTGTGATGCCTCCCAAAGGTGTCCTTGGGAACGTTTTGGGGGAGGCTGTGAAGCATTTTATACTCGTGAGGGAACAGTCAGCTGCCTTTAATTGCTGACTGCACTCAGTCCTTCCAGGGCAGAGGTTTGTGTATTTATATCAGCAGCCAGAAACTATAACCTATTCTTGTTCCATTGGCCAGCACAGGCTGAGCTACTATTAGCAGTGGAGGTAGTTAACCCATCCTTGGCTAATTACAGTCTGGGAAACGTTGGGGGAAGGAGAGAATGAAAGGGGGCCACACAAATACAGGTTAGGCCAAAAGAGAGTTAAGGTCTCAGAAAGTTTAAGGTTTTTTGTCCCAAACCAGGGGAATGAGGGCACATTGAAAATGTGCTACTGCCTACATCCCTCTGCACCGCAATAGAAGTGCAGTGTCTTCAGGAGGCTCCGAGGGTTTTTTGTGACCCCCTCCCAAAGCGATGCAAAGACGAACACGCGGGGAGGAGCTGCTGCAGTGCTTCCGTCTCTGAACCTTGCTGACGGCAGTGTTGTTTTCTGATCCACAGGTCCAGAGGATGGCATAGCAATAACGTCACCATCCAGGGAKCTGGGGTCCTTCCTCCCCTGCCTGCGTGCTGCTTGAACCAATCCCAAGCCTTTGTTTTTGGACCGAAGAAACCTGAAAACCTTTCTCTCCTAATTCATGAGCCAGCAGGATGTGGTCGCTGTGCTTTCAGAACGCCTGCTCGTAGCCGCCTACAAAGGCCAAGTGGAGAATGTGGTGCAGCTTATCAACAAGGGTGCCAAGGTAGCGGTTACCAAGGTAACAAGAGAAAAACGCTTTGCGAAATCCCTGGGAACTAACATAACTCCTAGACCATTGTCTGTGAAAATGCCCGCGTAGCTTTACCATTCTGAATGTGACTGAGGTTAGTGTTTAGATTTCCTTAAATTTTATACTTAGTAGCTCATGTGAATTTACAGTATAGTGCATGTCTTGTATTTATACACTTCCCAGTGGGCACAGCTGTGGTGAACGCCGAGTCCTTAGAAACGTAGTGTGTCGGCAGAGGGGCAGAGACATTTTTCAAAGCGTGCATTGACTTTTGAACAGTGTGCAAACTGATGAATGGAGTGATTCATCACTGTCGAGGGAAGGCAGTTCAGAGCACCCATCTTTCTGGGTGGGGGGATGGGGGAGAGCCACCAAGCCACCTGTTGCGGTAGGGTAAAGGTACGCAGAAAGCATTTCTTGCCACTGAAGTCTCTTGCTACAGCAGCCTCGCTTATACCTGACATCTTCATTGATTCATGCCATGTAGTCCCCAGTCAGTTCCAAACTTGGGGGTTGCAAACTGTTCCCCGGGCCTTCAAGATAAGGTCAGCATCAAAGGATTTCTGCTTAGGTATTATGAGAGTTCAAACTGATACTCACCTATTCCTAACTCTCAACATGTTATAAATAATACTAACATATAAAAGATGAGACAAGTGGCTGTTGCAGAGAAGGTTTGATCAGCAAAAAAAACCTTAAAAAGAATTAGGTAAGTTAGATCTTTAGAGCTGTAACATAAAATTTGGGATGTTCTGTTTTGATGAACTATTGTTCTTCATCGTATCTAGTTTTATTTGTATTTCCATATTGTTTTTGAAGTTATATATGTATGGGAGCTAATATTTACAGATAGAAAGCAAATGTGTGTACATTTGATAAGTAATCTGTCTTTTCCTCTTTTTATCTGTCAGTGACAGTTGTTTTCAATCCCTTTGCAGTGTTTGAGTTGTAGATAGTATTTATTTTGAAAGCTGGAATGATCCAAGGACAACCAGTGTTTTTAAGTTTTGTTTGCCAAAACTAAGTGGCCCCTTGTTGGTAGATACAAAGCACAGATGTAGTAAATGTGAATGGTCCCATTATTTGGCTCTGTTGTCCAAGCAGCTCTGTAGCTGATGAACAGCTATTAAAGGTAGTCAGTAATAGATCAGGAAATACTGACTTACAGATGTCTGAATGGTAGCTCGGGGTTTTGTGGCTGTTTTTTTTTTTTTAAGATCCTGATCTTTTAAGACTGCTGAGGGACCTATCTGAAAATACACAAATGATTGAAAGGGTGCCATACTTTGTATAAATTTGTGCATGAATGTAATTTCTAATCCAGCTTCCACGCTGTTTGAACATAAAATGCGGTGTCCTTTGTAATGGTTGCCAGAATAATCATGACACTGATTTAACTGTTTCATGGAACTAGTTGCCATAATCTATAATTCAAATGCAAAATTGACACTTTCTCATTGTTAAGGTTATGTATTATGCAATTATTAACGCCTTCTGTTAATTACAATAAGAAGCAAATTGTGCAGATCTGACTTGCAAACACAAAATCAGGTTTATGTGATAAAATGCAGATTTGCTGGAGTTGACAAGTTTTTCTTTCCTATACGATATAGGTGGCTTCCTGCTTCTTGCACTTGCTTTGTTGTTCAGCCCTTGCATGGAAAATCAAAGCAAAGCTTATTGGGCGGCAAAACTGCGCCCAGGTGCAGAGTGTTGGTGTTGGAAAGCCATGCTCGCTAGTGAGCTCTGAGGCCAATCCCTGGAGCTGACCTGGCACTATGGGATTGTAGCTATTTTCTAGAGGTTGTAGGTCATCCCCATGGAGCCCAGGGAGGGGGGATGACAAAAGCTGTCCCTCTTGTCATTCTGGATGCATCCTGGCACATCAGCGGACAGCACAGACGAGGTACTTGGGTAGCCCGGTGACAAGCCCTGCTCAGAAGAGATGAAGTGGGATCAGAAAGACTCTGGAGGAGTGCACAGAGGAGTGGAGAGGCTCTCAGAGGAGCGACTGAGGCTACGTGCATGGAGTATTTTGAAGGTGCTCAAGCACTTATTCCTCCCATGCTGTGAGCCAGATAGAGGTGAGCTTGATGTGAGCCAAGAGGCATGAGACCAAGCTGCTGTCCTCATCAAAGTCCATCAGTTCAGGCTCAGTAATGTCCTATCCAGGCCTACACAGCATCCAGTGTGCATCTGGCTCTCACCCAGCCAGCTAGCTGCATAGGGAGAGCATGTGCATATTTGCCTGTGAAAGGCTGTATAAACATACCCTGGAAGAGCTTGGCTTGCTAATCTGATGACACACAAAGGCTGGAAGGAGAAAGAGCCATTTAAAGTCAAGGACAAGGTTGTCACAGGAACAAGCACGTATAAATTAGCCTCAAGTATATTTAAACTGGAAATTTGAAGGGATTTTTTAGCCATCAGAGAGCCAGGTTCTTGTGCAGTCTTTCAATAAGCAAGAGACGCAAAATGAGAACTACTTCAGGATGGGGGTTGTTAATTTTAGGATGGAGATTAGATGGCATGCTTGTTGTAGTGGAGAATTATTGATGAAGCTTTCAGATAAATTGAAACCCAGAGCCCTCTCCCCTCCCCAAGATAAAACTCATTGCATGCCTTAGTTCTGTTATACCTGTATGTCTTCTGCTTTTATTCAAAGTATTCAGTTTGTTCTTTCAAATTAATTTTAAATTCTAGGGATTTGCTCCAAAGGAAAAAAAAAAAAAGGAGGGTTTGTTACTTCTCAGCCAAAATTCCTGCTGAATTCTGTCAGTTTTATTGGAAAAAGACATGCAGAGACAAAGATCTTTGGAGGGGGGGAACAAGTCCCCACACGACTTTAGGCTTAAAATTMATTTCTGATGCGAATCTGTAAGCATAGACCAATTCTTGTGGAAAAACACCATGCGGAGCCRCAGCTTGAAGTGACCAGGATCTAGAGCTAAATGCTAGAGAGTTCTTTATTCAAACTGGATTAACTGAGCATGACTAAAGAAAAATAAAGCATATTTTCTGTAAAAAACCAAGTCCTGTTAAATGCTGGATAGCTGGCAAGGTCATCCAGTTCTATTTTTATCATATATAGGGAAGGTCATATGATGTGGTTAATTGCTACTTCAGTAAACAACAATTCAGCTGCAAAATAGTATTTCATTTTTGTCACCTCTAACTATATGATTTCAGAAGAAGAATAGTATGAAAGAATCGAAATTCAATGGAGAATTAGTGTGTCCAGGTGCTCACTTCAGTGTTTCCTCGGGGATGCACTAGTTTCATTTTGACAGCGTTACTAGCAAGGCGTCTGTGCAGGTGAAGTCAATATGGAAGTGTACACTCCAGCATCTTTCCTGACTCCAGTGAGGGACACTGGGGCTCTTCCCAGGTTTGGGGTCTTTTAAAATACGTAAAGAAGAGCTGATGGCCAGCAGGTCACAGCACTGTTGACGATCTGACGCCAGGGAGCCCAGAGTGGGAGAGGGCTGGTGGCCCTGAATTGCACATACATCAAGCGCTCGTCCTGGTGCTGGGATCTCTGCCACCAACCATGTAGGGTGACGGCCAAGAGACGGTCTGGATCTCAGCGTGTGAGGCTTCATGGTCGACCAGGGTCTCTGTTCCTGCTCTGCCTGGTAGGACAAAGAGATTATTTTCATTTTCGTGCCTTTTTGTCTGACATTCTTCACAGGTGTGAAATTTATAGGTGTTTTCTTTATGAAAAGGGCAAAAAATGCCCCAAACAACTCATCATACAAATTGGCCGATCCAACAAGCAGGTGCCTTTATAAAGTATTTTGGTGAATATGCTGCAAAAGCTGGAAAATTAAGAACTGAGTCTGTTATAATTAAGTCTCTTCTTTCAAGCAAGAAAGCTGGTCCCATCTTTCAATCCTTTTGTAGTAGAGCTTTCTTTCAGTAAAGTTATTGACAGCTGCATCTTCAACATCAAAGCGCTGGGACTTTTGCTGAGCTACTCTGCCTTGCTGTCCTCCTAGGATGTTGTTTTCCTGGGTTATTTTTCTTTGGATTTTCTGAGATGAGGTAGGTTAGGGAAAGGGCTGAGAACCACTAGGAGTGGCCCGGGAGGAACGGTAGTAGCAACATCTCAGATCAGGTCGGCTCTTCTCTTGATCTTGTTCCCAGAATAGTGCCTGGAGGGTGGAGAGAAGAGGGATTTCACCTCCCAGGCATCACTTCTGCTGTATCCCAAGGATGCCTGGCTGAAACAAGGCACTTCTGGGGGAATAGCAGCCCTTAATGTGGGCTTGCTCCGTGCCTGGAGATGAAATTTCCAGGTAGTAACGTCTGCATTAGAGCTCCCCAAAACAAAGTATTACTGGGTGTTAGGTTTCACTGGGACATTGCAGCACGGGGTTTAGCATTCAATAGTGAGAATTAATAGGGCCAGAAAAAGCTGTGTATTAGCAACCACCCACAGAGGAGTGTGCCGCTTCTCTGTTAAACATGAAAAAGATTGCCAGAGGAAGTCATAAAAGTAGCACAGGCAGTTTTAATGTAATTTTTATGGTGCCATCGGTTTTATGAATATTTTTTCAAAGGGAAGCATAATATAGAATCATAGAATCAGTAAGGTTGGAAAAGACCTCTAAGATTATCAGGTCCAACCGTCAAACCAACACCACCATGCCCACTAAACCATGTCCTGAAGTGCCACATCTACACGTTTTTTGAATGCCTCCAGTGATGGTGACTCAACCACTTCCCTGGGCAGCCTGTTCCAGTGCTTGACAGCCCTGTTGGTGAACAGATTTTTCCTAATGTCCAAACTAAACCTCCCCTGGCGCAACTTGAGGCCATTTCCTCTTGTCCTATCGCTAGCCTTGTGAGTGTCCAGGTGGCATAGCAGGTCATTAACCGCTTCCTCTTGGATTATGGGAGTTGTATTCTGCTCTCYGTCCCTGTCTTCCAGCTCAGGGGGCTGAATTCCCTGAGGATAACCGGTCTGACTATTAAAGACTGAGGCAAAGAAGGCATTAAGTACCTCAG
Organism: Oceanodroma leucorhoa; assembly: GCA_030449065.1. Taxonomy (NCBI): domain Eukaryota; kingdom Metazoa; phylum Chordata; class Aves; order Procellariiformes; genus Oceanodroma; species Oceanodroma leucorhoa. The sequence goes on from JASVER010000001.1 coordinate 10,624,566, forward strand.
CCTTTTCCTCATCCTTGGTGGCAATGTTCCCCCTCGCAACCAATAAAGGATGGAGATTCTCCTTGGCTCTCTTTTTGTCATTAATATATTTGTAAAAACATTTTTTTGTTGTCTCTTATGACAGTGGGCAGATTGAGTTCTAGCTGGGCTTTTGCTGTTCTAATTTTCTCTCGGCATGACCTAACGAGATCCCTGTACTCTTCTTGGGTCACCTGCCCCTTCTTCTAACAGCGGTAGACTCTCCTTTTTTCCCTGAGTCCCAGCAAAAGCTTCCTTGTTCAGCCAGGCCGGTCGTCTTCCCCACCAGCTCTTCTTACGGCACATGGGGACAGCCTGCTCCTGCGCCTTGAAGACTTCCTCCTTGAAGAACGTCCAGCCTTCCTGGACCCCTCTGCCCTTCAGGACTGCCTCCCAAGGGACTCTCTCAACCAGTGTCCTGAACAGGCCAAAGTGCTCTCCGGAAGTCCATGGCAGTGGTTTTGCTGACCCTCCTCCTCACTTAACCAAGAATCGAGAATTCTATCATTTCATGGTCGCTAAGCCCAAGATGGCCTCCGACCACCACATCTCCCACCAGTCCTTCTCTGTTGGTAAACAGCAGGTCAAGCTGAGGCACCTCCCCTGGTAGGCCCACTTACCAGCTGCGTCAGGAAGTTCTTTTCCACACACTCCAGGAACCTCCTCGACTGTTTCCTCTCTGCTGTCTTTATTTCTAGCAGACATCCGGTAACTTGAAGTCCTCCACGAGGACAAGGGCTAGCGATTGTGAGACTTCTGCCAGCTGCTTGTAGAATGCTTTGTCTGCCTCTTTGTCCTGGGTGGGTGGTCTGTAACAGACTCCCAGCAGGATATCTGCCTTGTTGGCCTTCCCCTCATCCTTCCCCATAAGCATTCAACCTGATCATCACAGTTGTTGAGCTCTGTACAATCGAAGCACTCCCTACCATACAGAGCCACCCCACCGCCTCTCCTTCCTCACCTATCCCTTCTGAAGAGCTTATAGCCATCCATCGCAGCACTCCAGTCACGAGAGTCATCCCACCATGTTTCTATGATGGTGACTAAGTCATAGCTGTTCTTACATAGCTTTTCTGCAGAGCGTACCATTAAGATTATAGCTATAAAATTGAATTCTACAGAGAAGCGATGATAATTCAGAAAAAAAGCATAGAAATTAAAAAGGTAGTGCTTCTGTTTTGATTCACTAATTCTGTTTGTTTGTTTGATTTAATTTTTGAACTAGTCGTATTACAAACCTGCCATATGGCAACACTTTCGTAATGCTGGGGTACTTGTAGCCTTGTCATTAGGATTTCAGCTTCAGAGCATGTTGAGTTCTTCAAAACAATCTTTTTTTTTCTTCCTTTTTAAGTTAAGACAGAAACAACAAAAATATTTTGGCGCTTTCACATTTTTGTGCTCCTTCAGTTTGAAAACCTACTTGTGTCTGTTTTAAACCATAAATAAAAGTAAATGAAAGGGGAATAGCAAACATTTAGGGACTTGCTGAATGCCTGTTGAGGTCAATGAAAAACCTTCTGCTGACCTGAGCAAGCAGGTTATTCATGGAGAGCATGGAGTCTAAAAAATCATCAGTGTGAACAATGTGACAAGACTTGGGTTTTGTTTTCAAGCTTTCTGATAAAATGTGGATAGGCATGTTTTTGTGTAAGTGCAGAATGGGTGAATAAATAGTCCTTGTGCAGCACAAGAGCAGGGTGAGATGGAGAACTGAATGTACTTATATAAAAGTATCTACAAATACATAAACAGAAGGAAGGATCGTGTGGCTTGTGGTGCTAAGGCCCCCGTGTATGCATTTGGTTGCAGAGTGCATACACTGGCAGCTGCTCTAAGAAAATTCTGCTTTTAAATCGTATGTATTGGCAGCAGCCTGTCGATGTCTGGAAATTAGACTACAGATTAAATACAAACAAAAACCATACCCTTGCATTTTACTGCTGAAATTCATGTGGCTGTTCACTGTGCTTGGCTGCAACCTGATACGCCCTATAGCTGTAGCAGCGTGTCATGGTTTTTGGAAATTGCAGCCTTAGTGCAATAGGTCCCATTTATTTTGTCAATAAGCCCATGACATGGGAGGATTTGTATGATTTGTTGCCTGCAGAAACAATTATTTACATTTGAATAGAAGTCCAAGTTGCATATTTTTTATATGAATGACCACTTTATTGGTTCATTAATCCCAAGTTGTAGCAGTCTCTCATTTGTATTTCTGTAATAACCCCCAAACCGTTACAATTCATATTTGGAAAGGCTTCCAAGGTTTTAAGTCAGTAATCTGCATGTTAAGGAGTCTCTGGTTTTAGTGCTGTCTCCTTGCAATGAGCATCTATAGGAGACACTCTTGTTTGTGTATGTTTCCTCTCCCACCAGGACCCATGTGTGTATTTAGGTAAGTCCCCTCTTTGGTGCTGCAGTGGTGAGTGCAAAATGTCTATGGAGGAGACACGCAGAGGAAAATTTGTTTGCCTTCCTCCCTCTTCCTCCTAGATATTTTGGGTAGGATGCATTGTTGTGAGAGAAAAATTTTACTTAAAAGAAGAGTCCTATTAGCCCATCAGCAGTCTCCTTCACAGGTGGCATAAAGGGCTGTTGGTTTGACTTGCAGACATGAAGTAGAAGATCAGAGGCAGGCAAGAGCAGCTCTGGCTGTCACTGCTTGGGCTTCCCACCATGGCACAGACCTGTTGAAAGTTTCTCTCCGAAGATTGCGATGCTCTAAGTTTGTCATCACAGCATGAGGGGCACCCAAATCACCTTGTCTCTCCCTCATAGTTTGTTCTGGATTGGTGTGTGCGTGCATATGTACATACATACCTGTGTATATATGGATATGTTTGCATGAGGAGGAGGGTGGGAGTGTTTTTCCAGTGTTTGTGCTGCCTGTACTGGAACACTGTCCAGCTCTACCACTCATCTCTGCTCTCATTTTGATGTTACTTGGGAAAAAAAGAAAATCTGGCATTGCCAGTTCTTGCAGGGTTATGATTAATCTTGAGGTGCTCTTCCAAAATCCTATGCCTCTAATCAGTGTAATGTGCTGGAATTGATCCTCCTTCCCACTCTCCCATCCTAGGCAGGGTCATAGTTTTCCTTTCTAGTGTCCCTTTATAGTGGGAAGAGCTCAAGGACTGCATGTATGCAGTCTGAAGGTCTCTAGGGGTCTCCAATAGGTGGGATGCCTCTGAACCTGCGTTTTTGGATGGAGAATCTGAAAACACACAAACCCTCTGGAATAAAAATAATCCTCTAGTCTTCTGTTTCYATAATTCAATTTTTTTAATTTCTTTTTTTAAACAAAAACCTGAGTTTTGGGGACCTAGCTGAAGTTTTTGAACGTTTGGGGATGATGACAGGGAAATGCACAGTTAACGTGAACCTCTGCTCATGAGTGACAAGAACAGCCAGGCAACCCTTACTTGCAGCTCTCCCTGGCCCCACGGTGGCCTCTTCCAGCAAGTGCCCTCTCCTCCTCCAGCACCCATCTCCTGTGGCTGCCCATGAGCACGGGGAGGCTGCCCAGCTATTGAGAATGGGAGACGGGCTGGTCCCAATGACAGGAGAACTTGGTGCTCCCTGGGGCGAGGGCAGCCTCCTCCAGATAAGCCTGTTCCCTGGGGTGGCTTTATTTTAATGTGCCTTAAGGCACTGAACAGGCAGGGGAAGGTTGTGTGATTTGGATCTTCTATGGTTTTGCAACCTTTTCTTGTGCTTGTGCCCTGCCACCAGGCACGCTCTGTGTGGCAATTGCCTAGGAAGGTGTGTTGGGTGAGGAGAACATGTCTCTCGTATTGGAATACACTCATACTCTGCTTTCATAGTTTATTTTTAACACAGCACCTTTGGCTGCACCTCAGCATTTTTTTCAGTGGTTAGAGATGGTTATCTTATCAGAAAGTTTCCCTGCTGGGATATATTCATGTAGTTGACGCTATTTTCCTTTTAAAGTACGTGAGCTGGCTTCAAGTTGGGTTTGTTTGGGATTTTTTTCTGCTCCATGCACAGATTGCAATAAATTGTTTTCATGATGTATTAGTAACCTGCTGGGAAGTGAGACGCCTGGATTAGGTGATTTACTTATTGCCATTAAGTAATGTAGAAAGTCAGAACCCATAAACCTGAACGTGCTGGAGCACATATTCACAATCCAAACATATTGTTCATAGCCGGGAATGATTTGTCAATCTGGCTGCTTCTTCTTTTTTCTTTTTTTCCTTTCTTTTTTTTTTCTACCCCCCCATGTTGCCTGGAGACTTTCATGCCTCCTGCTGTTGAGTTACCTGGAACAGCGACATAGCCTTGGCTCTCCTCCAGGCTGATGGAGAAGGAAGCGTCCTCGGTGCAGGTCGGTGCCCTTCGCCGTAGGGGCAGGCGTTTAGGGACCTGTGGCCAGCTTGGGCGAGAAGCACCCAAGCAGCAGGCTGGATGGTGCCCCAGGGCAGTGGTGACAGCCGAAAGCGAGCCCTTCCCACGCCTTCAGCAGAGCAGGAGTGGATGTTTCCCATGTGGGAACAAGCTGCTGTTGCCTAACAGGAGACAACATTGAGAGACCTACGTGTCAGCGTGGGTGAGGACTTTTCTCTTATGTCTGGCCATTCAGGTCAGTAACGTAGTATAGCTAATCAACTTCTAACGTTTTCAAAGCATGGCACAACTAGTCAGTAATGACACGGACATCTTGTCCCCAGCCGTTCTGTGGATTTCAATGCTGGCTTTCCTTTTTGCTCTGAAGAGGCTGAATTCCTGAGGCTTTACCAGCTATGCGGGTATGGGATTTGCTGTGTGAAAACAATCCTGTCTTGAGCTTGGTTTTTTATTTACTTGAAGTAGCTTTCCCACTGGAGAAGTTGCTTAAAAACTTGAAAGCTGATTGTTGCCTTCTGCTTACTTCAGGCCACTAGTAGCCAGCCAACTCTTGAGGTGTTTGCTCCTTCTGTAGCTGATTTATTAGGACCCTTTATCTTCCTTTGCAGGGTAAATCTTTGTGTAGAAAAATAGACTATCACAGCAGCAGTAATGAAGAAATAGATATGTAACAGATATAGGTGAAGAGTAATGTAACTCTTTATCTCATAAAATGACTGGTGGAGAAAACGGGATTCTTTGTGAAGATACTCTATGATTTTACCAATGGCTGGAATCCTGTTTTCTTAATTACAGTGAAATAAAATTTGCAATGAACAGTTTTAGAGTGTTGCTGTTTAACAGTTCTTAATGTGTTTCACTTGATTTTCATGTTGATGCTTTGAGATTTTATACAGACACACACATGCACACACATACACACATATATGCTTCCTAGAGCAGGAATTAATTCTTGATTCCCCCTTATGAGTTTTCTTTTTCAGGTTGTATGGGTTAAATTTTTAGGGAATCGCTTGTTGTACTTCTCCTCTGTTGTCCAGACTGCCTCTTACAATCTCTTCCCTCTTTGAGCCTCTTTTCACATTGATTATTGTGCCTCTTGTAGGAGAAGCAGCCTATTCCCCTTTTCCTGAAAGGTTTCATTTTAAATTCTGCCAAAGGACGATCAAGCAGTGCTCAGTTACAAGTAACTATTGTTTTCCTCTTGTAATTTCACTTAGATTTTTGGAACCTGTTTGCTGGGGAGATTCTATTTAAAAAAAAAAAAAAAAAAAGATTTTACTGTCAAATTTCAATTGTTTTTTTTTTCCCTCCTAAAACCATAGATCCATCTCACTAATTAAAGGTTTTCTGTCCTTCTGTTTACTAGGGTACTGTCCTTGATTACACTGTAGATTGAATTACTCATGGCTATTTTATACTCTTACTTTCATGTGGATTAGAGCTTGGTAATGTTTAAAAATAAGCATTGTCTAAAAAAACCTGACAGATCTTTGGCAAAATTAGGTTGGTTGTCGTACACATGAAGTCACCTGGACTGACTACAAGTCTTCCGTTCCTTTTAAGAGGAGTGTCCATCATACACAACAGTCCAGTAATTCTTATTTCTATTGCAAAGATGGTAGCCATTACAATATATGAATTAGCCCACTGTTGCAACTTTGTCATACAGAGTGAAACTGAAAGCGGTTGGCAATTCTGTGCTCCAGAGGGACAGAAACAAAAGGGTCATGATTTCTCTGTAGGCATGGACACAAAGCTGGATCTGAATTTGTAAGGAAGTATCCTTACGTGAATATAATATCCCTTCTGTAGAGTTTCATTGGAATAAACTGAAATGTTGCAGAAGGGGGAGAAGGAGTTTTCAGCATACAGAAACTAAGGTAAAGCCTTTGGTACACTAATATATGCCAATTGCTGCTATTGCAGGCTTCAGAGAGAGAAGTATGAACAGAAGAACGCGGAAAAGAGGATAAAATTCTGATCAACAACCATGCGTAAAAATTCACCTTAAGGTATTATTTTCTTCTCATTCATAGCATGGCCGGACCCCCTTGCATCTTGCTGCCCACAAGGGTCATCTCCATGTTGTCCAGGTTTTATTGAAGGCAGGCTGTGACCTGGATATTCAGGATGACGTAAGTAGATACAACCTTCTTGCTTGGGATGGAGGGGAAAAGGTAATTTGCAAATAAGAGTAGACCTTCACTTCTTTGAAGTAAGATTAAATGAAAACAAAATCTGTCTCTGTATTTTCTAATTTGGAGATGCAAAACTGCATGGGAGACAAAGTAAAATGTGGTGGTTTTCAATGAATAGCTTGGTCCTCGTGCTCAAGAGCTCTTTATAAGAGCTCTGGTTGCGCCAGGCTGGTGTGAGTAGCAGTGAGAGTTATCGTCTGCCTTTTGGTGCAGAAATGAAATAAGAGCTTGTTGTACCACGTAGGAGCCTATGGAGGATGTCAGGTAGGGGACACAATCCGTTGTGATGTTTGCCTGAAGTGGGAGATACTTTTTGTGTAGATGCGTGCCACAGTGTATAGAGGATTGAGCAGCTGCCCGGAGCACTCTGTGGCATCGCAGGGAAATTGTCCTGTCGGCAGCTGTGCTTGGTGGGGGGGTGGTTGCATCTGGAGGCTGTCGTGTGGTGAAGCATCAGCACAACACAACCAGCTTTGAATTTAGTGAAAGGTAGTTTGTTTTCATTCGGTAAAATATGTAAGTTATTGGAATTTCTCATTTTTCCATAAGAATAGTTCTAATCTTGGACGAGGCTTTAAGGCACATTGGAGTGACTGGTAACATGATTTTAGCTACCTCATTCTGATGAACAAAGGTATAGGCTGAAATGTGCCACAGCAGTTGAATTACCATGACTTCTTCAGATTCGTTGCTAACTTCTGATAGCATGCTGGAACAAGTTTGCGGAAGGGTTGCTTTTGTTCCCCCTGTAATAAATAAGTTGTAGATTCTTCAAAGAACCTAGTGGTCCAAAGGTGGTTAGTAGAGGCACCTGTATGACTATTAAAAGGACACTGGAAACGTCTAGGTGCCTTTCGAAAATCCCCTTAGGCATTTGTTTGCATCTAGAGAGTCTTAAATATCTATAAAAACTGGAAAACTGGTTTCCTTCTCTGCACGAGTAGCTGCTTCCCTGTGAGATGTGAGCAGTCTGTCTGACAAGCTTAGGACTGGGGTGCTGGTGCAGCCAGCTTTCTACTGGGAAACTTGTTTTTCTAGGAAGAAACTTTGCTTCCTGCGCTCTTTATTCTTTCCCTCTGCCCATCTGTGAAATGGAGCAGATTTGCAAGTGTAATGGGAGTATCAGTTTATTCAGATGTATCCTGAGTATGTTTTTCGACTTGTCCCAGCAAAAATGATTCATCAGGTATTTAAGACAAAATTGCAGGTACTTTACAAGTACAGTCAGTTTTCCTGAGAAAAGCGAGTTGCTGCTCTAAGAATGCAAGAACTTCCACTGATTTCGGTCAAATTGCGTTTCTGTGAAAATTTTTTTTGAGTAAGTCTGTTTTTTTTAATCCTCTAGGAATAAAATCTAGGCTGTTTATATTTAAGCGTGATACCCGTAATGGAAAAACAGTAAATCAGTGTTCAGCATCATTGCAGTTTAGCAGTCTTGCACTGTAGAAATATTCAGCTCATAGAAGACCTATTTCATGTGCCTTGCAAGCTTCTCAGGGGCTTTGTTCACAACAACTGGATGCCGCTTCTAAATGTGGTGACTAATCTGAACAGAATAGATGCATGCATGATTCACAGATACTGTTTCTTTAAAACGTATTTTGATTTTAGTTCTGTATTTAGTACTAGTAATTTGGTTTGGGAGAGCCTCAGCAGTTGCTGAGTCTGAGGGTGTATTTGGATTTGTCTCAGAGGAGGAGGAAGGCTAAAACTCCCAGTGAAGATTTTTGCTTGTGAAAGGTATTAACTAAAATATTTCTGCTTTCCTTTTACATAGGTCTTCAAAGAAGGTTCTTTATTTATGGTTTCTCCTTGTATAATTCATTTTTACACTTTATTTATGCCCCACAGAATATGTTCTTATTCTCTTTTAGTTGCAATCTATTGATTATGCCTTCGGTCACTTTTACTGTGTGCTTATTTGGCAGTGAAAGCATCTTAGTTTCAAGTGTTGATTAACATCTGTACATTTCATTGCTGTTTTTCAGGAATACAGATTTAGGTTCAGAGATGAAATCGCTCATGAGAGTGGGGAGCATCATATTTCATTGAAAAGTAAATTACTTAGTTGATTTTTGTCTGTGGCATTGTTGTGATAACACAAAAAAATCTCCAGGTTCTAAAAAGATGACCTATATTTTATTTTTCTAAATGACAAGAGTAACCTAAACAACATTTTATTTTGGAGTTGACTCTCTTTAGCTAATGAACGAATGCAAGACTAACTTTTCATCTGCCACATGATAAGCAGAAACTTAAAAGTTGCTAAATGTTGTGGAGAGATTAAAACACTCACTTCATGTTCTACAGATACATTCCTTAAAACACAGTAAGAGCCGTAAGAATTAGTTGAAGAATGACCTCCAGTGGCCTGGAGTGGGATTATTATGAATTTCAACCGGTGGAGTCCAGCTCTGTAGAGTACGCCACCCCGGGAGCTAACTCCTTCCTTCTCTCTGCCAATACTGAAAACTCTTACTGGGATCCCAATGCCATCTCTGAATGGTCAATGAGTATCCATACAGCACACACCTCAGAAATAGTCAAGGAGAAAGTTGTCCCGGTGAAGGAAATCAAGGACGAAAAAGATAAGAGAAATCAGAAGAGAAAGGCTAGGAAGGAACCTAGAAGATCAGAAAGAGAGAAGGAGGTTAGAAATCTTGTGCATCAACCCTGCCTTGAGCTTGACGTCTCCCATGGCTGCATGCTGCGAAACCTTGGCCTGGCGGTCTGGCATGACCGAGCTCTTCTGCGGTGCATGACTGCATGGCGGGTTTTGCGCTGGGTGCTCTGCATCAAGTTTCCTGTCCTGTATGCGCTCTCTGAAAATCTAACTGGGAAAACAAGTTAATTTAAAAAAAAAGCCCGAGGCCCCGAAACTTCCCTTCTGGAAGCTCCAGTTTAAGAAGCAGAAAATTAGTTTCAAATGAACAATAACCCAGGGTTCATAATAATTTCTAGCTGAATGTAAATATGCAAAGCGGTTTATTCCTGTACTCTCATTTCAGTCTCATTTAAGCTGTAATTTGTTTCGTTCATGATTATTTTTTCTTGTCTTAATCACTTCTGCTGGTCCTGCATCATCGTTTATCGTTCAGAGTGAAGTTCTTACTGTGTATCATGATGACTGCCTTTCTTTAGCAGAGGAGGGGGAGAGCAGCACAGTGACACTGAGAAACACTAGGGCACATTCAGTTGCCTTTGTGTACAGCTGCTTCAGGGTATCAATGTACGCTTATATGCTCCTGCGAGTATTTAACGCTTGGTTATATTATAACTTTAAAATATTTGGAACTTTCTACTGTGAATTTAGTGGTTTGATTTCATAGTATAAGACTTTGCAAGTGCCGTCCAGCACTTTGTATTGGGGATTGAAGGCATGAGTTTTTGCTGGTGATGTTGGTGCAATTCTCCTGTGGCAGGACAGTTTGTTTGGTGTTTTCTGCAAACATGAAAAGGCAGTGAGGAGGCGGCAAAGTGTGACACTGGAGAGGGGCTTTAAAGGAGATTGGACAACTGACGGACGCTCTAGAGAATAGGAGTGTGCAGGAAAACAAAATATGGTGGTTATAGTATTTTTTAAATCAGAGAAAGGAAAAAGTAACATGTATTACAAACTAGGGTAAACCAAATCTTGTTAAATTTGGGCAGTAGAGTCTATAGTAGAGACTCCAGTAACCCAGGAGAGCTGGCAGAAGTACTAATATCTACCTGAAACCCTTTTGTAAGTTGCTTGTGTTGTTTCCTCTCCCTTGGGGTGAACTTCAGATGTAAAATAGATCACTATCCAGTTCCTAGGTGCCTGGTCCCAGCGGTTGCATCCACTGCTTTAAGTTAGTCAGCAAATGAAGAAACTCGAGGAGGTGATTGTAAACACCAGGACACTGAGCAAGCGCCACCAGCCTAGCCAACGCAGAAGCACTAAAGGAAAGGGGTAATGCCAAAATCTATGGAGAAGGTCAAGATTTAAGTATCTGYCTTTCTTCAGGACTCCCAGCCTGTAGCCCTCTCTGAAAGCAGGCGTTTAAGCTCTCTGTAAAGAGCATGGCTTCACCCTTTGGAGACACACCTGTTGGTGCTGGGCCTTGCCGTGCAATAGCCCCGTTAAGGTAGGGTGCGCAGGGTGTGCAGTCCCTCACCCTCTGCACCAGGGGATGCAGACTCCCATCCTGGTCTCCCACCAGCACCTCCCTCTCTCTAGCCCAGTGAATATGGATGTTTTTCTTAAAGATGGAGTGCTTTCAACACAGCAGCGCCCTCGTGGCAAGACAAGCTGGGCGGGTACCGTAATCTCTGGGCTGCTGCAGAAGAGCCAGCAGCCACCTTCTCGCTGGCCTCGTTTCAAAGGGTGGTAGGCGTATCTGCAACTTGTGTGGAGCTTCTTCCAGCAAGTGTGCAACAAGGGTGCTCATAGAGCGAGAGAGAGGAGGGGAGATGGCTGCACTAGGGGCTGCAGCAGTGCTGGGTGTGTGCTACGCGACGACCTCCTCCGTGCCACCACGACTGCGGTGCCCTGTGGCGGAGTGCAAGCCGAGATGTCCGGGGCGTTGGAGTGGAAACGGATGAGTTTGAGTTGCTTTCAGGGCTAGGCAGCAGGTGAGGAAGGGGGTTTAAGACGCACCCTTGTAGACTTAAGTGCCTTACTTTTACCAAGCCTCACTTAAGCACCTAAGAGTCTTTTCGGTTTTGGGCCCATGTCTGCATTTAGGCAGACTCTGTTGTTTCTGTCAAGGTCACATTTGCGTGACACAGCACTGGAGTTATCTCTCTTCATTGCTACTGATCTGCGGTCTGTTCCTAAGGCATAAATCACTACAAATAGGATCGTAAATTGTGCCCAACATAATAGTCTGGGAAGTTAATAAGCGTTTACCTGTGCAATTTCTCTCTGAGCCTCTGGAACAGCCCTATAATGCCTTGCTACAGGCATAACTCCGGTGAATGCTTTCAGAGACAGTTATTTTAGCAATTAATGAAAAGATACAGGAGTCAGTGATTACACTGTCTGAAAATTCATGCTGTGAAAAAAATGTAACTCATCTGTTTAATCTGACTCCATAAGAGGCAAGACAGGGTTTTGCTCCTCTGCTGATGGGGAGGCAAGACAGGTTAGATACGCAGTGGTGCAGRCAGTGTTATTTATAGGTGGGCTACGCCATCTGTGGCTGGGTCGCTCAGTGGCTCACACGCAGAGGCCATTGCAATTTGGTGGTTCAGCTTCCACAGCACCTTAAGCAGTTTAAGGTTAATGTGTGTGTGGAGACCCAAGGGAACAGTTGAGCAGGTCCTGCCCTGCTGGCTGAAGGGTCTGGGAGTGGTAGGGACCTTCGCCAGGACATTGATACCTGCCATCTCTTCACTGGGAAGTGCCTCAGTCCAGGTGAGGCAGGGTTTGAGATATCCTTTGACACCCTCTTATGTGGATGAGGTATTGATTTACCTGGTCAGGGTGCTGGTTGGACCTTACTCAGATGCTTGGTTCTCCCCATGCTTGTGTAGGGAAGATGTCAGCACCAAAGCCCACACCTTAGGCAGGAGGCACCTGAGCCTGCCATCTGCAGGACTTGTGTCCCTTCACCTACCTGGGCTTCCATTTCAGGGACCAGAATATGGTAGGAGACAAAGCCCAGGCGTGGCTGAAGCCATCCCAGTGCCATTCTGCAGCCCTGGCGAATGGCCCCCCAGCACATGGGCTGTGCTCCCCAAGAGAGACCTGCTCCTGCTGCAGTGAGGTGTGCTTCCCGCTTTCCAAAKATGTGCTTGTTTTTAATTTAACTGAGATGCCATTAGAAGTCGCTGCCATATCTACAAACCCCAAAAAGCTGAATGGCCTTTGACCTCACTGCAATTACTGTGGTGGGGTTGGGCTAATGACAAGAACAGCCTTGATTTAAACTGGCCCAGCGAGAAGATCCTTAGTTACAAACTAAATCCAGTACAATCCATTCCTGCCCCAAATTTGGTCTTCTCCATGACCAATTTTCCAGACTATAAAGAAGTAGGAACCAACCATTCATTGTTCAAGCTCCATCCATTGCAATGGCAGATGTCATCTTGTTCTAGTCTTATTATAATATCTTCTGTAGTTTTGCTGGTGCAGCAATACCAGTTGGCAGRGATAGGTTGATGGATTACTTTCCACTTCATGGTAGTCAGATAAAATGCATTGTCAACATTACCCATTGCTGCAGTAGCAGTAGCTGTGCCAGTCATCAGTACCATGCACTATCGAAAGAGGGTGTTAAATTCTTGCCCGGCTTGTTAGCAAGATTTCTGTGCAGTAATAGTTACTGGAAACTATCTGACACTTGGCACTTGTGAGATGATATATTTTGGACATTTTCCGTAACATTTTTGTTACCTTTAAATTTGGAATAAATATGCAAGTTCAGAGAACTTGCAGTGYTGTCAGTTTTCCAAAACTTCATGTTTTTCTGAAAGTCCCGGTTCCTGGAACCRTTATTGTCTTTGTTCAAAATCTCTTAAAATACATTTCCAGTCTTAATAGGGACAAGAACAAAAGTAAGAATATGTGACCTCTAGAGACAAAACATAAATGTCAAATTAAAAAAAAAAAAAACCTCCTCAACACAATTTTTTAAAATCAACTTCATGATTATAAGCCAATTTAATGATTTACTAGTAGTGGCAGTTGGCATTACAAGAGTTACTGACAAGTTGTGGTTGGCAATGCTCATTTTTCACTTATGGATTAATAACTATTTTGGTGTCACTAGCACAAAAGAACCCCARCAAGAGCAATTTTTAAGTCAGCTGCTAATTGCCTATGAGAACAAATTATTCAAATTATCCAGTTATCGAAAGACTTGTAGACTGTAGGACAGAAAATACAGAAATTCCTCTAGTTTTAGTACTTGATATAATGTGGTATTATCTGATAAAGATTTGTAGCAGAGAAATTTTGTATCTATTTAGGACTAGCTTTCTGCAAGCTTTTTTTCCTCATGATACACTGCATATCTCTGCCCAGCRTGTGTTTTTGTGACCATTATCTAGATAAGCAGAAGTGGATTGGATTCCCACCCTGTTTATTYATCCCCCCAAAAGGCTGTGTGCAGCTTTGAAGCTAGTCTTTGTGCCTGGACTCAAGCTGTGCTTCAGCATTGCACRTTCAAAGCAACTTCAAAGGAAAGCCAAGACCAGTTTTTGTGGCAGCAGTGGAGCTACTGCAGCTCATTTTCCCATCGGTTGGTGTCTTACATCCCTACATGCTGCTGCATAAATCCTCCTATTCTCCTTCTTTTATCACGGTCTCGCCAACATGCACATAAAAATATATAGATAACCCCCAATGGGCAGGGCCAGTAGTTTGCRTCTCCCAGTCTCCAGTTTCTGGAAGGCTTGTAGAAAATTAATCTTGGGCTCTCTAGCTCAGCAAATGACTTCAACAGTTATTAGAGGGGAGATAGATGGGCAGTCAGACAAGATGACCGCATCAGCATAATTTATTTTGGAAACTTGGCCATAAAGGAAATAAACTGATGTAAGAAACTTGCTTGTTGCTGCTACGTGGCAGGTCAATGAGAAACAAAAGTCATTTGGACCTCAAGATTGCTCAGTTGCTTGAATGAAATAAGTTGATGGYCTTGCAGTTGTGGTCCTCATCATAAAATTGCCTCCACTCTTAGCACTAATTGGTAAATTCATCAGAGGTGCTGAAGAGACCGATCTCATCTCATGCTCCTTATCCTAAGCAGGGCTGATGGAGCAATCAGAGCCAAAACAGGAGAGCCTCATCCAGTTAGTGTAAGTACTGGAGRATGATTATGATGAATTATGACGGCCTATAATTCTCTTTAGTTCCCTACAGATACTGTTGTTTATTAGACATGTAGTGCCAAATGTGTTAGATTCACTGCCTTCTAATACTACCATATTTTTAGAACACTTCAGTGCTGTATATGGGACTGTGATGACTTGCAAACTTCTGTAAACAGTTGTTTTGTAGCTYTCTGATACTTTCAATAACTTCATTAATCTTGGAAACTTTAATGATARTTCTTTATGGGGACTGTTTTCAAAGGCAGCTTGGATTTAACAGTGTGTRTGTTGAAGATGCAACCCTTGTGTGTCTGGTATGCATTTGCATTGAGTCAAAATGAGGTGGGAATGGTACCGATTACAAATTTGCTTCTTTTTGCAGGGTGATCAGACAGCATTGCACCGGGCTGCTGTCGTAGGGAACACTGATGTTATAGCAACTCTGATTCARGAGGGGTGTGCTTTGGACAGACAAGACAAGGTAACAGGCAAAAGCAAAACCCTGTGGGAGGGTAGCCTTGCCAACCAGTAATATTAAGGTCTCAGAGAGAAAGTTGTCATTTATACTCCTGAGTAAGTATCTAATGCTTTGGAAGTAATTGGAAGAGTTACATTGAAAAAAAGCTGTACCACCTCTTTAATATAAATTACTGATTTAGKTWTTTTTTTATATCAGGCTGATAGTTTTTGATTTAAGAGTCTGGTCTCAGCTCATTAAGGGAGGAATTAAAGAAATGTGCAACCATACTATGCCCTACGCAAAACACTGCACAGTTTCTCTCGATTATCCCAGCAACTGAGAATCCCAGGCTGTAAATTTAGTCTGGGAGTAAATATAAGTAATTCCAGGTTCCAAACAAAAGAAACAACAATATTTTTAGCCTCTTCTAAAAATAAAACAGAAAATARGATAGAAGAAAAGGAAAATGTTTTATTTTTTAAGTGACCAGGTGGGGYGTGCAGCTGCTGCATTCTGAATGTGATGTTACTCTGCATGTGGACACAGCACACTAACCTTCTCCTCCTGTGTGTGTGTGCTCTTCAGGATGGGAACACCGCTCTTCATGAAGCTTGTTGGCATGGATTCAGTCAGTCTGCCAAAGTGCTGGTTAAAGCAGGAGCCAACGTTCTTGCCAAGAACAAGGTGAGACCCATGCAGGAGGAGCTTTCAGTTCTGGTGTAACGTGACTGATTCTCAGCACTGGAGTTTTCTGGCCATGGCATTTCTCAGCAGCTGGGGGACCAGCTCCTGGTGGGATTTTTTTCTTTTTTTTTTTTGCGTTTATTACACCTGGATAGTTCCTCTACAGGCACTAGGAAATTCATATTTTGACTGCTGATACAGGATGAACTCAATAGCACCTTGAATAATACATTAATTATGGCTGAGGAGCACTGCAATTCCTGTGGAAATCTCCACGGTGCTCTAATTTATACCAAGCGGATTCATTGTGATTGGTGTGAATTAAAATGAAAATGAATTGTGCTAATAGGAAAATGRCATTCAAAATCAATTTTTTTTTTCAGAAGTTAAACAGCCAAATGAGCCACAGAGGGGGAAAAAAAGTGTATCTTACGTTAAAAAGTTCTTCCTAATACATGAGTGTAGGCTCTTACCAAAATCTTGTAAGATTATCTTATTTCTGGTATTATCTTCTTTCTGGTATTATCTTCTGGATTATCTTCTTTCTGGTATTTATAATACCTTGAGAGCAGTTTAGAGGAAAGAATAACAAAGGAAGGGGTTTTAGTTCCACTCTAATTGTAAAACCTGTGGGAGGCTTGTCTTCAATTCACTAATTCAAAAGTTAATGGAATAGTCTAGGAAATGCTGGTAGCAGCCTATGGGGTGAGTTGAGTCGRGGTTTGGACCGCTTTGCTGATGGGKAAGGATRAGGGYGAAGGCCAACAAGGCAGATACCCTGCTGGGGRTCTGATGTAGACCACCCAACCAGGATGAAGAGGCAGACAAAGCATTCTWCAAGYGGCTGGCAGAAGTCTCACAATCGCTAGCCCTTGTCCTCGTGGGGGACTTCAACTTGCCCAACGTCTGCTGGAAATACAAGACAGCAGAGAGGAAACAGTTGAGGAGGTTCCTGGAGTGTGTGGAAGAGAACTTCCTGACGCAGCTGGTAAGTGAGCCTACCAGGGGAGGTGCCTCGCTTGACCTGCTGTTTACCAACAGAGAAGGACTGGTGGGAGATGAGGTGGTCAGGGGCCATCTTGGGCTTAGTGACCATGAAATGATAGAATTCTCGATTCTTGGTGAAGGAAGGAGTGGGGTCAGCAAAACCACTGCCATGGACTTGTGGAGGGCGGACTTTGGCCTGTTCAGGACACCGGTTGAGAGAGTCCCTTGGGAGGCAGTCCTGAAGGGCAAAGGGGTCCAGGAAGGCTGGACGTTCTTCAAGGAGGAAGTCTTCAAGGCGCAGGAGCAGGCTGTCCCCATGTGCCGTAAGAAGAGCTGGCGGGGAAGATGAACGACCTGGCTGACCAGGGAGCTTTTGCTGGGACTCAGGGAAAAAAGGAGAGTCTACCACTGTTGGAAGAAGGGGCAGGCAACTCAGGAAGAGTACAGGGATCTCGTTAGGTCACGCAGAGAGAAAATTAGAACAGCAAAAGCCCAGCTAGAACTCAATCTGCCCACTGTCATAAGAGACAACAAAAAATGTTTTTACAAATATTTTAATGACAAAAAGAGAGCCAAGGAGAATCTCCATCCTTTATTAGTTGCGAGGGGGAACATTGCCACCAAGGATGAGGAAAAGGCTGAGGTACTTAATGCCTTCTTTGCCTCAGTCTTTAATAGTCAGATCCTCAGGGAATTCAGCCCCCTGAGCTGGAAGACAGGGACGGAGAGTGGGATACACCCCCTATAATCCAAGAGGAAGAGGTTAACGACCTGCTATGCCACCTGGACACTCACAAGTCTATGGGGCTGGATGGGATCCACCCGAGAATACTGAGGGAGCTGGCAGAGGAGCTTGCCAAGCCACTCTCCATCATTTATCAGCAGTCCTGGTTAACAGGGGAGGTCCCGGATGACTGGAGGCTTGCCAATGTGATGCCCATCTNCACAATCGCTAGCCCTTGTCCTCGTGGGGGACTTCAACTTGCCCAACGTCTGCTGGAAATACAAGACAGCAGAGAGGAAACAGTTGAGGAGGTTCGTGGAGCGTGTGGAAGAGAACTTCCTGACGCAGCTAGTAAGTGAGCCTACCAGGGGAGGTGCCTCGCTTGACCTGCTGTTTACCAACAGAGAAGGACTGGTGGGAGATGCGGTGGTCAGGGGCCATCTTGGGCTTAGCGACCATGAAATGATAGAATTCTCGATTCTTGGTTAAGTGAGGAGGAGGGTCAGCAAAACCACTGCCATGGAGTTCCGGAGAGCGGACTTTGGCCTGTTCAGGACACTGGTTGAGAGAGTCCCTTGGGAGGCAGTCCTGAAGGGCAGAGGGGTCCAGGAAGGCTGGACGTTCTTCAAGGAGGAAGTCTTCAAGGCACAGGCTGTCCCCATGTGCCGTAAGAAGAGCTGGCGGGGAAGATGACCGACCTGGCTGAACAGGGGGCTTTTGCTGGGACTCAGGGAAAAAAGGAGAGTCTACCACTGTTGGAAGAAGGGGCAGGCAACTCAGGAAGAGCACAGGGATCTCGTTAGGTCACGCAGAGAGAAAATTAGAACAGCAAAAGCCCAGCTAGAACTCAATCTGGCCACCGTTGTAAGAGACAACAAAAAATGTTTTTACAAATATTTTAATGACAAGAAGAGAGCCAAGGAGAATCTCCATCCTTTATTGGTTGCAAGGGGAACATTGCCACCAAGGATGAGGAAAAGGCTGGGGTACTTAGTGCCTTCTTTGCCTCAGTCTTTAATAGTCAGACCGGTGATCCTCAGGGAATTCAGCCCCCTGAGCTGGAAGACAGGGACGGAGAGCGGAATACAGCCCCTATAATCCAAGAGGAAGAGGTTAACGACCTGCTATGCCACCTGGACACTCACAAGTCTATGGGGCCAGATGGGATCCACCCAAGAGTACTGAGGGAGCTGGCGGAGGAGCTTGCCAAGCCACTCTCCATCATTTATCAGCGGTCCTGGTTAACAGGGGAGGTCCTGGATGACTGGAGGCTTGCCAATGTGATTCCCATCTGCAAGAAGGGCCGGAAGGAGGATCCACGCAACTACAGGCCTGTCAGTCTGACCTCGGTACCCGGGAAGATTATGGAGTGGTTCATCTTGAGGGCACTCACAGGGCAGGTGCAGTACAACCAGGGGATCGGGCCCAGCCAGCACGGGTTCATGAAAAGCAGGTCCTGCTTGACCAACCTGATCTCCTTCTACGACAAGGTGACCCGCCTAGTGGATGAGGGGAAGGCT
>JASVER010000001.1:10643717-10667357 GCA_030449065.1 Oceanodroma leucorhoa
AATTGTATGAGGTTCAGCAAGGCCAAGTGCCGGGTCCTGCACTTGGGTCACAACAACCCCAGGCAACGCTACAGGCTTGGGGAAGAGTGGCTGGAAAGCTGCCCGGTGGAAAAGGACCTGGGGATGCTGGTCGACAGCCGGCTGAACATGAGCTGGCAGTGTGCCCAGGTGGGCAAGAAGGCCAACAGCATCCTGACCTGTATCAGAAATGGTGTGGCCAGCAGGAGTTAGGGAGGTGATCGTCCCGCTCTGTACTCAGCACTGGTGAGGCCGCACCTCGAATACTGTGTTCAGTTTTGGGCCCCTCACTACAAGAAGGACATTGAGGTGCTGGAGTGTGTCCAGAGAAGGGCAACGAAGCTGGTAAAGGGTCTGGAGCACTAGTCTTATGAGGAGCAGCTGAGGGAGCTGGGGTTGTTTAGCCTGGAGAAGAGGAGGCTGAGGGGAGACCTTATTGCTCTCTACAATTACCTGAAAGGAGGCTGTAGAGGGGCGGGTGTTGGTCTCTTCTCCCAAATAACTAGCAATAGGACAAGAGGAAATGGCCTCAAGTTGYRCCAGGGGAGGTTTAGMTTGGWCATTAGGAAAAACTTCTCCACTGAAAGGGTTGTCAAGCACTGGAACAGGCTGCCCAGGGAAGTGGTGGAGTCCCCGTCACTGGAGGCGTTCAAAAAACGTGTGGATGTGGCGCTTTGGGACATGGTTTAGTGGGCATGGTGGTGTTGGGTTGACGGTTGGTCTTGATGACCTTAGAGGTCTTTTTCCAACCCTAATGATTCTGTGATTCTATGGGTCGGTCAGATCACATGGTTAGCACCATGTGCTAGGCTAGGCAAGAGAGCTTTGGGATGGTTTTATAGGATCTCTGAACGTTTTTTGGTAAACATGTCTCTAAAACGACAACTGAAAGGGGCTAGCAAAGAAAGAGGAAGAAGGGAGACAGGTGGCCAAAATCCAGGATTTGGAGTAAAAAGGCACATTGCCTGGGCGTAGTGTTTCTGTATGTGCATGTGTGCATATATGCAGTATATATGCATATGTTTGTGCGTGGTCAGTTTGTGGTCTGTAGTTACCTCATCTTTGATGTTATTTTATGTGTATTCCTTCTTTTATATTGTTCCAATTTCCAATTTTTATTTTCTGTAATTATTTTTTGCTGTAATGTTCACCTAGATYTGTATCAGAGGTACTTTAGACAACTTCCCATGCTTACGCGTAACAGATAATAATGCTTGATTTCATAGTCCTGTGAACCATTATACTCCATATGGCCGTGTATATGCGTACACTTACRTACAAAGGTGTGGGCTTAAGATGCAAGTCTGGTTACCCTGCATGCTTGGATGCCTCACRGTATTAGAAGATTTAGCTAACAATACAGTGTATGTCAACTGTTTGGAGACAACCTCTCTTGGAAGGTATGTGCACAGAGTAGCTCAGCAAGGCTGATGTCTGAAATATGACTGACAGAGTTTAATACTGCGTGAGCAGCTCCTGCACTGGTCTTTGATGTCTTACCGGCACAATCCTCTTCCTTTGCATTTCACCGTTTTGGTATTTTTTAACAGACAGGATCTTTTCTCAGAAGCTGATGAAAAATGCGGAAATTGTGCATGCTTGCACACATGCGCGTGC
Source organism: Oceanodroma leucorhoa (assembly GCA_030449065.1). Lineage (NCBI taxonomy): Eukaryota > Metazoa > Chordata > Aves > Procellariiformes > Oceanodroma > Oceanodroma leucorhoa. The sequence continues at coordinate 10,645,353 of JASVER010000001.1, forward strand.
TTTTACCCCTTTTGCTTTCAAGAAAAACGAAGAGCTTAATTCTGCTTAATCCCAAAATGGTTTCTCTGGTCTCTCAACTTTTTATGTTACTTACAACAAGGCATAATCTTTCTGACAGCTTTTCTGGCAGCCAGGGCTGAGTGCCATGTGCAGGAGCACCCTACGGGCTGTTGACTTAYACCTAGGCATTTTGCAACTTTTGGCTGGATGGGGCAGATACGAGCTGCTAGATTTGCCAAACCCTGCTAAGCAGCAGCAGATGGGAGGGATTTGACTCTGTATTTTCTGTAACTCCTGGTTAATATCTCCTGGGACTGCTTGGGGAACGCTTGTATGGATGCACTTCTTGCAGCACAGCACCTTGTGCACAGTATATAAAAGAGCAATGCAATTTAAGATGRCTTCTATATTAAGTGAAATGCAGATGCCAGACAGGACACCTGGGATTTTAAAGGCAAGTCAGGCAGGCATTTGAGGAATAGGACACCATGTGGGTAAACCACCTGGGTAGCCATATTCCTCCTGTGCAGCAATCACCCTGGAGACGCAGTTTATTTCCAGTCAGGCTGGCTTAATAAAAAATCTTCCACTGTAATAGATCATCCCGTGAGATCAGTTGTAGCCTTCTTTTTAGACCCTCCGTCAGTCTGTATGTTTCAGTGAAGATTCAGTAGACCAGTGAAGACCCCCAGATCGGTACAACTTGGACYCACTCTCCCTCTCACAGAAGCTGGTGAGAGTTTTGTCACCCCATGGGAGACGAGCCAGATGAGCCTGTTCTGTGAGCCCTGACCCCAGGCACCAGCACCATGACTTCTGCCCAGGCTGCYCAGGGAAGTRGTGGAGTCACCATCACTGGAGGYRTTCAAAAAACGTGTGGATGTGGCGCTTCGGGACATGGTTTAGTGGCCATGGGTGCTGGGTTGACRGTTGGAATCGATGATCTTAAAGGTCTTTTCCAACCTTAATGATTCTATGATTCTCSCAGCATYGAGGTCCTTGCCCATCACCTGCTGCACAGGACCTCTCTGCCTTCCCACCAGGGCCGACCTTCCAAACAGCAAATGATAAAGACATTGCAGAGGCTTTTCAGAAATAAACCCAGGAGGGAAAAAAATGACACTTAAATGCAATATAGCTGAGAAAGAAAATGTTTGTGTCTGCCACACCTTAGGGAATACATTCAGGCCTAAAATAGTCCGTAACGTGGAACTGAAGACCTAAGACCACTTCTAAGAGTTGGCCTTCTGTAATTCAAACCCTGCAGCTTTGATCTGTGTCTTGAAAGCACAGGGGACAAATTAAAGGACATAATCAAGGTGAACAGGCAGCCTATTAAGCATGGGAAACCTTCTTTTTACCTGAGCTGATTTCATTTCTAGCTCCCAAGAGCCAAAAACCCCAAACATTTTCAGGCCAACAGAAGCCAAATGCTGTCAGAAAAACTTGTCAGACCAATAAAATCCTTCACAGTGTTAGGAAGACAAGCAAACTCTTCTTTGATTTCTGTCCATAAAAACTGCATGTTTGCTTCTTTCAGGAACCTTAGCACGTGATTCTCTGGGGTTTGGGTGGCTTTCTTTTTCCCTTCTCATCTTGGCTGGAGACTGGCGTGCTTTCTGAACGTTGAAGCTTCTCAATAGCCTGAAATCTGCATCCTGCCCTGTGAGAGCACCTACAGACCCAGCCAGACTTGGAGCTGGTTTGTGTTACGATCATAAAGAAACAGAAATTGTTGTGACCCTCGTCTGGCTAACACCCTGCAGCAGTTGCGGCTGGCTTTGCTTGAGATCAGAGATGCCGTGCCGTTGGCGGCGTGTTTCTGTGTGTGTGTGTGTGTGCATGGGGGAAACCCGAAACACAAGAATTATATTTCTTTAAATGAAATACTTGATAGTGCTGTTTGCTATTAATGAACCAGACAGTTTCTAGAGTCGTCGTTTCCTGCAAACAGACTTGAGCAATGCAGATATCGTTAGACTGTCCAATTTCTGCCTTTACTATATCCCAGATAAATAATTTCCAGGATGGAGAGGATATTTCAGTCTCCAGGTTCATTCAGCTCATATCTTTGGGAAAATAACAGTGAGTTTCCCACCCCTGGGTGGATCCTCTTGTGGGAAGATTGTGAGCTTTTATTTTTTTAATGCTTATGTCCAATTTCTAAATACGGCTTTTATATTTTCCTATATTTCTCTAAGGCAGGTAACACACCTCTTCACCTGGCTTGCCAGAATAGCCATTCCCAGAGCACTCGTGTTTTGTTACTTGGAGGATCTCGAGCAGACCTCAAAAACAATGTGAGTTTTGAAAAGAACGTGTTCATTTTTGTGTGCCTTTGTTTTAGCTATATTGCTTTAACTTGTAGAAATACTCAGAAATGCTTTAAGCTGTGATTTTTATTATAAATGCTACTGAAAAAAAACATTAACGAACCATTGTATACATCATGTACAGGAATGCTTTTGATAGGACTGAGCGATGCAACTACTTGTACCCATCTCCTGAGTGGGGATGGAAGGCGCCAAAGGGGGTTTTGCTGTTGCACAAACCGCGGCAGCTGGTCCTTTGCTTTTTGTGGTCCTGATGGGCCTGACCCATAGACTGCCGTGCAATTCTGCAAAAGGGCTCCTCTCTCAAAAAGATGGAAATCTTAAAGGGATTTTGTGCCAGAGCAGGGAAAGCCTTCAGACCTGCCCTCACTGAGACAGATAATATATACTGTGTGATATACGGTCTGTCAAATGAGGTAGATTCAAGTTGACTTCAATTTCAGACAGCTCTCCTCCTATTTTATAATGATTCTGGCATGACAAAGGAAAAAAAGGAAGCCAGATGTTTTTGTCCCTGCTCAATAACAAGGTGGGCAGAGGCACAAAGAAATGGAAACCCGTGGGGCTCTGCTCCAGTCCCAGCTGTGCATGTGCCACCCCTCGTGGGGATGCTGCTCTGGCCCCCACTTCTCATGTTTTCTTCATTATGTGCAACACCAAATTGAGTTTCCAAATCACATTGGTTTGCAGTTCAGAAGAACAGACTGAACGTAAAAATGTAGATCAGGTTTTGTAGTGCAGTAAACCAGCATTTTATAATTCCAGTATTTCCCATCAGTTGTTAAAGAATTCGTACCCCCATCTTGCGTGACCCCAGCTCTTGCTAAACCTTCCCACCCATGATAGTAGATTTTGTACTGCAGAGAAGACAGCATTGCTGTTCAGTGGAAGTGTGTGGCATTTACTGCTCTTTTTGGTTTAATAGGATTATTTCATCCCTGAACACCATGACAAGTGCAAAGCTTTCTTACTGCGATTACATGCTCAGAGCTTTGTTTCTGTTTGCAGGCAGGAGATACCTGTCTGCATGTGGCTGCTCGTTATAATCACTTGCCCATCGTTAGGGTGCTGCTCAGTGCTTTCTGTTCTGTCCATGAAAAGAACCAGGTCAGTGCATGAACTTCATTGTGACTCTGCGCCCTTTGCATATGGCTAGTTGTTGGAAAGAGGGATTCCTACCCAAGGAATCCCACTTCACTCTGTGTTTCACTGTACCACCAAGTGCCTGAGCTTTTAAGAATAGCCTTAAAGTAATGGCATATTAGTGGTTTATTACTTTGCCATCGCATTTGCATCATTTCTTTAAAGCATTGCCTATTTATGAGGTTCTGCAGTCGTATGTTGGTGTAGAAAGGGGTTTGGGACAGGGGTAGTAGTGTAGGGGTAGGGGTTGGCACTCCTGAGTCCTTACCAGTTCTGTGCAGAACGGCACTGGGCAAGAGACTCAGTCATTTTATGGGGTCTCATTTTCTCCTCTGTAACTAGGTTTTAATGATCCTACGGCCATTACAGAGGCATTGTGAAGCAGAACTCACTAACGTTCAGATGCTACAAAAGTGTGAATTTCTCTGGAATATTTTTCTTTGCTGCATTTTGCAGTAGTGGGAATTAGAAAGACAAAAAAGTGAAGAAAAAGTATGCTTTAAATTCAAAGTAATGATCGATCTAACCTACAATTAATCATCCATAGTTGGTTTATAGGCAAGTAATTGATTACTGTACGTATAGCATGGCCTAACTGGGTGATAGAAGGGAATGGATTTAATACATTAAAATGTGTTAAATCTGCTAAATAAACAGATTATGTGGTACTTAACCACATCTTCTCAGGTTCCTGGGAAATTTTCCATGTGTAGTTGAGGATCATAAAGATGTTTTCTGATTTGTACATTTAATCTTATTTCTTAGATAGGAGATATTACAGCAAACAAAATGGGTTTCAGCATGTTAAATTTACTATGTAATTTTATTTGGAAATGAGTTTTTTAACTTGCAAAATGAGCTACTGAATATTAAGATTAACTGGTGTGAACCTGGCCCAGAGAGACACCACTTTCCTTCATTCCCCAGCACTACTTGAAGTTGTTCTGTATTTGCACATATAATGATTTTATTTATGAACATGCCTCATCCAACTTAGCAACAAGCAATAGATTTCCACTAGTCTCTAGACGGTTTAATTTTCTGAAGGCAAAAATGCAAGGCAAAGGGGACAGGAGGGCATTATATGCACGTGTCCGGTCTCCCTTGAACAGCTGCTGGCGCTGTTACTGGTGCCCGAATCCGATCACAGCCATCTTCACCTCACTGCACCGGGACAAGGGCAGGGCAGTGTGTTAGTGCTGGACCTGGATTGCCTCCTGGCTTTGGTCCAAAAACTGTTTTCTTGAGGAATCTCATGAAGAGAACACCAACCATCTCGCTGCTGGTACTTACCTGGTTATTTTTGAGTAATGTGATATGTGACCACCTGCGCACCAAATAATCAAACCCGCAAAGAAAAAAAGAGGAGGTTGTGGTGGGAAAACCGGTTCTGCCCTCAGATGTCGTATCTGTTTGCTGGCGGTAGAGCTGGGCTGTCTCCAAGCTGCGTCGTGTGTCACTCGGTTTAGTTAAACCAGATCACCAGTGCCCCAGCTGCATTTCTCAAAACCAGGCTGAAGTAGGTCCTTGCCCTGAAGTAGCTCCTTGCCCGCTCCTGTCCCCTTCCTCCCAACTCTGCTTTTTTTATTGACCAGGCCTTATTTAAGCTTAGTTGTTGCATCAGTATGTGTAAGTCTTTTGACCTCTGAGCATCTTTTAGGAAGGTGGGATTTCTGCAGGGGGAGACCCAAGGATGTGTGTTACACAGTTGCTTTCTGCTTTGTAACTTGCAGGCAGGAGATACTGCACTCCATGTAGCTGCTGCTCTAAATCACAGGAAGGTGGTTAAGCTGTTGCTGGAGGCAGGGGCTGATGCATCTGTTGTCAACAATGTAAGTAGGACATGGAGTTTCTTTGGTATTTTGTATTAGAATCATAGAATCATAGAATGGTTTGGGTTGGGAGGGACCTTAAAGATCATGTAGTTCCAACCCCCCTGCCATGGGCGGGGACACCTTCCACTAGATCAGGTTGCTCAGAGCCCCGTCCAACCTGGCCTTGAACACTTCCAGAGATGGGGCATCCACAACTTCTCTGGGCAACCTGTTCCAGTGTCTCACCACCCTGGCAGTAAAGAATTTCTTCCTTATATCTAATCTAAATCTACCCTCTTTCAGTTTAAAACCATTACCCCTTGTCCTATCACTACGCTCCCTGATAAAGAATCCCTCCCCATCTCTCCTGTAGGCCCCCTTTGAGTACTGGAAGGCTGCTATAAGGTCTCCCCGGAGCCTTCTCTTCTCCAGGCTGAACAACCCCAGTTCGCGCTCTCTCTTAATGCAGACTCTCTTCAACAGTCTCTCTAGTGTTGGTAGAAAGTATTGGGTGTTAGAGTTGAATTAAATCTGGGTAAATGAAAGCAGTTAGTCACTATGCTCTTGTGCACAGAGCATGTGCTAATCTCGGGTCGAGAAATTCCACATTTCCATCAGCTTGTGTTTTGAAGGAAATGACGTTTTCTTTTTCCTCTCAGGCAGGTCAAACCCCTCTAGAGGTTGCCAGACAGCACAATAACCCTGAGGTTGCGCTCCTCCTCACTAAAGCATCACAGGTACGTTACAAATCTCTCCCCAACACACATGTACACGTGGAGTTGAGGCCAGTTAACCTAGAGGGGTCACATCCCCTGGTCCTTAACCTTCTGCTGTGAAAGCTGCCTACGTTTCTGTTGGCATTGGGTGCTGGCCTCAGGTCTATTGACGTGGAGCCTTTCAGCTCCCAAGCCCAGCAAGGTGTGCAGATTAAGCCTCAGTATTAAGCACTGGCAGAGGTCCTGGCTGTCCTGACTGGCAGAGGATGGAGCAGCCAGAGGCACTTGTTCCCTGCAGTGGGCCTGTACCCAAAAGCTCCCAAGTTGTGTCCTCTGCTGCCTGCCTCAGACTTCTCCCACCCCCAAGATAGTTTCTCGCACTGGAAGATGCTTTGAAATGGGGACAAAATGTCCTGTTTATACTCTGCTGCTGTGTGTGAAATGCTACAATGCTCTTCAGGCCAGAAGGCACATAGGAGGGCTCTGTATTCTGGTATGAGACCAGGAGCAATCCCTGCCCTGCTTCTCCTTGTCACCTCTGTGTGAGAAGGGCTTGGCTTGGCTTGGCTTGGCTTGGCTTGGCTTGGCTTGGCTTGGCTTGGCAACCAGCCCGGGGACACAGGAGGACACAGGAGGAGGCTCTCACCCTTCCAAGGGACAGCAAAGTGCCCTGATGGACTTAGCCGTGAAAACACACCACCACTGAGCTATGAACACCCACAGCGCTTGGCCCATCAGCGTCCATCTGGCAGTGCACTTTCTTTTATGTATTGCCTTTCGGTAGAGGTGAAAAAGGTCTGCTCTGTGGCTTGGCTTCTGTGGTGGGAAAGAGCATGACATCACTGAGTAACAGTGTGGTCTGCCTTCAGGTCTCACGCTTTAATCGTGGAAGAAGCCTGAGGAAGAAGAGAGAGAGGCTGAAGGAGGAAAGGCGAGCTCAGTCGGTACCACGGGATGAAGTGGTACAGAGCAAGGTACAGCCCGGCATTACCAGCTACATCTGCTGCAAGGAGGGAGCGTAAATAAAACCCATCAGGTCTAAATCTATTTGGAGCCGTGTGCATGACCACGGCAGCTGTCTGAGGCAGTTGGTCGTGCTTTGCTGCTAAAGAGTTACCCACTCATGTGCGCAGAGCAGCTTAAAACTGGGAAATTGAAGAAAAGGCACCTTTTCCCCATCTCTGCAACTGCTCTGAACTCCCCGTCTTTGCTTCAAGCAGGGCAGCGTCTCAGCTGCTGACGACACACCGAGCAGCGACCAGCCACCACAGAGGAAGAGCGATCTGAAGGATGAACCCCGGTCCACCTCACCAGATCCCAAAGGGAAGAAGAGCAAAAAGAAAAAGCCAAAGGAAAAGGTATCAGTAGATTTAAAACAGCAGAGAGAGAAGGGATAGTTGTTGAGCGATAGTACAGGTGTCCCTTCGGTGTGTCGGTGAGTCAGGGCAGCAGCCCCGCCGTGCTCATGGGGCAGAGGTAGTCTTTAGACAAAACCGATTTCTGGTGGGGAAATTCTGCTGTTGAGAGTCACAGGAACCGGATTTCTGGGAAATCTGGTTATTGTGCTGACAGACACCAAGGCTGTGGCCAGCCACTGCAGCTGGATCAGGCTTTTGCTGTAATTGTCACAATGGATTTGTCCCGTTCCCACCAGGAATAGTTTACCAGGGAGCTCATAAATAGGGAAAACGTTGTGTGTATTTTATGCAGGTTTCAGCACTCTCGGACCCCATCTCCCCGGCTGATCAGCAGACACTCCCTCGGCCCCAGCAAAACGTGCCTAAGCGCAGAAGTAAACATCACTGCTCCTCTCCACCCCCTCCCCACGAGGTCCGAGCCTACCAGCTGTACACGCTCTATCGAGGAAAGGATGGGAAGGTGATGCAGGTGAGCCGGCCACGGCCCTCGTGGAGGGAGACACAGGGAGCAGCACTTGGAGTTGGGGCACAGTTAGCCAACAGATGGAAAATGCACTCAATTAACTGCACTCCCAGGGGTATGAAATCATGACTGTGGTTTTGTTTTCCTTGTTCGGGCTTCAGCTGCATTTTGGCCTGAAGTCTGGTAAACAACAAGCTGGGTTTGTGCGTGTTAAAGAAGGCAGACTTACCTAGTTTTGATCTACACAGTATTTGCTTTTTGGAGATAAGGGGTGAACAGTGATTGGAAATGACATGGGAAATTTTATGGTACACTTTGAAATATTAAGATTTCCGACAGGAAATGCAAAGGGCTTTTCCAAGGAAAGTTAATGAGAGCAGTGTGTGAGCACTGAAGCTTACTACCTACACCAAGAGCTTGGGTACACTTGATACATTCTGTTTCAGTTCTGCTTATTGCAACATGTCTTTTGGGATTCTAGGATTACTGGAGGCAGGAGCTGGACAGAAATTGGTTCACAAATAAACCTGGAGTTACCAGTTCATGTGCATTTATTCCAGTTTAGAGACTGATATTTTACTCATTTTATTACGCAAGTATTTACCAGTACACATTTATAAAAAAGCATGAAAACACTTAGCAAATTACCTGCAGACATTGTAAATGTCTATATTGTTGTTTTCTTAATATTGCCCTCCTGTGCCTCTGGAAAGTCAATGCTTTCATTTCCTTAGCTTCTCACATCCATCCTCCAGCTCTCCTCAGTGCCTTGCTGTGGTTAAGAAATTCAGCAGATTCTGAAGATCACTCAAGTCAGACTTCAAAGGTTTTACTGGCCATATTTTCCAACATCTCGCTGTGTAACGCTTGGGAAATTTCCAGACAGGGGCACTACGGGATTATCCTAATAGCAGACATCTGGAAGGACGGAGGACCTTTCGTATGTTAAAAGGAGTATCTGCCTGCCCCTAGGATCTGATGGTAGGAGGATGGGCTGGTAGGAGGGACTTGGGGAGCAGGAGGAAAGGTGCTTAATAGAGCTAGACTCCCTTATAGTATTTCCTGAAATACATGACACTCCTCTCTCCCCTTCTTTTTTGCTTGTCTGTCTTTGATGCCCTCAGGTCCTGAATAGCAAACATACATTTCTGAAGCAAACCACCCGCCTTTCCCTGCCAAGGGAATAACCCCCAATTTCTGAAACAGTACTGCAGGGCCAAAGGAGAGAGGGAGGCTCCTCTGCAGACAGATTCAGAGCAGCCACTTTGGGCTCCCGACTCACCCCCTGAAGGAGCCAATTTCTGCCTGCAGACTGCAGAGGAAGGCAATGAGGATTAGCTGTCCTGGCTTGAGGCAGCCTTTTGTGACCATCTCCCTGAGAGATTTAAATGTGGTCGGTGCAGCTCCCTCTGCAGAGGAGCCTTGGGATGGTGTCTTGCAGGTCCAAGGAAGGCAGCGGTGTGCACAGCAGATAAGGGTCAGCTGAATGCCAGCAGGGTGAAGGCAGGCAGGAGCAGTGAGACCTTGCCATACAGTACAAAAAAAAAAGCGCACATTATTGGCATTAGGTTAAAAAACACATGCACACAAAACCACACACATCCTCAACATCAGATTTTTTTATACAATTCAGAATTACAGCATCGAGACACAGGGTATAGACCTGTAATGTGGTATCCCCTCATACAGCGCACAATACCACGGCATACGTGATCTGAGCTCATTGCTGCTTGTAGCCCCAGCGAAATCAACACTGCTGTGTGTTAGGATGTGTCCATATAAATCAGATCAATCCTGTTGTAGTCTGTGCTTTTCCAACTAATAGCCTGTTGGCTGAGCTACTGCAAGATGTTATCAGGAGGGTGAAATACAGTACATGGTACAGAAGAGCCCAAGACTGGCTCAAGGAGGCTGTGATAACATTCCAGGTGCACTAAGAGGACAGCGGGATGTAGCAAGTAAATGTATTAATCCTTTCAGGCACCGATAAATGGATGTCGTTGTGAGCCCCTGATAAATAAACTGGAGAATCAGCTGGAGGCAACGGTGGAAGAGATAAAAGCTGAGTTTGGGACAGTACAAGATAAGATGAATGTTAAGCTGGGCCAGATGGAAAGCAAAACTCAACATCAAGTAAGAATATGACCCGGAGGTCTGCTTGCCACATGACTATTAGAAACATATCCTAAGCTTAATGAATATTTTCATTGTCATGATTTGTTCACTGTGTCTTGTGTTGTAAAAACGAACCTGAAAGCTAATACTCAAGACCAGGGAACTGTGACATTCCACAGGGATCTAATGTTGCAAACTAGGGTCTTGAGAAAAACACATTTAGTGTGTTAAGTGGCTTCCAGTGCTTCTTTAGACAATAAATCTAAACTGCTTGCAGCCCTAAGAGGGAAACTTAAAGACAGAAGGCAGTCTACAGCTGGTCAGTTCATAATTGTAAAAATCCCTCTTGCTGAATTCTGTTTGCACTGAGATTCAAGATCCTCTTAAATTATTTTTTATTTTTAATGTAATTGTTACTCGTCGATAATTTTGTGATTGAACCTTTTTGCAAGCTACATCTAATTGTAGTTGGCAGCATTCCTAGAAATGAAGACTGAAAGACAGACTGTACTTTGACTTACAAGGTTCACAGATGGGGATTTTGTTTGGTTTTTAACATGATCATCTCAGCTAAATTGCGTTGTTTTCCACAGCTCCGTGTTTTAGACAAGCTTATGGCTGAGCGGCTGTCTGCAGAGAGAACGGAGTGCCTTCACCGCCTGCAACAGCACACTGAGCTGGAAAAAAATGAGGGGGAGAAACGGCAGGTAGGGTTTGAAACAGCTACTCCCTGTTAGCTCAGATGGATCAGCTCAAGGGTTTCATTCCAGCAGGCAGAGAGAATAGAGGAGATTTATCTCATCTGTTGAAACAGGCAAAGGAAGTTCAACGAACAAATTACTCCTATCCACCACCAATCTCTAAACCAAACGTATAAAGCTTTTGCATTAGAAGTGGGAACGTGGAATCCAGTCCCACTGTCATAATTTAATTTGGTGGGTCTGAAGTGTGGGATCTATAACAAAATATCTTTTTTCTAACATAGTGCTTTGCAAAAATTCCTACTGCTAGATTTTTAACAGTTGTGCTTTCAGCTTTTGCTTAGTTCAAGGACGTCTGCAGGAACATCTGCAAATAGGAACAAAGGCTTAAGATCTATGTTGTTCCTTTTACTTCTCACCCATTTGGTTGTGCGCCCTCGGAATCTCTCCCGTCTCCTCTGACTGATCTTTTTTTTCCCCCTACGTATTAAAAGACTGCAGTTCTTCCCTCTGACTTTGGCAAGAGCGCGCCATCTCCAAGCTGTGTATTACTGCCAGTAGGCAAGTTCTTTTTGTATGCTTGTTTAACCAGCATTAAAAGAATAACTGTTCCCATGGAGATCCAGCTCTTGCCCCTCTAGCTTCCGCACAAACTCACCATTAAAACATGCTAAGAAATGTATATTTCTCTACTCACATAGGTAAACTTAAAATAAAATTAATTTTCTCATTATTGGTATTCTTCTAAGAATTGAGAAATACACTTTGTGCTAGTAAAAGGTCCTGACTTTTGTTAAGACAGTTCCAAATCTGTGATAAAAGGCTGGCAGCTGTGATAATCCCAGCATAAACTACTGATAAAGATACTTCGGTCTAACATCTGCAAAACACTTTTCTCCAAAGAAAAGTACTTATCAAACTAAGGCAGCTTTAGTTTTTATTTCGCAGTAAGAGACATAAGTATTATATTGGCTTCTGAATGTCTGGGCTTGTGCTCCGTCTCCTTGTAATCTCCATTTAAGAAGTGAGATACTGGAGTGATACATCAAGTGAATTTAAATTACCATTAAGCAATATCAGCTGTTCCTGTTCTGTTGGGTCTAACTGAAGCTACTGGAAAAACTGAGTTGGGCTTTATAAATGTCCATGTGCATAGGAGGGCCTGACCTAAATTCATGATGTCATATGAACAAGAGGRTAAAAGAGCTACTCATATTTTAAATGATTACTGGCAAATGCCTCTGCAGCTGACACTTATTAAGCACCTTTGTCATTTGAAAGCTGTTAGTAATTTATCATTTAGTGTTGGACTCATCTTTATCACCGAATGAACGGAGAGGCAGAGGTTGGTAGTGGTATAAAGCTATGCTGTGGTTTAACCCGGCAGGCAGCCAAACACCACACAGCCGCTYGCTCATTCGCCCCCTGCAGTGGGACTGGGGAGAGAACTGGAAAAAAAAAATTCGTGGATTGAGATAAAGACAGTTTAATAGAACAGAAAGGGAAAATAATAATCATAATAATAATAGTAATAGAAGAATATACAAAATAAGTGATTCACAATGCAATTGCTCACCACCCACCGACCAATGCCCAGCCAGTCCCCGAGCAGCGATCACCGCTCCCCAGCCAACCCCCCAGCTTATATACTGAGCATGACGTCATAGGGTATGGAATACCCCGTTGGCCAGTTGGGTCAGCTGTCCTGGCTATGGTCCCTCCCAGCTTCTTGTGCACCTGGCAGAGCATGGGAAGCTGAAAAGTCCTTGACTAGTGTAAGCGCTACTTAACAACAACTAAAACATCAGTGTGTTATCAACACACACAATTATTCTTGTACTAAATCCAAAACACAGCACTATACCAGCTCCTAGGGAGAAAATTAACTCTATCCCAGCCGAAGCCAGGACAAGCTGTGTCCCAGAAATGTCTAATTTGAATTTCACTCTTGAAAATAGCAGCTTTGACCACATGTGATGTTCCTTGCTCTTAGCAAGTACCATTGACTGTATGATTAAACAAGTCAGCCTTGATCAGAGGACTTAGAGTTGCATTTGAGGTAGCACATTCAAATCTAAGGAGGGGGCAGCTTGGACTAAAGAGGGTGCCTTTCATTAGCTAATGCATAGTTCTTTATCTTCTCTGATTTGCAGTCCTTTAAATATTCCCAGTGGCAGCATGTGTATCTGTACAGGGAGTCTAAGCCCACAGATACCAGGGTTGCTTCTCTTTGTCCCTGCCACGCATCCTCAGCAGCCCAGGAACCATAGGATCTGATCATAGGATCATCTAATTTACAGTCTCTTTCTCACAGATTTCCTTGGTTGATGAGCTGAAGACTTGGTGCATGTTGAAGATTCAGAATCTGGAGCTCAAGCTTTCTGGAGATTCCAGGTCATCAAGACCAAAATCAACTTTGTCCACTTGTGAGTCTCTCACCGAGACCCTGGATACTGAGAACAACCCCCACAGTGCCAAGGACTGCAAAGCCAACCAGCCCATGCTGCAGTCAGAGGGCTCCCACCAGCACTCCTATATCACGCTCCCAAATAGCCTCTCGGAAGATGCGGGAAGGAGGAGGGTCCAGATGCCAGAACAGAGCTTTGGGCAACATTTTTGCATTCAGCAAGATGGCGCGTCAGGCACAACCCTGTCAGGTACTTAGATGTCATATTCATTCAAAGGCGAGCTAGTTAACGGAGGGATGTTTGTATTAATGCCACAGATATTAATTCTGGCTGTGTGCTTTCCCCCATACCTATGCATAATGGCTTGGGATTAGAATACACTTCAAGGCAGCTGGTGGGAATATTGTAAAACATGGTTGGGTGAAATTCCAGTGGCTCTTCCTGATGCTTCCATGTCACTGTGTCTTTGAAGCCAAGTCCTTTGATGTTCTGAATGACTCTGTTTTCTGAAATTTCTCCAGCTTCCCAGCCAGAATTGCTCCCACCCCATTGTCTGTCAGGAAGGTGTGCAGATTATCCAGTATCTACTGAAGAAAGTGTATTGTATTTAGTGCTTTCCAGATGTATGGAACCTATAATGGCAGGGTGCAAGGATGTGAACCTAAAATATTCATTTCCCTTGTTAATATTCAAACAGCAAGGATATAGAATAAACCTCTCACTTTCTCCTCTTTCCTTGAACCAAAGTCTGTTTATTTATTAGTTCATTTGACAAGAACAAAACCAGCTGAGAACATTCAAGCCCATTCAGGGATCATGGCCACCCAAAGATTTGGAAGACCTTGGTTCAAGCCACCTCTCTGTGCTTGGCTAGGGAAGCTTCTGAGTTAAAAAGAAATATGTAGAATGCCCAGGTCTCCACAGCCAAGGAGAATGCTATCAAAGCCCTGGGCTTCTGTAAAATACATTGTATATGCCCCCCAGAACACTATGCAAAGTGAGCAGACACGGACATGGATACCCCATTAGACTAGAAAGGCAGAAGACCACACAGGAGATCTTGCGGCAGCGTGAGTGTGAGCTATACTGCACTGAACAGTTCAGAAATATCAAAATGTGTTATCTTTGCAAAATTAGTGGGGCTTCAATTCTTGTAAAATCAGGGGGTTCATAAATATCAGCAGACATAAACTACTTTGGGAATCTAGCCTGATCTTTGTTAGATGTCCTTCTGGTGAAGTCCTTTGATTGTTGTCAGCCTATAGTCCCACAGCCGCAATGCAGTGCCTCTCCGCCTGAGCCAGCTTTTCTCTTTTAATTACTTTTTATTGTATCACCTGACTGTGAAGATGCAATAAACTAATACAAGCCTCTACAATGTACACACAGTACGGTGCACGGGAAACTGCATCATTCATCGAACAATGAGTATTTCTGAATGCTAAAATAAATGTCCAGAGCTTTTCTAGATACATATGTATATATTTTATTCTGTAGGTACAGAGCAACAGTTAATCGTTGGTGGACCAGTTTCTTCTGCCCCTGCTCAAGATGTCAGGCCAAAGGACAAAGCTCTTAGTGCCAGCACGTTCCACAGGTTCCAGCAGGAGCTGCCCTCCTCCGAGCTTTTGGGGTCCAAATTAAGACACGTTAAGGTTCAAGCTGCTTTGCAGCCCTTGACTGAACCTGCAAAGACTGAACCGCAGAGCGGCTACTTCATTGACAAAGGAACTCAGACAAAGAAGTCCAGCAAAAGCGGGCAGTCGAGGCACAAAGCTCTGCACCATGCTGGGGCTCATCAGAGCCAGGAGCAGCAGCCCTCCGCCCTGCCTGCGGGACAGCCGCCTGCCCCTCCGCTCAGAGACGCCTCCCAGGCCCTGGAGATAACACAGTACTTCTTYGAGGCTGTTTCCACACAGATGGAGAAGTGGTACGAACGGAAGATAGAAGAAGCCCGGTGCCAAGCTAATCAGAAAGCGCAGCAAGACAAAGCTGCGCTCAAGGAACATATTAAAAGCTTAGAAGAGGAGCTCAGCAAATTAAGGACTAAGGTGCAGAAAGAGAGCTAGCATCTACCAAGCAGGTAAAGACAAGCAGTGGGACTCATTTTGGAACCTGCTGTACAGGAATCTGGAATATTGTTAGATACATACATTCGTAGTGCCTGTTACATCCAAACAAAATGCTCTTTTTCAGGAGTAGAAATAACTTCGGAAACTCCAGAACCGAGGAGAATTCATATTCAGACTGTACTGATGACAAGAAGATGCTGCAGATTAGATCCTTTCTTTGTTATTTCCAAGAGACCGTTAAATATTGCACTCTCAATTTCCAGGTGCTGCTTGAAAACAAACTGCATTAGAAACCAAAATTGCTTTCTGAAAAGGGAATTTCCTTATTTCCACATAGGTCACGCGTGGCTAGAGGGTTCCACTGTATACTACATGTAAACACGTGGTGATACCAATACTGAAATAAATCCAGGATGTTCAGAGCTTTTCACAGAAATTCCTTAGTGATGAAGGGCTATTGATACTATTTTAGATACTCCCCATGGCCTCCCTCTAGTCAGTGGCGAGAAGCTACAGAACCCACTCAAACTACAAGCCCAGGTAGGTGACCGATGCAGGCTCCCAGCTGGGAGAGGCCGGGCGCCCACCGAGTGAGATGCTAAGGCGAGTCACCCCATTAGGTACAGAGGCTGCGGTCACCGCTTTGCTTTTCTTTTGGTTTTACATTATTAAAACAAATGCTAAATTAGATTTGTCTTTTTTTTAATGGTGTCCTGTTTGCAAAGCTCCTTGTGGTTACACGGTTGTTGGGGCCATACTCAAGTAATCTGACTGAGAAGTTTTGTTTAGGGCATGGATGGCAAATATTTTACCAAAACCATGCTCTACTTGTTAGGTATAATTTTTATATAAATCTCTGTTCCTTCAAGCAGCAAATGGCTGAATTCTCTACTACTAATGAAGCTTGAAAAAGTCCTTTTCGATAAAGAAGTGAAAGCTTGGTTCCCTGTACTCAGATGTTTCTTTTTCTGCAGTCAGTCTGTCTCCCAGACACCTTGTCCAGACTGTCTTCCTTTGTTCCTCTGAATGATTCCTCTGTTTTTTTCCCTTGTATCTCTAAAAAGAGAGGCCGGGCCCTGGTGAGTCTGCAGGTCTTAGGACTGGTCCTAAGGAAAGTCCCACAAAATAGAACTCAACAACATTTTAAAGTGTTTATGGATGTGTTTTGTTGTAAAATCAAAACTTACAATGACCAATGTCATCTGGGCTGACAGACTCCAAATAAACTAGAGGCACCGTAACTTGTTGCATCTGCATCCCTTCAGGGTTTCCTCCTTAACCCCTGAGAAGGCTCCATCAGATTCTGTTAGAAAAGTAAGTTTACATAACAGATCACGATAGAACAATTGTTCAAAAAGAATTCAAACACAGGATAGTACTGTGTTATGCCAAGGAGAGATTTTTTTTTCCTGTACTGAGGAGCCCTAAAATCAATACAAAATACTTTATAGTACTGAAGACACCATTGCCTAATTAGTAATTAAGCTTTCATCTTCTTAGCAGATGTATGAAGCAAAGAAAATTGTATTATATAACAATATTTTTAAAGTTCCTATTAATGCACTATCATCAAGACCAGAAAAGTGTATCTGCTGTTATGGAAATACTAGGTTTTTTGCTCTGACTTCTGTAGTCTAATATAGACACTTTCATATGTTTACAGTTTTGTTTAAGCTACTGTAGGAATGCAGAAGCATGCTATTTAAGTTTTGTATCATCTTGATAAAGTGAATGTTTTGCCAAGCAATTAAAACAAGTGTGGCTCAGAAGTCTGTGTTGCTCAGAAGTCTGTGGTGTAATATTTTCTAGCCAGAGAAAATTGACAAAATCCCCTCACTTGACTCAGAAGGGGAAGCAGAAAATTGGACTTTGACTTCTAAGCTTTTGTGTTTGTGGCTATAAAATGTGGAAACCGGGTCTACCGTCTGTCCCGAGGGAGGCCGCAGGGACTGATGCCATTTGTTAGCTGATGCGCGCAGCTGCCGCGTCAGAAGTTACTGGCACAGGGCTGACTTGCGCAGCACATCACACACACGCTCCCGAGCTCGCGCGAGTGCAAGGGAAGGGGAAGGGCTCCAACTTCAGCTAACCTGCTTCCCATACGGACCACACTGCCAAGGTAGCCGTTGGAGCCGTGATTTACAGTAACTAAGGGAGCAGTAATTTAAGACAGTAACTTGGCTGCAGAGTACTAATTTTAGAAGTTCCCTGAAGCCAAGTGTACTGTAAAATAAAGGGAGGCATTCTCTGCTAATTCCTTTCTACTCCCCTCTGCAGTCCTCCCTCCTTCAAAACTACTAGAGTTGAAAGACTTCTCTATAAAATACCCATATTACCTACCTTTCTCTGCAGCACACACTTGGAGTAAATTTACTATCCTAGCAGGTTGTACTTGGACTCCTAAAGGCTTCTGGCAGGCAATTCACCTTGACAAGCCCACAAAGCAGTGGAGATGACAGGCAGCAGCACTCGGGACATCAGCGGCTGTCCCGGGCACTGCAAGTCAAGACCTATTCCTGGATTATGTGACCACAACCTAGAAACGTACAAACTGGCCTCAAAGGAGTAACGCAGACTCAGGGGGCCGAATGGAAAGCGCTGCGATGAGGCAGCAGGGGAAAGCCCCCAAATCAAGAGTAGAAATCAAACCACTGGCTGAAGGGAAAGGGAAGGCTACATATAAGAACAAACCAACACTGATTACGGCTGTTTAGTCAAAATTCCTTTCTAAACAGCATTTTCTGGTCACGTGAAAAATCAATCCCCAAAACACTAATGTTCTGTCAGTGTATTCCACCACAAAATGTTAACAAAATTTAGATTTTTAACAAAATACTTAGACATACGTATTTTTCACTGACTGACTAGAAGCTCAAAGGCTTCTGTCTATACAAACCTGAACTCTTTAGCAGCCTCACTGGTTGCCTGAGCCACATCCTTTACTGCAAAGCTAAATAAACATCATAGGAAAGGATGCTACGATGACTTTCAGAAAAAGAATTAGGAAAAAAAAAAACCCCACCTGGTATTCTTTCCTGTTAAGCAGCAGCTTTTTGCAAAGCAGCTTTGCTGAAGTATGTAGCTTTGAAGTCCCTTGGTTTGGCTCCAGCAAGAAGCATACGTCCTGCTCCCGAGTGGGGTCTGTCTTCCCTCCTGGAGCCTGGCAGGGGAATACTGCCCTGTCCCTTCCCGTCTGCCAGCGCGGGCACTGCCCAGGCCTGCTGGGAGGCAGCCCAGCTCCCCAGCGCCGCAGGAAGGCTGCCTGGCACGGGGGGTGGCTCCCTGCCTGAACTGCCACAGCAGAGCGGGAGCGGGAAGGGTTCCTGTAGCTCTTGAAACCACAACCTAAATTGCACGCAGCTGCCAGATAGTCAGGTATCTATTTGTGTTGAGAAAATCCTGGACTCACCTTGGCATTTTTAAATTATATGAAAAAAAAAAAGATATACTGCAATTCACAGGAAGGTAAGAACAGTTGCGGCCTAACAATTAAAAGTGGAATAATAGCAAATAGCACATTTGGAAAAACAGGCCACAATATTTGCAGTTAGTATTTTCCATTTGTAATTCTACTTTATACTGACTTTCAAATACTGACTTGAAGGTACTTCCTATTAACTTGGTAGTAACTGTTTCTGGGGCTAAAATCTCTCATTTTCATATATAAAGACCTCCTCTTTTAAGTTTTATTCACCTAAAACTGAAAATCAGCATCTACATGCAAAACATTTTCTTAATGTTTTACCATGTTTATTTGTTTGGGGCCCATTTATTTATCCCAAATGCTTTTTTAATCCCAAGTTTTGGTAAAAATCCTTGGCACAGTACAGAAAGAGCTGTTACCACTATGAACATAACCACTTAAGAGTTGCCACAATAGGAAACAGACAAAATAATCTGGCTTATATTTATTTTCCACTTCCCTGGCATAACACTGCTGTTGTAATTTTTGGTGCTTTCTGCTTTTCCCACAGCACACGCTCCATCATCCATTCAGTTCTTTAAAAAGTCCTTTGTGTGTGAGTGATTTCCACACGGGAGGGTAACCAAACCGAGAAGGGGAAGGGGAAAAAAAACAACAAAAACCCCACTGTAGTAGATTCCACCTTCAAGCATTACCAGGTTGTCAGCAAAGGCTGCTATTATAACCACATTCTGGAAAACATACGATGCTTGTTTGCAGCAGATGAAAGTCCAGCTGTCAACAAAATTAAGATCAGGATTTTGCCAGCTTAAGTGTTCTTTGAAGTTCCTGAAGTTGCATGTTGCCTTGAGTAATCATCATCCTGATTGCATCCTGTAAAACAAAATGGAATCTACTGAACTGAACATCTGTACACAGCACAGGTTTTACACAAGCATGCAGATTTTTAACACATTAAAATACAGACAATTCTTACCAGCACTATTGTGATCTATTTCTTTGTGTGAAGTAACGCTATAGTCACTGAGATAGTTAAAAAAACAGGTGAATAAATGAATTCATTTTCTCCAAGTCCTTAATGATGTGTTTGGGGGCTGGTTATAGCTTTGCTTTAAAACTCAGTTTTGAAACTGCATTCAAACTCCTAATCATGTTTTCTTTACACCTCTGTGTCTACTGCCTTTGCAAGCAAGTAGCGAGAACTGCACGTGGGCATTATGGAGACAGGTGTTGTACAGAGCAAGTAGATGTTTCTCTCAACGTTAATTTTATGTAAAAGTACTGTAATGCTTTGTCTGCATAATTCAGCCACCAGTTCCTTGAGCACTGGCTAGAAAAAGGAACAAACTAGAAAGCAGAGAACAGAAGACATACAAGAAATGTAAAGGTTTCTGCATTTCATACGTGCTTCATATCTACAACCATACAATTTGACTGTGTTCAGCTTGAATATAGTTGAAATTAAAGATGAAAAAAAGAAGCTATAGAAAGCTTGATGATTAGTAAGTTTGTTAGTTATATTATTCAATACAATTTTTCTGATTTGTGGTTTGAGTAAGCAGGATTTGTTTTTCAGCTTTTTAATTCCAGATTATTACCTGGAAATCCGAGAAACATTACTACCACCAACAGGGAGGATAATATTTAGAGATGCTGAATTACTTCTTTACGTAAATGCTCCTTAAGATAGTAACAGGAGACTTCTCACCAGTCTAGAAGTGACACCTGCACAACAAACCCAGGTGACAAAGTACAGGACAGCGCCCGGATCCCTCCCAGGCTGGCGGGCTCCCGACCCTCACCTCTTCTGTGGTGTCTTTATTTCTTCTGAATTCCTCCCTGGTCCAGTCCTTTAAATAGCGGCGATCTGCTTCAGCAGGGACCTCCCGAATAGCCCGCAGGATCTTCCTGTATAACTGAAGAACCTGCTGCCGCCTCAGGAACTGGGAAGGAGAGAGGGGGGGAAGTCTATCCCGTCCCACGACGCTCCGGTGAGAGCTGCACCCTCAGCGGCTTTGTTTGCTTCGAGGGACACTGAAATGAACACCCAGCTCCCCATCGCCTTTTCCAAAAGACGCAGTACCGCCACTCCAAGCAACTTAGAGTTCATATAAAGTAACATACCAAACGCGGAGTACGTTGTGGTGCCTACGGCTCCCTGTACCATTACAAGGGCGACTGCCAGCTCACCCTCCCGCCCACCTCAGAGGACTGCCCGCCCGCCACGGCCCACAGCGCAGCTCCCGCCGACCGGCCGCTTCCCTCTGCCTCGCCGCTGCCATTTGCCACCGAGGCCGGGGCCCCTGCGAGGGGTCCTGTCAGGACCGCGGCTGCCGGACGGCGCAGCCGGGGGGCGGCAGCAGCCCGGAGGAGACCGCGGCCCCGCAGCCCGCCGCCCCCGGGGTCGGCTCGGCGAGCCCCCCGCACCAAGCGGGCAAGAGGCGGCCCGAGCCCCCCGCTCATACCTGCTTCAGGGTGAGCGCGCTCGGCGGCAGGCGGCTGGCGGCCATGACGCGGGGCTCCGCCTCTCCCGTCGCGGCCGCCGAACCCTCCCCGGGCGGGCGGGGCCAGCGGCGGCCATTTCCTGGCCTCTGGGCTGGGGCTGCAGGTGGCCCGGTGAGCTTTCGCCGACGGAGGCCGGCGTCCCAACAGCCGGGGCTGGCGGGGGGACAGACACCCGCACGCAGGGAGGCTCGGCTGGGCCGGGTGGGCGCCTCGCCTCTCCGCTGCGAGCACAGGAGAAAACGTGCGTGGTCGTGGCCAGGGCAGTCACGGGGCTGAGCCCGGGGCCAGGCCCGAGGGGCCGCGTTACCTCCAGCCGGTGCCTGCTGGGCTGCGGGAAGCCAGAGGTACTGCAGTAAGAGGCACTGAGTAACCAGAGGCCAGGGGGCTGATCATTCAGGTTTGTCGTTTTCTTTCTTCCAAAACTGCGAACAAGCTCCAGCAACAAAACAAGCACCCAAGTAATAAACAATACCCTGGCATTTCACGGAAGGGTTAGTGGAAGGCCTGTGCTTTGAAGATTGATGTAGCTATAAGACCAACATACCTAAGTGTAGGATCAAGTTAAAGCAGTGTAGTCACCTGAGCAATTGCAGGACACTAAGCTACCTTTCGCATCTTTTTTAAGTACTTGCGGCTGTGCCCAGCGGTGTGTTACTCAGGGAAAAAAGGAGGGTCTATCGCTGTTGGAAGGAAGGGCGGGCGACTCAGGAAGAGTACAGGGATCTCGTCAGGTTGTGCAGAGMGGGMRTTAGGAAGRCAAARGCMCAGCTGGAACTCAATCTGGCCACTGTTGTCAGGGACAACAAAAAATGTTTTTACAAATACGTTAATGACAAGAAGAGGGCCAAGGAGAATCTCCCTCCCTTATTGGATGCTGGGGGGAACATTGCCAC
>JASVER010000001.1:10668868-10692254 GCA_030449065.1 Oceanodroma leucorhoa
TGGAACAGGCTGCCCAGGGAAGTGGTGGAGTCACCATCCCTGGAGGTGTTCAAAAAACGT
Source organism: Oceanodroma leucorhoa (assembly GCA_030449065.1). NCBI lineage: Eukaryota > Metazoa > Chordata > Aves > Procellariiformes > Oceanodroma > Oceanodroma leucorhoa. The sequence goes on from JASVER010000001.1 coordinate 10,668,929, forward strand.
GTGGATGAGGTGCTTCAGGACATGGTTTAGTGGGCATTTGTACTGGGTTGATGGTTGGACTCGATGATCTTAGAGGTCTTTTCCAACCTTAATGATTCTATGATTCTATGATTCTATGATTCTATGATTCTATGTGTTGCTAACAGTGCAAGGCACTGATCGTTTCTTCAGCACCAATGTGTCAGTGAATGCAGACACGGAGCTGGCTTGCAGAGAAAAAACAACAGTTAACTGATGCCTTTCTTTTCTGTTACTTAGTGTTCGCTTCTACCAAATACAGTGCAAGCTCTTTGTTAATTACAGACAGAGAAAAAACTTGGGTTTGTTTAAACATAAGCACTGCCTATAAAATTGTGTCTTGGGCTGCAACAACATCCCTGCAACAATTTGCGTTAGAAATGTATTGTTGCAATCTTAAGAGAAGTTTTAGTTTCTAAAATATTTTCTCCAAATATTCAGTACAAGTCTGACAGGGAAATACATTCTGGAGAATTACCTAATGAACTAAATCCACCTACTTCCACAGTTAATTTCCCAAAGCATGGAAGTATTTGTATACATGTATGAGAGATCTCAAGAACCCTGGAAGGATATTATATAGTACCTGACATTTAAATTCTGATGGGATAGAGTTCCCCTGTTGCGTTTTCAGTTCTGAAATTTGCTTATCGTGTATTAGCTGTGGCAAAGCTACACAAACATGAGAAACAGCCTTTTCACGCCTCTGGGTCTTGCCACTGCTACAGCCATACTTCAAGTACAATTTTTCTATCTAGAAGCCAAAGAGAACAATCACATCTTTGGGAATACACCCACATTTCCAGCCATTTTCTGATCAACTCCTGCACCAACGCTTAGAATGAGACACCTTCAATTTTTGTACGCAAATAAAATCTTCGAAGAGAGTTTAGACCATGGGCATTTAAAGTTTCCTTTGGATTTTCACTGAGAGAAGTCAAAAGACTGGACCCTTAATCAAAACTCTGTGCTGGCATATCCTCATAAAAGGAAGCTAGGTGTTTTAGTTACATAAACCACAATACGTTTTCATATGGAAATTCATATTTGTGCATGGCTAGGGAATGCACAGCACTTCCATGTGGCAGATTTGGTTAATTTATTCAAGCTTTGATCAACTGAAAGAACAGACATCGTAATTACAAACAGTGGTACCTCTCTTTATTAGTACAGACAATATAAGATGCATAGCTTTCGCAATGAAAAATCATGTCCATGCTCTAAGACATCAGATTAATGGAAGGTCCTCAATGTCTGCCTTGGACAGAGGGGCAAACTTCACAGTGTAAACTGATAATATAAGGATTATCATATGGCATTATTCATAAAACTCCCTGTAAATATTGTCAGACAAGAATCAGCAATAATTAAATAAGATGTGTTTAACTGCAGAATAGTTTCAAGTATTCAAGTACTTATTTTTTTTGGTTGTTTAAAACCATCTGCTTCCCCTGCTCCCCCCTCCTTCCCAAAGAGGCACCAGCCACATGGGTGAAGCTAAAGAATGCTTTTTTGCAAGACGCCTGAAGTTCTTCTAATGCAGAAATGCCTTCCTGGAAGCAAGACCGATTTTCCTTATTGCAATAGACAGTGGTAGGAATAACGTTACCTCTGTGAACATTACAAATGCTTTTTTTTTTTTTTTTAAAGTAGTAAGTTATTACAAGAGAAGCTGAGGAAAGTTTTACGTTATTTGTGGGAACAGGCAATGAAAGAAGACGACAGTCTCACCATTGCATAATTCTCCTCTGACAAACATGGGAGAATGCACCTAAACCATTTTGTTCTTAGGCAGTCTGACTGCCAGAGGGCAGCTCCTGCACATTAATCCTAGTTAGAAAGAGGCCTTATGAACTCTCCGGTGAAATGCCGTTTCATGTATTTCAGCGGTTTAGCAGCAATCGGGTATTGACTTTGTCTACAAAGTCTACAAAGTGTCTGAGGCAGTCACCAGTTCAAACCACTGTCTGAGTGCATCACTGAGAGTTTCGGGAAGCGCGTTCACATCTCTAAGGATCATGTAGAATGGGAATGGGAATTCTTCCATGTAAGATCTGATTTCAGGCAATTCTCCAGGTCCTTTGAATATAGGTACTTTAATGTCCAAAATGGAATCCTGTAAAAAAGAATTGATGCACTACTAAACCACATGCATATTTTACAAGCCTTTGGTATTATTTATCCTATTTTTCAAATACTTGTAATTCCTCCTCTCTTAAATGAAAAGGTTATAGAGAGTTTTAAGATTAACAGCCATAAGTGTTCAATGGTAAATCAAATAAAAAGCTGAACACAAAGCAGTTAAATGCTTTTGCCCTTTTAGATGTAAGTGCTCTAATCAACAAATTCTAGGCTAGAAGAGACTAAGCTTAAGCTTCTGCAATACCAAGTTCTATAAATAAATCCTGTCTTTCCTTAGTATTTTATGATTTGAGTTTACTGTTACCACTTGAGTTTTATTTATACATTTGTTGCCTTTCTGGCACACTGTCATCTGTAAGATCTTTAGGAGTTCAACTTGCATTTGTGCAGTGATCTAATACAACAGGATTCTTTAGCAAATTATTTTATAGTATTTCAACAAATACTACAAAGACAAAAATCAGATTAAACTCCAGCTGTGCTTCTTGTAAAGGAACTTCTTAGTTGCTCAGTGTAGCAGCTCAGAAAATTAATAAAGCTTATAAAAAATGCATTTCACTGCCCAGAATTTTCGCTTGACATTATAGCTAGGTTTCATCAGAACCTTATAATAGTTTGTCAGTTTATTCCAACAATAAATATAGCAGATCAGTTTTGTAGGGAAAAATAAAGATACAGGAAGAAAACGTGAACTACAAAATTAGAGTCTTCACCTAATTCAAAGTAAGGCTTAAGTTTGCTCACTTATTGCACTACAGAGTCTCCCTGAAAATCTCCTGGATGTTTCAGCTTCCCAGCCAAGGAAATCCAACAGTTTTCTTTCACAGCTACCAAATACAGTACCCAGCTTTCCCAATTCAGGCACTAAATAACTCCCATATACTCCTTTCTGTCTAATGTTTAATCTCATATTGGCTCCAGCTGCCATATCAAATGGAGACTGCTATCAGAAATGATCAATTTGAATCAAAATTGAGATGAACAAAGCATTTCTCAAACTCTGAATCTGTCAGCCTCCCAGCTACTTCTCTGGTGGCCAAAATCTAGTACCATTACATTTGAAGACAGGAGGTCTGACTTAGACTTTCTGTGGCACGGAAGCCGAATATTTTTTTTTAAATACAAAAGAGGGTAAGCATCACAGTAGGGAGAAATTGTAGAAGATCTGACAGACGTTGTGAAAAACAAACTGGGCTAAATATTTTTTGACCTTTGCAAAAGATAAGATAGCTGTAAAGCACTACAAAAGACAAGAAAAAGATTTGTATGTTTCTCATTCACTGCATTTAATACTTCTCCCTTGTTGACTTACTTACCCGGGAATTAGGATTGTCCAACACTACGAAAATAACAAAGATATTGGCATTCTGAGCTGCTTGAACTGCTGCTGTCACTCGTTCCTTGCCTTCCAAGAAAAGGCCTCTTCCATCAGATACAATCAAAAGCAGCTGTGCTGTTTCTAAGCATAAAGAACATTTTAAATTTCAGTAAGTTAGAGTAATCCATTTAAAAGGCAAACAGAATATTTTGTTGTTAGTCCTATGGGTATAATGGAAAAACCCCCAGAGTATTCCTAAGGAAATTAAGTCTTTATCAAATAGAATTATGTGACCTAACATTAAGCTGCAGTTACGATTGGGTCAAGAAAGACAGTTTTTCCCACTGTGTGATACCATTGAGAGTAACTGGGAAAAGAAAACCTAGTCCATCTGTACCATCATTCAGGAGGAAAGGCATGAAAAATACCTAATGAATTGAGTCATGGTCTTTCATGCCTGGTCCTTGTCTTTCATGCTGGTAAGTGCCTAGGAGTTAAATACTGGCTGAATTATAAGAGTCCAGCCACTAGATCACTACCTCAGTAGAGCAGCAGCTGCTGCAGTGAAATAGAGTCCAAATCTATTCTTCCAGAAGCAGGTACCTATGGGTGCATCTGTATTAGCATTTCACTTTTGGACTACGACTGTGCTTTTGAAATATGTTTCCCTGTTGTCCCCACTTCAACGGGCTTGGTTGGCTCCCATCAGAGAGCAACCGTGGGTTATTTTTGGAAGAAACTAAACCAGAAGACAGGCTCCAGAGGCACAGTCAAGGCGATCCAACCACTACAGGGCATTCAGCCCTCGGGACCAGATGAGCTAGTCTGAAGTAAACCTCCTGAAAGATACACAGCACAGATGCTGGGTTCCTCAGCACCAACCATTTTCTGGAGACCTGTTACTTGACCCACGTTACCCCCAGAGCCAGAGATATATCCCTCTAAAGGGACATTCTAACTAAGTTATGTATCTATCGTCTTTTAATTACAAGGGAAATAACAGTAATTACAGTCAGAAATGCAAGCACCTCTCTCTTGTCCCCCTCCACAGCATAATGGCTAGGGAGGGATGCAGAATGCTTCCTCCTTTTCTGCAGACAGGCCCTAAATGCGACAGGCTTGGTCTTTTTGTAAAAAGGGGTGATGTATCCAACTGCCTTTTCTCTCGCTAGCTCTCTTGATTCTGGGGAGCTGATCGCTGCTCCCTGATTGCTGCTGCATCCCAGCCTAGTTCAACAGTACTGGATGCTGCTCCCCTCAGAATATTCTGACAGCCTGGCCACCCTGTGGAAAAGCAGCTGTGGATTGTAAATCCCAGATTGTCCATTTCTTGGAGTACTTTAACAACAAGAACTTTACTTTAAAATATGGGTGCCACCATGACAAGCTTTTAACTAGGACAAAGCAGCCTTTTAGGCTAACTATGGGTCAGCTGTGAGGTAACAAGCCTTCCACTTTTTCTGGGAAATTCAAGCAGCTCATGACCTAAACTTGCACCACAGTGAAAGGCAGGTAGGAGGCAAACACTTCTCCTCCTCAGAACAGCGTGCTTCTGGATTCCCACAGAAATCAAGCTCTCAAGCAAGAGCAGAAGTGCCTAGGGAGTCAAGGTCACTAGGAAGCTGGACAATGCTCTAAAGCAGGCAGCATCTAGGACTTAAACACGATCTGGAAACGTGACGTAAAGGGAGGCAGGTAAGTCGTGCCTTTTTAAAAAGCCTTAAAAAATTCTCAGTGAATTATTGATAAATATGAAGTAGGTGTCTTTTGGGGTTTGAGCTAAATTTCAACCAAACATTCCTTTTGACAAAGCAAAACCCAAAGCCCTAACGCAAGTGATGTCTCAGTGCTAGGAGTCTTTCTGGCAGGATATTGCTTTGGGACTGTAGTGAGCATTCTTCTGCCACGGCAACAAGCATAGTAACAAAAAAAAAGCTCACCCGGATTAATATTTTGAGACAACTGCTGTGCTGCAGCAAACATATTTGCTGATGATTCTAGAAACTGCAGAGGAAACAAATAAGAAGATTAAGTTATCTCATCATAAAATAATAAACTTAATGATAACATTTTTAAAGAACACATTTCTGTATTTTAAATGCCAAGATAGTTTAGTCTGACCACCTACACAGATACAGTCCTTGGCATTTTCCTATTCAAATTTAGTAAGTATTTTTGAACTAGAGAATCTTCAGAAAAGCCTTCAATTTGTATTTATAATTTTTCCAATGCCAACAAAGCCATCAAAACCTCAGTAAATTGTTCAAGTGATTAATGGCATCATTAAAAATATACATCCTATTTCTAGGTTGAACTTCTTTGGCTTCAACTTGACACAGAAGTATCTAGTTACATATTCCCCATTAAAATTAGGGACATCAACTATCAAATCCTCTCAATTTTGGCGTTTGTAAGATTACCATTGAGCTATCTGGGTCTCCTCCTTTTCCATTTAATATTAATGGAATATCTTATTCAAGTCTGGAAAGGTAAGACTGGAAAAACCTTCCTGAAAGAAGAAAGCTTTGCAGCTGTCCAGAAAGTATTACTACAGAAAGTTGTTTTCTTCAGGAATCAGTCAAGCTGACAAACTTACAGCCTGACAAACATACAAAGCTCTTCCTCCTACTACTACAGCAGAATCCATGGCATGAAAATCTCCTAAACTCCCACAAACTTTGATGTGATTTGGCACTGGGGTACCCAGAAGCTTGTACTCAAAATACTGTTTAAGACCCAATACAAACAGAGAACGATGAACGCTTAAAAGTGGCATACATCAGAACTAAGAGTGAGAAAACACTCTTACTATTACAAAATTGTGACCGTTGTATCTCTTTGTTATCTAACCAGCTTTCACACCCTCAAATACAACCAACCAATAAACGTTACAAAGTGATCATGAAACCATGAAGCTGCTGATGTCTGGAAAAGATTTGCAAACTTGTTGCCCTAAAGGCATTCTTGTGTACCTGGGCTATTTTTGTCTTCTTCTGCTGAAACTTGCAAAGACGCAATATCCGTGTCCCTGACTGGTCACTGAACTGTTCATGGAATGGGTGCAGCAGCTGAACAGTCTCTCCAAAGCTTTAGGAAAGAAGAAAAAGTTACAGTGTGAAACGGGTACTTACGTTCTGCTCTGAAGTCTTGAAGAAAAGTCAAGATTTCAAATAAACTCACCTACACACAGCAATTTGTCCCACTTCTAGAAGAGTCAGTGCATTTCCAATAACTGCCAGGGATTCATATGCAAGCTATTAAAGAAAAAAGTTACATCAAAAAATAGGATATTCCAAGTTTTACTCACAGCTCAGTGTTAAATATGAAGAATGTTACTGAAATTATTTTTCATCGCCTAGTAAAATAAATGAAGAGACTTCCTATCTTTTTTCGTGTTATAGTTATGCAAGATAGTCATTACAATAAAGATACACTAGTTCTACTTGAGGGCTTTGTGTGAAACAAGCCAGTAGCTGACATATTCATCAACAAGGGGTAGTTTCTTCATACTTCTTTCAAGGTTTTTATTTTACCTGTTTAGAGTGATTGTCTATCATACTAGAGGAATCATCAATAGCCAAGCAAATCTGGTACTGTCGTTTACTGGGCTTGGTCCTTCGCAACCAGATCTTATCTTTTCGGAACTGACTGGCAATATATGGAATCACTTTGCGCATGTTCAATCTCTTCCCTGTTCTGTAGTCTCCTCTGAAAGTTAAGAAAAAGACATAATGACAGGGATTATCAGCAGATACCTCCTTCTGGAAATCCTGGCCTATGCAGCATATACAGCAAAATAGCAAAATTTTGTAAAATATAATAAAAACAAAATTAGTAGCTCTAATATTCATATTTAGGTATAGATCAAAAAAATCTCACATTTTTAATGCAATATGGGTATTCAGTGTTTTTAAAATAAGTTCTTAAATCTAGGTGCCTAAAATGGAAGGAAGACCTTGAATTTAGACTCCTTCAGTTTGAAACAAGTCTATATCTCTTAAAAAACCCCAAACATTTAATGCTAAAAAAAACACAGAACGTTTTGACATTTAACATAAACCCATGAAGTGCTGTTGAGTCAAAGTTGGTTTCATCACCTGTTGCACAGAAGAAAAAATAGGAGGCAATATCCTCAGGATGGGTACCTACTACTACATCACATTTGCAGTTCATAAAATAACCTAGTGTTCACATACAAAAGTAAAATGAATGCATTTGCAAACACGAATAATTGCTATAAAGCAAGAACAACATTGAGCTGCAGYTGTACAGAGGTTAAGCCCTCCAAAACCAGGAGTTCAAAGAAAGCAGAAGCCTCAGAAAGACCCAACTTACTTCAGTTTGGCTGCCTGAGTGGGTTCCAGTATGAGTCGTAGCTGTTCACAAAGCTGCTGTGATAGAGGAGCTGTCAGTACTAAATACCTTTGCCACAGCTGTGCTGCTTCCTTCTCCTAAAACATCACACATCATAGAAAGAAATAAAAGTGAATTATGAAAAAACCAAGAAGTTGGGAAGCACTGCCTGAAAAAAGAAAACAAGCCTCAGTGTACCAAGGGGGAGGTAGTAGGTAACTATCAGCTGGAACTGTGAGGGTGTCTTGTGAGCACTCTATAGATGACAATTTGCTTTCAATTTAGCATGCTCCTTGCTTCTACAAAGCGGCAGTGTGCAATGACCATTCCTCTAGGAATACACAAAGCAGCTTTGGCATTGCTGTTGATACAGAAAAATCTTGTAAGGGCCAGCATCTGATAGTTGGTATTACAGCAAGGCAAGCTGTAAAGTCTTCTAGGTTCTCTATCGGCCATCAAAATAGTATTACTTACATTAATTAAAATTCAGCAAAATTGTTAAGCCTCTACACTGGCCATTTCATTCAGGAATTACTCCCAAATATGGTTTACAATTCCTGACTAGGACAGTGAGAGCAAGTATTGTATTCTGGTTCTGCTGTTGGTTAGCTCAAACTCCACCACTGCAGCTGAGGGAGACAGCTTCTGTCCATCATAATTTTGTAAAAGTGGTGTCCAGAACTTAACTGCAGGTGACAACTCAAAATGGAAGGAGCTTGGCAGGACTGAGAAAAATGTTTCTAACTATGCAAGTTTTAGAAGTCTATCAGCAGAGTAACTTTCTGCAAATAGCACACAGCATGTTCAAAACAAGATCTGAAACATCATCCTGCTTTAAGAATAATGTATTTTTTTTTCAGAATAAGTTAAACATAACAACAAAAATAGCATCTAAATCATGCTATTTTGAATATTTAGATTCCAGCCCGCTTGGCTTCCTCAATGCTTCAGCAGTAAAACAAGATGAAATAAAGCAATGAAGGATTCTTATGACAGTTTTATACTAAAACGAGGTAACGAACCTCATCTGGAGTTCCAGACTGCTGTGTCTGCCAAGCTTCCAATTGCCTTTCAAGTTCCTTTCTTAGCTCTTCAGGATCTCTGACGATGTGCTAGAAGTGTAGTTATGAGATTTATGAGACAGAAAAATAAGTTCACACATCTGGTGATTCCCAAACTATAGCAAACTATAAAAAAGTAAAAATGTATTGTTCCTATTTTTTTAGACACAAAAATACCTGAAAAAAACTTAAATGAAGGTTCTGAATCTCAATTTTTTTTAATAGCTTCCATGTACAGGAAGGATGAATACCTGCGCACAAATAACCTGCATCTGTGACACAATCAACACAGAAATAAAGCTAGGAACATCTATGATACAGACACTGAAAATAATTAAATACAGAAATTCAAGATAATTCAGTGAAATGATCTTGACAAACACCAGATCTAATGACAGTATAATGGAGATCAGACTACTGAAAACTACCTATCTAGTATCTTCCAAAATATAATATTGCTTCACTTAATTACAGTTTTTTAAAAGCTTCATTCAAACCACTTAAAGAATTGAATGATCTTCCTCTTTACCTGCCAGCAAATAGTATTTGATAAACCATTCTGTTAAGTGTAATAAAGCTTGGGTGTCCTTTATTTCACTTGTATTTTGCTTTCAGTGACAACTTCTGTTCCTGACTTGTAAAACCATAGTTTAGCCAAACATTAGTATATGGTCTGCATAACCTGCAGGTTTACGGATTAAGGGAAGTAAGCCTATGAATGCAAACTCAACAATACCAATAACTTCTCATTCCTCAAGAAGCAGCAGCAGTCCCTTTGGTCACCTACTGCAGGTTTAAGGAAGAGAGGAAGAGTGTACATGGAAGGGGCTTCTTCCCTCTTCCTTTCGCTGCAAGGTGAGTACTTGCGCTTTTGCCCCAGCATCGTTTCTCCCTTCCTCTTTAACTGGTGCTGGAAGAGCTCCCCCTCCTGTTTCAGGTTTTGTATGTCAATTGGGGAAAAAAACCAAACCAAAACAAAAACCCCAACAACAAAAAAGGCACCTAACTATTCTGAAAATAGGAGAACACTCTCGCATTCAGCAGCCTTCTTCCAAAGAGCTGCAACATTTGGCATTAAGATGGAAATACCGGGTAGAGCTGACACACAATCCTTTCCATGTTGTGCATAGAAACACTAAAATATCGCCCTCCAAGTATGTACTCAGGACACAATATTATAAGCATTAAAGGTCAATACTTCTGAAAAGCAGACACGGAAAATATTCTTACTTTATCAACTGGTTATCAACCATCAACTGCTTCTATGCCATAGCTCTTCATGATAAAATGTGCTTTTTCACAGCTGACAGTTTACAATGGGAAACTGTTACATGAAGCTCTAGGATTTTCTAGGCTATGATAATATTTTTTGAATTGAGCCATTCATAAAAGGCTCACAAAGGTTCTATAATACTTGCAATCAGCTCTTTTGAAGAAGTAATATATTGTGATGAAATAATTGAGATGAATTCTTTGTCCACAATGGTGTTTTAAAGTCACTGATGCCTAGCTCTCTCAACACTCCGAACCCTTTTTTAATCTTCAGGCCACACCCCCTTGCCCATCGCTTTCCACTCTACCCAAGCATTTGATCAGCAGATTCATCTGAGCAAAACACTTCTTGACAGTTAGAAAAACAAAAGTTTTTTTTAAAAAAGGGTGAGGATGGGACCTTCCCACATAAGGACGGGGAGGACTTGTCATTTTAAAGTCATCATTCAGCTGCATATACAACAGTTGGTTATGTGTTACTTTTCATTCTGCTATTAAAGAACAGCAAGCTTATTGCGTTGTCTGAATGAAAGTAATTCTAAACTTTTGCATTTAAGAGTTTCATTAACACAGGTCAAATAAAACCCCAAAAAATTAGGTATCATACCTGGGGAGTGTCCATCAAAAATTGATGGGCTGTATGTATGGTCGAGTCCTTGCTTCTCTCTGGCTTCTCTTCAGTCACCTTTGGTAGCTTTTCTGTTGTAGAGTCATTAACATCCTCCAAATCAAAAGTCTGGATCTCTGGCTCCGCTTCACCTGGTCCTACAATCACACAACTATTTACTAACTTTGTGGATCACACATAATACAAGAACCAATACTGTATCTCGACTCTTACAAAGTGTCTCACATGCTTTGTAATGCAACCAAGCCATTCTGTTTTTTTTTAAGAGAAGTGCATAAATTTTAAGACAATCAATTCTAGGAATAGGATGAATACACCTTGCAACTCACTGGAACAGATAAATATATATTTCCTTATGCAAACTGTTTTTCTCTCTTATAACCTTCTTGCCAAATGAACAAAGTATTAGCAAACAGATCTTTAACACCTGAAAATTCCATTGGTGAAGTACATTTTTTGAGCTTCATAGCCTCTCTGACAGAGTGACAGGAGGTATAAAGCAATTTGAGAATATTCAGAAAATCATCATTAAGAAAAAAATAATGGCAATCTTTTCTTATCTTTTACTCTCTAGGTTTGTAACAGAGTGGTTTCCTATAAAACAGAAATCAATTTACAAATAAAGGAATGGACTAAAGATTTTCTTTTATTATTGTTTCTACTATACTACACTGTTTAACAACTCATTTTTTAAGAATTCTTCTAAGAAAAAAAGAATATGACATTGTAGGAGATATTTCAAAGATCCTAGTTTTTCAGAACATACTGTTAGAGAATCATGTGGAAAAACAAATAGACTGGTTACATGCATGCCTGTACCATAAAGGCAATGAGTCTAGCAAGAGATTTAAGTGAAGAGATTAAACCTGAAGGGAGTAGGAGGCAGGAAGGTGAATTCAGGCTGGTAAAACTCTTGTTTCCTCTCTCCAGCCACCTTTTGTGTTGTTTGGTAAGAAAACCATTCAAAATTCCTTTGCTACAGTGTCATTTACTTAGATTCATCAAAATTAAATACTACTGTTGCAGCTGGCAAGAGAAACTTATTTATATCTAGCTTATTTTGTTTGTGTAGGCTGCGTGGCTGACAAGTCAGACCTATCTTCTTATCTATCAACCATTTGCATCTAATAGACATTTTCTGTTAGGCAGCTCAGTTTTGTTGTGTTTCATTCCCACTTAAGGAAGAAAACAGTGAGACAGTGACACTTCCGGATGTTGTTCAGACCAGCTCCTCAACTTCTTGATGCTTTGTCAGAAGTTACACACAAAAAAAGTTGAGTTATGTGGTGCTGATGCTGGTGACACATAATTCCATAATTAATAATCACTTAATTATGCCAATTAATAAAGTGAACTTGCATTGTGTCTAACAGTAGGAAAGTGTTTGCTTTTTACTTCTTCAAGTGGATAAAGATTAGAGACCATTAACTTGAAAGAATGCAGCAAACCCCTCTGTCACTCAACCAATTTAGCAAAGGCTTATGCTGGTTACGAGGCAGGAGTAAGAATACTGCTGCAGAAAAGTCAATTAAGAGCATATGTTTTAGTCTTCTAAAACATATACACATCCATTACATGCAAATATAAATACCTACATATACATTTAAAGATGCACATCAGTGTACGTTTAGAATGTTTTTAAGTTAACGTACCAGGAGTTTTAGTGGCAGTAGACTTCTTTTTTTCTGGCTTCAGCTCCTCTGTGTCTACTGCTCTGAGATCCTCATTGTTCTGCATTTCTGTTTCCATAGCTGCATCTTCAGAATCTCCCTCTTCCTTTTCTTCAAGAGGCATAATAGGTTTCTCTTGCTCCTTGCTAGCTACATCTGTATAAAGGTAACAATACTGATTAAGGGGAAAGAGGAAGGAGAAGTAGTGAAGTAGGCCACTGCGTATCAGTTTCAGTGAACGTTAGAAGAGATCTGAGCTATTGTCTCAAACCTCAGTTTTATCTTTCACTGTGCTGTGCCATGTTGTGTCAATGAGCTATTGCCCTGAAAACCTGATGAATAAAATAGACTAGTTATGTTAATAGAAAGCAATTCATTTAATTAAGTTTAGATTAGAGGAATCTTTTTAAAGAGACACCATTTTGTTTGATACAGAATAAAGAACCTGTTGTGTTATCCTAAATATTTTGCATGTGTGGTAGCAGTTTGGGCTTCAAAATAATTGAAGTAAGATCTGGAGAGAATAGATTTTAAATATGTTTATTAAACTAAAATCCATTTTTATGAGTCAATTCAGTATTTTCAAAAATGTTATCATTAGTTTGAACCTGATTGCCAAAAAGTAGCATTTATTGTAGTAAAATAGTGCTACATCTTAAACCAAAGCAAGGATTGTTAAACATAACTTTAAAAAATGTACTGGGAAGTACTATAGTAAATAGGAGCACTTCAGGATTTGATTCTGCAATGACAACTCTTTACACCCAGAAATACCACCATACCATATGTCTGTGCATCATAGCATTCGGAGCCTTGTTTAATATGTTCAAATGCATCAGCCTCCTCCACGTTTTGTTTAGGCTGAGTTGTATTCTGCTTTGCTTCACTGCTGGATTCTATGGTTCTCAGTCGCTTGTGGATATGTTCGTTGTGATCTCCCATTGAGCGCTCATTGTCTGCCTGACCAGGTTTCCTCTTGAAACTCTGAAAAAGAACAAATTACCATCATGAACTTCAAGTGAGGTGCAACCAATCACCGATTAGAACAAGAGTTCTAACAAGGAGAAACTAAGTCCTGCCTATTTGCTGGTTAATATTAAGACATTCAAATTAAAAAAAAAAAAAAAAAGAAAAGAAGATATGAACCTGAGTATTTTTTCTGCTTTGCTTCTGAGAAGCCATCCGGGCCATGCGCRTGGATTCATGGCCTTCTGATTGATTTGCACTTGAAGCTCCACTTCCGTATTCCTGAGAGACCAAAAAAATTGCAACAGTAACTGAAAAGGGATTTAGCAACTGTTGTAGATGAATTTGAGAAGTTAAACTGCAAAGCTATGCTGCCTTCTATAGTGAGAATGACAAACGGCTCACAACTGCAAGTATTATTCTTGTGGAGAGCAGACAACACAGTTCAGCAGCTCAAAATTAGCCTAAACTTACCACTCAGTTTTCACTGCTATGAAGGTATCTACATGGTCTTCAAGTTTTTTCAGTGAATTTGTAATTGATGTTCTAAAAATTGAATCTTAAGACACAATTCTTAAAAATATGGCAGCAATTCCTTGATTGTAACTTTAAAACATATTCACAAGTTCAGCATTTTTAACTAGGACACTTTCATGTCATTTACCTCTTTAGACTGGTCTCTTTCTGAAGCCTCTCCAGCCAGCTCAACAGCAGTGTCACTCTGCAGGTTTTCTTGCCCAGTCTGCCCTTGTGTTTCATGCTCCATTCTTTCCTCAGGCTCGGGGATCTGTTCATCCATCTCTGAATTATCTTTACCCTCTTCTTCCTGAAATAATATCAGTTTATTTTAACATTCTTAAAAACACAGGGAAACAGAAGGCTAAGGAGGTAACAGGAATACAGATGACAGAAATACACCAGTTTAATAGTAAGCACACCTCTCTTATTTTGGTAGAGATTTTCACTAACATTACACCTACTCAGTGTCAAATTTGTTTCAGAGTATCATAGTACACATTCATTTCTTAAGTCTTGTATAAGGTAATAAAAAAAAAAAAAAAAGAAAAAAAAGAAAAAAAAAGAAAATCAGGCTTTTATTTATTATTCTCTACCTGAGGTTGAAGGCCTTGGTCAGCAGCAGGGATGCCCTTATTTTCAGCAGATTCATTTTTTTCCTCATCAGGTGGTTGTGATTCTTCTTCTGCTGCATCCTCAGTGTTCCCTGCATTTTCTTCTTGATCATCAGCATCTTTGTCCCCTTCGTCTTGCTTCTCCTCTTTATCTTCAGAAACACCTTCTTCAGCTGGATCTGCATCTTGATTATCTCTTTCCGTCTCACCAGTATCCTCTTCATTCTGTTCTTCTGTCTTCTCTGCCTCATTTAAATCAACAGGTTTCTCATCTACTTCAAAAGCATTCTCTTCTTCTGGATTATAAATAAATCAGAAAGTTATACAAAACTTTCAGTTAAGTACAGAGACAGTGAATATTACAGATATTTGGAATAAAACTGCCTAGCCTATCAAAAAAGTCTTAAAGGAAATACTGAGAATTCTATACATAGRATCTATGATTTTCTTTTCTACAGCAGATAATTTGTGTAAGTCACAATTGCTTTGTAACTAACAATATAGCAGGATGAATTCCTATTAACTTCCTTTAAGCTAATATTCTTGAGGGTCAGTTGACTTTGAGTGCAAATGCTTGTAAGTAACATAGAAAAAACTGAAACCACAAAAGCAACTGGACAATTAAATAAGGAGCTTCTAGCATAAATTAGTGTTATCACTTGGCTAACATGAGAAAGCCTGCTCCACAGAGTGTGTGAAACGGAGATAAAGGAAAATGCCGTAATGTTAAGTTCTTATCTGGCCTGCATTTGGTATCTCGGTATTTTGATACACAAAAGTGAATTTGCAGCTCCTTGTTATACAGAATCCTACCACCACCTCTCTTCTTTCTATAGAGAAAAAAGAGCTCATTATCTGACCGTTCCTCCCCATTTCCATTTGGCTTTCATCTGGGAATCTGTAGAGAGATTTTCAGCTGTACCTTCATCCTCCTCCTCCTCCTCACTCTTCTCATCATTCTCCAGGTTCAAATTATCAGGAAGGTCCAAAGGTTCAACCTCAGGCTGCTTTTCTTGCTGGCCATGATAAGGATCTACTTCATTCTCATCATACTCACGCTGTCAGCAAAAGAATGGGGGGGGGGGAAATAACAGGTATGTAATAAGTGGGAGGAGAGGCAAAGATAAGAAATAAGATACTATTGCATTCTCTAGGGCACAGAAATACTGGATACAATATTACATTCTGATCAGTTAAAAACTAGTTTCCAATTGTACATGCCCTTATGTATTAATAGCAGAAAAAGTTTAATTTCAGCAAATGCATTTGCATAAATTGTTACTTCTTCAAAACAGCATGTCTTGTGTTCAGAATCCAATTTTCCTAGCTGAAAGATTCTGAACAGAATCTGCGCTCTTGCATACTACGCAGAAACTTCAAGCATACTGTTTACAGATTCTTGGGATGAGTCCCACTGACTTAAGATGTTTCTGTTGCTAGACACAACAGAACAAGAACTTTTAAGCTTTGTCCATCAAAACATCAATTCAGTGTAAAGCCTGTTTTGGCAGCCATTACAAGTTCAGGTTAGTGCAAACAAAAATTCTTTCTGCATTATGGATCAGAAAATATATGTATATTATAATGGATACAATATGGTTTATTTTTAGCTCTGAAAGGAACTAACTTTTTTCAGTGTACTTCACTATTAAATAAAGAGCATTTCAAATTCTCAGAAACACATGATGTGAGCAACAAGATATGGTTTAACAGCAAGATACTCTATGTAGTCCAAATAATTTTTACCTCATCAATTTGTTCATGGATTTTCTCTTTGTTTCCATTGTCCTCCTCTTGTTGCTCGTTTTCCTCATCCTTCGGAGGCTGTTTTTTATTATCCTTGTTTCCTGTGCCCAAATTGTCATCTTTTGCAACGAGCTCTGAATCCTCCTATTAACCAACAAATTCAAAAGAAATTCCATTATGCTACCTGCTTCTCAAAGAGTGACAAGACACCATCTCCTACAGAAAAAAGGCAACACTAAATAACTTATGATATACTCAAATTATCCCTTTCCAAGACCAAGAGCTATGCAAGGAAGTTCACGGTCTAGGTCACATCAAGTTAACAGAGTTTAATTCCTTTGATATTCTTCTTCCCACCCCTTTTGTCTTTACCTCATCCATTCCTGGTCCCGTTTCTTCTGTTTTACTACTGGCATCTTCATCATCATCTTCATCTTCATCCCCCCAGAGCCTTTCATCCAGTTTATCATCAGCTTCAGCATTATCAAGATTTCCCATCTGCTTATCCAGCTCCTCCTCTTCATCTGAATTTTCATCATTTTCTGTGTACAGTTCAGAATGTGTTTCAGTACAGAAGAGATAAAGCTAACTTCTTTGTTAACTTCAGAAAGAAACAAGCAGTCATACTTAGCACCTTAATTTCATCACCCTATTCAGTTAATTGAGAGATGTGTAAAAACACACACATGCACCAACGCCCAGAAAAGCAGGTTCCTAATTATGTGGTTCAGAGTGTTCTCTTGGACATACAGACACACACACAGCATTCTCTCCCTCAGACTAACAAGTCCCAGCTGCAAAACTTGGATGATTTAAACCCTCTATTCCTTACCCTCTCCGTACGCCATTTTCAAAACTGGGAGGGGGAAGGTCCATTCCACTTTATCTGTTTATTAGTTTGGGAATTTCCCTTCTTGTGCAGATGAACTTATTCTTGGCATTTCGTCAGAGACTTGAAAGTAGATTAACACCACCGTAATTTATAAGCCACATTAGTTTCAGATGTTCAAGCTGTTACCCTTTGAAGTGAAGAACTGCTACTTTTTGGGTGAGTAGCAACTTGAATGAATCTACCAAATGTTGCTATTTTTTCCATTTTAAAAAGGTAAAGTTAAATTCTTTTCATTGCATAAAAGTTAGCAATAGCTTCATTAGTCACGTTTTGAAGTTAACTACAGCCATATTCTCAAGTTTTCTGTTGACCTTCAACAGCTCCACAAAGTCAGTGACTAATGTTAAACTACATCTATAGGTCAGCTCACAACAGGAAGAATCCTCTCTTTTCATTCCAAAACCATCACAGTGAAAGAAGAGAGACCGTATTTTCTTTGTACACTCCTTAGTATTCATACTAATACTTCATAGTATTCATACACAAAATGGCACTACTCTGTTGTTGAACACTGACTTTTTAGTATATGCTTAATGATATGAAAGTATAAACCATTATTGGATTGATCTATAACATTTCTTGTAAGTTTGCCATAGTGGAAGGACCAAACCTTTTTCCTCCTGTTCTCCATCATGCATTTTTCCTTCAAAGTCTTCTGACATTTCAATTGCATTGTCTTCTCCTTCAATGTCTGGTTTAGAATCTTGATCCTCTTTCTCCTTCTCTTCACCCTTTTGAAAACTGTCTTCTATCTGAATTATTGGTAAAGCCAAAAATTACAATGGATCTTGCCTATATATTAAAGCCTACTTAAAGTACCACAACAATATTTATAAGCTTATATGCAAAGATAAAAGCCAACCTAAATAGGAGACTGAAGGTAACTTCATGTTTCTTTTTCCTGAAACATCCACAACATGGATTTCAAGGGCTTTTTCAGTTTTACTTGAATTAAACAAGAACAACCCCAAACACTTGCCTGATCTTCACTTTCTATTTTGTCGCTCACATCCTTCTTGCCTTCCCCATCTCCAATACCACCGTCCTCGTAATCATGAAACTGTGTTGCTCCCTCTCCAGCTTCATCTTCAAGTAATTCTTTTGGCAGACAAAACCCCTACAAAGGCAAACAGAAACTCAAAACTTTCTGTATTAGTAAGTACATCTTTCAGCTTAGTTTCTACTTAAGACTTTTGTATACATTAAATATAGGCTTACCACATATCCACTGTTATCTCTAATAACCTACCTTTTGGGCAAACTCTGTAAAAATGCTAGTTAGAACAGAAAGCAATTTTCCGGTACTCCTGTGAGATGCCAGTGAAACAGTGAGGTAGAACAGGATAAGGTCTGAATACTTGCAGAGCATGGGCTTTAGACGCACCAGCAAATAGCAGGACTGGTTGAAGAACTGCAGTTAAAACCAAAGAACAGCTGTCAAACATGATTATGTACATACGGAGATGCACCTCAGAGAGGGTGATGATAGAGACTGAAAACAGATGCTCAAACCAGAAATATCAGTAGGTAAGCTTAAATGCCATTTCTAAAGTTTCTGGAGCTTTTTCTAGATTTTCACAAAAACTAAAACTTTTCCTTCTTACTAAAGGAATATCTGGCTTTTGCACTACAGAAGAGTACCTATATTTGGCCATAATTTCTCACGTGCTTCTAGTTCTAAGGTATTGGACAATAAGAAGCAATGCATGTTTAATCACCAAAGTTCACAATTCCAAATCTTTTGAGACCCTTAAGCCAAAAACTCTTGAGAAGAACAATTTTACCTTATGTTTATCTGAAGTGTAATCTTCCCCATAAGATTTCAGGTTCTCCAGGAGTTCTGAAACCGCTAAAATTGCCTTCTGCACATGCAAAGAATCCAAATCAGCAGAGAGATCTTCATCCAAAAGCTTAGTTATATGTCCTGCTTTAATCACGTCAAATGAGGCTGTATCCTCTTTGTTTGAAATACATAAAAAATATGGAAATCAAGTCAGACATTCTAAAAATATTATAGCAAGCAATCTAGAAATATCCATCCTATCTGTTTAAATAGACAACTTCTATTAAAATGGCAATTTCCTTGTGTATTGGTACCTCTGCTAGACACACAGTTTAAGGAATTTTTAAGTTTGCATAGTTTAAACTTTCCTCCTCCCACTTAAGTAAATAAACAAACTTACCATTTTCCTCTGGAGATTCTTCTTCCTCCTTTCCACCTTCCTGTTTTCTCTCTACCAAACACTGGATGGCATACAGAACAACACGGATAACAGTTTCCACTTTTGCTGAGAAGTGCTCCACAAACTCTTCATCTGACCGTTGATTTCCTTTTGAAGCATAACACAGGCAGTTTTACATGGAAACACATTAAATTACTGGTTACTACACTTCCCCTATGCAAGGAGCATAATAAGCACCGTGCAATTTTTACTACATAGTTCTACTAAAATCTCCTTGCTAATCCTGACCTGCAACTATGGTGTAAGATCTGTCATCAACAGTGACTATGGGGGAAAAAAAAATACTACTGCACAAATTAAGTCTGGACTAAATTTTGGAAGTTTGAATTTCATCAGGTGTTTCTGGATATCCGAATGAACATGAAGCCATATTCTGCAATAACCAAACTAATGAATCCTTGTATCTTTATCTAAATTACAAAACAGGCAGAGACAAATTGTCCTTACCACTGCAATCTGACATGGAAGCAAGAAGCTGTGTTTTCCAGGCTGTGAAATCTGCAGATGTGTTATTAACTTCTTCTTGTATATACTTTAGGCTCTTGATTAGGGCCATCTGATTTGCAGGTTGCCTGTCTTCCCCATTTGGAAGAAATAGGGACTCTACGCCTTGTAACCGAGCTGAGACTTCCAGCAAACAACTCATAGCTGATGTGCAAACTTCAAAATCTCTCCTGCAACAAGAAATACCATAATACTGAAAGAAGAATAAACAGTTCAATTTAAGATTAAACCTTTTCTTGGGGCACGGATGAGGGGGAGGCAGCTGATCTCCATCTTGAACTTTATTTAATAAAAAGCCTGACAACAAGCAGATGTGCCCCTTATACTCACACTGTTTGAAGCAGAGAGAAAATGAGATGATTATTATTATTAAATAGGCTACAGATTTCTTTTAAAATAAAAATTCCTTCATTAAATTGTTATTTGAAATTCACCTCATAACTAAGGAGCTATGAGGATGAAATCCCAGGAGACCAAAGACAAATTGAGAAACTGAGATGGACCAATTTTTTTCTGACTTGTCAGGGGAGTGGGAGAAGACACATACATTTGTTTAAAAAGCCAGGCACTGCATTTTGCAAGAAAAACAAACAGAAACAAACTTCAAGAGCACCTGAACACACTTTTCAAGATACGCATAGGCAAACATTTTCAAGACGACTTCACACATCTTATATGAACATAAAACATACAGAAATTCAGTTTCAAGAACTCACCAGGAATAGAACAAGGTCTCACATGACTGTTGTCTTATTTTGTCCACTTCTGCTTTCATTGCCTTCACATTTGCCAGCATCGCAGTCAATTGTGTAGCTAGCTGCAGCCATAACTGATCCTTATTTCGCATCCTGCATCCAGGAGGCAGTTGCTCAACTGCTACTGGAGACAAGTATTTTAGCTCTGAGGGAATTAGGTCAGGTATTCCCGTAAAAACATTTCCCATTTCAGGTCCTGAACTCTGAAAAATGTTTGTTTTGACATCTGTCCTTTCATTGTCACTGCATTTCATTAACTCTTCTTTTGGGCAGCACTGTATAAACCAAGACAGCTCCTCAAGAACCATCATGCACTGCATGAAAAGTTGCTGCAGTTTGTCAGTCCAATGTTGAATACTGTCTTGAGGAGGAAATGCTACATTATATTCTCTGTCAGCAGTCAACCTAGAATCTATCTCTTGTATACAACTCAGGAGGTTCCTAGTTAAGGAGAAAGAAGGAAAAGTTACAATCACTGAGTTACATTATACCTCCCTTTTAAAAGCTCAACCTTCAGACTAAACTCATAAAAGATCTAGATAACATGGACTCAGTGGAAGTCAACCTTTTTCTGGAAAAACTAAAATGATAGTCTTTTTTTAAAAAAAAAGTTTTGTTTAATTAGTGAATTTTTCTCTCCATTGCGTATGTTTGAGTTGTCCTGAAAATGGGGCTTTGTGAGATTTCTCAGAATCTACACCGTCTTTTCAAATAATCCTTAAACTCCTGGCCTGATACTCAAATATTGTTCATTTTTCTCCATTATAAAAGCAAATTAGAGTCTAACACACATCTTCATTCTCTGAAGTGCTGTGTAACAGCCAGTTCATAACAAATGATTAATCTGATTGGCAATGAAAGTCACAGCAATGCAGATAAGTGTCTTATAAGTTTTACTATTCCTGCAACTGTGAAGTTGAGGAGTTTGTGTTTTGGGCTTTTGTTTGTTTTGTTGGGAAGGGGGAGGGTGTTTGTTTGTTTTTTTCCAAGTTTCCTAGGGTTAATATAAATTTTGCACCAGTAATCTCCAGTCTAGATTTCCTTCCCTCTACAAAGGAAATAGCTCCTGACTTAGCTTCAAAAGGTTTTATGGATTACATTAGTGATGAGCACAAATACGCAGAACAGTGGAGTTTGCAGTGAAACTGATGAGTCAAGCAATAGAGTGAAAAATCACATCAAGTAAGAAGGATTTCCTATACACTTTTCTTTTTACAGTTTTGACACAAGATCTAGTATCTTCCACCTTTCTAGAATTTTTCTGTGTAAGCTGTTGAGGTTTTTTCATTTTGGCTCAAAATGAAATTTGCTCCAGAACAAACCCACAACTTGAACATAGCCAAAATTAACTTAGGCCAATACCAAACAAGAGATTTAACAATCTATAGGTTTAATGGTTTAACTGTGTAATTAAATACAGTAATTATTTCGTGGTCTTCATGTATGCCTAACTTGTTTTCCCAAATTATTTTGATTCAAAAATATTGGTTGCAATGACAGGATAAACAATATTTAACGCCTTTATTTTTGCCCGCCCCCCCACCTTCTCTACCTAGGCTTAATTGAGGGGAGGAGAGAAATGGGGAAGTAGGAGGAAGAATTTTATTTTCTTCTACCTTATTTTCCATCTTTCTGAACTGAATTGCTTACTGTCAAACTCCTTGCCAACATTTAAATGTTTGAAAATGCAAAAATACCTCAGTAAAATCCACTGTTCTGTCAATACAGTAAGAGATCGTCTCTGTTTGACGAGAATCTGCATGAGGTGTGCAGTGAACCCTTTGCATCGTTCAATGCTACCTAGTCCAATATCCTAAAGAAAACAGATACAGAAAAAGTGGGAGGGAACATGTAGATGAGTAAGCAGACAACAACATTCTCTGTGCCTCCATTTCATTTCACTGAGCAGGCTGAAAGGTTATGGTTTAATTGAACAAGTCTTCAGATGCAGACCAAAATTATAGTTATTAGTTTCTCCACCTTCATTTTTCTGCATCTTCCATATATCCAGCATACAAATTTGATTTTCAAGTAGCTTCTGCAACAACAGTCACATTAAATTGCACTCCACTGCAGCAATTCTTATCAGGAACTTAGTTCCAATGGTAAAGCTACCTTACATAAATGATGATTAAAATCTAAAGAGATACCAGCCTAAATTTTTACATTCATGACCATTGCTAAAACCACTTCCACAATTCATTTTACCAGATTTACTGACAATTACTTTCACACCTTTCATTAGAAGGGATCCCATTTTAAAGCTTAGAATAAATGTTCACAACACAGAGCAAAACTGATCACAGCTATGTTGCATTATTCATGGCCATTATCAACTGTGACGTTTGACAAGATCATGTTGTAAAACAAAGGGGGAAGCATAGGGAGAGGAAGAGCATCTGGAAATGTCCTGGTTTTGGCTGGGGTGGAATTAATTTTCTTTCTAGTAGTTGGTATAGTGCTATGTTTTGGATTTAGTGTAAGAAGAATGTTGATGACATGCTGATGTTTTTAGTTGTTGCTAGGTAGTCTACTTTCTCAAGGACTTTTCAGCTCACATGCTCTGTGAGGTGCACAAGAAGCTGGGAGGGAGCATAGCCAGGACAGCTAGGCCAGCTGGCCAATGGG